>CM053586.1:323445972-323463523 GCA_028646515.1 Pseudochirops corinnae
TATATTCCCTTCAACTATCCTCATACTGAGAAAAATTTCATAAGTTATAATTATCATTTTTCCATGCTGGCATGTAAATACTTCGACTTTGATAAGTTCCTTATGAGTTCTTTTCCATGTTTACCTTCTCATGGTTGTATTTGAATGTCAAATTTTTTTTTTCAGTTCTGTTTTTTTCATCAAGAATGCTTGGAAGTCCTCCATCTAACTGAATGACCATATTTTCTGCTGGAACATTATACTCAATTTTGCTGGGTAGGTGATTCTTGATTTTAATCCCAGTTCCCTTGATCTCCGGAATACATTCTAGGCCCTTCTATCTCTTAATGTAGAAGCTGCTAGATCCTGGGTTATCCTGATTGTGTTTCCACAGTATTCAAATTGTTTCTTCTTGACAGCTTGTAATATTTTCTCCTTGATCTGGTGATTCTGGAAACTGGCTATAACATACCTAGGAGTTTTCTTTTGGGATCTTTTTCAAGAGGTGATTGGTGAATTATTTCAAGTTCTTTTTTGCCCTCTGGTTCTAAAATATCAGGGCAATTTTCCTTGAAAATTTCTTGGAGGATGCTTTCTAGGTTCTTTTTTTGATCATGGCTTTCACGTAGTCCAATAATTTTTAAATTGTCTCTCCTGGACCTATTTTCAAGGTCAGTGGTTTTTTCAAGGAGATATTTCACATTGCCTTCTATTTTTTCATTTGTTTTGATCTGTTTAATAGTATCTTGATTTCTCATCAAGTCATTTGCTTCCATTAGCTCTACTCTAATTCTGAAGGAATTATTCTTTTCAGAAAGCTTTCAAGATTCTTTTTCCATCTGGCACATTAGACTTTTTAAGGCATTCTTCTCCTCATCGGCTTTTTGGGCCTCTTTTGCCATTTGAGTTAATCTATTTTTTAACGTGTTATTTTCTTTAGTCAGGTTGTTGACTCTCTTTTCATGGTTTTCTTGTGTCATTCTCATTTCTTTTCCCAATTTTTCCTCCACTTCTGTTATATAGTTTTCAAAATCCTTCTTAAGCTGCTCTATGGCTTGTAACCATTCTACATTTTTCTTGGAAGGTTTTGGTGCTGGAGTTCTGACTATATTGTCTTCCTCCCATTCAATGCTTTGATCTTTTTTTGTCCCCCAAAAAGGAACCTTAAGTTGCATTGCTGGGTTTGCTTTGCTTCCTTTGCCTGTTCATGTTGCCAGTCAATTACTTGAGTTTTAGGTTCAGTAGAACTCTGCTTTCAGAGGGCAGAGCTCTGTCCCAAATTGCTGGGGTTTTTGCAGCTCCCATAGCTATTAGGAGGCCCCCATTTCTGTAGCCCCCACCAGCTTTGGCTCACTGAAAACACCCCTCAGGCCCACCACCCAAGATTGAAATCTTGATCCAGGCAGCTCAAGGCAAGAGCACTTAGCCTCTTAATAATTGCTTGGCCCCCCTGCAATCTGCAGGCCAGGAGCAGCCACGTGGAGGTGGTTGCAGGGCTGCTGCTTCAGCTGCTTCTAGCCCAAATTTATTCAAGTTCCACTGACCTTTCACTTAGTCCTTGTTTCTTATGGGTTCTAGAATTCTGGAATTCTGGAAAATGTCACAGCTGCTGGTGATTTGCCTCCAGCTGCTGCTTGTTCTGGAGGCCCTAGGGCTCCAGGGGTGGGTTCATGTGGTGCTGGTCTGGGCTCCCAGTGTGCTGCAATGGACCCCTTCCCATCTTCCTGCCAGGCTGCCTTCAGTGGGAGCTTTGTTACTCTGTCATTGTGTGAGTTCCGGAGTTTTAAAATTTGTTTAGAGTCATATTTTAATAATATTTGAGGTGTTTATGGGGAGAGCTGTCGAGTTTTGCTATTTCTATGCTGCCATCTTCCAGGCAGCCTTTTTATATCCTATTTCCAATTACCAAATATATAAAACATTATATTAATTTAAATTTAAACAATTTATTACATTCTTAAATTAATATTGATTGATATTATTATGTTGCATTTAAATACCTTTAAAATATGCAATATATACATATATGTATGAATCTACTGAGCAAATATATGTGTGTGAGCATGTGTGCCTGCAATGACTGCGTGTGTGTGTATGTATATGTGTGTGTGCATGTGAATATTATATGTCTTGAAAGTATTTTAATACTTTATTATTGATACTCCCAGCTACAGATTATATTTCATGAACACAGACTCTTAAATAAAGACTTGGATCTATAAGCTCATTTATAAAATATTTTATTTTTCCTCCAATTGTATGTTAAAATTTGTAATTTTTTAAAAAAGATTGGAGTTCTACATTCTAGCTCTTGCTCCCCCACCCCCCCTTTCCCTGAGATGGGAAGCAATCTGATATGTTATATATGTGTGATCATGTAAAACATTTACCTATTAGTCATTTTGTACAAGATTTAGATAAAAGAAAAAAGAATGAGAGTGAAAAATAGCCATGTTTCAGTCTGTGTTCAGACAATATCAGTTCCTTCTCTGGAGGCAGATAGCACGCATTATCCTTAGTCCTTTGGGATTGTCTTAGATCATTGTATTACTGAGATTAGTTAAGTCATTCACAATTCTTCATGGTGCAATATTGCTGTTACTGTGTACAATTTTCTTCTGGTTTTGCTCACTTCACTTTGTATCTGTTCATGTAAGTTTTTCCAAGTTTTTTTTTTTTCTGAAATCATTCTGCTCATTTTATCTTATAGCACAATAATATTCCATCACAATCATATAGCACAGCTTTTTTTTTTTTTAGCCATTTCCCAATTGATGGGCATCCCTTCAATTTTCAATTCTTAGCCACCACAAAAAGAACTGCTATAAATATTTTTGTACAAATAACTCTTTTTCCCCTTTTTTGAATGTCTTCGAAATATAGATTTAGCAGGAGCTCACACATTTATAGGTGCTATGGGACTTGCTCACATTCCTCTAACATCCCAAGGATAGCATTTGAACACTAGACCCTCCACCTGACATCTCTCATCCTCATAAGTGACCAGTCAATCGTCTTTCCCTTTTATACAATCCATGTCCATGATGATCTCCTTTACTCCTGTTTCTCTCTTTTATTTGATGTATGTTGCAACCTACTGACAGCAACCATGAAGTTCTTCATGATCATCTATGTGGTGATTACTTCTGATTCTTTTCAGTCAATGTGTTCCATGTCTAATAGTCAGTGAAATAGTAGCATTAAAAGACAGACCTTTGTTTCTAGAAGGAACTTGAAAAAGGAGATTGCAATTATGCAAAGGCAATTAGGTTCATTTTTCTCCTCTTGTTAATTTTGGACCTAATCTATTGTCTGTTTCTATTGTCTGTCCTAAGGATATGTGTTGATAGACAGCCTCCATTCGTTATCCATTGAGATGTATCTCAAATTCTCAGTAAGAGGCATTACTGAAAAACTTTGTTTTCCCTGTATTGATGACCAGGTCAAACACTTTCAGTGATTACACATGTTCCCCAGGAGAGTCTATATGTTATTCATTCAAGGAGCACAATGTCATCTTTAAGCTGAAGGAACTGGATAGCCTTACCTTCTTTAGAAAATACATGCTGAATCACTTCCATCCCAAGAGCAAACAACTTTAGTAAGCACACATAAATTCAGCCAATATGTATAGAATATCTACTGTATTCACAAGGTACTATAATAGATTTGGGGGATATAAAAATTTTAAGTAACACAGTGACTGTCCTCAGAGATCTTTCATTCTATGGTTATGAAATAACCAAATGTTGGGTGTCATTGTATTCTAAGTGGAAGAGGACTGAATTTGGAGTCATAAGACCTAGGTTGGAATTCTACCTCCCATGCCTGATATCTTTAAAATCCTGAGAAAGTCACATAGCTTCTGTGAGTCCGTTTTCTACTCTACAAAATGTAGGTGGTTGATTAGAGATGAACTAGCTATCATTGAGGTCTCCTATAGCTTTTACTCTATTATCTCATGATCTGGAACACAGCACTGACTTCAGAATGTCACTTAAAAAGCTTCTGGGGGAAATAACAGTCATTATTACTTTACTAGGTAAAACAAGTGTGACACCTTTGTGAAATCCAGAGACAGAGCAGGTAGGGGAGTATCTTTGAAATATATATACAAATGCATATGCATATACATATACACACATACATACATACAACTTTTACTGATTGCATGAACTTGCAAAAAGCAGCAAGGACCAAAGACAGTCATAGAATGGAAAACAAACAAACAAACAAGCAAGTATTAAATGTTTATTATGTGCCAACCGCTATGCACCAAGCACTGTGATGGAGAAAAACAAGGAGCTTATATTATAATAAGGGAGAGGGAGTAATAACACATATAGGAAATTTCAACTTCAATACACTTGGAAAAGTCCTTGGGATACAGAAATTAGACAGATGATAAACCATAGGAATTTAAAATGTATAATAGAAGGTCCAGATGTTAATGGCTAGAAATTTTGGGGACAAAAGGGCATGCCAGATAATAAGACTAAGTATATATTTCTCTAGCACTTAGTATACTGACTGGTCTGCTAGACATTGGGACAATGAAAAGGGACAGCTAACAACAAAGAAGGAGATAGTAAAGACACTAAAGTTATTAAGCACAAAGTAAATAGCCCTATACAGCTCAATAGCACCTGAGGGCATCATTGTATTACAGTGCAGTGTAATAATTGACATAATTTCACATCATAATGATCTTGACTCAACAAGAAGAGGTTAAATCATGTTTAGTATACTCTAAGGAGGCCTTATATTTTAAAGAAGATTTTAGAACCAGTTATTGGGAATATTCACATATTGAACACCCCATTCCCTGGTGATGTCAAACAAATGAGCTGTTTCATAATTAAAGATAAAAACCAATTTGGAAAATAAGCGTTAAAGGAACTTAGGGAAAATGGAGAGATCCTTGAGGAGGAAATAGGATTGGAACTGGGCCTCGATGGATAGATAATAACAGAAAGGATGAATAAGCCTTGTAGATGTAAATGAATACGGTATGCTCAGGGAGCAAGGGAGGGATTGATTTCCTGAAAATCGAGGTTGATTTGAGGTTATGGTAAACTTAATTCAGTTCAAAAAAAAATTAAAAATTAAGCTCCAACTATGTGCCAGGCAGTATGCTAAGCTCTGGGGATACAAAAGGAGGCAAAAAATAGTCCCTGCCTTCAAGATATTTACAATCTAATGGAGACAACATGCAAACAAATGTACCAAGAAAACTAAATGCAGGATATATAGAAAATAATTAGGAGAGGAAAAGCACTGGAATTGAGAGATTAAATTAAAAAAAAGAAATTTGGGGGCTATATGGTTGAGAAGTTTCAGAATGCCTGGTTATGGTCCTTGGAACGTCCATGATGAGGACTGTGGTGGGAGAGGTGGTGATGTGGATGATGATGATGATGATGATGAAGCTGGGGCCTGCCTGCATCAAGAAAGACCAGAAGCCCTTACAGTCATTGCATATAATCTTTATAAATTGTTATAGGATAAGAAAAAAAATCACTTTTTAGTCTTGTAAAAGAGAGTAATTGGATGACAATTTTATAAATGATCAAACTGAGACTTATAATGAGGGTGCGCAGTGCTCAGGGTATATAGTAATTGAGCAGCAGAGCTGAAGTTCAGTCCCCCCCTACTGAGGCATAGAATGCAGGGGACAGAGTGCTGAGTGCTGCGCCTGGAGTCAGGAAGACCAGAATTCAGATCCGACCTCATAACTTACCAGCTCTGTGATTCGGGAGCAAGTGATTTAATGTTTGTGTACCTCATGTTCCTCACCTGTAAAACAGACATAATAATAGTGTTTACCTCCCAGGTTTGTTGTGAGGATGAAATGAGGTCATGTTTGTAAAATTCTTTGCAAACCTGAGAGGGATTTATAAATGCCAATTCTCCTCTTCCTCCTTCTTCTGTCCTTCCTCCTCCTCCTCCTCCTGTTCTTCCTCCTCCTCCTCCTTCTATTCTCCTCCTCCTGCTCCTCCTCCTTTTTTTCTATTACTACTTATTATTATCGTTATTTTTATTATTATATCTTCTAATTTCAAGACTAAAGCAATGAGATGGTGGAAGAGATACAACCCTAAAGATTCCATCTAAAAAAATTTGGCCAAACTCCTGAGGGGAAACAGCTTTTTAGGGACGAAAGGAAAGAGTTTCTTTCTCTCTCTTCTCCATCCCACCTCCTACATTGAATATATCATTGGAGAGACAGGAAAACTAATAGACAAGGCATAAAAACAGTAGTAGAAAAAGAGAGACATTAAGGACAAACACAGAGGAATTCAGACTTCTACAGTAAGATACTCAGGCACAGGAAGAAGCAGATTTAAAGAGATTTGTCCAGAAAAGCATGCTAGCTATGGGTAATAAAAAGTTTTTTCAGTAAGCAGAAGTTTTGAATTTGTCCATAGTCTTTTTTTAAGTTTCTTTTTTTTTTTTTACTTTCCTTCTGGAATATAAATAATAATATATATTTACTCTGATTTTTCTGCCTTTTAAAAATGTTATTGGTTTTACCTAGTGCACTAGTGACTACATGATCCTACACATCTCCTACATGTGTGCCTTAATAGCATTTATTTTCAGTTTGAGTCAACTTTTCCCATGAAGGTTGTGTATAATTATAAGAAAAAATGCATTCAAGGTCTTAGGGAAAATGTTTTGTAACTAACTCTTATTATTATACCACATTACTAAAAAATCCTTTTTCTAAAAGTTGTGAGAGTCACTTGGTTGATGGTTAATGGGAAGCACATCTTAAGGGACTTATGGTCAATGATGCTAGAAACAGAACCCCTTAGAGTTATCTCTATAGCTGTAAATTTTCATGTGGACTCTGTGCTTGCTGCATAATAAAACTATAGCAAAATGTTTTCATTCATCTAAAGTAAAAAATAAATATAGTGACTATTCTAAAGATTTCTTCATTGCCCCTAGTTCATAGACTTCTTGTCATTTTCTTATGTGGCTGAATCAAATCCACCTAAAACATCACTGCAGCTGACACGAAACATGATCTTGTGCACATAGTTTAGTGTCCATTAACAGAAGGGCTGATCTGAAACATATAGAGACGCAGTCTTGACATATTTGTGTTTTTACTTAATTTTTTTTTCTCTAATAAACATCTCTGTGACTCAGAGAAAAAACAGGAGGCAAGAGAATTTTACCCAAAGGGCAAATTGCTCTCAATTCTAAAGGAAATAGGGTCAACAGTTTTGTTTCAAATGAACTTGTTAATGGGTAAGACAGAGAAAGATTTATACAGCTGCAGAAAAGATACCGTGAGAAGTCCTCTGATGACTTAATATACTTACTCTTTTCATATAGAGTTTTAAAAAAAAAAGTAATAATGAGGTGGGGGAGTAAAGAAAGTCATTTTTCTCTCACCTTACTACCACTTCCCCCTCATCCCTGAAACCAGTGAATGAATTGCCTAGAAATAATAGGAGCATCTGCCCATTAGGTCTTCCGTGGGAATTTTACTTTTTGGCCTAGACTGCATAGAAATTTCTTGAAAAATAGTAAAACAAGCACTATTTCCTGGAATTCCCTTCTTTACACACCACAAAATGAGGAAATATTTAAGCAAACTTCGTTTTGCCCAAATGGTTTGTTGACTTAGGGGTTCTGACAGTTTAATGATTTTATTAATGGCCTCATTTTAGACTAACTTTCAAAAAATTTTACAGCTCCCATTAGATGGGTTTTATGGGGTTATTGTGAATACCAAGGGGCATTACATTCAATAAGAGATTTGATGCATAAACCTTCCAGAGTTTCTAAGAATTTTTCCAGGTATCCTGTCTCTATTGAAACATGGCTAACAAAGAAGTTATAATTTAATTTTAAAAAAGACAAACAAACAAGTTTCAAAGTTCTTTACTAAAAGTGTCTTCAAATCACTGTTATTAAAAAAAGCTTGTATTCCACATCAAGTGAGGAAATAACATTGTAGTTGGCATGTTAAGGGTTTTCTATAATTTAGGAACAAATTTCTACCCTCAATGACCTCTCAATGATCTCACAGTATTAAGTGATGCAACATTATTTTGTTCCATATGGTTCTAATGCATACAGCTCATAAGAATTCACACACACACACACACACACACACACACATACACACATTTATGTCTCTCTGTTCAACCATTTTAGAACTGACTCTGTGGTGTTGTGGAAATAATGTTGGAATTTGGATTTAGAGGACCTTAGTTCAAATCATAGCCTTATCACTTATTCTTGTGACACTGAACAAGTTTTATTTTAACCTTCTTGGGCCTCAGTTTCTTTACCAGCAAAATCAAGGAGTTGGCCTAGATAATCTCCAGGGTGTGTCTAGACTTTCAACCTGTGATCCTGTTATTTCTGCATGAAACTTTTATTCAAGATTAGCTATATTAAGGAAGACAGTGTATATTTCTCTTTAAAACCATTTTGAAGTTCCTAGAATGTCTGAAAGGAGATTATAGTAACGGGAGTGTGTAAGTCCATGAACTTTTAAAATATTTTGATAACTGTATTTTAATATAATTAGTTTCCCTGTAATCCCATGCATATTATTTTATGCATTTAAAAATATTATGCTGGGACTGGGTCCATAATTTTCACCAGACGTCCAAAGGGGTTCATGACACATCAAAAAAGAATAAGAGACTCTGGTTGAAATAATTATAGTGACAAGACTTTTTCCTGACATCAGACTTGAACTTGGTTTCAAGTAAATACCTCCATCTTACATGTCAGGCATAGCATTAAGAGAATGCTAAGCTCACCATCTACTGACCATTTTACCATCAATAACTCCTCCTCTATTTGTAAGTTGATAGGTTCATTTATTGAGTTGGTTTTTTAAAACAATTATTTATCTATTTGTTTTTACGTATAGGTTCTCCCTTTGACCAGATTGTGAGGAGGGTAGGTGACAGACAAAAGGCTTTCCCCCAAGAATATAAGATGACTGGATGAGAATGAGGAAGGTAGCAGAAATGGTGCTACCTTGTAGCACACTTTTAAGCAATGCAACAGGGCTCTCCAATCCCACAAATAATAGCAGCAGAACGATCAATCTGGCAGGTAAGAATAAGACATCAGGAGACTCTGTTTGAGTTAAGGCATCATGCAGCTTGGAGATGAAGAGCCTGCAACACTAATTGTGACGTCTCTTGACAACCAGTGGCTCCAGCTGCTTACCAGGGAGACAACACAGCTTCTATCTGGTGGTTTCTCGTATGTGGGTTTGTTTTTTTTTTAGCCCCACATTTATAAATGGATCACAATACTTTCCATGACATTTAGAGTAATGTTATGAGAGCCTGAGTATGTTTGTCCATTATTATTTGTTAAAAGGAAATGTCTAGTTAATGGTTCATCAGAATCATTGGCGCTGGACCTATTTAATAGGCTTATGCTGTCACTTTGGTACACTCAGAAACACTGCAGAATATGGCAAAGTTATATCATTTAAGCTACGCTTTAACATGTCTTTGTATATTTTTGCTTCTTGTCCAGAAGTGGATTGTGGGTGTTTTTTTTCTTTTGGTTATTTTATTTATTATTATTATTTTTTGTGGTGGAGGGGTTGGTGACTGTAGTTACTCTTCATTGTTAATGGATCTGCAGGTTTGATTAAGTTTTTGAAATTATTACTTGGTTATTAATAGTAAGTTTCTGGATCCCAAGTGAACCAAGAGAGCTAGTTGGAGATATGTTGTATGGGGAAGGAGATAAAGTAAATTATATGTTTAATATTGGAATCCTTTAAGGATTTTTATTTTATTGCTATATTATGCCCTTCCCCAATACTGATGTCAACCCCTCTGTAGCTTAGATTGCCTTTGAGAAGAAAAAAAAAATCAACCTGAAGCCAGCCTTGTTGATGAGTCTTTGTCAAGTTCAATTCAACTTAATAGCTATTTATTAAGTACATAAAACATGTTAAGCACAGGAACGGACCGTGGGGAAAATATACATACAGATTAAAAATAAAATATTTCTTGCCCTCAAGAAACTTACATTTTTTTCTTAGGATAAGGCTGATCCTTAGACATCAAACCAATAATCACTACTTCTAAATGACTTTTGGTTATAGGATCATAAATTTAGAGCTGGAAGAAATCACATAAGTTATTGAATCCAAACACATCATTTTATACCAGAGCTATAGAGAGATTAATGACTTCTCCAGAGTCACAGGTATTGGAGACAGAATTGGAAATTAGGTGTTCCTCAGTCACATTCCAGTGCCCTCCCAGCTACACTAGAATGATAACCTTTCTAGCTTGCTAGAATCATCTTGAGCTTATGTTTCAGAAACATGGTCTCCAAGAAGTCCACTTCACTTCCACACCAAGATGAGGCATCAGAGGATGACCTGAATGAAGGATGCAGTTTTTTAAAATGGCAATCATAATGAAATTTAAAATGATCCCCCATTTTGCTATATCTTCATTTGTATCTCTGTGCTCAAAAATGGAAAGCTAAGTAATTTTTGCCCTGTTTCTCTTAAATCCAATTTAAAAAATCTCTATTGTACTATCTGATATTTATTCCTTCTCTGCCTTAAGTTATCTATCCTCTACCTTTCTTTGTTTGAGATTCATGCCCAGGCTTCTGCTTCAATATTCTTTCATTTTTTTTACTACATTCTCATGCCTGCCAACCTTGCCACTACCAAATGTTGACCAGTTTCCATAAGGATTGATGTAACCCCAACAGATCCTGCTGCGTCAATGGTTTCTGCATGAAACTGAACACAAGAGTGGAAGTTTGTAAGTTACAGATAGTAAGGCTGGGTGGCTATCAGATAGCACACCTGTGCCTGCAGGCAGGGATCTACACATGAGTGGCTTCAGGTATTTGCCTGCAGGAACTCATTGAAAGTCAATGCAAATGAGGACACTTTCCCTAGCAGAAGAAATTAACCTGCGGGAACCTTGTAGGCACAGGTGTATTTTAGGACAGTTATAACATACTTCTTAACAGTATGTAGAGTATTACATTAATCATGAATATACTAGGTCAACAAAGTTTGTTCGACTTAGAAAAGTAAGCAGAGGAAGGAGAATAGTGGACTGGATGGTGAAACACTCCTAAAATTCATTCCATCACCAAGTATGAGAGAGAGAGAGAGAGAGAGAGAGAGAGAGAGAGAGAGAGAGAGAGAGAGAGAATTATAGAATCGCGGTTAACAGAAAAATACACACATATATACATATATTACTATCCACTTTTAATTCATGTTTCCCAAAATAAATAGAAAGAAGACATTTCTATAGCTGGCTATTGTTGACAGCTCTTTTATGGTTGAACTAGGTTCATAGAATCATAGAATCTCCAAATGAAAGGTACCCTATAGGCAATCTAGTCTGACCCATACCTGAAAAAAAATCTTTCTCCAACTTGGACTATTGTTATAAATTGTGCTTTATTCTTGTCTATCTTCTCCAGATTCCTGACATTCTCTGAGGATAAAGCTGCCCTTTGGCAAGGGTGCTCTTCTATCTGGGCACTTGTGCCTATTGTCTCTTGCCTGGGACTTTGTGGTTTAAACCATTTCTATTCTTTTTTGTACCAGAGGCCAAGCCAGATTATTGAGTTTCTTCCTAAAATATGGCATCTGGAAATGAGCATGATTCTCCTTATATGATCTGACAAAGATAACTTAAAGAACAACTGTTAAGTTCCATTAGCTTTTGGAAATCACAGAATCTCAGAGTTGGAAGAGGTCTCAAAAGTCATCTAACCCAACTTGTATCTGAAAAGGAATTTGTCCCACAGTATAAAGAAGAAGTAGTCATCTAGTCTTTGCTTGAAGACCTCCAGGACTGACAACCTATCACTGCTTCCCAAGACAACTCATGTCTATACAAAATAAAGTTCTAATTCTGAGGAAATCTTTAATTATTAGGAATCTAAATTTGCCCCTTTGAACCTTCACTTACTTGCCCTAGTTCAGCCCTAGGTAAAATACAAAAAAGGTAAAAGTGTAAAAGCTCAATTCTTCTTTAAAATGACAATTGTTTAAATACTTTGAGAGAACTTATCCTCTTCTCCCTTTCCTTCTTTAGACTAAACATATGATAAATTCCTGAGACCTTTTATCACCCTTCTATGAACTGTGCTGCAGTGATCTAGGCTATAAGCATCTGTCTGCATACAATGATAATGATATGACTTGGCCTGCATTCTATGTACGTATTACACTTGTATGGCCAACAGATTCCATGGCTGACTCATGTTAAATTGTAGTTCACTGATATCCCCAAATCTTTTTTCTCTTTATATGTCTTACCCCTTATCATCTTGTACTTTCAAAGTTTTGTTTTTCCCACCAAGTCAAGTGTAAGTCTTTATATTTATCCTGATTAAATTTCATCTTATTAGATTTGATACAATATTCTAGCCTGTCTCTCCATTGAGTTTGTAAAATACTTAAGGCCATGGATTGTATTGTCTATTGTATTGATGCTATAACGTCTGTCTGGTAGAGTTTGATAAATGTTTTAGGAACACCATAAACACTCATTGAACTGAATTGAAAGTAAGATACCTAGTTTAAAAGGAAGATATTCTCTGATGATATTGAGTAGTTGATTCTATGTGGCAAACTTGAGAGCCAGGGAAGAAGGTTGAAAAAGTTATAATAATTTTTGTGTATTCTATTGAATTTTACTGTATTCTATTAAACTCTATCTTAAACAAGAAAGGATTTATACTTTACTATAATTTCAAGTGCAAGTTGGTGATTAATAAGTGCTTTTCTTATTGATCATTCAAAAGTACAAATACATTGTAAACTAATCTTGTGTGTTGTCATATTACTGGTAAAATATAAGAATTCAGAACTAAAACTGGGAGGCACAATGGATAGAGACTGGGCCTGAAGTCAGGAAGAACAGAGTTAATATCCAACCTCTGACACCTACTAGCTGGGAAAGTAACCTAATCCTCTTTGTCTCAGTTTCCTCTCCTATAATATTGAGCTGGAAAAGGAAATGGCAAATCACTCCAATTTATTTGCCAATAAACCCCCAAATGTGGTCATGAAGTGTCAGATACTACTGAAACAACTGAACAAGAGCAAATATTTAACCAATCCTTTATCTTTGCCAAGAAAACTACAAATGTGATCTCGAAGTATTGGAAAATGCCATTCTAGAAAGCAGTTTGGAACCAAAGGGCAATCAAACTGTGTATTGCTTTTGATCCAGCAATAATACTAGTATGTCTGTATCTTAAAGAGATCACAAAAATAGGAAAATGGCCTATATGTGAAAATATTTATAACAGCTCTTTTTTGATTGTGGCAAAGAAATGAAAATCATGGGAATGTCCATTAATTGGGCAATGGCTGAACAAGTTGTGGTATGTGAATATAATGAAATGCTATACTACTATAAAAAATGATGAACACTTGAATTTCAGAAAAAAAAAAAAACAACACCTGGAAAGACTTACATGAACTGATGCTGAGTGAAGTGAGCAGAACCAAGAGAGCACTGTACATAATAACAGCAACATTATGCAACTATTTATTTGGCAGATTTAGCTCTTTTCAGCAATTGCAAAACACTCATGATTGAAAATGCAACCCACATCCAGATTAAGAGCTATGGAGTCTGAATGCAGATTGAAGCATTATTTACATTTTTTTCATGTATTTTTCCTTTTGTTCTATTTCTTTTTTTACAACATGACTAATGTGGAAATATATTTGACATGATTGTACACATATAACCTATTTCAGATTGCTTGCCATTTTGGAAAGGTATGAGAGGAATGCTGGAGGGAGAAAAATTGAGAGCTCAAAATCTTATAAAAACATTTATTGAAAACTATCTTTACATATAATTGGAAAAAAAATACTATTTCAAAAAGAAGAGTTGGACATGACTGAACCCAACATCAACAACATGAACTATATAGGAATTAACTTTATACCTTGGGCTATTAATGGTATAGTGTAAGAGTTTAGAACTACTCCCATATAAACCTGGGGTAAATTGTAGAGATTGTTTGTTCAACATTCATTTGGAAAATTTTTTTTATAAAAGTATTAGATTTTGGGTAAGTTTTAATTGAAACAGGAACACATATATTCATTGGAACAATGGATAATTTAAAGTTTCTACAATAGCTAATTTAGCCTGATCCATATTGTTCTTAAAGAATACAAAATATTGTGTCATTTACTCATCAAAAAAAGTCTCAATGTCTTTCCATTTCATGCAAAATTCAGTCCAAACACCATGGCCTACCATTCAAGGACATTTATACTTTGGCTCCAACATAGATCAAAAAACAAAACAAAAAACCCAAAAACATGACTTTATTAAAAATTAACAGATTAGACAAAAAAATGATATCAAATCATTGTACATGAAGTTTTGTTTCTTTTTTTGCTACTAAGAAATCTGAAAACTCAAAAGAATTTGTAAGAACATGGAAGGAGTGAATGATAGAGATATTTAGGAGGAGATACATGGTATAGTTTGCAAGGCCAGCTAGGAATCATGGATGATATAGTTCTGAAAGAGAAAATGTTCCTCATTGGAGGAACCTGGAAAACACAACTAGAAGAGACATTATCAGAATCATTGAACTACCTGAAAAGTGTAATCAAAAGAAGGACTTGGACAGCATTTTTCAAGAAATTTTCAAGTAGAACTGCCCTAATATCCTAGAGTCAGAGGGCAAATTAAGCATTGTAAGAATCTTCCAATCACCTCAAGAAAGAGATCTCATAATAAAAACTCCAAGGAATATTATACTCAAATTTCAGAACTATCAGGTCAAGGAAAAAGGGGCAAGTGGCCCAAAAGAAACAATTCAAATATCAGGGAGCCACTATAAGGATTACACAAGTCTAAGCAGCTTGCAACATTAAAGGATCAGAGGTCATGGAACATGATATTCCAGAAGGCAAAGGAGCTAAGACTGCCAGTAAGAATCACTTACCCAGCAAAGTTACATCAAGGGAAAAAATGATCATTCATTGAAATAGAAGGATTTCAAACTTTCATAAGAACACCAGAACTAAGCCAAAAAAATGACTTCCATTATAAATGCTGAAGAGAAGAATAAACAAGTAAAAAGGGAAAAGAAAACATAAGGGATTCATTAGAGAAAAACCAATTACATCCGTACATGGAAAGATGATACTTGTAATTCTTAAAAATTGCGTCACTAATAGGAAAGCTAGAAGGAATATATATATAGACAGAGGGTACAGATATAAGGTGAATTTGAGGGAATGACATAAAAAATAAGGGATGAGAAAGAGTACAATGGGTCTGGGAGAAAGGCAGAAGTAGAGTGGGCTGAATTATATCACATGAAGAGGCATGAAAAACCTATTACAGTAGAGGGGAAAATGGGAGGGTAGGTGACAAGTGTCACTTGAACCTTACTCTCATCAGTATTGGCTCAAAGAGGGAATTATCTACACAATCAGTTGAATATAGAATATATATCTTACCCAACACCAAAGTAAGAGGGAATGAAATTAATTAAAGGGGGAGGGAGCTGACAGAAGAGAGAACAAACCAGGGGAGGCTGTAGACAGAAGCAAAACACTGGTGAGGAGGAAAAGGGTGAAAGGAGAGAGAGGACTAATAAGGAGGAAAAAATAGGATAGAGGAAAATACACAGTTGGTAATCACAACTGTGAATGTGAATGGGTTGAACTGTCCAATAAAACAGAAGCAGATAGCAGAGTAGATAAAAAAACTAGAAACCTCCTCATTTCTAAAATATATAGAGACTGTGTCAAATTTATAAGAATATAAGCCATTCCCCAATTGATAAATTCTAAAAGGATATGAACAGACAATTTTCAGATGAAGAAATCAAAGCTATCTATAGGTTTATGAAGAAGAGCTCTAAATCACTTTTGATTAGAGAAATGCAAATTGAGACAACTCTGATATGCTACCTCACACCTTTCAGATTGGCTAATATGAAAAGAAAGTAAAATGATAAGTGTTGGAGAGAATGGGGGAAAATTGAGAAACTAATGAATTGTTGGTGGAGTTGTGAACTGATCCAACAATTCTGGAGAGCAATTTGGAACTATGCCAAAAGAACAATTAAACTGTGCATAATCTTTGACCCCTGCAAATCTATATGCCCAAAAGATCAAAGAAAAATGGAAATGGAATCATATGTACAAAAATATTTATGGTTGCTCTTTTTGTGATGACAAAGAACTGGAAATTGAGAGCATGACTATCAATTGAGGAATGGCTGAAAACATTTTGTAATGTGATTGTGCTAGAATTCTAGTGTGTTTTAAGAAATGATGAGCAGAATGGTTTCAGAAAATACTTGGAAGACTTATCTGAACTCATACAAAGTGAATTGATCAGAACCAGAACATTGTCCACAGTAACAGCAATATTTTACAATGATCAACTGTGAATGACTTACCTATTCTTAGTACTATAATGATCCAAGACAGTTCAGAAGGATTTATGGTGAAAAACTGTTATATAACTCCAGAGAAATAATTGATGGAGTCAATACAGATTGAAGGATATTTTTATAACAATTTGTCTTTTTATTGAGCACCTTAACAAATTATGCCTTAACAGGAAATTTCCTAAGGGGGTACAGGGGTTCCTTCCTCTGCTGTTTGTTGGTCTTCAGGCTTTCTTCATGCTTATTAAACCTGCGGCACATGGCTCAGGTCTTCTTGGACCAAAAGTCTAGGGGCTTGTATTTCTTGCCCTTACAAAATTTCCTGAAGTTCTCTTTCTGTGTCTGGTTGATGACAGCCAGAACTCGGGCAAGAGATTTTCAAACGACTCGTATCTTAGATAACTTGGATGAAGCTCCTCCAGTGACGTTGGCCACTCTCAATTGGGAAAGTTTCACCTTTAAACCATCTGTTTGAGTAGCTCTTCCTTCTTCTTCCCCCAAAGATCCCAGGCCTTGACTGTTGCCATGATCACGGAGGAGACACACCACCACCGGTGCTGAGGTAAAAATGAAGGATATTTTTATCATATTCTTTGTACTTGCTTTTTTCCTCCCACCCTGGCTAATATGGAAATATGTTTTGCATGATTTCATGTGTATAATTGACATTACATTTCTTACCAACAGATAAGAGGCAGGAGGGAAAGAGAGAATTCAGAACTAATTTTTAAATGGATGTTACAAAAAATTAATATTTTAAAAAGAGAAAAATACCTTTATAATCTTGGGAAAAACATTACCATGTACTGCCTGAGTAGGTAATGGTTCTCCATCTCTGTATGACTTTACCAGAGGATAAATACAACCACTATCCAGGCAAGTACAGAGTTTTAGATATTTATGTAGGGTTTGGACTATGATACCTTAAAGGTAATTTCTTTCTCTATGATGCCCTGATACTATGGTTTATATCCAACTTTATTCCCTACTATTTAACATGCCTATTCTCTGGCAAAGTTGACTTTTTTAAGGCATTCTTCTCCTCATTGGTTTTTTGGGCCTCTTTTGTCATTTGAGTTAATCTATTTTTTTAGGGTGTTAATTTCTTCAGTCAGATTGCTGACTCTCTTTTCAT
>CM053586.1:323464023-323474023 GCA_028646515.1 Pseudochirops corinnae
CAGCCACTGCCTCTGACGCCGCTTCCAGTCCGCACCGCACAGAGACTAGCTTGGCTCCGGCGTTCTCTTGCTCCACCCCTTCCTGCTACATCAGCAAGCTCAAGGGGCGTGGAAGATCTTCAAATCCTAGTATCGTTACACCATTCTAACAGAGTTCCCCACTGACCTTTTACTTGCTCTTTGGTATTCATGGCCTGAGAAGTCTGGAAACTGCCACAGCTGCTGGTGATTCACCCTCCTGAAGTCTGCTCTGGTAGCTGCTGGTTGGGGCAATCCCAGGCCAGAATTGTGTGGCTCATGCAGGATTGTGCTTGGCTCCCAGCTTCATGTGATAGACCCTTCCTGTCAGCATGCCAGGCTGCCTTCAGTGGGAGATTTGTTTCTCTCTGTCACTCTGTGGGTTCTGTAACTCTAAAATTTGTTTAGAGTCATTTTTTTACATGTATTAGAAGTGATTGGAACAGAAGCTCACTCCAAGTTTGTGCTTTTACTCCACCATCTTGGTTCTGCCCCTCAGTTCTAATTCTTATTCAATATAAACTACTTATCATTTACACACACATACACACACACATGTATATGCAGATGTTAATTTTGATTTTACACTGTGTTTATATTGCTACTGTCTATTAGAATCCTTTCTTTCACTCATGACTTATGTGACCTCGGGCAAATTGCTTTACTTCTCTTATTCTCAGTCCCCTAGTCCATGAAATGAAAATTTAGACTAGATGAGGGTCTTGTAACCTTTTAAAAATTATTATTGTTATCATTTTTATTTAAATAAAACTTCTTTGGCAGGCTGATGAAACCCATGGATAAGGTTTATCTAAATGCATTAAAAATTATATATGATTAGGAAAAAAATCAATTATATTGAAATAATTTGTATTTTTCCCTTCTAATTCAGAGACCACAATGAAAACTATTCAAAGACTTCTTGGAGATTTGCAGACCTCTGTATTTAAAGTCCCCCTGACTTAGTTGGTCTATGGACCACAAATCTGTGATTTTTTTTTTCCTTTGTTGCTAAAAAAAAAAAATTCTAATACCCAATTGCGATTACTGTCAAGAAATTTGCCAATGTTTCAAGAAATTTCCTTCTCATTCCTAAGCACTTCCATCTCCACTATTGTGTGTGTGTGTATTTTTTTTTTTTTTTTGGAAAATCCATTTCTTTTTTGATCACTCAGTGTACAAACCTAGGTTCTCCCAAATCAGTGCTGTCAGGTACTACAAGAACAAGCTCAATCATTTGATATTTTATTTTAGAGTTTATCAATAAATTTAGTGGAGCATAGCAAGCAATTAAAGACTTCAATCAACTCAGAATTTGAGCAATTTCTTTGTGTTGCTGTGGACAGACTTTTACACATTTACTCAAACTTTTCTTCACTCTCTTCTTACCTAAAATCCAGATGTTATTAACAATTTGCAAACTTTAGAAGGCAGAAATGTCATTTGAGAATGAAAAAAAGATGAAGTTGACCATTATTGCATAGTGACAAAATAGTTTTACAAGCTTTTCCTTTTAAACTAAAAAAAATAAAGGAAAATTTCTTTACAAGTGACTACATATCTTTTGAATTCTCTTGCAAGACTAGAGCACATCAGTCTTTACTGAATTTTTAAAGACAGACTAAATCATTTTAAACATCAAAAAATGGAGAATATAATGCAAAAATGGATTTTTGAAGGAAATTTTATTTAAGCTGATATTTGGATTATATTTATATGACACTACCAAATTATGTTGAAGGAATGTTTGTTTATATGCACACATTTCTGTCTCCAAGTCATTCTAAATCAATGTGCACAGCTGATTTATCAAAGAATTTGTAGAAGATTTTCAATTTATTTTATAATTATTTTATTGATAATAATGGTTTAAATTTGTAATGTACATTTAGGCTTATACATTATTTCCTTTGGAAAAATACTATGGGGTAGAATATTTTAAAAGTTAAGCTTACAATTTTCAAATGTCTTGCCAAAAGTCATAATAAATGGTGTGGCCTGCTGGTCTTCTGACTTCATGTGAAAATCTCTTTCTCTTTTGCCATAATAACTATAGGTTGTTATGTTTAGGGAGAGAAAAGTTAATAAAGGTGACATTTTAAAAGTTGAAATAATTAAAAGGTAGTTTCAAAATATCTCTTTACAGTAGTTTAATTTTCCATCTACCCATTGCTTTCCAAAGAGGAGACTCAAAAAAATATTCATTTGATGTGTCTCTTCATAAAAGCTAATGTGATATATTATCTAGAAAGCATGAATCAAAATTAGAATGATCTGAGTTCAAGACCCATAGCCGATATATATTGGCCGTGAGATCCTAGGAAAGTCACTTGTAGTGCCCCCAGCAAACCTCTGGGCAGCTGGGTAATGCTGTGGGTAGAGTGCCAGACCTGATTTCAGGAAGACTCATTTTTCTGAGTTCAAATTTGGCCTCAGACACTCACTAGCTATGTGACCTTGGGCAAATCACTTAATCCTGCTTGCCTCAGTTCTTCATCTGTAAAATGAGCTGTAGGAGGAAGTAACAAACCACTCCAGTTCTTGCAATGGAAACTCCAAATGCATTCATGAAAAGTCAGACCAAACTGAAATGACTGAACAACAACAAGAAGCAAATCTCTAAAACTGAAAACTGGCAGATCTGTGTTGGTAGCAGAAATTTCTCTTCCAAGAGCTCCCTATAGCAATGAAATAAAAAAGTAATGTAAAAGTCCTCACAACTCCCCAGTTCAGAAAGTCTGATGAGAAATTGGATTTTTGGACGGAATCGAAAAGTTCTAGAAGATTTTCGATTTGAGTAATCAATGTTTTAACTAATGCATTTGAGATCTTTTTTTTTTTTAACTCTCCAGTGCCATCACATGTCCATAAGACTGTAGGACATTGTCCAGAATTTGGGTTTCAACTTTTGCTTAACTGCTTTTGTTTAACCATCAAATTCTAAACTGAAGTTAAGGTACAACAAATATATGAATTAATTAATCAACAGATATTTGCTATTTTTCTACTAAGTGCCAGAAAATGTGCAGTGTGCTAGGGATACAAAGGCAAAAATGAAGTATTCTTTTTCCTCAAGAAACTAATAGTCTAGTATCATTATGATCTGTAATTTAGCTTGGGGTCATTCACTTGCCCAGGGCCATAGAAGATAGCTAATATCAGGGAAAGTCTTTGAATTAATTTCATTCTAACTCCAAGTTAAACACTGTACCTACTGTGCTACACTCTCTGGATAACATATTTCAAAGTTCCAATACCCCTCCTGATGGTGCTATGCCCAAGCACATTTAGTGATGAAATTTTAATCACTGGTATAAAATTTTACATGGGTATGAAATGTCTACTTACAAAATTTAAGTGATATCTTATTAGAGTCATTTAAAATGATTGATTCCATTTTTACGTCCCAGTTTTCTGACTGTAATATATATTCGATAACAAATCTACAGTGCTGAGCAAACCTAAAAGAGCTATATAAATGCTGGCTATTATAATTATTCTTATTATTGTTATAATTCTTGTTGTTTTTAGAACTGACAATCACTTGATAGATTGACATACATTTTCTTTCATGGCTTTATACTCAATTTGGATATGTGAATTTTCCTATACTCTCTTTTTTGTTGTTTGGGTATTTTTTCAATGTGTGATATACAATGCCATGTTATTAATACAATGCAATTGACTCATGCAAAGCAAAACCAAGGGAGAGATGGATTAATATGTCAGCTAAAATTGACAATCAGAGGACTGGTACCCAGCTTGATATAATTCCATGGGGTTTCAAGTCTTCTAGGTGAATGCTTATATAGTCAGAAAAAGAAAATTGTTTCAGTCAAGATGTGGAGATGACTTGTATTAAGAATATTCTTATACACTGGTACTTCCCCTCACCTCTGATATTTAAGAATAAAGATGTTCCTTCTAAAGTATTAGATAAGCTGTTAGTTTATTTCTTTCTGTATATGTGCTTTTGTTTTATCTTCAGCATAGGTTGCATAATGACTGTATTCTGTGCCTAAACAATTCCATGTTTTGTAGTTTGGGTATGGGGAAAACAACACTTCAGTTTTTTAAATACTATTTTATTTTTTCCAAATTATATTCCAAGATAATTTTTAACATTCATTATTACAAGATTTTGAGTTCTGGTTTTTTTCTCCCATTATTCCTCCCTTCTTCCTAAAATGGTAAGCAAATTTGATAAAGGTTATGTATGTGCTATCATGTAAAACATATTTCTATATTAGTCACAGTTGTGAAAGAAGAAACAAATCAAAGTAAAAAATAACCACAAAAATAATAAATTAAGTAAAACCGTATGCTTTGATCTGTAT
This sequence comes from Pseudochirops corinnae, assembly GCA_028646515.1. Classification (NCBI taxonomy): domain Eukaryota; kingdom Metazoa; phylum Chordata; class Mammalia; order Diprotodontia; family Pseudocheiridae; genus Pseudochirops; species Pseudochirops corinnae. The sequence continues at coordinate 323,468,379 of CM053586.1, forward strand.
TCTGAGTTCATCAGTTCTTTAGCTGGATGTGGAAGGCATTTTTCCTCTACGAATTCTTTGTGCTTGTCTTGGATGATTGTATTGCTAAGAAGAGCTGAGCCATTAATAACTGATCACGCAATATTGCTGGTACTGTGTACAATGTTTTCCTGGTTCTGCTCATTTCACTTTACATCAACCCATACGAATCTTTCCAGATTTTTCTGAAATCTTGCTATTCATTATTATTTTTATTTTACAATAGGATTCCATCATATTTATATACTACAGATTATTCATTCATTCCCAAAATGATTGGCTTCCCCTCAATTTCCAAAATTTTGCTACCATGGAAAGGGCTGCTATAAGTATTTTTGTAAGTGTAGGTCCTTTTCCTTTTTGTATGATCTCTTTGGGATACAGACCTAATAGTGATATTGCTGGATCAGGGGTATCCACCATTTGGTTGCTCTTTTGGTGTGGTTCCAAATTTGCTCTCCAGAATGGCTGGATTGGTTCACAACTCAACCAATAGTGTTTGTGTCTCAATTTATCCATATCTCCTCCAACATTTATCATTTTCCTTTTGTTGCATTATCCAATCTGATAGGTGTGAGGTGGTATCTCAGAGTTGTTTCTCCAATCAAAAGTGATTGAGAGCACTTCCTTATGTGCCTAAAGATAATTTTGATTTCTTATCTGAAAATTGCCTGATCATATCCTTTGATCATTTCTCAACTGGGAAATGGTTTGTATTTTTATAAATTTGACACAGTTCTCTATATATTTGAGAAATGAGTCATTTATTAGAGACACTTGCTATAAAATTGTTTTCCTGGTTTCTGCTTTCCTTGTAACCTTGATCATATTGGTTTTGTTTGTGCAAAATTTTTTTTTAATTTAATATAATTAAAATTCTCTACTTTATATTTTGTAACACTCTCTCTTTTTTGGTTATAAATTTTTAATGCATTTAACTTCTCTTTTAAAATTTGGTTGCTATACCCTTGGTGCATATATGTTTAGTATTAATATTACTTTGTCATCTAGCATACTTTTTAGAAAGATGTAGTTTCCTCCATTCTCTCTTTTATTTTTTAAATAGCATATTTTTCCCAATTATATATCAAAACAACTTTTAATATTCATTATTACAAGGTTTTGAGTTTCAAATTTTTTCTTCTACCATCACTCCCCTCCCCTCCTCCTAAAATGGTAGACAATCTGATATAGGTTATGTGTATGCTGTCATGTAAAACATATTTCCATATTAGTCACAGTTATGAAAGAATAAAGAGATCAAAAAGAAAAAAAAAGGACCTACACTTGCAAAAATACTTATATGATAATTAATAAAGTAAGTAAAAATATGCTTTGATCTGCATTCAGAGTCCATCAGTTCTTTTTCTGAACATGGAGAGCATTTTCCTTTATGAGTCCTTTGTACTTGTTTTGGATCATTGTGGTTGCTGAGAGGAGATGAGTCATTCATGATTGATCATCACACAATGTTGCTGATACTGTGTGCAATATTTTCCTGGCTCTGCTCAATTTGTGCAAATCTTACCAGGTTTTTCTGGAATCTGTCTGTCCATCTTTTCTTATTGCACAATAGTATTGCCTTGCATTTATATACCACAGCTTGTTCGATCATTCCCCAATTAATGGACTGAATTTCTAATGTTGCATCACCACATAAAGGGCTACTATAAATATGTTTACATATGTAGGTCCTTTTCCCTTTTGTATGTCCTACTAGCAGTATACCTGGATCAAGGGGTATCCACAGTTTGTTCTTTTGGTATAGTTCCAAATTGTTCTCCAAAATGGTTGGATCAGTTCACAACTCCACTAACAGTATATTAGTGTCCCAATTTTCCCATATCTTCTCAGCATTTATCATTTTCCTCTTTCTGTCATGTTAGCCAATCTGATAGATGTGAGGTGGTATGTAAGAGTTTTGTTTTAATTGGCATGTCTTTAATTAAAAGTGATTTAGAGCATTTATTCATATGCCTATAGAGAGCTTTGATTTCTTCATCTGAAAACTGCCTGATTATATCCTTTAAAGATTTCTCCATCAAGGAATGACTTGTATTCTTGACTTAATCCTCTATATATCTTAGAAATGAGGCCTTTATTAGATACACTGCCTATAAAGATTATTTTCCTGTCTTTATGTTTTCCTTCTAATGTTGGCTTCATTACTTTTGTTTGTACAAAAGTTGTTTTTTTTTTTTAATTTAGTATAAGGAAAATCACCTATTGCATATTTTGTAATGCTCTTTATCTCTTGTTTGGTCATAAATTCTTCCCTTCCCCATATATCTGAGAGTTACACTATTGCTTGCTCTTTTAATTTGCTTGTGGTGTCACACGTTATGTCTAAATCATGCCAAAGGTTTTTCATTACCAACTTCTCTAATAATACATTTACCTCTTTAGTTTCTTTCTTTTTTTTCTTTTTTTCTTTTTTTTTTTGTTTGGCTTTATTGAGTTCTGAGAGAGGGCTGTTGAGGTCCCCCACTAGTATGGTGTTGCTGTGTATTTAATCCTATAACTCACTTAACTTATCTTTTACCAATTTGAATGCTATGCCTCTTGGTACATACATGTTTAGTATCGATATTACATCATTGGCTATGGTAACTTTTAGCAAGATGTAGTTTCCTTCTATGTCTCATTTAATTAGGTCTTTTTTGCTTTTACATTGTCTTGATTTCAGGGTTGTTACCCAGTTTTGTTGTTGTTATCGTTGTTTGTTTTTGTCTTTTGTTTTAGGTTCTGCTCCAGCCTCTTACTTTCACTTTGTGTGTGTGTGTGTGCTTAAAGTGAGCTTTTCATATTGTAGGATTCTGGTTTTTGTCTTGTTTTGTTTTGTTTTTGTTTTTTTATCTACTGTGCTATCCGCTTTGGTTTTATGGGAGAATTCATGCCATTCATTTTCACAGTTGTGATTATAAACTATGCATTTCCCTCCATCCTATTCTTTCTCCTGTTTGATCTTTCTCTCTCCTTTCACCCCTTCCCACTTCACCAGTGTTTTGCTTCTGTCTACTCCTTCCCCTGGTCTGCCCTGTCTTCTGTCAGTCCCCTAATCCCTTTACTTAATCTCCGCCCCTTCTACTTTACTGTTGGGTAAAATGATTTCTATATTCAATTAATTGTGTATGTGATTCCCGCTTTGAGCCAATACTGATGAGAGTAAGGTTCAAGTAATTCTCATCACCCACCCTCCCGTTTCCCCCTCCATTCTGAGTAATAGGTCTTTTGTAAGTCTTCATGTGAAATAATTTACTCCTATTTTACCTCTCCTTTCCTTCTGCATCCATTGTACTTCTCTTTCTCATCCCTTAATTTTTTTAATGTCATCCCTCAAATCCATCTTATACCCATACCGTCTGTCTATGTATATTCCTTCTAGTTATATTATCAGTAAAACAATTTTTAAGAATTACAAGTATCACATTCCTACGTAGAGATGTAAATAGTTTAGTCCTATTGAATCTTTTATGTGTTCTTTTCCCTGTTTTACATGTTTATATTTATGCTTCTCTTGGGTCTTGAGGTCAAAATTTTGGTTTAATTCTGGTCTTCTCTTTATGAAAGTGTGAAATCCCTCTATTTTATTGAATGACTCCTTTTTCCCCTTGATATATTATGCTTAATTTTGCCAGGTAAGTGATTCTTGGTTATAGTTCTATCTTTGTGTGCTGGCTCGCTAAGATGGTTCCTGTCCTATACTATGCTCTCCTTTTACCCGAGTGAGAGAGACCTTTCTTGCCAATCTTCCAAGTTTCTTGAGCTAAAAGATTGTTTCATCTCATTCTTTTTCTTGTGATTCTATTTCAGGATTTGTTTTAGGGTGCTATTTTATGGAAGTGAATATGGAAGAATTACTAGGACTTACTGCTTACTCTACCATCTTGGTTCCCAGAAGTCTCCAAAAGAACATTTTAAAAATTTGTGGGATTTCATGAAATACTGACAATCTTCAAAGTGTTCAATTTCTTTGGGTATAGAAAATTCCACATCATTTTATTCACAACTTGGATACTGTGAAATAAATACTGTTTTGCCTTTGCCCTGAGTCACTGTAAGGTAGTGTACACAGAGCACTAGAGCTAGGATGATATCAGGATATGATAAAAGGCCTTTAGATTTGTCAGAATTTGAGCCTGATACTGACCATGGAATTGCTGATAAGGAATGGCAGACCAGGGCCCTGTTGGCCTTCATGCAGGAAAGACTGAAAACTACTTATTAACTACTAGCCCCAATATCATCAAAATTGCTTAGTCCATCAGATGTTTAACATTATTCTATTGGAGGCTCGACTTGAAAGCACTGTACAAAACATTATTTAAGATTGATTATTCAAAATAGATCTCTATTGATTAGAAACTAATTCAGATAATTGTACTATATAATAATGTGCTGAGATTTATTCCATAAAATAAAAACAAAATGAGGCATTTAGAAAAACACTTGAAGAGTTTTGTGAATCAATTTAAGTGAAGTAAGTAGAGCCAGAAAAACATTGAGATTACTATAAGCATGTGAATGGAAAAAAGAATGAAATAAATGTAACTGAATGCCATATAATTATAATGACTGATCTGATGATTAAACAAACCTTGTTCTTTTCAATAGAGTGATTAAGAACACATGTATGGAATAGTTTATGTGCTGTCAGAGGTAATCGCTGAATTAATGGGTATTTCTCAACAGCTTCTCTGTTATGAAAACAACATATATATGTGTGTATATTTATGTGTATGAGTATATATGTATATACCTATATGTGCATCTGTGTAATGTGCAGATAATACACTATACATGTTATCCACATGTCTGTTACATATATGTTATGCTTTGTTGGATTCCTAAGAGTGGATATATATATGTGACCTTGCATTTCAATCACTCTGGAGACAGAGGCACTTTCCCAGAATCTACCAGAACTTCACTATGGAATTGGAAAATGATGGAAAAGATATATCCTTTAATGATTTTTTTCATTAAAAATATTTGTCTTTTTTTTTTTACCACCACCCAAACCATTAAAACAGAAAAAAACCAAAAACAAAACAAAACAAAAAACTTGTAACAAATATGCAAAGTCAAACTAAACAAATTCTGACATTAACCATGTTTCCAAAAATGCCTGTCTCATTCTTCATCCCGTGTCCAACATCCAGCTTTGTTTTAATGAGTGGTAAGCTTCATCTTCTGTCCTCTGGCATCATGACTGGACATTGCATTGATGGGAAATCTCGCTTCTTTCAAGGTTGTTTTTATACTTGTGCTGTATAAGCTTCATTCTATTCTTGTCCTGTTCACTTCATTCTACATTAGTTTATATAAGTCTTGCAGGAAAATTTTTCACAAACAATTTGGAGAGAAAGACAAGGAAAAAGTTAGTTTGGCAGTGAGAGTCCAGAGTTCATGACCAACTCTGAACCATGAATCTAGGACTTTGTTCTGAGAATTCTATTCCCCAGTGTCCAACCCCAAGGAAAGACTGAGACTAGTAATAACAGTGTTGGTTACTGTGCCTGAGGAAATTGAATGTCTTTGCTCTTCTGATTGGAAAAAGTTTGGTGAAATGATGGTTCACTTAGAGACAGTATTCTTTTTTATTGTGTGATTGAAATAGGAAAAAA
>CM053586.1:323476523-323479917 GCA_028646515.1 Pseudochirops corinnae
ACGATTTAAAGCAATGTAACTTTTATTGGGACTTATGAGAGAGACAGAGAGAGAAAAAGAGGAGAGAGAGAAAGAGAGAATTATAGTATCTGTGCCTTTGTTGTTGTTGTTTTCTACTTTGTTATATATTTTTGTTTTGTTTCTCTTTGTTTTGGATTGGACCTATGATTTCATTAGGTGAGGAACTTCTAGTAATTATACACCCCATACCAATGCAGATTAGCAAGTCCTCTACAACCTGAAGTATTAGAATGCTCTCTAGAGCACTGAGAGATTATATACCTTACCCAGGATGACAATCGGAATGTATTAGCAGCAGGACTTGAAGCCAGGTCTATCTAACTGTGAGGATAGTTTTCTGTCCACTAGGCCATGTGGTAAAATAGTTCTAAAATTGGTAATATAATTTGATACATTTGAATGGTTCACTGGGTAGAGTAATAGACTTGGAGTCAGAAAGACCTGGTTTAGATCCTCCCTCAAAAACTTACTAGTTGTGTGAAACTGGTTCATCTCTCTTGTCCTCAGTTCTTTATCTGAATACAAGGGAGATGGAATTGAGACTTCTAACATCTCTAACCAACCCAAATCTATGATCCTATGATCAGTGAGATGAGTTGCTGAAATTCACATGATTGGAGGAAGTCAATATAGACTAATTTATTTTGATAATGAAAATAACTAGCTTCTACACATAGATATGGTATCTTTAGACTTGTGGGAAGCTCGTATTTGTCAATTTTACAATCTGCTTTTGCAAATGGCAGAACATACCTTTCTATACTCTTTGTTGCTTTTCAGGTGTTTCAGTCATGCCTGACCATTCATGGCTCCATTTGGGGTTTTCTTGGCAAAAATACTTGAGTGGCTTGCCATTTCCTTCTATATACTATGACCACCAGCAAATATGGTCATCTAGAATTAATGATTTAGCATTAGTTTTCATGGTTTCCTTATCTGTGCGTATTTCTGTTTAGGAAAAAAATAATACTGAATAGATTCTGATTTTTTTCTTCAATATTTACATTTTTTCTTAAACTTTTGAGTCCTTAATAAAAGAAAGAAAAGTTGCTATGAGGACTGGTAAAACAAAAACAAAATAAACCAAAATGAACAAAAAAAAAACCCTGAGTACATTCAGCCTAGAGATGAGATGGTTTAAGGGAGAAGGTATTAGCTGTTTTCTAATATTTTAAAGGTTGTCATGTAAAAGAGCAATTAAGTTCATTCTGATTGGTCCCACAGGGTAGAAGTAGGAATAATGTTTGGAAATAGTGAAACAAATGTAGGCTTGGTGGGAGTATTTTTTTTCCTTAGAATCTGAGCTATCCAAAAAGAAACTGACCCGACTAGTGAGCAGTAGATTCCCTGCACTGGAGATCTGAGAGTAAACATTTCATGGCCTTTTGTTTCTTAAGGTATAGAGGGAATTGTTTTCAGGTATTTGTTAAACTTTATCATCACTAAGGACCCTTCCACCTCTAAAATCCAGTGATTCTTGTATGATTTTATTGGCCGCGAGTGCTGTGAGATAAATAAACCTCTTAAAGGGAGCTTATAGTATATTAGAGAACATGATGTCATGATGTCAATAAGTGGCAATAAGTGTAGGTCTGGTGTCTCTACAGAAGAACTTTCCTCCACTTTTCTCTGGTCTCTGCCTAGTGACTAGGCTAGGCCCCAGACCATTGCACTCCTGAAAGGCAACAGAGGAGTTTTCCAATTGTTACCCAAAGAAACATCTTTAACAAGACAGACAGGGCTACTTGTTGCAAAGAGATCACCAGGGGAGAACTTCTAACTACAGACCACCACTTAGAACCTCCTGAGAAAGATGACAACAAAGAAATGCAATGTTGTGAAATAGAAGAATCCCAGTCTTGGAGCTGGGTGAGCTGGTTGAAAATCTAACAATCTTTGTTTATTAATTTACAACAACCATGGATTTTTGGAGCACTTTATGTGTTAATTACTAGAGAATATATAAAAATGAATAAAACTCAGTCCTTCTAGTCAAGAAAATAAATTCACACACACACACACGCATGCACATACACTTAATATGCATTCACATATACACTCTGTAATGGGGCAGAACAGGATGAGAGCTATTCAAATGGTATAAGTAAAGTGTTAGGGGCAGCTAGGTGGCACAATGAATAGAGCACCAGCCCTGGAGTCTGGAGGACCCGAGTTCAAATCTAGCTTCAGACATTTGACACACTTACTAGCCATGTGACTTTGTGCAAATCACTTAACCACAACTGCCATCCAAAAAGACAACAACAAAAAAAAAATAAGTAAAATGTTAAAGAGTACCAGAGGAAGAAGTCATAATAGGAATTCAGATGAATCTTTCATTGCGGGTCTTGAAAGATGACTAGGACTTTGACAAAGAATGGAATGAAAGACAGGTAAGAAAGACTGAATGATGGGAAGATAAGCTTTGATGCTTAAAATCATGAGACATCTATAGATAAAACGTATTCCAGTTTGTTTAGAGAATAGGCATGTTAGATGGAGGCAGAGCCAAGATGGCGGCATAGTAGCAGCAACATATTGCAGGTCTCACATAGCCACCCCAAAATACCCACAAAATATGACTCTAAACTAATTCTAGCACTCCAAAACACACACAAATATACTTTCCACTAAAGTCAGCTTGGCTACGAGGAACCATATCATCACTGCAAACCGAAACCAGCCTGGCCTGAAGCCGTGGCTGTGTCCCAGGGGCAGCTAAACTAGAGGAGCCGGGAAGTGGCTGGAGAAGAGGAGTTGAGCCCTGGCTGGAGCTTCAGGTGAGCGGATTGGCGGCAGCTGTGGCAGTGTCCAGAATTAGGTCAGTGGAGCTTGCAAAGTCATGGGAGAAAAGTGGTCTGGCCAAATTGCCTCCAGGGCTAGCAAGCAGAAAGAGGAGGTCCTGCACCCACCTCCCCATTGCAGCTTCAGAGCTCCTGGCCTGCAGACTGCAGGGGGACCAAGCAATCATTCAGAGGCCAAGTGCTCTCGCATTGAGCGACCTGGATCCAGATTGCAGTCTTGGGCTTTGGTCCTGTGGTTCTTTTTTCTTCAGTGAGCTGGAAGTGGGGGAAGGACCCAGCAACTTCCTAAGAGCTCCAGCACCTGGGAGGACCCCAGTGATTTGGGACAGAGCTTTCCCCTCTGGAAGCAGAGCTCCACAGAGATTAAAAAAAAAAAAATCATGGACTGACCAACCATGAATAAGAATAAGCATAAGAAGCAGGGTAAGAACAGCAACCAAACCCTAGATTCCTTCTTCAGGGAAAAGAAGGACCAAGGCAGAGAGCTGCAGGAGGACAGCGCAGCCAGAGTTCCCCCACCAAAAGCTTCCAATAAACATGAAGATTGCCTTAAAGCTAGAGATCAGCTG
>CM053586.1:323480417-323499336 GCA_028646515.1 Pseudochirops corinnae
TACATACATACATGTGAGACTTGATAGCTATAGACAAATTGAAGATGAACAGATATGTGTATACATGAGAGACTGATAGGTTGTAGTTGGATATCATATAACATGATATGTGTGTTGTGTGCATGTATAGAAAGAGACAGACTCAGATACCTAGAAACATAGAGAAATACAGAAAGAGAGAAGAGTAATATAGGAGAGATGAGAACAGTTTGTGTGGGAGTAGGTGGAGGATCATCTGGAAAGAAGAAGGATTTCTATGTGAGAGAGGTGAGAAGTCTGAGAACATTTTAGACTCTGGAGAAACCAGAGTAAAAGCAGAGTGAAGAGATTTAGTAGATGGTTTGTGTTGTTGTTTCAGTCATGCCCAATCCATTTGAGGTTTTCTTGGCAAAGATACTGGAATGGTTTGCTGTTTTCCTATCCATCTCCCTTCATAGCGGAGGTAAATAGGGTTAAGTGACCTGCCCAGGTTCACACAGCTTATAAATGTCTGAAGCCAGCTTTGAACTCAGGAACTTCCTGACTCCAGGCTGGATTGTAGATTGCAGGAAGTGCCTGGTAAATAGAAAGAACTAAAGAAATATTATAACAGATTTTACTACCTCTTCATGGAATTGTCTTTCAAGGCAAAGCCCAGTAGTCCCATATGCTCCTCTAGAATGGGGTGCAAGTGATGATATGCAGGCTCTGGGAACCCCCCTTGAGCTCTCCTTGAAAGGCTCTGGGAACCCCCTTCTCCTTGAATCTTCCCACATAGGGCATTTGCATGAGGCCATGGGCCTTAAATTGTGGCCCTGCCCAAGTCTTTGTCCCTCTTTTGTCCCACAATTTCTCACCCTTGATACTCCCAGGCCCAAATCTGTTACACCTTTGAACTGACCTAGCCCACCATTGTCTGTCCTCTCCAGGTAGTCTCCAGCAACTTCCCACCCTTAGTCATTCATCCTGAAGACCCTCCCCAAACTCATTACTGGAGTCTGACCTCATCTGACTACTCCTGAAGACTCTTCCAAACACCTCCTCTCGACCACCCCTAGATTCCTCCCACAACCTTTCTGTATGTAAGACTCCATCTTGCCTCCACGTTTGTTGACAGCACCATAGAATTTTTTACCACAGACCTGCTCTGTGTCCAATACAAGTGAACTTTTAATAAACTTTACTTTTCTTTGGCTGAGAGAAGACTTGAGCTGAATTCATTTGGCAGGACCTGGCATGTTGATATTATGGGGTCTCAAGCACCCCTAACCCTATACCTCTTCACAGGGAAGAGGAAGGGTGTATTCCACATCATCCACATTGGATTTAATTGAAGTTGTAAGAAGCAATCAGCCTTACTTTCTTCTTCTTCTTTTTTTTTTTTTTCCAGAGACATGTAATGGAATTTAAAGATTCCCTTGTATTGACTTGGTTTTGGGGTTGTGTTAAAACCCAAAGCTGGTGAATCCCACTTGTGGGATGGACTTGTTGACAGGAAAATAAAGGGATGAACTGGGAGGACCTGGTGTGGTGGATTTAGAGACAGGCTCAAGCAGAGGAGGCCAGAAGAACTTTTGGGGAGCAGTATTGTGGAGGCAGAGAGAGAGAGGAGAATTGCTGGGGCCTAATTTGCTGAGAGAGAGACTGCTGAGGGCCAGGACTTTTGAGAACTGCCACCTGGAGCAGCAGAGAACTGAGGAGGCCTGGCTGTGATGACAGTACTTTGTCTTTTTAGATGTTGTTTTGCCAGATCTGTCTGCTGGTGAAGGACAGTGCTGTTGTTGCAGAGGTCCTGGAATCTTTCTGTTGGTTCAGAAGCCCTGAAGAAGGATTTTCTTGTTGTATGTGTACAGAAATCTTGGTGCTGATGTTTTCAGGGGTTCTGGGATTATTCTGCAAGCAGAGAGTGAATTGATAAGGACACTGACAATGCGTCTTGTAGCTTTGTTAAGCTTTGTCTCCCCAGGAACAGAGATTGCTGAGAACTTGCCTCAGGTCAAGATGAAGAAAAGATCTCTCCTTGGGTATTAAATATGATGATATCTTTGTAGCTTAGGGGTAGATGGCCTTTTGCGCTCTCCTATGCCCCTTTTGAGAAGATGCTTGCGTAACTGATGATGATTGTAATTCAGTTGTGATCCAGGGGTGGGCAACTTTTGACTTTTTGTGCTCTGTGACTAACCAAATGAATGTACTTTGTTTATGATTGGAAACTCATCTCCATTAGAGAAGAGAGACTTTGTGAGTGACTAAATGAATGTACTGCACAGGGATGGAGTAGTATTTGGATTGAATTGAGGACTTGCTAAATTATTGAATTACACATGGTGAATGCTGTATTTTGATTTTCTCTTCTCTATGAATGTTTTGCCTTAATTTGTCACTGAGTTAAATGGAGAGTTACTATGCTGGTATTCTGAACCTTGGAAGTTGCCTTTGCTTGGCATTACAAGACGTCAAAGTCCAAGGGCAAGACAAACATCAAGACAACTGCAATGGCCTGGGATACAGTGAATGACCTTGATGTCTTCAATGCCTGAGCAAAATCAAAGCTAGGGGTGGGGAAGTTTTGATTCAATCAAAGGGTCAAACTTGAGGACCTGGAATGCCACCTGTTGCCCTGAGGGCCCAGGTTCCTCACCCCTTTTCTAAACACTACACAGCACCTTTGTCAGTTGCTTTCCTAGGTGTTGGAACAAGTTGTTCTCTGCCCATTTTTCTGGGAGAAGTCTTTACATGCTTGGTGTAGACATCTCTCACTGCTGGGTGTGAAGTCTGTCGATCACTTTCAATAGGCAATGAGGATAGAGACAAAAATTAAACAGTTCTTGCTGTCAGCGAGCCAGCATTCTATGTTCATCTTGAGATTTTTAAGAAATATTTTCAACCTATCCAGCCATCTCATAATATAGTGTTTTGCATTGTTGTTGTTCAGTTGTTTCAATTGTGTTGAACTCTTTGTGACTCCATTTGGGGTTTTCTTGGCAAAGATACTGGAGTAGTTTGCCATTTCCTCTTCCAGCTCGTTTTACAGATGAGGAACCTGAGGCAAACAAGATTGAGTAACTTGCCCAGTTTCCCACAGCTAGTAAATGTCTGAGGCCAGATATGAACTCCAGTTTTCCTGACTGTAGGCCTGCCACACCTAGCTGCCCAAGGTTTTGTATGGGAAGCATTGAATAAGTGATTTTCAAATGAAGGAATGAGTAAATGGATGAATGAACACTGGCTTCATTTTGTGTGAGCCTTTTGTCAACTGATTTAAATGACATGTAATTGGAGAAATACACAAGATTGCTCAAGAAACTTATATAAGCAAGTCTAGCTTTTAAATATACCACTGATTGGTTATTGCATTGCATTAGGGGTATGATTTATTCTTTCAGCAAACACTTCTTATCCAGTGCCTACTACGTGCAGAGCACTGAACTATGTCACATCAATAAAAGGCAATAGAGTTCTGTTCTGGGAATCAGGGACACATAATCACACACACACACACACACACACACACACAAACAATTTTATATACAAGTAATATCAAAAATGTTTAAGAAAACCAAAGATTTGTGGCATCAAGTGCGGGAGATATCACTCCCAGCTTAGAGATCTCATGGTAGCTCAATATATAAACAATTATTAATTGACTCTGTGCTGCCTCATTGAGGTTATTTTCCAAATACTAACCCCAGACTACACACCGGCCACCCTATCTATGCTCTTCTCACAATTTATCCATAGTATATCCACATCCATAAACACAGTTTAGACACAACTCAGCTCTGAATTTCCTGTGAAGCATACGGGTGGGTAGCATGTTGGATAAAGCTTCTTGGCTAGTGTGCCTAGAGCCTTTCCACACATTTTCATGCCATAACTTCAGAGCTTGAAGTTTAAGCCCTTTGTTTGAAAGATAAGGAAATGGAAATAAAGTGATTACACTGAAGGTCAGAGTTAGAATTCAGCTATGGTTCTCTCTGATTCCAAAGGAAGCACTCTTATGGTGAAGTTAGGTGGCACAGTGGCCAGAGGGCTGGGTCTGGAGTCTGGAAGACCTGAATTCAAATAAAGACTCAAGTCACTTACTAACTGTGTGACTCTGGACAAATCACTTAACTTCTGCCTCAGTGTCCTTAAATGTAAAGTAGGATAAGAATCGAGCCTATCTCATCTCCCCAGCATGATTGTGAAAATCACATGAAATATTATTAGTATTTACTTAGCACAAGGGCTAGCATGAAACAACTGCTTAAAAAAAAACAAGAAAAAGTTGTTTCCTTATGTCCTTCCTCTCAGGTCATAGGATAAAGTGATTCTGAACGTTTTCTTGCATACAAACTTCACACGTTGTAAACATGAATTTTATCTTTTGTTGTTACTTATTCCTAGAAAACAGAGAATAAGATCCGAGATCAAAGCCTGTCAATGGGTGGCAAGTTATATGAGCAATTTTGTCAAATGTCTGTTTCACCATCAGCATATAATGTATATGCATTTCCATTCTAGTCATGCAAGCCAGTACACACACACACACACACACACACACACACACACACTTGCTAACTCCAAAGATTGTCTTTAGCCCTGACCCTGAACAAATAATTAGTCATGCTATAGGAAAAAGTTCATTCCAAAGGAATGAAAAAAAAATAGAAGAAATAAAGAAAACATTTTAAACAAAAAAAGTAATAAGACAATAAATTGTGTGTATGTGTGTGAGCAACACCCCTCCCACACGTGCATACATGTATACATATATACAAATGTGTGTATATGTGAACATACATATAAATATATATATATATATATATATATATATATATATATATATATATATATATATGCACATACATATGTGTGTGGAGGTACAGAGGCAGCTAGGTGGCACAGTGCATAGAGTGCTAGACCTAGAGTCAAGAAGATCTGAGTTCAAAACTGACCTCAGATCCTTCCTAGCTATGTGACTTTGGGCAAGTCATTTAACCCTGTTTTCCTCAGGTTCTTCATCTGTAAAATGAGTTGGAAAAAGAAATGGTAAGCTACTCTAGTATCTAGTATCCCAAATGGGCCCCCAAAACTTAGACATGACTGAACAACAACACAAAAAAATGTGTGCATGCATTTGTATGCAAAAATATATATACACACATATTTATATGTGTATATATATGCATATATGTATGCATATACATGTGTATGCCATACATATTCTATATAAGCACACCATACACTATACATGCTATACATATACATACATACATATATATGTGTGCATGCACACATACACATGTGCAGTATTTTTTTTTTTTTACTAGCAGCAGAAAAGCAGATGGATGCTATAGAGAAAATGATAACCCATGGTGGAAGGTTAATCTCATTTGTACACACTAATGCACAGAAATATTTGAACTAATAATGCTATAACTCAAACTGAACAGTAGTTTAGTGCATAGAGATTTCCTGTTCTTCACTGTTTGAATACTAAAACATGGTCTTTATTCATGAAAAAGCATATAAAATAATGTTTTAAATTATGCTAGGGATAAAAACAGAAGTGTTTTAAAGGTTCTTTGATAACACAGAGGATGATATTCACTGTGTAACACAGCGTACCTGTTAATTTTTTATGGTTAACACAAAGTCTTCTGTAAAACTCGGCTGATTTGTAATCCAGGAATATTTAAAGCTTTTCTAGGCCTGATTGCTCATTTGTGTCTCTTGGGCTAAGAGGCCTGGTGGATGCCTTAGCTGCTATAAGCAGTATTAAGATCAGGGTCAATCAGGACAATGAGGGTAGGTAAAAACCTGAACTATTAAGGTCAGTCTTTACAGTGGATTAACTTAATGACGTACAATTTGTGGTACACATTACTGAAGAGTTTCAAGTGGCTAAAATGATCTAAGGGGGGGAAAAATAAAATTTTGTCAACTGTTAAAGAGTTTTATGAATCACAGAATCTTAAAATTGGAAGAGAGAATAACTGGTAATTCTACAGTAATTTGAGGTTTGCAAAATACTTTATGTGGTATCTTATTTGTTTCCTTCCCTTACAAGGTTGGTGGTCTTATTTAATCCACATTGCTGTTGCCATTTAGGAAATGAGGGCTGAGTTTAAGAGACTCCTCAGACTCACACAGCTGTCACTTTCTACAGCAGGATTCTAACTCAGATCTCCTTGACCCCAAAGTCAGAACTCTATCAACTCTACCACCACAAAGAATCTGCTTTAAGTATAAGAGGTGGGATTTTGGTCTTCTGACCCCAGAGCTCATACCCCTTCCACTATATCATGCTATTTCCCCTACTCTTGACTTTCTGAGTTGGAAGATTTCAACATCTAGTCAGGACAAAAATCTTCTCTATGATATTCCTAAAACAGGGTCATCTAGCCTTTGCTTAAAGACTTCTAAGATGGAAGAATATACTACTTCCTGAGGAAAGTTACACATCACATGTTGGTAGAGCTCTAATTTGTGTCGATTTTTCCTTATATCAAATAAGAATGTTGTTGTTGTGATTCAGTTGTTTCAGCTCTGCCTGACTCATTGTGACCCCATTTTTTAAAAAATTTATTTAGTTTTATTTTACAACATTCAGTTCCACAAGCTTTTGAGCTTTAAATTTTCTCCCCTTCTCTTCCCTCCCTGCTTCCCAAGACAGCATGCCATCTGATATAAGTTCTACATATACATTCACATTAAATATATTTTCACATTAGTCATGTTGCAAAGAAGAATTATAACCAATGGAATGAATGATGAGAAAGAAGAAACAAAACAAAAGAGAGAGCAAATAATACGTTTCGATCTGCATTCAGACTCTAATTCTTTCTCTGGATGTGGATAGCATTGTCCATCATGAGCTTTTTGGAATTGTCTTAGAATCTTGTATTGCTGAGAAGAGCCAAGTATATCAAAATTAGTCATCACAATGTGTGGCTGTAACTGTGTACAATGTTCTTTACATTCTGCTCCCCTCACTCAGCATCAGTTCATGTAAGTTTTTTCAGGCTTTTTTGAAATCCACCTGTTCACAATTTCTTATAGCACGATAGTATTTCATTACATTCATATACCACAACTTGTTCAGCTCTTCCCTAATTGATGGGCACCCCCTCAATTTCCAATTCTTGGCAACCACAGAAAGAGCTGCTATAAATATTTATGTACTTGTGGGGCATTTTCCCATTTGTATGAACTCTTTAGAATATAGCCCTGAAAATGGTATTATAGCCCTTTGGACATAGTTACAAATTACTATTCAAAATGGTTGAATCAGTTCACAACTCCACCAACAATGCTTTAGTGTTCCAATTTTCCCACATCTTCTCCACCATTTATCATTTTTCTGTTTTACCACATTAGTCTATCTGACAGATGTGATATAGTACCTGAGAGTTGTTTTGATTTACATTTCTTTAATCAATATTTATTTAGAGTATTTTTTCATATGCCTGTAGATGTCTTTCATTTCTTCCTTTGAAAACTGCGTGTTCATATCCTTTAACCATTTATCAGTTGGGGAATGACTTGTATTCTTATAAATTTGACTTAATTCTCTATACGTTATAGAAATGAGGCCCTTTATCAGAGACGCTGGTTGTAAAAATTCTTTCCCAGTTTTTTACTTCCCTCCTAATCTTGGTTGCATTGGAAACTTTTCAATTTAATGTAATCAAAATTATCCATTTCATTATTTCCCTTGATATTCTTGACCTTTTGTTCTTGCAGTTGAATTTTGTTATTATTTTTTCTTTGTTAAAGTTTTCTTCTAAATTTGATTTGTTTTTAGTTTTCAACATTCATTTCCACAAGATGTTGAGTTACAAATTTTCTCCCCATCTTTCCCCTACCCCCATCCCAAGAGAGAAAGGATACTGACTACCCCTTTCCTCAATCTTCTCTCTCTTATATCCTCCCCCATACCCTCTAAAATTTGTTTAGAGTCATATTTTACAGCTATTGTAGGTGGTTGGAGTGGGAGCTCAGACAATTACCTGCTTTTACTCTGCCATCTTGGCTCCACCCCCATTTTTTTCTAGCTCTATAAAATAATTTTTGGTAATTTGATTGATATGGTACTGAATAAATAAATTAATTTAGCAGAATTGTCATTTTTATTATATTATTTAGATCCACCCACAAGCACCTGATGATTTTGCAAATATTTAGATCTGGTTTTACTTGTATGAAAGGTGTTCATATAGTAATTGTGTTCATATAGTTCCTGGGTTTGTTTTAGCAGGTAGACTCCCAAATAATTTTTAATGTCTACAATTTCTTTAAATGGAATTTCTCTTTCTATCTCTTGTTGTTGGACTTTGTTAGAAATATATAGAAATGCTGAGGATTTATATGAGTTTTTTTAAATATTCTGCAACTTTGCTAAATTTACCTATTATTTCAAGTCTTTTTTTGCTTGATCTTCTATGATTGTCTAAGTATATCATTATATCATCTGCAAAGAGTGATAACTTTGGTCCTTCTTTGCCTATTCTAATTCCTCCAATTTCTTTTTCTTCTCTTATTGCTATAGCTAACATTTCTAGTACCATGTTGAATAAAAGGTGTGATAATGGACATCTTTGTTTCATCTCTGATCCTATTGAAAATGCTTCTAGCTTATTCCCATTACATATGACACCTGCTGATGGTTTTAGGTAGATGCTACTTATTATTTTAAGGAAAACTCCATTTATTTCTATGCTCTAATGTTTTTGATAGGACTGGATGTTGTATTTTGTCAAAAGCTTTTTCTGCATCTATTGAGATGATCATATGGTTTGTTAGTTTTGTTGTTGATATGATCAATTATGCTCATAGTTTTCTTTATACTGAACCAACCCTGTGTTCCTGGCATAAAACCTACCTGGTCATAGTGTGTTATTCTCATGATAAGTGGCTATAATCCTTTTGCTAATATTTTGTTTAAAATTTTTGCCCCTATATTCATTAGGGAAATTGTTCTGTAATTTTCTTTCTCTGCTTTGGCTCTTCCCAGTTTAGTTATCATCACCATATTTGTAACATAGAAAGAATTTGACAGGACTCCTTCTTTGTCAGTTTTCTCAAATAGTCTATTTAGAAATGTTTGATAAAATTTCCTCAAAAATCCATCTGGCCTTGGAGATTTTTTCCTAAGGAATTCATTGATGGCTTGTTCAATTTCTTTTTTTCTGAGATGGGGTTATTTAAGTACTTTACTTCCTCTTCTGGCAAAATAGTTTCTAATCATTGTTTTAATTTTCTCTTAATTGATGGTGAATTTGCCCTTTTCATTTTTAATACTGGTAATTTCATTTTCTCCTTTCTTTCTTTCTTTTTAATCAAATTAACCAAGGGTTTATCAGTTTTATTGGTTTTTTTTCCCCATAAAACCAGCTCTTAGTTTTATTTATTAGTTCAATAGTTTTCTTAACTTCAATTTTATTAATCTCTCCTTTGATTTTCAGTGTTTCTAATTTGATATTTAATTGTGGATTTTTAATTTGCTCTTTATCTAGTTTTTTTTTTTATTTGCATGCCCAATTGAACATATATCTCCTCCTTCTCTAGGTTATTCATGTAAGCATTTAGAGATATAAAGTTTTCCTTAAGAACCAATTTTGCTTCATCCCATAAGTTTTGGTATGTTGTCTCATAATTGTCATTGCCTTGAATGAAGTTGTCAGTTGTTTTTATGATTTATTGTTTGACTCACTCATTTCTTAGGATTAGATTATTTAGTTTCCAATTGATTTTTAGTCTATCTTTCCATGGCCCTTTATTACATATGTTTTTTATTGCATCATGATCTGAAAAGGATGCATTTAATATTTCTGCCCTTCTGCCCTGAATTTTGAGGTTTTTATGCCCTAGTACATGGTCAGTTTTGGTGTAAGTGCCATATACCACTGAGAACAGGTATATTCCTTTCCATCCTCATTCAGTTATTTCCAGAGGTCTACCATATCTAACTTTTCTAAAATTCTATCAACATCCTAACTAATTTCTTTGTTATTTTGTGGTTAGATTTGTCTAGTTCAGAGGGTGGGGGCCTGATGTCCCCTACTAGTATAGTTTTGCTGCCAATTTCTTCCTGTAACTCCCTTAATTTCTCCTTTAAGAATTTGGATGCTATACCACTTGGTGGATATATGTTCAATAATGATATTGCTTCATTGTCTATCATGCCTTTTAGCATAATATAGTTTCCTTTCTTATCTCTTTTAATTGTATCAGTTTTTGCTTTTGCTTTGTCTGAGATCAGGATTGCTACTCCTGCTTTTTTTTTTTAATTTCAGCTGAAGCATAATATATTCTGCTTTAGCATTTTACCTTTACCCTATGTGTATCCCTTTGTTTCAAATGTGTTTTTTTGTAAACAACATATTTTAGGATTATGATTTTTAATCCATTCTGCTATCCACTTCTGTTTTATTGGAGAGTTCATTCCATTCACATTCATAGTTATGATTACTATCTGTTTCTTTCTCTCCATCCTATACTCCTACCTGTCTACACTTTTCTTTCTCCTTTCTTCTTCACTATAGTTTTTATTCAATCTGCCCTTCTTTCTATCAGTCACCCTCCCTTTTCTTTCCCTTTCCACTTATTATTTCTTCCCTTCTCTGTATTTCTCCTTACCTTTTCTTTCCCCTTTTTCCTCCAACTGCTTATAGGGTAAGTTAGATTTCTGTGCCTGTGTATGTTATTCCCTCCTTGAGTCAAATCTGATGAGAGTAAAGTTCAAATAATCCTCATCTTCTTCCCTTCTTTCTCTTTACTGTAATATGTCTTTGTACCTCTTCATTTGATGTAGCTTACCCTTTTTTGCCTCCTCCTTTTTACTTTTCCAATTACAATCTTTTTTCAGCACTTGATTAGGTTTTTTTTTTATCATCACATCAAAATCAACTTAAACCCACCTTTGTCTATGTATTTCCTTTCTATATGATATAATAAAGATATAGTTCTCAAGAGTTGTAAGAATCATCTTTCCATGTAGGGATGTAAAAAGTTTGTCCTTATTGAATAACATGTTTTGTTTTCCATTTTTTCCCTTTCCTGTTTACCTATTTATGCCTCTCTTGAGCCTTGTATTTGAAGATCAAATTTTCCATTAAGCTCTGGTCTTTTCATTATGGAAGTCTAGAAGTCCTCTATTTCATTGAATATTTATCTCCTCCTCTGAAAAATTATACTCAATTTCACTGGGTAGTTGATTCTTGGTTGTAATCCAAACTCCTTTGCCTTACAGAATATCATATTCCAACCCTCCAATTTTTTAATGTAGAAGCTGCAAGGTCCTACATAATCCTGACTATGGTTGCATGATATTTAAATTGTTTCTTTCTGGCTTCTTGCAGTATTTTCTCTTTGATCTGATAGTTCTGGAATTTGGCTACAATATTCCTTAGTATTTTCAATTTGGGATCTCCTTCAGGAGATGATCAATAAATTATTTTGATTATTATTTTACCCTTTGGTTGTAGGACCTCAGGGCAGTTTTCCTTGATGACTTCTTGAAAGATACTGCTCAGGCTCTTTTTTCATTATTATTTTCCAGTAGACCTATAATTCTGACAGTATCTTTCCTGGATCTATTTTTCAAGGTAATTTTTTTTTTAGTGAGGTATTTTATGTTTTCTTCTATTTTTTCATTCTTTTGATTTTGTTTGACTGATCCTTGATGTCTCATAGAGTCATTATCTTCCACTTGTGTAATTCTAATTTTTAACAAATTGTTTTCTTCAGTTAGCTTTTGTCCCTCATTTTCCATTTGGGCAATTCTACTTTTTAAGGAGTTGCTTTCTTTAGTATACTTTTTTTTTTCCATTTTTTCGATTTTATTTGTTAAAGAATTGTTCAAATTTTCTTCTACCTCTCTTATTTGGCTTTTAAAATCCTTCTTGAGCTCTTTCAAGGAGGATTTTTTGGGCTTGGGACCAATTCACATTTCTCTTTGAGTTTTTAGATGTGGGTGTAATGACCATGTTATTCTCTCCTAAATTTGTTTTGATCTTCTCTGTCACTAAGACATTTCTCTATGGTCATTGTTTTTCTTTCCTTGCATACATTGTTTGCCTTTTTTCTGGCTTTTAAATTTAACCTCTCCTTCTAGGGCCCTGGGGACACTGTCCCAGACTTCTTGTGCTGGAGTTTAGGGGGCTGGTTACTGTTTTTCTGTGCTGCTGCCTCAGTTGCTGGCAGCTGGATGTCGTAGTACTGTGGTACTTTACTTGATGCTGAGATGGAGCAGGTGGTGGTGGCTGGTGTGTTCCTGGTGTTGGTGCTTGCCTGTTCCACCACCCTGGGGCCCAGGTTCTCCTGCTGGTCTGCTAGGATACCTCCTGTCCTGTATTGATCCCCTTCAGCCACAGCAAGAAGGACCTTTTTCTGTACATCCTCCTAGCTTCCCAAGATACGAGACTGCTGTACCTCATCTTTCTGCTGGTTTCATATTCCAGGATTTTTTCTGGGGCAATATTCTCAGGGTTTTTCAAAGTTTATAAGGGAGGGTAAGAGCAACTTATTGCTTACTCTGCTATCTTGGCTCTATGAAGTTTAAATAGGTGACTTTCAAACATTCAGTCTGTAGGCTGATAGCCCCAGGAGCAGTTGTTGATGCTGCCACAGGCCCTGCACTGGACTCTGTTTCTCTCTCAGCCATTTCTGACAGACCTCCCACATCTCCCTCCTGTGCTGAGAGGCCTGGGAATTGCCACTGCTGCCAGTGATTCAGTCTCCTGGGGTCTGCTCAGGCTTTGCTATGGTCAGGTCTATGCTGGTGCAGCCTGCATGCTGGACTGTGATCCTCTTCTAGCCTGGTGTAACACTCTTCCTGTTGACCTTCCAAGTTGTCTTGGGCTGAATATCTGCAACACCCTTTCTCTTTGTGGATTCTGCTGCTCTAGAGTTCATTGAGATTCACTTTTTAGATGTATGTGAAGGTGTTTGGGGGAGAGCTCATACGAGTCCCTACTTTCACTCTGCCATCTTGGCTCCACCCCCACATTTGGGATTTTCTTGGCAAAGATAATGGAATGGTTTGTCATTTCCTTCTCCAGCTAATTTTACAGATAAGGAAACTGAGACCAACAGGGTTAAGTGACTTACCCAGGGTCACATCTAGTAAGTGTCTGAGGTCAGATGAATCTTCCTGACTTCTGGCCTGGCATTCTTATCCACTGTGCCACCTAGCTGCCCCAACTAAGAATCTACCTTTTTGAAATTTTTACCCAGTATGCCACGTTAAGAAAAGAGGCCAAGAAAAGAGGGGCCAAGCAGAAAAGAGCACATGACAGTTGGGAGGATATTACATGAAATATGGGGTATCTTCCACATGACAGCCCTTTAGATGCTCAAAGTGTGATATTATGTCTGCTGTTAAGACATCTTAAGAGAAGTTAAGGATCTCTAGTTCTTTCAACCCATAATCACAAAGAGGCAGGATAGCCTCTCCAATAATAAGTCATGCCAAGAAATTCTATTTCCCTTTTTGGCAGGCTTACTAGCCTAGAAGTTTAGAGAAATACTTAAATATAGATTTTAAACTTAGATTTTATCAAAGCATTTGACAGTCATATTCTATTATTGTGGAAAAGATGAAGAGGTGTGGAATAAACAATAACAGATAAATGAATCTGGAAGTGTTTGAATGTTCTGATTCTAAATATAACCATTTGTTTTACAATGTCAGTTTGGCAGGAAGTCCCAAGTGGAGTGCTCCAGGAGATCTAGGAATACTGTTGTGATTTTCATTTAAAAAAAAATCTTGGATACATCCACATCTTGAATTTTTATTAGATTTTCAGATAACACAAAGTTAGGAGACAGCTAAACATACTGGATACTGGAGTTACCACCAAAATAGACATTGAAAACATAGAAAATTGTACTCAAATAAGATGAAATCTTATTTGGGAGTAAAATGTAGCATCATAATTTGGTCTGAATGTGAACAGTAGTCTCATACTTGGGCTGACTTGGTCAGACCATATCTGGACTATTAGCTTCAATTCCAGACATGGTATTTTTGGGAAAAAAATACTGATGAACTAGTGACTCACTAGAGGAGGGTTACCTGAATCATTAAGTAACCTTTGGAGACACAGGTGTCACCTGAAAGTTGGCTAAAGTAATTAAAATTGGTTAGCCTGGAAAAGAGGTTTGGAAGGATTGAGGCAGTTGCCTTCAAGTGTTTGAAAAGTTAATAGATTGAAGGGAAGATGGATTTGATTTGTTTCTTTGAGGTGTTAGAAGACAGGAGAAAAAGGAGATATTCCAATGAACCAAATTTAGTTTTGTTATTAGGTTACAAACAAAACAAGAATCTTTCTAGCAATAACTGTCACAAAGTGAAAAGGTCTACTCTGGTGGGCAAAGTATTTGCTCCTACTAGAAGGCTTCAAGTAAAAGTTAGATGGCCACTTGTCAAGTGAGTTGCCTAGAGGATTCCTATTCATGAATGGGTTGGATTAAATTGTGACTAATTCTGAGAGCCTGTGACACCTATATGCTATAATCTCATGTCTTTTTACCATCCCGATAATTCATACTCTATATGTTCAGCAGCTTATCAGTACTTTTTTGTATAAAAATGTCCAGTGTCTTTCAGAACAGAATAACAATGCTGTAGATATGATCAGACTAGGACAGATGTGAAGGGTGGGTAGAATATTATCTGAAATTTGGGGTATCCTAATGAAGCTTTAGGATACAATTTTTTAAAAAACTTTTCATGGGATATCACACTATGAATTTACAGTCAACTGAAACTCCAGTTTTTTTTTTAAACCAAACTGTGTATAACCATTCTTGCCCACATATTGTATTAAATATTTTTTCATAGATGTAAGAATTAATTGTTTGTCTATTAGATTCATATGAATATTTCAGTAACTTAATCATCTTTTCATCTTGAATCTGCCATTCAATGTATTAGCTAGCCTTCCTAGCTTTGAGTCATTTGCAAAATATTGATAAAAATATGAATACCATAAGCACAAAGCCATACACAAGTCCCTGGGGTTCTTCCCTTAAGACTCCCTTCCCAGTTGACATTAGAGCATTAATGACTTTTATTTTGGGTGAGTTGAATAATGATCCAAAGGGCAAGGTGAGAATTTGGTGAAGATTAGTGAATTTGTGTGTGTGTGTGTGTGTGTGTGAATGTGTGTGTGAGTGTGTGTGTGTGAGTGTGTGTGTGTGAGTGTGTGTGTGTGTGAAGACTATTATTAGATAACAGCAACAAACATTTACCAGGGATATACATTGACATGAGCTCCTCTCTACGTTTGCATGACACATCTAGATCAATAGCAATAGCAATTTATATGGGAATAAGGAGTCTATTAGGTTCAAAAAGCTAAACCCTTTCAAAGATGCAGATACTTTACAAGAATATGTTTTAACATGCACAGCTTTCCCTGTCCCCACATTTATGAGGATGGCAACAGTACCCTGCAAGGGAGTGAGAAATCCAACCAATCTGAAGAGCTACAGCTGGTTCTCTCTGATGACTTTTATGGGATTCATCACATCACCAAAAATGGACCTTCCTTCATTTAGGGAACCAGTTAAAAAAACAAACCAAAAAAAAAAAAAATGAAACCAAAACAAAAATACTCTTTATGGTGCTACTTATATTCTTTTTTCAGGTTTCAATAACTAAGGGAAGTGCTTATATTTCCAATCACTAACGTCATATAGTTCAGTTATTCCTTTAGGGCACAAAGACCAAGGCAGAATGGATGGTGATCTTAATAGCCAATCAGTTCCAAATCTACCTAAGCATACTATAATCTAGTATAGCTATAGGGAAATGAAGAGTTTGACTCCAAAGAACATCTTGCTGCAGCCAGAATAAGCTGATCACCTTCAATTCCATCAGAAAGCTGTCTTTGATAGTCAACAGACTTATTAACACTCTCAGTCTCCTCTGACTAGAGGGCTGGAGGGTAGAACACTAATCTTCCCCCAAAGCTTTATAGAGGGCTGGACTTTGAACTTTCTATTTTTTCTTCCTTTCTCCATCAGTGGTTCTGCTTGGTTGTAATGGGTACCACCTCTTACTTTATCTTATTTTGGTATGTTGTCTTCTCCTATTAGATTTTAAGCTCTTTAAGGTCTAAGGATGTTTTTTTTTTTTTTTCTTATTTGTACCCTCAGCATTTAGAACAGTATCTGGTGCATAATAAGTACTTAATACATTTTTTATTGAATTAAGGTGAAATTCTTTGGGTTTCTGAGCCCTCTTTATGTGGAGATTTTGGAAGCTTTCTTCCAAAATCTCCCCCATCCAGCAGAGTTATATAGATGAATTGTAGTGAATGAATCCAGTGGAAATGGTTTGAAGGATGACATCTAAGTTATTATACTAACAGATTGTGGGAATACTTAGATGTTGTTAAAATAGATTTTTAATAAATGTTGTTGTTTGTTGTTTATCCATTTTCAAGGGACCAATGACAGCATGAGATGAAATCTTGACCTGTAGGTGAACTGGATTTAAGACAGGCAGAGTTACCGAAAGTCATGGGCCACTCTCTCTCTCTTTTGGTCATCAAATTCCAGTGGCAAGTCAGAGTCTGGTAAAATATCCTTATGGAAAAGATGGAGAGGGCTGTCATAGACAATGGTATAAATACATGAATTTGTAAGTGACTGAAAGTTTTAAAGAGGCTTTGAACAGTAGTCTTTCTAGATTCACCAGCAATCTATGCCTTTTGCCATAATATCTCCAAAGAGAACGTTAATTTAACACTTTCACAACTGAAGACACTTGCACAGTCCCAAACCAAGCACACAGTGCCAAATTTCCTTCAGTAATGGAACATATTCTAGAAAGGGAGTATAATTGTCTTATAGTCACTTTTAAAAAAATCTACTTGTCTCTATCAGAATGTAAGCTCCTTGAGCATGGGAACTGGATTTGGCTTTTTATTTTTTAGCATCCTAAGGACTTAGCAAAGTGTCTGTAACACAGGATAATCGCTTAACAAACACTTGTTGACTGATTCATGAGGGGTATTTGGACTCCAGAAGAACTGAATTCAAATCCTGTCTTTATATGGCAATGATTTCCAAACATACTCTATCACTTCCCCAACATTTCCTTATAAAACAAAACAAAACAACAACAAAAAAACCAAACAAAAAATAATCAAATCAAAACAAGCAAAATATATGTTAACCCAAATCAGCTGACATATTAACCACATTTAGCAACATGTATACCATTCTTTGCTCCTAGTTTCCTACCTCTCTAAAGAAGGGATGGAGGTACTTTACCTCTTTTTCCTACAAAGTGACAGTCAAGCCAAGAACAAATGAAAATGGAATTTTTAAGACAACTTCCAAATAAAATATATATTTGAAGCCAGTTTTGATATAGGATTAAAGACTAGTTTATCTCTATTTTTCTAATAGCTTTCTGTTTTTTTTGAACCATTCTTATCAGATGGATGAGTCCCCAAGTATTCCATATTTGAGGGTTTATTGAACACTTCATTACTGAATTGTCTTTCTTCTGATTTTTGCTAATCCAGCCTTTTTCTGCTTTGCTATTTTACAGCAAATATGTTTGTATGATAGTTGTTTCGTATTATAGTTTTAAAAATTGAAACTATATTTCCTCTTCATTCTTCTCCTTTCCCCCATTAATTTAAAAAAGAAATAAGCCTTTTTTCCCTGTAAGTTCTGATTTTACTATTTTGTCAATTCTATAAAATAATTCTTTGATAGTTTGCTACAACACTGAATCTGCACATTAGCTTATGTAGTATCATTAAGGGTTTCTTTGTTTGCATAGCACAAATATGAGAAAAACTATCTAATTATTTGTCTTTATTTTCATAGATTATTTTAAATTGTATTTGTATAAATCTTCAGTATGTCTTGAATGTTTTCCAGATGTTTTATGAATCTTGAAATAATTTTGAATGTGTTTTCTATTTCAATCATCAGTTCCTAGTTTCTCCTCTCTTATTCCAGTGTAGAGATGTTATAGATATATTTTGTTATATATAATTTTGTAAGAAATACTTTTATATTATAATTTTCATAAAATTGTAGTTAATGTGTTTGTTTTTCTGAACATTTGGAAATTTTTAGGTAAAATATTATGCCATCTGCAATAGGGAAAATTGTGTTTATTCTTTGATAGATATATGACTAATTTTTTTTACTTATTTCTATTATTAACATTTCTAGAATTATGCTTAATAACAATAGGGAAAGTGGAAATCTTTATTTTTTCTTGTTTATTGCAAAAAGTTTCTATCATATTAACATTGCAAATAATGCAAGGTTTTGATATCTATGTGTCTCTGTTTCTCTGTCTCTAATCTCTATAGATATTTATACATGCAGATATCTATATAGACAGATGGATACACACACACACACACACACATACAGAGGAATATTTAGGTTGAAACGAACGAAGATTAAAAGCTAGTAATATTGCAATGGTATATGAATGGTGTATCAGCAAGCACCCTAACATACCCAGGGTGGCTGTTAGTACAGGTTCTTAGATCTGCTTTTCTAAAGGAAAGCAAGTAAAAATGGGTTAACAATCTTACTATAATCAATCAAACATATATCATTTACCTAGTTCAGGGGAAAAAGTCAGTATCCTGAATTTCAGAGAATGCAAACAGAATACAAACAGAAGTTACAAGAAGACAAAGAAACAGATCAGCAGACAGTCTTCCAGCCGTCTGACTATCACATCCATACCTAGTCAGTTACTAGAGAGGGAAGCACCAACATCTGGGTTTTCAAAGCCAGGGGGCTCAATGGCTTCTTAGAGTCTCTTCTGGCCAAATCACACCACTCTTCTCTTTTTTTATTTTTTTTCAAGTTTCTGATGTTTATTTATTTTTTTTAATTTTTTTTTATTTACTCATTTACTTTTAATTTACAAGATTCAGTTCCACAATCACTTGAGTTT
>CM053586.1:323499836-323541606 GCA_028646515.1 Pseudochirops corinnae
CATTTAACCCTGGTTGCCTCCATTTTCTCTTCAGTAAAATTAGTTGGAGAAGGAAATGGCAGACCACTTCATGATCTTTGCCAAGAAAACCCCATAAAGGATCACAAAGAGTCAGAAACAATTTAAAATTAATGAACAACAACAAGATAAGCTAAATATCGATTTTCCAGATTAGCATAGTCAGTTCATAAAGTATACAAAAAAAAAAGTTTCAATACCAAAGATTCTTAACTGACCTTTGTGGAAAGAGTTCAGGGATTCATTTAACTTAAATAGAAAAAAAAAACCATACATCTTTATTTTCATTTATCATTAATCATAAACCTTTGGTTTCAATTGCAAACCTATATATTTTATTTTATGCATTTAAAAATAGAATTTTTAAAAGGGGTGCATAGATTTCACCAGATGGTCAAAGGGGACATGGCTTGCAAAAGGTTAAGAATACCTGGTTAATAACCCTGAGTGAGAGGATTTTGAAACAGAAGATAAAAAAACAGAAGATAAAAATTAATTGAAATATCAAAGTCACATTTATCATAATCTTGAATTCATTGTGGTTTTACAACTTCTAGTGTTAGTCCTGTATGACCATACCACCCCTTTCAAAAGATAAAATGACTGTCATTATTTCATACTGAGTAATTTCCCCAAATACAGATGCTAGCAAATTTACCTAATAGAAAATTATATATTACATACACATTTAATTATGCAGTATAGAGAATAATATAACACTAATACCAGAGGAAAATTTAGTGTATGGAAAGTACATTTTGGATCTCATCCAAAGGGACTTAGTTACCAAAGTCTTTAAATTTTCGTCTATGCACTAATCTCACAAAAGAAATCCCATGGTGAAAATCAAAGTAAGATTCTAATATATTACCCACAGCAAAGAAGGGGACCATGTGGATGTGAGAACCATGATTTGGCCCTAGGCTAAAATTGAGCTGAATACTGTAACCCAGTGTGGCTGATAATATATCCAGAAAGGAAGGGCATAGAGGAGAGGTCAGTGATTGAAAAATGAAAAGAGACCCCACATTAAATGACAGTTCAGGGAAGATATAAGTAAAGCTTGGGATGTATTCAAATAAACCCTTTCCAGAAAGGAGCAAGAAACTTTAAGGATTGAGTTCTTTCTGCAGGGTCACCCACAGGTATTCTATAAGTATAATCAGAAATATTTTTCAAAAAACTTACTATAAGAAGGAGAAAACACTAACACTATATAGATTATCATAAACTATGTCATGGGATAGATAGTACTTGAATTATGTTTTGAAGGAAGAAAGGGGTTCTAAGAAACAGAAACATGGGAGGGTGTTTATTTTAGATGTGGAGATCAATTTATGCAAAAACATTGGAAGAAAGCAATGTAATATTATGTCGGGAGGATAGTTTCCTAACCAATTTGACTCGGATGGACAGTGGATGTAGAAGAATGGCAAATTGTTGAGGGCTTTATAGATAATATGGATGTACTAATGTAAAGTATTTTGCTACTTTTTTCAGGGAAATTTTCTTGGAAATTTTTATTTTAAGTTATATTTATTTAAATAAAATCAATATAATAATGAAATTATCAAAATATTTTCTACTGGAACGCATTCTATGTTTTCACTGATTGCAAGGCTGACATAATCTTGTTTGATGCTATAATTAATTAAACAGCATAGGAACTGAATAGCTGTCAACGACAAATTATCACGAAAAGTGAATTCAAAATTAAATGATGAAGCCAAAATACTGTTGGCATAGGAAAGTTATGGACATATTTATTCTGGAAAAAAAAAAGACAAGAAACATGATGCTTTCATTAAGAATACAATCTCAAATTCTTTTTGCAATGCTATTCAATAAAAACGATCCTCTATAAAATAATAGATTTATTTGAGTGGATAAAGCTCCAAGTTAATTAGGGAAAAAAAATTGTTAGCAAGAGATCTGAGATTTTCCTAGTAAAGCTGTCTTAACTGACAATTTCTCTGCAGTTAGTCCCTAAGTCTCCCTGGGTACAGTAAGTCAACAGTCTTTCCAATGGCTGACTATTAAGTAACAAAAGGCCTATGCATAATAACTTGCCAGAATCTTGTATGTTAGAGATAGATGAAATTGATAGCTAAATAAATATGGAATTTTTAGGTCAAGGAAAGAAAGTGTGTGCAACACTGAATTTATAAAGAACTCTTTAAAACAAAGTTGATAAATTACTCAAATTTGATGAGAAAATGAAAATTAGTCTGATACTGATAATCTAACATTACCACCAGTGTCTTAGTCCAAGTTGCATTCATTCTTGGTTACAAGGGTTATATTCAATTAAATTGTATCAGTACAATAACTTAGTAAATGCCGTTGTATGAAAATGTGAAGGGTGGGAAGGGAGTTCTTATAAAGGTAAAGAAAAAAACATTTTATTTTCTTTTTACATTGTGGTAAAAATTGTCCTCCTCACCCCTGCCATGTACTGGAATATTCTCTCAGCTCTTTCTAAACAAGGAACACATAGGTTTGATATATGTATTAAGTTCTGTAGTAATACAGAATGAAACAGTGCCCAATGTCAATATGGCATCTTGGGAATTAAAGAGGATTTATTTTTTCTCTTCCCTGCCAGAAATACAATTTGAGTCCTGGGTCTCTCCCAAACTAATAAAGAAAGAAAATTCCTTTGGGATATTACATTACTCCTTTCACCTCTCTGTCTTCTGAGTCTTGCTACCATTCTGGGATGTGTCTGCAGCTAATGGGATTTCCTTTCAAAAAGTTTCCCAAATCATAACTTCAACATACTACAAATTTTGTGACTGCCAAATTTGTTTAGAAAGTTTACTGGGACTTACAAGATCCCCTTAATTTTTATTCTTATTGACTTAGATTCCAGAATGTTCCTAGCTTTTATTCTCTGAAAAGTTTGTCCTGTCTTTCCACTTTACAAATGATAGACTAGGTGCTTTCTAAATTTGCTTTGGATGTGGTTTTCATTGTTTTGGGGGGAAGATAAAACATAGAAGGAGCATCTTTCAGATAGTCCCTTAAGCCTGAAAAATGTAAGGTCATAAACTCTTACGAGTTTCTTATAACTAACTCAAGGACTAATTATGGCAACCTGGATATATTCACAACCAAGGAAGTCTTAAATATAAGCCTGAACATATGTGAATTGGTCTCACTATTTTCTATGTATTTGAGGGAAATTTTTATTTATATTTATAGGGTTTTTTAATTCTTCGGTCATTTCATAATATTAAGCTCCTTACCTCCAATCAGCTGTGCCTTGTTACAAAAGAAATCAGTTAATTAAAGATAACCATAAACAAGGACTGAAACTCACAGAGTATATGCCATTACATAACCATAGTCTGCCACCTGACAACTAAAGGGATGGGGGTGATTTCATCATCTGTCTTAGGGGATCAAAGCTTGTGATTATAATGAATCAAAATGAAGCATTAATGTTGTTTTCAGTTGCCTTTTTACATTTTTACAGTAATTATGCATATTGTTCTCTTGGTTCTACTTAATTTCAGGTTGAACCAGTTTAGTATGTGTCCTCTGATGTTTCACAGAAATCCTTTTGTGATAATAATGACGGCTATCAGTTATCTAGTGTTTCAAGGTTTTCAAAGCTCTTTACACATTATCTCATTGATCATTTAATGACTCTATGATATTGATGTTATTATTGTTAGCCTGATTTTATAAATGGGGCCTCAGACCTTGAAAGAAATAAACTGAATTTCCTAGAGTACCACAGATAATAAGTGTATGAGACAGAATTTAACATGGAGTTTTCGTGGCTGCAAGCTCAACGTTGTTTCTGCTATGCCACATTGTTGCCTCCTCACAGTATTACTCCAATTATGTCTCAGGGTTTGAAGGCGACCATACAATCTTGAAAAATTGGATCAGTTAAAAATAAATTTTAGCAGGTTAAATAAAGCTGGAAAGTTGCATTGATTATAGACCTAAGATGATCAAAGACTAGCAAGGCTAAGTTTGCCACATTGATATCAAGGATATGTGTGTGTACATACATATATATGTATGTATGTGTGTATATATGCATGTGTATATGTATATATGTATGTGTGTGTGTGTATCAGCTCAGAAATTTTTTGCTGTTAAATTATTTTCAGTCAGGTCTGACTCTACTAGAAATAAAGGAATCTGAATTAACAATTGAGAAGTCACTTACAGATCTTACAATTACTCTTTCAGGGTTACCATTGCAAATGCTAATTATAGTTGCTTAGTGTTATAGATGTAGGAAGAATAGGATATGTGGATGCATCTGTCCTTACTCTATGGTACATAATGGAAGCTCCTTTTAAGAATTCATCCTTGATCCCAGCTTTTTTATTCTGCATTTTTTGTCTCTTTATAAATATCAGTACTTACTTATGAAAAAGGGTATCATAGAATTTGTAGGGAGAAAATTCCTGTTATTTCAGCTTTATGTTTAGAACTATGAATAAATGATCATGTACTGTATTGAATAACTGAAATTTTGGATGATGCTTTGCAAAACTTGGAGTCCATAATACTTTAAGTCAAAATGAAGTGGTCCAAGAGTGAAATGGCTGCCTTGGGTGGTAGTGGGATCCCTGTCACTGTAGGCCTTCACTGTAGGACTTTCTGATAAAGGGATCCCTTACTAACAGAAAGCATTTAAGTGGTATAGTGGATGGAAATCTAGACAAGGAACAAAGAAGACCTGAGTTCAAATTCTCTACTTCATACACTTAATAGCTGTGTGACTTTGGGGAAGCCACTTAGACTTTTTGTATCAGTTCTTCATTTATAAAATGAGGATAATAAAAATACCTACAGCCCAGAATTATCTGTGAGAAAAAAGTGTGATATTTCTAAAAAGTGCTTTGCAAAACTTAAATTTCTATGTAAATGCTAACCATCATCATCATCATCATCATCATCGTCGTCGTTGTTGTCGTTATTATCCACCAGTTAGTTTGGACTATGTGACCACTGATGTATGAAATTTCCGTGATGACTTTTGATAGCGGAATGTCCTGATAAAACAAGGTTGCCAGAAAAAGGATGGTGCTAGCTTTCCATGTGGCAGGTAAGTTACCTTACCTTCCTGAGACTCCATTCTCTCATCTACAAAATCAAACAGTTGGACTAAATGGTCTCTGAGGTCTCTATCTGCTTTTGATCCTCTGATCTTATGAGGAAACAAAAGGTCTACAAGTAGTAAGGAAGAATTTTCTTTTTCTCCACTGAAGAATTGTCTTTGACTTGTCATTTTTTGAGTAATATTCTTTTTGTAGACAATATACCAGGGATGTAGGACAGGACAGTGGGAACAAAATGGATTGTGTTCTCATTTTTTATCAAATTTGAATTCTGATGATGAACTAGAATGTAAAAGATTGGGGCTTATGGGAGAGATTGAAAGCAAAATCTTTTGGTGATTTTCCTCTTTTTGTCATTTTTGATATATCTGGGATGGGACTTTGTAATAAACTATAGATTCATGACAATGGACTTGGAAAATAGAAATCCACTAAGACATGGAATACCCCTTCCACTTCAAGGAAAAAGATAAGAAAATGACATGCCCAGATAGTGTAGAGAGCTGGTTGTTACTGAGTGGTAACTTGAAAAAGTTTCTTGTTGGAGATATAATGAAATGAAATATGAGCTGACTATGCCTAGACAGAAAGATCTGAAATATTTAAACCCCCCCAAATCTGAACATATAATAGATGGATACACCAATTCAGTTGTAGCAATAGCAGCACTGCTACTCCATTGGAATATATATTAGGCATATGGTGTTTATAATGATGATGATAAAGAGGAGTGTACTCTATAGAAATATGCAATAAAAGTACTGCCATGAAGAAAGTCATCTTACTGAATGCAAAGAAATATTACAGAGAGTGATAACATTGCTTGCAAGGTCAAGAACGGCTGCTTTGGCTTGGCACCCACATTGCTCTTTTTTATTCTGTCCTTCTTTGTAACTCCACCAAATGAGGGATGTAGTGACCTGCCATGGTACAAAAAATAATTTCCATAATCAAGGAGTAATGATCTCAGAGCACAAGCAGAAAAGAAAAAAAATGTAAAACTTTCTACTTTTCTTGAATTTATGCCTAACATAAAAACTGTTTTTAAAAGCAAGCTGCAATTAGGAAAAAAGGTAAATTTACCATTTATATTCTCTTCTCTCCCCCCTCCATTTCAAAATGAAAATATCATTTCATAGTCCAGGTGAAAAGGACAACACAATCTTTTCTATTAATGCCTCTATAATTATAGGAATAAGGGTGGGGTTCCTAACTCATTAATGCAATTATAGAAGGCCCAAACATATTGATTGAATCAATAAATTAAAAGTAAGCTAGGGGCAGGTAGGTGGCTTGGTGGGTAGACCACAGATCCTGAAGTCAGGAGGACAGGGATACAAATCCCATTTCAGAAACTTACTAGCTGTGTGACCCTTTGCAAGTCACTTAACCCTATTTGCATGAGTTCCTCATCTGTAAAATGAGTTGGAGAAGGAAATGGCAAACCACTCTAGCATCTTCACCAAGAAAACCCCAAATGGGGTCATGACGAATAGGACATGGCTGAAATGATTCAATAATAACAACAGAATATGAACAAGTACCTAATCAATTGAACAGATCATAGGAGCTTTATCCTATTGGATGGAAGTAGATGATGACACCAGGAAATATCTTGTGACTGGCTAAAAAGAGAGCACTCACACATTTGGGATAATGTTGAAAACAACCAGGCACTTAAGAATTGGGTATTTCATTATCAGGAAAGTTAAGTGGTAGTCTAATATAACAGAGAAGGGCTCCTGAAAAGGAATTTTTCCTTTAAACAGGGGGAAAAAATCTCTTTCTGACTCTGTCTATCCCTCTGTCTGCCTCTCTCTGTCTCTGTCTCTGTGTGTGTGTGTGTCTCTCTCTGTGATTTTCTCCATCTCTTTCCATCTATCTCCGTGTTTCTCTGTCTCTCTCCTTCCTCCCTCAATGTCCAATTGGTCAGGGAATGTTTGCAATATTAGCAGTTTTCAATTGGTTTTAGAAGCAACATCCAACAGAATAGCAGTAGCAGATAGCGGCATCCACTTTTCAAGTTGAAAGGCACATGAAAGACAAACTAGAAATACAAAAAAGGCAGTTAGGGGGGTGCCATAGTGCACAGAGCACTGAGCCTGGAGTGAGGAAGACTCATCTACTCATCTTCGGGAGTTCAAATCTGGTCTGAGACATTCACTAGCTGTGTGACCCTGAGCACACTACTTACCCAAAAAATGAGCTGGAGAGGGAAACGGATGACTGCTCCACCATCTTTGCCAAGAAAACCCCAAATGGGGTCATGAAAAGTTGGACATGAGTGAAAAATGATTGAACGCCAAAAGCAACAAAAGAGGATGTGGGCACTCACTCAAGGGCTATTGTCCATGCTCCCATTTTTGTTGAGCTTGCCACACCTTATCACAGTTGTCAAGCTGTTAAAGGAACTCTTCTTTACCTAGATGTGTATATGTCATTATACATATAAATCTGTGCTGCATTTGGATTCATAAGGACAAAGGCGCAATAATACCTAAGACACTTAATAGCTATACAAACTAAGTTACTTAAACTCTTTGAGGTTCAATTTCTTCAACTGGAGAATGAACAGTATAGCACCTACTTTCCAAAGTTATTGTGGGAAATGAGTGAGATAATACAATTAGAAAATGCTCTGCAAATACTAAAGAATTCTTATAAATGTGAGTTATGGTGACAAAAATAACTATGATGATTATGTTATTGATAATCAAAGTCATATGTATAACATAGACACTACTAAATGCAATTGTCTCTCAAAACAAATTTCTACTGGAATACATATGCATGTTTGTGTGCATATGTGCTTGACATTGTGAACATATACATGTACTCTATTGATGCATGTCAGGTGAGGAAACTGAACTCCAGAGAAAGGACATTATTTGTAAAAATAGCTAAAGTCCATTCAACAAGCATTTATTAAGCACTTATTATGAGCCAGGCTTTTGAATTACAAAATACAAGCACAAAGATAGACAATTTCTGATTTTAAGGAGTTTACTTTTTAAAGGAGGAAGACAATACATAAAAGGAAATTGAGATATGTGAGGGGAAGGGGAAGAAAGTGCCATGAGATCCTACAGTGGATAAAGTGTTAAGAGTAGGGAGTAGAACTCAGAAAGAAAGAACAATGTGACTGTCATACATATTTTCCTTAAAATATTGGTTCTGAGAGGAATTGATCAATTAGAGGAAGGCAAAACAAAAATGAAGTACACTTCCAGTGTGAAAAGACCGTAGACAGAAGAACAGTATGATAGTAAAGGCAGAGATAAGATTCAAAATCAGATCTCTTGATGATAAATCCAAAGATCATCTCACCGTGCCATATTTTCTCCCAATGACATAGAGAAAGTTACAGTGATCATGTATAGGGAGGAAATTGTGAAATAAATAAAGAAAGAGAGATTACTGATTTCAGAAAAGAGAAGACAAGAAATTGATTCAATGTTGTTGTTCAAGACTATGAAAGATTTTTTTTTTTTAATGATCAAATATTCCACAGCTTCCACTGGGGGCAGCACAAGAAGAAATATGTCATTCTTTGTCACATTATACAATGGAAAACTTTGGTTAGATAGAGTCAACCTTTCTTTCTGCAAGATCACTGATTAAAATAGGTCAGTGAAAAAGGCAACAGAATCACTCTTTTCATTGTCCCCAAAGAGAAGATACCAATCCCAGATTTTTTTTCCCCTGCGGATGTAGGAAGAATAAAAAAATTAAAAAAAAAAAGGTCTATCCAAGTCTCTTTCCATTGCTAAAATGCCACAGCTATTATCTTATTTTGGCCTTTTCCTGCATAAGCACCTTACTTTGATCATATGCATTTTAGAGATTTTGTGTGTGTGTGTTTGGGGGAATTTTTGGTTTTGTTTGGTTTGTTCTATAGAGTTTGTCTTCATAAACAAAACAATGAATAGAGAATTTTACTATTTGGCAGTGAAACCAGGTCACTGAGGACAGCCAGTGTATATACTATTGGTACCCATACCACATCCTAACATTAAGACCAGGAGTTATTAGTCTGGAGTTGTTTTTTTTTAATCTTAGAATTATATCTCAATATAATAGGTTTTCTTTTTAATCCAATATATTTTCTTTCATAAACTTAAAAAAAATATAGGGGTCTATAGATATTAACAAATTGCCAAAAAGATTTGTATATACAGAAAAAGTTTTAAAATTCTTTATTCTAGAGGAAGGCTCCCAAGAAGGTGACTCCTCTGTGGAAGTTTTATGGGAAGACCGGAACAAAAGTCACATAAAACGAGACAACATCAATGAGTTGCAGTATGCATTATTGGTGGGGTCAAAAAGTCATCCAAATATTGGAGGGCCAAAATACTCTTAGGAGACAATGTGTCCACAAATGGAACATTTCTTGAAGTTTCCAGATTTTAATGTCCTTATGGATTTAACTTGATTTAAAGTATGTCGGGCTTCTGGATCAGCCCTCCTCTCAAGTTCTTCAAGTGGGGCCAATGATTCTACACAGAATAGACAAGCTGGGCCCACAGAAAAGTCACATCTGAAATACCATACCTACTGGAGAAAATGATCAGCAGACAGAGACTGTATGTTCCATATTTTTCTGGCAGATGCTTTGAGACTGGAATCCAAATTTTAAACTGGCAATCTTTGTGTATTTATAGGGCACATCAATCCAAACAGAGTCTATTCATCCCTGTGTGTTCTTTTGT
Source organism: Pseudochirops corinnae (assembly GCA_028646515.1). Lineage (NCBI taxonomy): Eukaryota > Metazoa > Chordata > Mammalia > Diprotodontia > Pseudocheiridae > Pseudochirops > Pseudochirops corinnae. The sequence continues at coordinate 323,509,651 of CM053586.1, forward strand.
CCACATGCATGTGAGAGTTGCCTGTTCTCTGTCTCTGCTTCTTTGGTTTTCCCAGGTTTGAAGGCCGTCTCCTGGACACACTGTCAAACAGACTGATCAAGTTTCTATTGAGTCTAGGCTACATTGGAAAGAAAAAAAAAATACATTTCCCTTTCTCTGTAAGATGAAAAATGATGCTGTAACTGTCATAATCTAATTCAGAGTGATGCACAATGCATTTTTTAAATAAACATTTTGGGAAAAAAAAAATACAAATGAAGACATTATGTCATGTCATAAGGTGATAGATGCCCCCTAATGCAAATCTATTTGATTTTTGAAAGTCGACAAAGCAAATGTCTGCTCATAATTTAGGTATAGATATTGAAAATTAAGTGCCATGATCTTAAGTCAGTTCTTTGTGGCGTGGAAAGCAAGATTTTTTCAGACCTCCACAAACCATTTATGAAGATGAATGGGGGTGTCATGTCTTATCTTTATGACATTATATGCTACACTTGGCAGCAAAAGAAACCAAGCCAACTAAGTTTGCTTTTGATTATAAGACAGGTAGCCTCGAATCCAAGCCTTCAAGAAAAAAAGAACAAATTTCCCCTTAAAATACCTTTATAACATTTGTTCCATTTGTAAATGTCAACTTTAAAAAAATTATATTGGGTGTGAATTTTTAGTTGTTGGGAAAATATACCAAATATCTATATATCTATATATATATATGTATATATATATATATATATATATATATATATGTCCAAATATATCTAACTGACTGTTCTTTAAAATAGAGTGTTTTTGAGTTCTGAACTTAAATTCACTTGATAGCTCTACTCAGTTGGCTGATATGTGGACACCTAGTATTTTTGACTAATAAAAGTTTTTGGAGGGGCAGCCTGGGGCTGCTTCCAGGCTGCCCCCAAATGATCAGATATGGGGAATCAAAAACAAAATGTACACAATGTCTGGAATACATTACCTCTTCACCTCTATTTCTTAGAATTCCTAGTTTTTTTCAAGAACCAGCTTGATCACCACATTTTTATTTAGCCTTTCTGAGTAGCTCCAATTGTTAGTATTATACTCTCCAAGAAATACATTGAATATGTTTTAGATAATGGGAGAAAAATAGGAAGTACAATAATTTCATGACATCTTAACAATATTGAAATCCACTAACCAGCCAGGGGCCTAATTGCGGAAAATAAGGAGAAATGAAATATGACACATTTTACAAGGGTGTGGTAAATGGATAGTCTCATCCTTTGATGTAATAACTACTTATGTCCTTGGATTAAAATAAAACCTTGAAGTTTTATCTAAAAGGACTTCTTTCATAATTTTAAAAGTATTTGGTCACTTCCCTTTGACTTCTGTCCTTGAAGAGGAAATGTTTGCTTATTCTGATAATAAATCCTGTCAGTTGAATTCCAAACACTCTGTTTGAATCTCTCTCCTTCTCTACCCCTTCCTTTCCTGTTAAATATTTTATTTATCTATTCCACCTTGCCCTATAATTTTGCTTATTGGTTATATACATTAAGGTCTAAAATACTATAAAACAAGATTCCATACCCTAGGAATCTGAGGCTGCTACTCAGCAAGAGCAACACTTTTTCTTAAATTTTAAAATATTTTAATTAAAGTTTTGATTTCTAAATTCTATCCCTCCCTCCCTCTTTCCCTCCACCCCAGACTCCCCCTTCCCCAGACAATAAGCAACAAGATATAGGTTGTACTTGTGCAATTATGTAAAATATTTCCATATCAGTTGTTTTGCACAAGAAGAATTAAATTTAAAAAGTGAAAGAAAGTGAAAAATAGCATGCTTCAGTCTGTATTCAAATAATATCAGATCTTCCTCTGGGAGAGATAGTATGTTTCATCATTAGTCTTTGGGGATTGTCTTGGATCATTGTATTGCTGAGAATAGCTAAGTCATTCACAGTACTTCATTGAACAGTATTGCTGCTACTGTGCACAGCATTCTCCAAGTTCTGCTTATTTCAGTATGCATCAGTTCTTGTAAATCTTGCCAGGTTTTTCTGAAATCATTCTGTCATTTCTTATGTACCATAATATTCCATTATAATTATATACCACAACTTGTCTAGCCATTTCCCAATTGATGGGCATCCCTGTGATTTCCAATTCTTAGCCACCACATTAAAGAGACGCTACAAATATTTTTGTAAAGATAGGTCCTTTTGCTTTTTTTTATGTCTTTGGGATATAGATCTATCAGTTGTATTGCTGGATCAAAAAGTATGCACAGTTTTATAGTCCTTTTGATCACAGTTATCAATTGTTCTCTGGAATGGTTGGAGCAGTTCACAATGCCAGCACCAGTGCATTACTGTCCCAGTTCTCCCATATCCACTCCAAAATCCAACATTTTCCTTTTTTATCATATTACCATTCTGATAGGTGTGAGGAAGCTCCTCAGGATTGTTTTAATTTGCATTTCTCTAATCAATAGTGATATAGAATTTGTTCATATAACAATAGATAGCTTTGATTTCTTTTTTGAAAACTACCTGTTCATATCCTTTGACCTTTTATCATTTGGGGATTACTTGCACTTTTTATATAAATTTGACTCAGTTTTCTATATGAGCTCCTCCTATTCTCAGAACTATGGATTCTTATATCCATGACAGATCTTACAAGTTATTTTTTTCCAGTTCCCTCATAACAATTATAATAAGTATTCACATAGCAATTTAAGTTGTGCAAATTGCTTTATATGTTATCTCATTTGATCCTCACAACAACATTTTGAGTTAGTTACCATTACAATTCCCATTTGACAGATGAGAAAATTGAGAATAAAAGAGATTAAGTCACTGGTCTAGTGTGACATAACTAGTAGATATCAGAGACAGGATTTGAACTCAGGTATTCCTGAGTCATAAGTCAGACAATCTAGTCACTCTGCCACATAATAGGTATTTAATAAATTCTAACTGATTGAATTATTCATTTATATAGTATTTTAATTCTTAGAAAACTTTAGCAAAACACTTACATGCATAATCTCATTTGATCCTCCCAACAACACAATGACATAAGTACTACGGGTGTAATGACTTCATTTTATAAGTGAGGAAACTGAGGCTTAGAAAGCTAAAGTGATTTCTCTGGCAGAAGCATTAGTATAATTACTCACATTAATATATTTCTAATGCATATAACTTAAGCAGTATTATTATGATTTCCACCTACTTAATAAATTAACAAGTACTTCTTAAGTACCTGCTATATTTCAGGCACTGTGCTAGGTGCTAGAGATATAAATATGAGCCTCAATTTCCTTTTCTGTTCAAAGATGAGCATAATAATAGTACATATATCCCAGGGTTCTTGTGAGGATGAAATGAGACAATACTTGCTATAAAAAAAAAGAGGGAGCTTACATTATAATGAATTATATAAGTACACATAAATTATATGCATTATAAATAGAAAGGGAATAGATATATATACGTGTATGTACATGTGTATATGTGTATATAAACATGGACATACTATATAGATATATATACATATAGATAAAGATATTCACATACTCTGTGTGTGTGTGTGTGTGTGTGTGTGAGACAGAGTAGTTTGGAAAGAATGGTACTGCAGTTGGGTTGAGAAGAGCATGAATTCAAGATTAGGATGCTCTAACTCTATATAGAGACATGTATAGAGAAATCAGCTGTAGGTCATTCATGTTTTTTATGAAGACTTTATTAGGGGAGCTCACTGTTTCTTGGCCAGCCCAAGATAGCTGAGATTTTAGCTTTAAGTCTGCTTATGTGAAACTCCCACCCATTTCTCCTACTTCTGCCATATGGGGCCATTTGTTTGATTTCATTGGGTCCTTTAAAATATCAAACTAGGAAAGAAAATTTCTTTTAAAAGCCATGTTATTCTCTTTAGTGTTTAGAGAATGAATGCTGATAATAGAGTAACCAAACTCATTGACTTTCCTAGTTGCATCTAATATATAACCTTCCTCCCTGAGCTGTTGGGGAGGCAAGTCTTTTATGAACTCCTAAAGGGCCATGCAAAGATAAACTATTATTGCAATGATTATTCTTCAGTAGTATTAGCTCTACAATCAGGAGAATGGGAAAGAGCAGCCTGTGTGACCTGGAACTCAGTGTATTGTGGGGCTAACAATGTGAGAGAGGACCTTTAAAAGCTTTACAAGCATTCCTTTGGAGTCCTTAATTACCCAATCTGAAAATGCCCCCAGCCTCTGAGATAGGGTGCTAAGTGCCAGGAATGGTCTCAGAAGTGAAGTATTGCCTGAGGCTCAGAAATACTTTGGCATTGCATTACTTGGGAAACATACACAGCCTTGATTTTTGCATGGTTCTTGGTTGGGAATTTTGTTGCTGTTTCTGTTTGTTGTGTTTTGTTCTGTGTTTTAGTAAGAGTCTTCCACAAACCTACTCTTGTCTCATCTTTCTCCTGTCTCTATAAATAAAAATTTAACTTCCCCTGTGATGCCAAATCCATTGTATTGCAACCATAAATTGCCTCTAAGCAAAAGTGTTATTTTAATTCATTTCTCTGTCCAACTATTCCTTCTTCTTTGTCTCTACCATGAATATTATTTCATGAAAGGACTATTCTCTTTAGCTGAAGCTGTTCCTACTGCCCCTGACAGTTCTGGGCTTGTCATTCTGGCCTTGCTTAATATAGTGCCTTACAAGGAAGAGGGATAAGGACCACTCTTCGTGTTGTTTTTTTTCCTTTTAATTTAATTAATTTTTGTTACATTTTAGGAGATAGATAGATAGATAGATAGATAGATAGATAGATTTGAAGTTCCAAACTGTCTCCCTCCTTCCCTCCCAACTCTGCACTAGAGAAGGCTGCCATTTCTCATATACACTGGTTAATATATACATATAACGCACATGCACATACATATGTAAAACCACACTATGCATATTTCTATTCATCATTTCTTTCTCTGGATGTGGATATCATCTTCCTTCATAGGTCTTTTGTAGTTGATTGAATATTTATAATACTCAGAAAAACTTAATTTTCAAAATTATTTAAATACTATTACTGTTACTGTATACAATGTTCTTTTGGTTCTGCTCATTTCACTCTTAATTATTTCATGGAAATCTTTCCATGCTTTTTTTCTAAAATCAACCAGCTCATCATTTCTTACAACACAGCAGTATTCTATTACAATCACATACTTCAACTTGTTTCAGCCATTCCCCAATTGATGGGCATCCTTGGACCTGCATTTTCACTGAGATAGCCCTTCAAAACCTCTGGATTTTTTTTTTAAGGTGATGCCTCTAGAGTAAAAAAATCTACCAGATTCTTTCAAGTTAGAAAGCCTTTAGGGAGTCAGTTTGTGGATCTGGATTCAGGGCAGGATAGAATGTTGAGCCTAGAGTCAGAAAGACATTTTCCTGAATTCAAATCTGGTCTCAGTGAGTAGCTGTATGTCCCTGGGCAAGTCATTTAACCCTGTTTGCTTTAGTGTCCTCATATGTAAAATGAACTAGAGAAGAAAATGGCAAACCATCCCTGTACCTCTGCCAAGAAAACTCCAAATGGGGTCACAAAGAGTCTGAAATGAATGAACAACAACCACAACAGATTTGGATTCATGTCCCAGTTGTGCCAAATACTAGGAGTGTGATAGTGTTAGGCACTCACTTGACCTCTCTGGTCTCACTTTCTTCATTTTAAAATTAGAGATTAAGATTAGGAGATCTTTCAATACCCTGACAAGCCCATCAATCTATAAATGATCCATTTCTTAGAAGTGTGATCTCTAAAGCTCCATTGCAGCACAGACCTACTTTCCATCAGTGACCAGTCAGCAACATTATCTAAGCATTTACTAGTAACAGGCACTGTCTAAAATCCTGTGAATACAAAGAAAACCAAAATCATAGTCTGTAACTTTAGGTGGTCTCTTTCTAGTGGAGGAGAGAGCATGCAAACTATTGCATATACAAGGTATATAGAGTATAAATGGGAAGCAGCAACAGAAGGGAGGCATTAGGAGTCGAGAGTACCAGGAAGGCCATTGTAGTTTCTTACCATGCCTTAGAGAACATAAATGAAAAAGAGCCCCCTATAGACAAAGAGGTCCTTTTCTCTCTCTTAAACCTGAGGTTATCAGATGTCCAAGTTTGGTATGCTGCTTTGCTAACTACTATGTCCCATCAGAGTATTATTAATAATTAACCTATAGATTGAGTCAAGATGGCCTGCTGCTATTTTGTACCATCACAAGTCAAAGGAACATATTCTCCCTCTGTCTGCCTCCCCGTCCTTCCCTCTCCCCTTCAACACACCACTAGCCCAGTTGTACTCAGGCTTGGAAGTGTGAGCATTCCTTGATATGAAAATGCCCCATTTCTAATACTATAGTCACCCAATCCTGTCTAGAAATTATGTTGCAAAGAGGGCAAAGGAGTTTCTCCTTTTCTCCTATTTTCCAGAAATCTTGTTATCCTGAATTGTCAGGTCATAAGTGTGGTTGTCTTTCTTAAAAATTAATAACAGTACAAAAACCTAAAGCCTGCTTCTGCAGTTCTTCCTGCCCAGTCCTATAAAAATATTATGTTAGGCAAATGTTGTAGGGCAGCTGGGTGGCAGAGTGGATAGAGTGCTAAGTGTGGAGTCAGGAAGACCTGAGTTCAGATCCAACCTCAGATACTATGTGACCTTGGGCAAGTCACTTAACTCTGTTTATCTTAGTTTCCTGATCTGTAAGATGAACTGGAGAAGGAAATGGAAATCACTCCAATGTCTCTTCCAGGAAAACCCCAAATGGGATCACAAAGAGTTGAACGTGACTGAAAATGACTGAGCAACAACAACAGTCCCAGGTTCCAATGCCTGGTCTGTCTGCCTTAGGAAAGTACATTCCTTTCTTTGGGCCTAAGCTTCATCTTTCATTATAACACCAATATATCTTATTTATAGAAAGTTTTAATGTTGGCAAGGTGTTTTGCATAGATTACTCTGCATAATCTGATACAATCCCCCCACCCCAAACTCCAATCCATTCTCCACTTGGCTATCAAATTAATCTTGGTATAATGTGCTTCTAACCCTACCATGCTTCTATTCAATAAACTTCAGTGGCTTCCCATTACCTCAGGGATCAAGTATAAAATCTTCTATTTGACTTCTGAAGTCCTTCATCACCTTCTCCTACCTTTCTAGTCTTCTTACCCCTTACACTCCCCCAGTACTCCGCATTCTGGTGGCATTGGCTTCTTTTCTATTTCTTGCAAGGTTCAGCCACCTCCACATGCTGAGCTTTTTCCTTGACTTGGAACCTTCTCTCTCCTTACATCCACTTCCCAGACTCCCTAGCTTTCCTTGAGTATCCATTCAAGTAGCGCCTTTTTGCAAAAATCTTTTCCCTTTTCCTCTTCAGCTGACCAGCTCCAAGTTACCTTGCAGGTATCTTGTGTATATATAGTCATTATCTCCCTGTGATGTTAAGAGAATTTGAAGATTTTCCCTGCCTATTAATAGGCACATAGAGCCCTGGCCCAGAGCAAATCAGGCTCTGTGAGGCAGGAGGATTTTTAAGCTCCTCTGAATTCAACCAATCAGATGCCAAATCTATTCTGCGAGGTTTGTATTTTCTTTTGGGACTTCTCTCATGAGAAGGATCCTTTGATTTCCTGGTCAAGACTCTGAGTAGAGTCTGTATGTTCAGAGTCTCCCCCCAGCCCCACGACTGCTTAGATATCTAGATATCTGTTCTCCCATGATCAAGTGATGTACATAAAGTGTATAGCAATATTGCTTTACTCAGAAAGCTGGATACCTGTCTGTTGGTCTTTAGACTAATTCCTCTGCTTGTATTTTCTATACTTACTTCTTTCTCTGTAATTAAAGTAGGATTGTTAACCCCTTTAAAGCTGTGTTTCCTTTATAAAGGAGATCAAAAGAATGTGTGCTAGCCGGACATCCTAGGTGTGCTAGGGTACTTGCTAATACACTCCTCCATGAGACTGTGAGCTGCTTAAGGGCTAGACTATCTTTTGCTTTGCTTTGTATGGCCCAGTAATTAAAAGAATGCCTGGAACTTAGTAGATTCTTAATAAATGGTAGGTGATTGACTGCTATGTGTCCTAGATTTCAGGTAACCATATTTCAAATGGTTTAGACTCTAAACTTTAGAGGGAAGGCAGGTTCCTAGGGAATGAAATGTTACAAAGTAAATGTTACATGGATTACTTTTCATAATCTTTGCTTCCTTAGTCAGACTTAGTTTGCTGTTTGTGTTCCGTTCTGGGAGCCATAGGGATGCTGGAAACAGTACAAGGGCATCCTGAGAAAGGCAACCAGGAGAATGGCATATGAGAAAAAAGTGAAAAACCTGGGGATGTTTAGCCTGGAGTCACCACAGCTGTCCTCAAGTATATAAAGAGCTTTAATTTGGAAAATACATTAGACTTGTTTCTTTGGTCTCAAAAGGCAGAAACAAGAACAGTGAATGGGAGGAAGTTTCAAAGAGTCTAATTTTGGCTTGAGTCTTGAAATCAGGAAAATCATCCAACAATTAGAGCTGTCCAAAAGTAGACTAGTCAGTGAGGTGGCTTCATGGATAAAACACTGGCCTTGGAATCAGATAGACTTGAGTTCAAACTTGGTCTCAGACATTTACTGATCATATGAATTAATGGCTAGTGAATTAATCTTGGTTTTCTTCAGTTTTCTCATCTGTAAAATGGGAGTAATAACAGCACCTGCTAATGAGTGTTGTGAGGACCAAGTGAGAGGATATTTGCAAAAAAATTGACACACAGCAGGTGCTTAATAAATGCTCATTTCTTCCCCACCCCCCTTCCCTCTATAGGTCTTCTTCACTGGAGATTTTCAAGCCAAAATCAGATGTAAGGTACCAGTCATCTTACACTAGAGATTTAGTGGCCACTGGGATCAGAAAGGCCTGTCAACTCTGAAATTCTGTGTTCATCTCATGCGATACTCACTGCAAGCCTGTAAGTTATGTGCTCTTATGATCGTTATTTACAATTAAGGAAGCTAAAACTAAAAAGTTTTACAGTGTTGTCCAAGGCGGCACAGCTAATAGAAGTCTGAGTCTGGACTGGAATACAGGTTTCTGTGATTCCAGGCTAGTACTCAATCAATCCTACCACCACATGAGTCTATGATCTCATCGTTGAGTTCCCTATTCACTTGTGTCGTTCACAACCAATGCATGTCTTCTAATCTTGTAAGATTATTGTTTATTTTCTTATTTTAAAGGAAAAAAAATCCTCCATAGAGGATCTACCCAAGAACTAGAGACTATCCTGTGGGTATTGAAACATTTCGTAGATACCAGTCCAATGCTCAATCTACTCAGAAGCTATTCCTTGCTCTTGACACCTAGGTGCTTTCCTAAACACTGATATAGTGGCCCTTGAGAAAGCATCATGCAGAAGCACCATACATCCATTGTATATAGAATCAAAGAAATGGATTTGGATTTGAATTTAGGAACCTATGTTTTCTACCTGTCCTTCCTTGAACAAGTAATTTCACTTTTCTTAAAAGTAATAGCTAATAGTCACTGGGGCAAGCAAATAGAGTGCTGAACCTAGAGTCAGAAAGACTTATCTTCCTGAGTCTACATCTGACCTCAGATATGCATCAGTACAACTGGAGATGGCCCAGGATGCAATGGGGGACCTTGACCTGTTCAGGCGAGGTCTTTAACGTGTATCAGTTTGACTGAGACAGTATCTATTCAGTGATTAAAGCTTAAAAAATGAGGCAAAGAATGGCCTCTTTGAAAATACAGATAAGGGAACTGAAGTAGTGAGAGCTCAAGTGAATTGCCCAGAGTCTCACGAATAGTAAGGGTCTGAAGCAGGACTGAACTTCCTGATTCTAAGCCCAGCATTCTTTCTCCTGTGCCACATAACTGCTGTATTTTTTCTATCATCTTTACAATAGTACCTATCTCTCAAGGCACTTGTGAGGATAACTTGAAGCAATGCATGCAATAGACTTTGCAGACTTGTAAAACTTGCCATACTTGCTAGCATGACCACCATCATCATCACAATCAACATAATGGTCACTACTATGACCACACTTCCATATCTACCACCAACACCAACACCAACACCACCACCATCATCATCACACCATCATCACCACCACCACTACCACCATCATCATCATTTCATTATTTATTTTTTCACTGTTCTTTGTGTTGGTTATGAATAATGTTGAGTCTTATTTGTGGATGTTCATTGCATTCCATGATTCCTTAGTTTATATAATAAACATTAAGTTCTCTTGAATGCTAAAGTGATATGTTTGAAAACTAGAAACTTAAAAAATGGAAGCAGCATAGTAAAGTGGAAAGATAACTTTTGGAGTCAGAAGACTTGGGTTCAAATTCTGAATTTGCTATTTACTGTTTATGTGACTTCAAACAAGTTATTTAAGGTTTAAAGGTCTCAAGCTCCTCATTTGTAAAATTATTAATTCAGATTAAATTTTTTCTTCAAGTTTTAAATCTATTATCCTGACATCACTGATTATATGCTTCTCTAGTAACACAGTGAAAACGTGATCAGAAGAAGGTTTTCCTGAGGTAGAAGCTTTTCTCTTCCCATAATCTCTCCTCCAAATTAGTTTCCCTTGCCTCCATGATTCCCTACAAGAAGTGATATTTTTTTCTGACTCCATCATCTCTAATCATTTTCCAATCAACATCAATATCTGTTTCAAGATACATTGCTACTGCTTAGCTGTCCCTCTATAGTTGGGGGATTTGGTCAGGGTCTAGCTCTAGCAGGTGCGAGTCAACAACATTGACTCCTCTCTCTGTATCCGAGAAAGTCCACTGATGATCCAACAGATCGAGCCTAACTTATATCAGATTTCAAAGGACTTTGAGGAAAGTGCCTAAATGCAAAACCTTCTAGGGACCCCTATATTTAAAGTTAAAGAGCACCATGGGACTCTAGACATGAGTCATAATGCTCATTTCCCAGAAACATAGATTTTTAGAGGGAGGAGAAATAGGGCACTGGAAACAAAAATAGACACAGGGCAGTAGAAATCTCCACAAACTGGCCTTAAGGGCATGTGTTTAACAGCCAAAATTTAGCTAACAGATTCTTTTTGGCAGTTGCATTTCTGGACCCAAAATTTAATGGAAATACAAAACAACATGAGGGTGAGGGAGAAAAAAAAGAGGTCTCAGTAAGGTCAGTGTTCAAACTCTACCTTGGAATTGAAAGAATGATATTGGGCACAAGCCAATCAGTGACTATAAGGAAAACATGTTTCATACAATGACTAACTAGCCTTGGGTTGAATTGTGATTCTACCCCTTAACTTACATATTTTTTCTTTCTTTTTCCTTTAAACTTATTTTCCCTCAAGTAATCAGGATTTTAAAAAAAACAACAATAACAACAATAAAACAGGACAAAAACCTGTTTTTGGCAATCTGGCAATCATATGCTGGTATTTAGTCTACTTTACCTTTGATTGATTCTTGAGTCTTTCTCTTTAATAACAAAGAGAGGATCTGGCAGAAAAAAAAATGTATTGTGTTTTAGGGGTATGATAAGTATCTTGAATGACTGAAGCCTCCACCTGTCACAGATTGTTATATGCCTACCTTTCTGATATTATCTCACTTTAATCTCCTTCATACATTCTCCATTCCAGTCAAAATAAGCATCCTAAGATACTCATCATAAACCTACATTCCTTTTCAAGAGTGGTTCCTAGTGTCTCGAATTCACTTCTTCCTCACCTATCCTTTGGAGAATCCCTAGCTCCCTCCAAAGCTAAGCTCAAAGTGCTACCCAGCAAAAGCATCCTTCTCTGATTTTATGGTCTCCCTCTTTCTATAGCCCTCTGAAAATGATGTAGCACGGGTATGTGCCCCCGCTCCAATATGGACTGGTTAAATGACCCTGGAAAATTGACTTAAATAGAAATGGGTAAAGAACCTGTATGTACAAAAATATTTACAGCAGCTTTATTTGTGGTGGCAAAGAACTGGAAATCAAGGGGATGCCCTTCAATTGGAGAATGGCTGAACAAGTTGTGGTATATGGATGTAATGGAATGGTATTGTGCTATAAGAAATGGGGAGCAGACAGACTTCATAATAACTGAATGAGGAGGGCAGAACCAGGAGAACATTGTACACAATTACAGACACATCATACGTGTGATGACTAACTTTGATCGACTGGGCTCCTCTCAGCAATGCAAGGTTAGAAGATAACCCCAAAAGACTTACAATGAAAAGAGGCATCCACATCCAGAGAAAGAACTACAGAGTCTGTAGATTGAAGGAAACTGTTTGCTCTCTCTCGTTTGTGTTTTGTTTTGTCCCTTCTATCTCATTGTTCACCCCATTGGTTATAATCTTTCATTACAACATGACTAATGTTCAACATGAAGGTATTTGTAGAATCTATGTTTGATTACATGCCGCCATGATGGAGAAGGAGGGAGGAGAGGAGGTGGGGGAGAAAAATTGAAACTCAAGGGATTTGTGGAACTGAATGTTATAAACTAAAAGAAAATAAATATTTGTTTTTAAAAACAATGAGGTCATTGGAAGACTTATTTGGGAAAACCTCTCCAAGAAAACTCTTCCTAATAGTATGCTATTATTCAGTATATACTGAATATATGGTCCTTTTCAAGAAGGAAAGGAAAACAACAAAAATCACTTATTGAATCTTGCTATGTATATAGCATTGTCCTGGTGCTAAAGGAAAAAGGGAGATACAAAGGATACACACTCTACCTTGAGAGGGTTCACAAGTTTCCTAGATAAGGGAACAATGAGTTATTCATTAAACTGTCAAATCAGTCAGAAAGTTAGGCACCTACTATGTGAAAAGCACTGTGCTTAGCACTAAAGATAAAAAGGGAAAAGGAAGAAACTGCTCTCTATATGTTTGTCCAACATCTAGATCTGTATCAATATCTCTGTCTAGAAATATGGGGATTTAAAGTTATATTTATTTCCATATAGCCATATAGATATGTTATTTATACAAGAGGGGGTATTACCATCTCTCAACACAGTGCCCAGGACAGAGAAGGTGCTTAACAATTTTTTTAAAAGATTAATTTATTGATCTGTTACTTAACATCCAAATTTGATACATATCTTCAGGTTTACCTATTGAAAATTTAAAATCATATACAGGAATTCAGGTTGCTACTATATATACTATATATGCTACTACATATACAGGAATTCAGGTTACTATTCTTAGTATATTATATGTATATATACATATATGTGATATATATAGAGAGAATTCTTATAATAAAATTCTAATAATAAAATAATAATCCTAATTATAAAATTATTCTAACAATAAAAATAGCACTTCAGACTTTCTAAATGTTGTTTGAAAATCCAAGTGGGTAAAATTTGAAGATGTTTCATATTTTGATGTTAAGTAATACCAGAGACTAATCGAACATTCTTTCAATGATTAATCACTTACTATGTGTCTGATGCTGTCCTAAATGCTGGGGGTGCTCTCCTAACAGGTATAGATGATCCATTCCCACCACACTACATTTGTCCAGATCCTTTGGTCTGTTTCAATTTTATCCATAAAAAATATTTTTTGTTTGTTTGGGGGTTTTCTTGCTTTTTTTTGAAGGGGGAAGGCAGGGCAATTGGGAAGTGACTTGCCCAAGGTCAAATGGATAGTAAGTTTTAAGTGTCTGAGGTCAAATTTGAACTCGGGTCCTCCTGACCCCAGGGCTGGTAAATATTAAAAGGAAATTCCAGAGTAGTTGAGGGAGAATATCAAAAAATGGTTGTTTAATTCCATTGGCAAATGTGTTACTATTAAAAAAATTCTGAGGGCATGTAAATGCCCCTAATATACCTTTCCAATCTTTCCTTTGTATGTACAGTTTTCTTTCCTGTTTCCTGTTTTTTTTTCCCTTTTGCTCTCTCTGCTTGCTCATCGTTTTATTCCTCTTCTACACTTTTTCCTCTACACAATTTTCTAATCTTCTCCCCATCTCTTGAAGCCAGAAAAGCATGGTCAGCATTGGCATGGTCAGTGGCAATGAAGACAATATTCCAATTCATTTCCTCTCCTCTCTTAGCCAACCCCCTACTTCTAATAAGCCCTGGGAGAATGAAACATGATTTTTCCATGCTCTGAACTCAAGCCAACTGTGTTTGAAAAAAACAATAATTTTATAACTTAGAGGAAGGGGAGATTGTCTTCCTTCTTTATTAAACAGAGGGTCTACATTTTTTGCATTTTTTTGCCATGTTTATGGACTGTGTTTTTTCAGCTTTTGTATTCTTTCTTTCTGAATAAGGAGAGATTCCTTCTTACTAATTAAAAAATCAACAAACATACAGAAATTCCATTTCAGGCTGGGACCCATTATACCCATCTCATATTATAAAACATATGCAAGGACAAACTATTTAATTTCTAATATTTCCACTGCTAGAATAAAAACCAGAAGGTTTAGATTGTTTTGTTTTGTTTTATTAGAACACTACCCTTGGCCAAAAGGATAAAAAAAAAATACTACTACTCAGTATTCCTGCCACACATTCCCCTGGCTAGTCTTCTCACTACTTCTCTAAAAACATAAACAGAACATATTGTCATTCCTTTTTTATGGACTAATGTATTGATTTGCTTTTAATGTTGAACATGATGTAAAAAGGGGACATGAGTTAGCATGTCATCGTGGATAGAAAGCTTGGCACTGGAATCAGGAGGACCTGGGAACAAGTCCAGCATGTGACAAAGATTAGCTACTGCCACTTATCCTCTCTTTGCCCTCAGGTAACCTTCAGAGTTCTGAAACTGAAATCAGGAAGACTTGAATTTAAATCCTGATTCATGAATTTTCCCTAGAGCCCTGTACAAGTGATGTGATCTCTCGGTATCAGTTTCTTCTTCTGTAAAATAGGAATAATATTAGCACCTATATCCTAGGGTTGATTTGAAGATCAAATGAGATTATATATGGAAAATGTTTTGCAAGTCTGAAACATGTATCTATTTTCTCAGAAAGAAAAGAGTGAATTCCTTTAAATGAAAGGAAAAATTACAACAGTAATGATGACCTAGGTGTCACCTAAAGGAATTCAGGTTATCCAACATCATAAATGATTAGAAAATTATTTTTTGCAGAACTCATTTTAAAGGTTTGGCAGCCTCCTGAGGGAGACTAAATAGTTTCTGATTTATGAAGTATAAACCCAGTGACTCTTGATGTGTAAGTACATAATCTTAAGAGGAAGTAGGTTGAACAGAATTCACAAATCAGGGTAAATATTTATGGAGCACCTACTATGTGCAGGTACTATTCTGGGACCTGGGGATTCAAAAACAAAAATCAAAACTTATTGTCTTCATGGAATTGGGTTAGGTTTCTCAGATAAGGGAATTTGGAAATGATCTCAGACTGTTTTCTCCCTTTAATTTTTAATCTATTACCATGTTGTTTTTTTTTTCTATTTTCAAATTTCCAACCTTGTTATGCTGTCTTCCAGCTGTAAGAGACTGAATGTTTCCAAGTTCTATCTCTGCCTTCTCTTCTCTTTTTGTAGCTTGCATCTCTACAGCAAGGTGGGTAGGTTCAGGGAAGGAAAAAAAAAAAAGGATAAAAAAAGAAACTTCCATGATAACTTTATTATATATTTACCAGGAATAGGAAGTTGTACAGAATAGATTTGCTGTTTTAAGCACAGTAATCTTTTTTTTTATTATAATATGTCATTGAAATGCTTGTTTTATTTCATAAGTAAAAGATAATATAAATGATTTTTTTTTAAATAGAGAGGTGGAGGGGTGTTAGATATGTGAAACGTTGCATGCACTTTCAGATGAGGATATTGTATTATTAGTTTTATTTAACAGTTTTACTTTCTTAGAAGAGGCCTCTCACAAATCAGGAAAAGTCTTTAAAGTTTGTAATGCAAAAAAAAAAAACCACTCTTAAAAATCAATAAAACTAAGTGTAAAAATGAAAACAAAATGTTTTATGCAATAGAATGTAAGGGCAGATGACATTATTTTCCAATTAATTTTTTTAAGTTATAGTTAATTAATTAATGTATTTATTTTATCATTAGCACCTGGCACAATGTCTGGCCCATCCGTCCAGGATAAGATATTGGACCTGTGATTTTAATGATAAGAAGCTCCTAGAAAAGAACTCTCCTCCACCAATATGGGTAGATACCTCCTCTGTAATGTATAGTCTTAGAAAGTTTCGTAGAGTGAAATGGGTGCTTAAAGGACTTGCCCAAGGCCTCATAGCCTGTATAAATCAGGGATGGGTCTTGAACCTCAAGGCAGGCTCTCTAGCCACTTGGCTCTGTTGCCTCTTGCCTGGGAATCAGTCAGGCAAGAAGGTGTTTAACAAATTTTTGTTAAATCTTTGTTTAAAAGATTTGTTTAAAATCTTTGTTTAAAGAATGAAAGATGAAAGTAAAAGATATCTTCCTTCTTCTCCCCCCTACCTCTTTCTGATTTTCTATCACTGCCTATTATTTCATTTTTAATTCTGACATACAATTATGCATTAACAGTACATAATTGACTTGATGGACATATCTTCCTGTAAATGCTTCACACTCATTTTCTTTATCTCTGTTGCTGGTACCACTATACACCAAGTCATACCATTTCAGAACCTTGATTCTTTCCACCTACTCACCATCCATATCTAAGAATACCCAGAAATTCTGCCTCCATAATACTTTTGCATCCATCTCCTCCCTTCACAAAGTCTTTCTCCAACCTTTATCTTCAGTCACTGGGGCTATTAAAACAGATTCTTATCTAGTATTCTTGCCTCCAATCCCTCCTCTTCCTGATCCATCCTTTGTCAAGAAGCCAAGATAATCTTCTTCAAGTGTGACCGTGGTTAAGGTTTGACAGATTTGACCATGTCACTCCTTTACTCAAAAAACTTTACTGACTCCCAGTTTCCTCTATGATACAATACAAGTAACTTAAATTAGCTTTTTTTAGAATCTCTACAACAAGGACATATTTCACTTTCCATCCCTTCAGACAAAATGTGTATCAGGCAAAATTTCTCAAACTTAACATATCGTATTCCATCTCTTTTCATTTGCCCAGACTAACTCCCTATCCCTGCAAAACATTGCCTCTTTATTGCTGCTTATCAAAATCCTTACTTCTTTCAAAGCTTGGGTTCTATATAGCATTCTCTGATCTATGCAAGATTTAAATAATTTTAGGGGCAGCTAGGTGATGCAGTGAATAGAGCATCGGCCCTGGAGTCAGGAGGACCTGAGTTCAAATCCAACCTCAGACACTTAACACAACAACTAACCCTGGGACCTTGGGCAAGTCACTTAACTTCAATTGTCCTTCCTTCCTCCCTCCAAAAAGCAAAAAAAAAAAAAAAGGTAAAAAAAAAATTTTTAAAGATTTAAATAATTTTTCTTTCCCCAAATTTTCCTAGGGTGCTTTGTCTGGGTGACTTTGTATGTACCTAAACACTCTGTTTTGTATTATTTTTATGTGCCAAAATCTTATATCCTTCCTTCCTAAGCTGTTGGAAAGTAAGCACTGTGCCATTTATATCACCGTATTCCAGTACTTGGCATGGTCACTTCAACATGGAAGGCAATTGCAAAGTGTTCCTGAATGTGTAATAAATACTCTTTCTGAACAAAGGAATGATCTTGGAAATATTTGAGTTCATTTAAGTGCTTCTACAACATTGCCCTTAATCACCATCCAAAATCACAAAATCAAGGACTTATAGAATCTCAGATTAGGAATGTGCCAATAAATAGATCTTTCCAATGTTACCTGGTAAGAATGCCTTCTGACAACATCTCAAGCAGCATAAATGATCTTATAGAGACCTCCCATGAGGGACAACCCAGTCCCTCAGGATGGAGTCCATTCTAATTTTAGGGCATTCTAATCATCAATGCAGAAGACTTTTGCTTGATTACAAGTTTGTTACATGATTTTTGTTTCTGAATGGAGGTGGGATATGTAAGAGGGAGAGAGAATAGAGCTTTGCTCATTGGAAAAAAAAAAAAACAAAACATAGCTCTAGTTGTTAAGAATTTTGTTTCTTTCTTTAAACTTAAGTATTTTCTCTGAAACTTCCCCTGTCCCTTGTTCTACTCTCTGGGGCATAGCTGAACAATTCCAATAACCTCTTTTACAAACCATATGAAGAAAATTACTACATCCCATTCACAATCTTCTAGTTTTCTCTGGGCTAAATAGCCTAAGTACATTCATTTTTATTCTATATAGGTACTGATTTGGCATATTACCAAAGTTGTGACAAATAAAATCTATAATAAACTTATGAATACAATATATAGGTGGAGCAACTTCCCTATATAGTTTCATATTTGCGTGTGGATTTCTTTCATTTACAAGTGTCAATGGTGTATCATTTCTCATAATGAGATAACTACCGTTTTCAATATACCACAGCAATTAAAATGCATAAACATTCAATGACTGCATAATAGATTGATTATAGGAAAATATCCACAAGATTTTGTTGAATTCTTACACACCCATGTGTACTTATTTAGTCAAATCTTTCTTAATCTCCTACTTTCAACGGGAAATGAGGAAACCTTGGTTCTAGTTCTGATTCTATCATCCTCTAGCTCTGTAACCTTGAGAAATTCTCAAAGATAGCAGAGAGACATTGACTTCTAGAAAGTGACAAGCCAGTATTTGAAGTCAGTTTCATATTTAAGTCTTCCTGAATTCTAGTCCAGTGTTCTATCCACAAGGACAGGGACTATTGGATTTTGTTCTTTTATCTCCAGTACCTAATATCATACATGTACATAGTAGGTGTTTAATAAATGTTCGTTTATCAATTTGTGAAATGCATAAAGGTCAGATTGATTTATTCAATAAACATTCACTAAGGGCTTGGAGTGTACTAAGTGCTGGAGATTAAGAAGAGGAATAAATTAGCCTCCTCTCAAGGTTCTTACATTCTATGATAAGTGGATTGTATAACATCATTAGTAGAGCAGAGATTTGAACTCAAATCCTGTTTCTAAATCTAGGGCTCTTTCCTAAGGCTGAACATAGAGCCCTGAAAATAAATATTAACTCCCACAAGAGAAGTTCTTTCAACTCATTTTACTATTAGCAATAATTGTCACACTTTAATTAGAGAATTAGTTGGCAGATAACATGGATTTTGGAGAAAGGTATAAAAGAACTAGGTACAAATTCGTCAGTAACAACACAATTGAATATATTTGAGTTAGGAATGTTTTCTTGCCCTTCAAGGCGGTATAGAAAAGATAGAAGCCTTTAAATATAAGCTTTCATTATTAAAAACCACTGGGAGCCTTCGGGAGAAGACAAACACATCTTATTTAATGGCCCTTGGGGAGCCAACTTATTCATATTAAGATCACATAAATCTCCTTGCTGGTTCCTTTACCTGATTCATTGGTCCATGGGCTGCAGTGAGCCAGCTCTCTTTTTTCATCGGCTATTCAAAGACCCTTTTGCTGTCAAAACTTTGCCAGATCATTTGTCTCTGTGCCTTAATTGATTTGAAATACATTCCCCCGTTTAAAAATTAAAGGACAACAGACTCAATTTTCTAATGACTTAAGAGAACACTGCTTTCAAAGGTTTGTGTTGATGCTGTTCCGACTAGACAAATTAGCTATTAAGTCCCTTTAAACAAGCCATTAGTTACTAATGGTTTTAGTGGCATCTGCTGATGACAGTGAAGCCGACCAAGTACAAGTACAGACTTAGCTGTTGGGAAAGGCACCCAGCCAGTCATTCATACATTCAGGAACTGGCTACACTTTCAGAACTCTGGATCCTGACTGAGTGCTCCACTCATGGTACCAAAAAACCAATGGCCTAGAGATATTGGGCAGAGGGAAAAAGAGTGCTTGTTTTTGTGTTTGGGTATTAACTGACATTTTCAGATCATGACTTCCAGTCCATAAGTCAAGTCAATAATCTTAGCAGTTCTGTGCTAAAAGTTTGAACAGTCTAAAAACTTCACAACATTTCAAACACTGGAGTTGAAGAAAGAAAATTGCCAAAGACCTGCCAATCAAACTTAAGAAAATATGCCTTTTGGCTGTGTTCTTTAAAACAAAATCTATTGCATTATAGGATGCATTTATTTCAATCAATTTTCATTAGAAGATAATGTTATCTGGACCACTAACTACATTGGGAAACATGATGAAAGGAGAAATGAACACAATGATTTGCAAAGAATTGAACTAAGAGAGAGTGTCAATCAACCAACAGCTATTTACTGAATGTCTCCTATGGGTGGGGCTCTGGGTTAAGCAGCATGGAGGATACAAAGAAGCTGGAAGCTAGTCCTGGACTTCCAGAAAATGATAGTCTAGTCAAAGAAAACAAACCATTTCTCAATACTTGGAGAGGTCTATGATGTTATTCACACAGGTACTCTTCTTCTATCTTATCCTTTATGATTCTTGTGAATGTTTGTCTTTACATCCTCCCTAGATATTCTACTCAATTTACTGGGGATCTTCCTCTTCCTCTAAGAATATCCATATTGCATGGGTACAAGTGAAATATGTTGGCTCTTCTCTCTCCTCTCTCTCTCTCTCTCTCTCTCTCTCTCCTCTCTCTCTCGCTTTCTCTCTTTTTCTCTCTCTCTCTTCTACTAATATATAGATGTATATGTATGTATGTATGTATATATGTATGTATGTATGTATGTATAGCCTGCTGACTCATCCTATCATATGTTTATTTGATAATAACTTTTATCTCACTTGTTATACACCATTGATCATTCACTACATTCAGCAATACCCACTATATATCATTTCATAAACTGGGGGAGTCACCCACAATTTTAATTTTTTGGACCTTGCATTGCTTATTATACACACACACATATATATACACACACACACATATATACATACACACATATTGTGTGTGTGTGTGTGTGTGTGTGTGTGTGTGTGTGTGTGTGTATCCTGGGTTTAATCATTTGAAATTGGGAGCCAAGGATCAGGTTCATATATGGACTCCATCGCTTACCCCCATTTGACCTTGAGTGAGGCACACCAGCCTTGCCGAGTCTCATTTTCTCAATAAAACAAGTGTTTTTGAATTAGATGACCTTTAAGTTCTCTTCCAAGTCTATGAGTGCAGCTTGGCAAAGTATTTTAAGCTTCTGAAGCTCTCCATAGATATTATCTCATTTTTACCTCAGAAAGTCTCTGTGAGATAGGTGCTCATTTTATATATAAGGAAATTGAGGTTCAGAGAGTTTTTGTGAGTTTGTCAGGGTCAAATAGAGATTAAGTGTAAGAGGTGGCATTTGAACCTACATCTCCCTTATATATTTTATGACTTAAAACTTGCAGCATTGAGAAAATGTAGATTTCTGATCCAAAAAGATGGATTTCTACATGTAAAGGAAAAGGTTAGGATTATGGAAAATGTTCCATTTCCCAAATTCAATCCATTCAACTTTCTTCCTTCATTTCAAATTGGGCACAAGTAATATTGCCCATACAAAGTTATTTTCCCAGATGTGTGCAGTGACAGACTAATTCAACGAGTTATGCATTCAACTGCACATCAAAATCTTTGTCAATTTTTAATTACAATAACTGTTAATAAACTATTTTGCAAAGTGGTTTACATATATTTGTTAAGTTGTATTTCCATATCCGAATCTCTGTGACTTCATTTACGGTTCTATTGACAAAGATACTGGAGTGTTTGCATTTCTTTTTCCATCTCATATATAGATGAAGAACTGAGGCAAACAGGGTTAAGTGACTTGCCTAGGGTTACATAGCTAGTTAAGTGTCTGAGACTGTATTTGAATTCATGAAGCTGAGACTTCTTGATTGCAAATCCAGTGCCCTGTCTACTGTGCCTCCTAGCTGCCCTTTTATGTAAATATTTCATATATATACATATATACACACATATGTATTTTTACACATGCATGTATATATACACACAGTATAAATGTAATATATAACTACATTGTATGTGTAAACACATGGTAAATACAAATGCATTATATGTAATGTCATCACAGAGAAATGGATAAAGAAAGTGATTAGAATAGGATCTGAAAGGAGAAATTATTAACAGTTGGAGAACTGCGAAATTATCTGGGGAGTTCTAGACTGTCTTGAAGAAATAAACACTGAAATGTTGAAGTGAGGGTGCAAAGCATTCCAGGCATGGGAGTTCCTGTTGTTGTTGTTGTTGTTGATCTTTCTTTATTGAAGTGGACCATGACATCAGGAAATTGCACCATGACTTACAAGTGAATTGGATTTGAGTGAGGGAGGGCTCTGCAAAGTCATCAGTCTCACTCTCTCCTCCTGATCCATCTGGGTCCAGTGGCAAGATATAGATAGGATGACTGGATATGGTGGGGGACCTGGCCGTTTTTAGCCTTTCCCAAGTCTTAGTTTATCTAACACAATGCCCATTCAGTGATTAAGGCTAGGTAAAAAATGAAACAAATGAGGCAAAAATGGCCTCTTTTACTTTTTCAAAAAGATCAGTTGGGGAGGGGAAGACCCTCAAGGTCAAAACAGAAAGAATTGTTATTCACATTCACTCTGAGCTGTCAGAATTCAACCAATGACCAAATAGGCTTAAGCTAGGACCTATTAGTTGGCCAATCAGTGAGAGTCAGAGTTATTTAGGTTTGAGGCATGATCCTTAAAAAAGAAATCTAGCCCATTAACCCCAAGGTAGTTTGCTAGGTTTCAGTGATCAAAATTCAGATTCCTTTGAGCAGAGCACCCACAGTTAAGGGTATTGTTCCCTAGGAGAACAAACAGAGAGGAGGAAGAAGAGAGGAGAAAGAGAGAGAGAGGAGGGAAGGAAGAAAAAAGGAAGGGAGGAGCTACATTGTCCAACTAGAACTGGTCATTTTGGTTCCCAGTTGGGCAGCAACTATTACTCACAGGTTGTTGTTTGTCCTTCACTCTGGAAGAGAATTATATCAGGAAGGTGATGTCATGACTTGCAAGTGAATTGGAATTAAGTGAGGCAGAACTGTGCAAAATCATCAGTCTCACTTTTTCCTATGTAATCATCTGGGTCCAGTGGCCACATATAGATCAGAACAACTGGAGATCCTCCCCTCCCCCTGCCCAGGTATACAGTTGGTATAAAGGCATAGAGAACAGTTCTAGTCATGCGAGTACAAGATGGCAGAGGCAGAAAATGGGAGATACGAATGGGGTGCTGAGTCAGTGTAGAGTTGGTTTTTGTTTTGTTTTTTCCTGATTTTCACAAGTTCTCAAACCTCTCCAAACAGAAATTATATGCTAAAGATAAAGCAACTTCAGCTGTTTCCATAATCTGGGACACTAAGTCTATAAACAATGTAAAAACAAAACATAACTTAGGAATGGATTCTCACTGACTCTGGGCTCACTCCACACCCCTCTCCTACATCTCATATTATAGGCATCAAGGCCATGGAAGCCCAAAACATAACATAGGCTTATTTCAAAATTGACCCCTACTCACTAAATCCCCCTACTTCTTTCCAGTGGCATGGAGACTGCCTGATCTAGGCTATGGTAGTTTTCTCAGACCTCAACAACCAGACTGATCACAGCCCTTCAGGAGCAAAATGATGTTTGGTGTTTCAAACTTCAAGTATCAATGCTATAAATCTCTGAACTTCCGGCGCTGAGAAAAGCAGGCTATAAACTACTTGCACTAGATGGCTCTGAACTGTTAGTCCTGAGTCAAAGATCTAAGCAATAGAGGTCATGGGTCAGGTCATCGAAAGAAGACACAGTGGATGTGGTGAGTTGCGCAGCAATCTAAGGCACCAAACCTAAGGGAAGCACACAACATACAGCTGGCAACAATTCTGGCCATTCAGAAGACAGTTGGGGCACAGAGCTAGACTGGTGGACTATAAATTGTCCATTGTGAGAGAACGTTGAGATGCTTTAAGATCCAGACTACAAGGAAACCATAGCAGGGAGAGGGGAAGGAGTCAGAAGTGAGCAATAAGGAAAATAAGTGGGGAAGGAGAAGGGAGAGGCTGAATGTACCAAAGATTCCAGGAAGAAATTTCAAAGACCTTTGAACAGATAAATCAAAAGGAAAAACAGAAAACAACAACAGAAGGAAATATGGGCTCCAGAGCTAATAAATGAGTTCAGACATCTATGAATAAATACTTAATAATACAACACTTCATGAGCAGAGGACCCTGTGGAAGCTGAAAAGAACATGGAACCACTATATGCTATTCCTGAGTGGTTTAAAGGAAAAATTAAAATTATGAGAGCATAGTTTATGTCCTAAACAGCTGCAATGTTAATGGGATAATAAGATCTTCCCCACCCATTACAGGCCTCATCTGGAGCCCATTGGGGGAGGGACTTGCCTAGGGAGGAGTCTGCTTAGAGAAAGACTTGCTTGTAAGAAGGCTTCCACACCTTTTGGTACTAAGTTGATTAGGCACTGAGTCACAAGGGTTGTGACACTTTCTGTCTCTAAGAGGTATATATACACTCTGAGTTAATATTTTAGTATGGGGATTTGCTCATGAAAAGGATCTTTTGGTTTCCTGGTCAAGATTCTGAGTAGTTGTATGTTCAGAGCCCCCCAACTGCTCAGATTTTTGTGCTCCCTCAATCTAATGATATATGTAAAGTATAAAGCAATATTGCTATGTTCAGACAGCTGAGCCCTGACTGTTGGTTTTAATAATAATTTCTCTGTTTGTATTTTCTCCAAGTTCAGGGTGCTGACTTTTCCCCTAAACTAGTGAATGTAGTTAAAAGTAGGATTGTTAACCCCTTCTTGGTCAGTCTTTCTTTTAAAAGCAGATCAAAGAACCTGTGCTAGCAGGTCATTCTGGGTATGCTAGGATGCTTGCTTCTAACAACAGTAATTCAACATCATCATCATCATCATCATCATCATGAACAGAATAGAAAGAAAAACAACTTGAATTTGCAATGGTAAGCCTCATCAAAGAAACAACAGAGAGAGCAACAGATTTGGAATGCAAATATGCAGAAGTGAAGGACAATCTACAAGAAAAGCAAAGTACAAGAATATTAAAAGAAAATATTCTTACAATGCAAACGAACATAAAAATCTCAAAGACAGGATGTGACGAGAAACTAAGGATTATAGATTTCTCAGAAGAACATGAGAGAACAAAAACCTTAACACCATAATGAAGGTAATAATAGAAGTGAATTGTTCAGAATTTCTGAATGTAGAAAATGAAATTTTATTAAAAAGAATTCACAGTTGACTTCTACAGGGAAAAAAAGAACTGCAAACTCCAAGACAGAGTGGTAAAAATTCAACAATTCAATTCAGAAACAACAAATTCTATAAACCTTTAGGAGAAAGACCTTCAAATTCAAAGGAAAGGACATTCAAATAATTCAAGACTACTCTGCACTCACTAGAAAAAGAAGAAGGCAAAGGAATAATGTTTTCTAAATTGCATTGTAGCTCATGATACAGTCCAGGGTGATATATCCTGCAATTATGAGGATAAAACATGGACATTCAATAATGAAGAGTTTGAAACATATTTGGAAAGTAAATTAGAACATGTGCATCTCAAACACCTCATACAACAGAAATGCAGGAGTGAATAAATGTAGATAGGAACAGAAATATATTGACAACAGAAAGACCAATAAGAGCCTTCTTTCTAAACCTACAGAAGGAGACAGGGGTGAAGATATAAATATGGGAAAGGCATTAGTGAAGAAATGTACAGAGCACATTATAGACAGAACCTGGAGACATCTTGCCTACAGTTGAATACTTCTTTTTTAGAGCTATATTACAACATGGGTGGTACATGAACCAGGGGCAGGGGAGCAGTAGAATAGGGTGGTGGGATTGATGTGCCAGGGTCAAATTAAGGGCTAGCAAAGAAGGGAAAGTGATCTTTCAGAAAGAAAAAAGTCTTTAAAGGAATGATTGAGGAGAAGGGACAGATTGTAAAGGTGAGAGTAGGAGGAGGTGTTACTTTGGAGGCAGAAGATTACACTAAGGAATGCTCCAGGGGTGAAGGGTGATAAGAACTTTATATTGCAGAAACATGAGGGTTTGGTGCCTAAAAAGTCTACCTGTCCTGAATCAGGGGTGGACTTAAAACCCCTGGTAGCACCTAGGACCTAGAGAAGTAGAAGAGCAAGTATGCAAGTAAGGAGATTTCCAGGCAAATATAGGGAAAAAAAAAAAGTTGAACAACATGGTCAGTGCATCAGACGTGCACTGCAGTAGAGTTTGAATGCTTGGCAGCTTAGTTTGAGAAAGGACCTCAGTGTCTAGTATCTCATCCTGCCAGCTGATCTTCAGAATCTTCCTAAGACAATTCAAATGGAAGTGATTCAGTTTGCTGACATGGTGCTGGTACACTGTCTGGGTTTCACAAATGTACAAAAAAAAAGGTCAGCACAATGGCCCTGTAGACCTTCCGTTGGTAGTCAGTCTAATAATTCTCCTGACCCACACTTTCCTTCAGAGCCTCCCAAACACTGAGATAGCTCTGGTAATGCATGTGTCAACCTCATTATCAATGCCCACATCCCTAGAAAGTATACTGCCAATGTAAGTGAACTCATTCACAGTATTCAAAATTTCTGCATTTGCTATAAGCACTGATTCTATGTTTGGATGGTATGGTGCTGGCTGATGGAGTCTTTGTGTTTTCTTGGTGTAAATTGTTAGGTGAAAATTAGCACAAACAGCACAGAAATGATCAATCTCAGCTTCAGAGACTGCATTGAGTGCACAATAATCTGCAAACAAAAAATCATGCACCAACACTCCACACACTTTGGTCTTGGCTTATAGCTTTTTCAAGTTGAAGAATTTACCATCAGTGAGGTAACCAACATTGATGCCATGTTCATCCACATTGAAGGTTGGCATGACTGAAAAACACACTGAAAACATGGGAGCCCTCACATGGCCTTGTTTCACTCCATTAGTGACTGGGAAAACACTAGAGAATCATCCATTATCTAGATCCCTGGCAAGCATGTTGTCAAGAAATTGACACACAATAGTAATGAACTTTTCCAGGCAACCAAATTTTGACATGATCATCCATAAGCCCTCATGATTAGCTGTGTCAAAGGCCTTGGTCAGATCTACAAATGTTGTCTACAAACCTCTGTTCTGCTCTTGGTATTTCTCTTGGAGTCTTTGGGCATCAAACACCATATTAACTGTTCCTCAGCCCTTTCTGAAGTCATAAGGGTCCTCAAGCTTTCTACTTCCCTCCAAAATAGCCTTCTCAGGCCACTGTTCCTCATATGTGCGTTGTCTCCCTCTAATGAAATGTAAGCACCTTGAAGGCAGGGATTTTTTTCACTCTTGTCTATGTTCCTAGCACTTAGTGCAGTAAGTATTTAATAAACATTTTCTCATCATTTGTTAATTAGTCTAATTCATTCATAGTCTAATGCAAACCTTTTATTGTGTATATAAATAAGCAGGGTTCTAGAGAGAATAAAATGCATAGAATAAAGGTTACACTGGTACTTTAAAATGCCAGATAAACTTATTACAATAACTTATTTAGATACCTCCAAAGAAAGTTTTCAGGCATTAAGTGGAATCTTTCTAGATGATTCATGAAAAGAAATTGAATAGATGGAATTCACTTAGTCAGAGAGAAGAGGGCTATGCAGGGAATGGAAAGGTAAAGGGGCAATGATCAGTAAGATTGGAAAGACAGATGCGTATCAGTCAATGAGAGAAAGCATCCATTCTTACCAGAAGTTATCATTTGTTGGAAAGTAATTGGCAGGATGAAGCCAAGATGACTCACAAACTAACAAAGGACTAAGTTTAAGATAACTGTGAGAGTTGATACTGTTTTTAATTTGCTTTTTTGTTGTTTTGGTTTGTTTTTATTAGCAGGTGACATCTTTTAGACTAAAAGCTTTCTTTAGTCTGATTCACCATAGATGATTTAATTGAACTGATTCAACACAGTAATGGTTAGATGCAAGCAGAAACTAAGAATGGAAGTAAAGAGGACATTTCTTTTCTAAATAAATGGAGTGAAATCCATCCATTCATTTATTCAACAAATATTTATTGAGTATCGACTAAATGCAAGGTCCTGTGCTAGATGTCCAGAGACAGAAAAAACAGAAATCAACTGTTTAATCCAACAAGTCTTCATTGAGTGGTTACTTTGTGTAAGATACAACCTTTGCTCTCAATGAGCATGAAAGCTAACAGAAAAAAATACACACACAGAGAGATAGAGACAGAGAGAGATACTGCAAAGATATTTGCTGCTTACTACCTGTGTCACCTTGGGAAAACTACTTAATCTCTGTGGCCTTGAGTCTTGTAAACTGTATTTAATTGATCTGTATGCCCAAAATCTCTCTCCTTCAACCTCCTGTAATGGCTAAATTGATATTCCTAAGCCTAGGTCTGACCATGTCACTCCCATACTCAACAATTTCTAGTGGCTCCCTATTGCCTCTAGGATCAAAAGCTCTAGCATTAATGCTAGAGTAGGCTCATACTATTAGACTTGACAGGGAGTCTTAGGGAGGAATGGAGTAGGAAACAGCAACAGGTCACTTACTCTTGATGACTTGTGCATCTCATGACTTTCTCATCACCAACTCCATTTACCTAAACACAATAAAGCTTCATGGATGTGCCCTCACAGCAAACCCTGAAATCTAATAGACTGTGTGATTGTAAGGAGAAGGGACAGACAAGATGTGAGAGTGATGAAGGCAACGTGTGGTGCAGGATGCTAAACTGATCATAAACTTATCCTTTCCAAGCAAAATATCTGAATTCATCAAAAGTGGCATCCCCAAGGCAAAATGACTACCAAAAGAATTAATGTCAACAAGTTAGAGCTCTTCTCTGAACAGGAACAGTTTGTTGCTAACTTGGAGGGAAAGTTGAGCCAATACACAGCTGGCAATAGTGGAGCAGAAAAAGAGTGGGCAGCTTTCAGATATTTGGTGTATAGCACTGCACTTGCTCATCTGAGTCAGAACATTCACAAACACCAAGACTGTTTTGATGAAAATGATGGGGAAATTCAGAAGCTGCTAAATGAAAAACAAGAACTCCATGGGATTTACCAGCAGATTAGTTCATTAATCTCTAAGAAAGCAGCATTTAATTCCATCAAAAGTAAAAGTACAAACAAATCTTAGAGAGGTACAGAATTCCTGGCTCAGTAAGAAGGCAGATGAAATTCAGTTTTATGCTGATAGCAACAATCCAAAAAGCTTTTATGATGCCCTGAAGGCTATTTATGGGTCAAAGACCTATGGTGCATCAAACTACTCACTGCTGATGCAGCCACATTGATTAGTGATAAGGACATGATCCTAGAGAGATGGGCTGAACACTTCCATAGTGTTCTCAACAGACGATCATCAATCAATGCTGAAGCCACTGGTAGTTTAACTCAGGTTGAAGTCAGCCCCTCCCTAGGTGAAGCTCCAACTGAAAAAGAGATTTTGAATGATATTAGGTTCCTTTCATGTGGCAAAGCACCAGGTGCTGATTCTATTCCAGTTAAGATTTACAAGGTAGGGGATCCATTGCTCAAACAAAAGCTGAATGAAATTTTCCAGGTTATATGGCAAGAGGAAGTTATCCCTCAGAAGTTAAAAGATGCCTCTATTATCCATCTCTATAAAGATAATGGAAATAGATTGTCCTGCAACAATCACAAGAGAGTCTCTCTCTTTGTCATTGCTGGTAAGATTATTGCCAGAGTCCTCCTTAATAGGCTGATTCTTCACCTGGACAATGGTCATCTACCTGAGAACCAGTGTGGCTTCAGAAAGGGCCAAGGAACAGTCAATTTGGTATTTGATGCCCGACAACTCCAGGAGAAATGCCAGAAGCAGAACAGAGGGTCTGTACACAACATTTATAGATCTGACCAAGGCCTTTGATACTGTTAGTCATGAGGATTTATGGAAAATTATATACAAATTTGATTGCCCAGAGAAGTTCATCAGCTTTGTACATCAATTTCACGATGGCATGCTTGCCCAGGTTCTGGATGATGGACAAAACTCTAGTCCTTTCCCAGTTACGAATGAAGTGAAACAAGGCTGTGTGCTTGCTCCCATGCATTTTTAGAATGATGTTTCCAGCCATGTTGTCAAGTGCTTTCAATGAGTATGAACACAGCATCAAGGTCAGCTACTTCACTGTTGGTAAATTCTTCAACTTGAAAAGGTTACAAGCCAAGACCAAAGTGGTGGGAGTGTTAGTACGTGATTTTCTGTTTGCAGATGATTGTGTACTCAATGTAACCTCTGAAGCTGAGATGCAACCAAGTATGAATCAGTTTTCTGCTGCTGGTGCTAATTTTGGCCTAACAATTAACACCAAGAAAACACAGGTGCTCCATGAGTTAGCGTGACACCATCCATATGTAGAACCAGTTACAGCAATGATGTTAAAACCTAGAAATTGATCCTACAGCAGCTCTAAGGGTAGAGAGGGTAAACAGTTCTTACCCTCCTCCCTTAGGAAGATGACCAAGGTCACCTCCAATGTAGGGCCATAAGGGGTGCATGGAGACTACGTGTTAGCTACCACATACTTGCAACCTAAAAGAAAAATATGAGAACCCTGAAAGACATACTGGCAAGGAAAAAGAAAAATAAGTATTGAAAGTACAAAACTAGCCATGCAGAAAGTAAGTGGTTTTCATCAGTCCAGAGGAAGAATATCATAGGGTGGACAGGCAGATCAGCCACTTCTTTTGGGGTCCCTATCTATTTCTCCTTATCTGCAAACTTCCTAGATCCCTAGAAACCATTTGATGGACAAGATCATTAGCCCTGAAAAAAAGAACTTGTTTGGGTTATGGAATTCCCAAACAATGAACGGGGCTTACTGAGAAATGAAATCTATTATGTATGTAAGCCATGGTAAATTTTTATTGCTTATTTTAACTCAATAAGAGTAAAAACAATTGTACCTAGCTCTAAGCTGTGATTTGTGAGACTTGCCATTTGAGGTAAAAGCCATTGGGACCCCAACTAGTTTTATTTTGAGTTTCAATTTAGATATAGTTGTTTGCATTAAATCAGTAACTGAGAGAAATGCCACAATCTACTCAGAAGGAATCCTGCTACAGTTGGAGATCTGCTTTTGGGAAAATCTGAGAGAACAATTTTAGCTTCAATCTAAGAAGCCTCCTGGCTCAGTTTCCCCATTGTCTTCCTTTGAAAAGGAATGTTTTTCACCTGACTATTCTTGAGTCTGGCTATGAAATGGAATTAAAGTGACTCTTATCTGAATTCAAACAGAGCTAAGGATATTTTATCCTATCATATCTGGCATATCCCTGCTTTTTCCTTTCATGACAAATTTCTCTAATTAGAGCAAATGGTGAGTAAAAGATATGAATACAATGCAGGTACGTGAAATGTTGCTGTTTTCAATCTGAATGTGCAGTAGTTCCATATCCCAAACAACTGGGTAAATTAATACACGGGCTTGTCATCTGCCTATCTGCATAGTCAAGTGAAAGGTTAAATCTCTGGAATAGAACATTTTTTCTGAATGATATGGGAGCAATTAGACAAAGGGAAAAGAAGTTTGTGAAACAAAGGTACAAACACAAGGTTAGTCGTTATTTCATAAACTAAGGCTGAGATACAGCTGAACTACTAAAATGTGTGTTAGATCTGAGCTCATCAGTCTGAAATTATATTCTTGTCTACAGCCTTAATTTAGTAAAAGGGTACTAGGCCTAGTCAACTCCCTGTTACTAGATATATCTGTCTTTCTCCTTATATCTTGGGCCCTGCATATTGAACTTGCCTGTCAGATTTGTGTCTCTCAGCAGAACCAGGCAAAACCTGTACACAATCACAGACACATCGTACATATGATGACC
>CM053586.1:323542106-323557387 GCA_028646515.1 Pseudochirops corinnae
CAAAAATCTCTTCTCAAATGGAGACTAGTCTCCAACCATAAACAAAGTACATTCATTTGGTCAATCACTCAAAGGCTTCCGACCCCTGAATCTCAAAAGGTGCAGGAGAACACAAAAGGCCATACACCCTTAAGTTACAAGGTTAAACTCAGCATTGAATACTCAAGGAAAGGTCCTTCTTTCATCTTCCCTCGAGGCAAGCCGTCAGCAATCTCAGTTCCTGGGGAGACAAGGCTCATAGCCAGTGTCCTCATCAAGTCACTCTCTGACTGTAGAACAGTCCCAGAACCCCTGAAAACATCAGCAAGGCCCTCTTCCAGGATTTCTGTGCAGGTACCATAAGAAATGCCTCCTTCAGGGCTTCTGAACCAACAGCCAGGTTCCAGGACCTCTACAACAGCAGCACTGTCCTTCACCATCAGGTGAATCTGGCAAAACAACAACAAAACAGACAGACAGAATACTGGCATCACAGCCATGCCTCCTCAGGTCTTGGCAGTTCCGGATGGCAGTTCTCAAAGTCCTGGGCACCTCCCACAGGCTCTTAGCAGTCTTTCTCTCAGCAATTCAGACTCCACGATACTGGATACTGCTCTCCCAAAGTCCTTCTGACCTTCTCTAGGCTTGGGCCTCTCTCCCAATTCACAGCTCCTCCCAGTTCAGCCCTCTCTCTTCATATGAACAAGTCCATCCCACAAATGGGATTCACAAGCTCTAGGTTTTAACATTCAACCCAAAAACTAAGCCAATACAGGGGCATCTCCAAATTCCATTACCAATACACATGACAAATAGAGGGTCTAGAAAAGGGTGGAGTAAAAGGGTTGGGACCAGGATACTGGATTGGGGATGGGAGATCTTGCCCCAGAGGGAAAGGACAGATCTCTGCTAAATAAGCAAATATTCCCTTAGGGGAAGGAGCTGTTGAGGATGTGGTGAAAAATGAGAAAGTCAGAATGAGCTTAGTTTGAGCAAAATTGGATCACTGGAAGGTTGCCTTGTCTAGGGTGATTGTGCCACCTTGGGAAATTTTTCTAATCCAGGAGAAGGGATATGGCAGTTCCTAGGGTCTGAGCTTTCTCCAAGAAGTGGAAAAAACAGAATCAGAGGGAGAACATGTTTGGTAATGGAATGGAGACTGTCTTAGAGAGGAAAAAAGGTTTGGGTAGTCAAATTAGTATAAAATGTAACTCTTATCTAGCTATTGCTTCCATCACACACAAATTGACATTTCTAAGAGATACAGCAGACAAAGGAAAGACAGACAGACACAGACACAGATACAGATAAAGAGAGACAGATAGAGACAGAGACAGAGAGACAGAGAGAGAGACAGAGACAGAGAAAGAGAGAGAGAGAGAGAGGAGAGAGTCGGAGAGAGAGAGGGACAAAGGGAAGGAGGGAGAGAGGGAGGGAAAGAAAAAAGAAAACATAAAAATAAAAGATTAAGAAAGCTTACTTTTTAAGTATTTTGAATTACTGGAACTCATCCATTTATTTTGTGGATATCACAAATTCCTCTTTTACCAGGATGCTTACTCATTTACTATTATGTGGTCTACTTGGCCAGATTTTATGCAAATTTCTCTAGATTTCTCATGGCATAATCAAACATGAATTATGCCACATAGACAACATGGTACTCTGGAAAAAGCAGCCAATTGGAAACTCTTGGTTCATATCCTTCTTTAGCTATTTACTATTTGTATTGCCATGGGTAATTTATTTAAGCTCCTTCAGCTTAAGTTTTCTCATCTGCAAAATGATGCAGCTTTGAGAGAGGTGGTCTCTGAAATTCCTGCTAGCTCTAGATCTCCAATCTTGGCTCATGAGTCTTTCACATTCCTCTGCCTGCAATAGTATCCCTTCTTGGCATGTACCCTAAATACAAAAGGAACAGCTTTAACTTTCAGAAGTACCAGTAACCTGGGTTGTATTTTTCAGATGTATCTCACTGGGATGTTACATCTCTTAGGGCTTACCACATCCGTAGGATCTCTATGGATTTTAAAAAATTTCTCCACTGCCAACCACCACGCATCCTTTTTTTGGAACACCCATTGGAACAAGAGTAATGAGGCTTCATTGTTAGGTGTTTGCCCCAAGTAAGTTCTCCACTGTGATTGAGAGAAGTCAAATTTATAGGAGCAAATAAGCCCTTTATGGAAAGATACTCTTGATGAAATTTGAGATTTTTAAAATGTCAGGGGAAAAATGATTTTCCTTATGTGTCTTATGATTCAGCTTTCACTTTCACTGAACAAGAATTAGATTTTCTTGAACTAATAGCTTTAAAAGCAAAACAATGTACCCATAATATAGAGAGATCTATTTAGGTATATGGAGATAATACTATATCCATAACCTACATGTACTATGTTTAATATATAGATGTGGGTAGTTTAGAATTATGTAACTAATATCATGGCATGAAAATAAAATATGAAAATTATTTTAAAAATATTATGCATTTGATGCTGATATATTAAATTAGTAGGTGAAAACTGTTAATTTTTGTTGTTTATTTCAAGGTCTCTCCTATAATAACAAATGTTCATTGACTTATTGGTTGTTGAATCTCATTCCAAAGAATTTAGTATTTTTTAGCTAATTTGGGGACAACTATTTGGGATCTAAAATAACAAGAATGGAAAATACTATAAACAATTGTTTAATTAAATTCTACGCATAACAGAATCATATCCAGCTTGGCCATAATATTAACTCGGATAGTAAACCAGGCCACATATTCGGCCATCTGTAGAATACTTTTGTCATTGTTATTGTTTTTCTTGAATCTTTCAGTTATACTTATTAGGGCAGCTAGAATACCATTTCATCCATAGCCAACTATTTTGTCATTCAAATGCATCTTGGTGTGATTTATGAAAACAAGGCCTCTTAGAAATACTTACAAACACATACAAGTCTAAAAATAGCTCTGTGATGATTAAATCATCACACCTCTAGATTTTTACGGCTGTAGCCAATTCTTTTCGTTAGATGGTTTAATAAAATTACATTGTATTTTTGGGAGGAAAGTTTAAGAAATAAACCTCCAAAGACTTTCATGGGTAGAGCATGCCAAAAATTTGATACACATTTATTAATTTTTATGGGGCATAATAATCTCTAATGGCACAGGAAACCGAAAATTTGCAATATTACTGTGGAGCCAAAGAATCTTCCAGTTGTGACAGCAACCGACTTAACGAGCCGGCTCAAACAATAATTGAGTTTCTGTGCTTTTCTTTTAATTTCACTACCTGATGATACCTAAGAGCTGTAGACTTTATTTCAGAATCCCATTAGGTACCATTATGAGATCCTATTTCCTAGGGTTTTAAAACCTAATTGTCAGTCAATGTATTACAGTAAGCCTAGCTTTCTTTTGACTCTCATGGCTATACGCGGTGGGAAAAAAACAAAAGAAGTATGTTCCATCATCCTGTCAAGGAGGTTTCTTAACAAATTACCTTTCCCCTCAAAAGAAAACACAGAGACTTTTGTGGGCTTTAACAATCCTCATAGTTCATATCTTCTCTTCTAAGCTATTAAAGGGAACACAAACGGAAAACCCATTGAGCACTGAGATACTGACAATTGATGGCCTTAAGATTTATGGAGAAATTTAAGTATTTAATAATGGGAAGTCATGTTTTTAAAGGGGATTTCAAACTCTTTCATAAACTTATAATGTTCCAGAAAAAAAAAAAAGACTATATTTCAACTGATAATCTGATGGGCCATCTCTATATAACACCTAAAAATTCATACTTTCCTTGTCTTTTAGATATTGTTGATAAGGGCCATCTACATCATCTAATTTTATAGGGCTTTCTAATGAGTTATTTATCTTGCATACTGTCAGACTGTTATTTGCACACAGTTCTCTTTTTCT
The DNA here is from genome assembly GCA_028646515.1 of Pseudochirops corinnae. Taxonomy (NCBI): domain Eukaryota; kingdom Metazoa; phylum Chordata; class Mammalia; order Diprotodontia; family Pseudocheiridae; genus Pseudochirops; species Pseudochirops corinnae. The sequence goes on from CM053586.1 coordinate 323,546,008, forward strand.
CTTCTTTCTAGCTGAAGAATGGCTAAAGTAACAATGGGTTTTCAAAAACCTCACCATCAAGATAACTCCAGAGTGATCAATCCAAAGCTCAGGATAGATTATATTACATATCAGAGAGGCTGGATTTCCTTTTTCAGGTGCTTGCACTTAGGCTAGGGTGACTTCACCTCAAAGATTACTTGAAAATTAAAATTTTATATACTGTCTAGAGTTAATAACCTTAAATGCACATTCAACAAACATCAAAATGAATGACTGCTGTTTAAATATCATGTCATTGGTACAGCATGTATACCCTTGTTTCTTGTTGGACTTTAAGAGAACCAAATATCACACCTTCCTTTGTTCCTCTTCCCTCAAAAACATAGCTGTCTTGACCAATTACTTTTGTCTTGAATTAGGTTGGCTATAATGGCCTCACACTGACCTGTCAAAACGTCTTGAAGTGGGCCTGCCACCAGCCAAGCAGTCAGGACAGCCTGTCTAATTCCCTTTGCCATGTACAGAAAAGATTGCCTCTGAGTTATCAACCTTTAATAAATGTATTAGGTCATATAACTGTGAGCTCAGCACTCTGTTCCAGTCAGACAGTAGGTCACAGACTATTCCAAGCTACAGTTACAAAGTTCATCTCAAACAGCAGCAGATAAAAACTAGATAGGGTATTATATGCGTCCTGGTCTGGGTCTAGCCATAACAGAGGACCTCCTGCACCTCCCGTCCTGAGTCCGCATTTAGTTACAGAGGGTTCCATGATTAGAAAAAAAAGAAAAGTAACCCCCTCCCCCAGTCCCCTATCAAATACCACTCTCCTTAGCAAGAGGAGGGGAAGGGAGAAGTGGGATATCCATTAATGTGGTGTCTGCCTGTCAGGGAGATAGAAGTAACAGCAAAGAAGGGACCAAGATGAGCTATATGGCCTCATAATGATGGTTAGAAACCAAGTCAGATTGAGAGATCGGAAAAACACAACTTCAGAGGCAGTATGGCAATATGGTAGATAAAAGGTTAAATTTGAAGTCAGGAAGAAATGGATTAAATTCAGCTTCATGTCTTTAACACCTACTAGCTGGGTGACCACAGCATACCCATAAAATGTGGGCAATATATATAGGATTTATCTCACAGGATTGTTGTAAAGAGTAAATGAGTTAATTTATCTAAAGAGCTTTGGAAATATAAAAGCATAATATTCTCAGACTATTATTCGAGAGTGGAGGAGTGAGGAATAAAGAGAGTCACGAGACCCAAGTTTTAGTATCATTTCTGATGCTTTTTATTGTGTGCATCTTTGGGCAAGTCACTTCAGCTCTGTGGAACTTGGTTTCCTCATCAACACAATGAGGGCTAAATGACATATGAGTTTTTCCTTTCTCTCTTTAAATATCTCATCTTTTGATATCCTAAGGAAGAGAAATCGAAGTTTAATGCCTTTCTGTTTTAAAAAGCTCTGTTCACCAAAATTTACCAGGGCATTATAAACATTTTCTTTCTTCTACATTATTGAATTGCCACTGCTTTGGCCAAATGTATTTGAAATACGAAGCACAGCCAGAATTGAAATGTACCAGGTGTTCCTACACAAACAATGCATTAGAACATTGTCATACCACATTATGAGAAAAGACAGACGCGAATATCAGATAAGTATCTTCTTTTAAAATAGGAGACAAAATAGATATTGTAGGCTCCATGGTTCTTCCGTACATTAAGAATCAAGCACAATTCAAATTAATATATTTACTTTAGCCCTCCATTGACTCTGCTACTGACAAACACAGAAACAAATTATTCCACTCAAGAAGAAATGAGGGCCTATCTAAAAAGTAATTATTGAGGGACAAGGCATCCATTGACCAGTCTAGATTTTTCAAAGATAGCTCAGCTTTTTGGCAGCAAGGTATGGACAAAGATGTAGCACAGGCCTGTAACTATAATGTCAAGAATATTCAAGGTCTGGATTGCCTTATGCAAGAGATAGACATTAGCACCCCTTTAAACTGAAAAAAAAAAAGAGAAAGAGAAAGGCTTACAAAGAGGTAAGATGCTACTTAGACTTTATGATGATGGCATGGAAAATAGGGAACAGATAGGACTGCTTACCCCTTATTACATGTTCATTTTCCCTCTTGATAAGTAAGGACGATGGACACACTTATGAGTTCCCATGAAGCTGGTGAGGTTGTCATTCACTGAAGATCTTCAAACAGAGGCAGGGTAAATGCTTATTGGGTTTATTCACAAGAGGATTCTTTTTCCAAAACTGTCTCAGTGGGACCTGTCAATTAAAATTCTGCAATTCTGTTATATTTAGACAAAAAAATAAAGTGTAGTTAGTAGGGAATCAGAAAATACTGAGAGCAGACTTCAGTGCTTTTAATTAATTCACATTTTCGGACCCAGAGGATGTCATTATTGAGAGACTGTTAATAAACTCCATAGAATAGTGAGGGAAAAGGGATGTCCTGCAGGACTAGAAAATCATAAATAGAGTACCCATTTGAAGCCAAACAACCAATGCAGATGACAGGCCTTACTAGGCTATCAAAGTTGGAATGGATTTTAGATACCATAGAGTTCTTGATATGCCTGGAAAACAGTAGAATGCACTATATACCTGAGGAGTAGTCACATAGCCTTTGTTGTCCACTGTGGAAGATGAGAAAGGCTTCAGAGGAGTCAGGGGACTTGAATTGGGCCTTTAGAAAAGTAGAGATTTGGATTGGTATTGAAAAAAGATGAAGAGAGTTTTGGCAGGTGGAACAGAATAATCAAAGGCCTTGCTATCCACAATAAGCACATGATATTAAGAGAAAGTAATGACCTTCATTGAATTAGAAGATTCCTGCCTGGGATGACTGAGAGACAAGGTTAGAAAATCAAGGCAGACAATTATAGGATCTTGAATACCAAAAGTAAAACATTTGGTCTTGATCCACAAAGCCAATGAATATACAATTGGGAAGGATCTGAGAGGCAATCTTATCTATTCATTTTCTAAATGAGACAATTGAAGAGCAAAACAATTTTATGCCTGGCTCAAAATTTCCCAGCTAGTGCCAAAGTCAAGAGGGTGATCCAGGTGTCCTAGCTTCTAGTCTCAGGCCAGTTGAGTTCTCATCAATTGACAACGCGAAGGCCTCACAGTTCTTAAGTAGGTTAAAATGAAGAAAGGGGTATATTAGAAAGTGTAGGTTGGGCAAAGGAGAAGGGAGGAGCGAAAAAGACAAGAAAAGAATTTCAGAGACTGTAAGAGTTTATTTACCCATAACTATCCAGTATGTGTGTTCTTGACTTCATTTCAGCATTTGGCAATGTTTCTCTTCCTTCAATAGTAAACTTAGATGCTATCTTCTTTTGAACTTTTCTGGTTTCTCTCTTCCTCACCTCCATGTATAAAGTTTCTTTCTCTTCCTCAGTTTCCTTAGAGCACTTAGTCTAAATTTTACTTTTCCCTAAATTGTATTACAAATATTTGGATGTGTGTTATTCACAGTTCTCCCCTACTACAAATAAGATCCTTGACGAAAGGGACTATGCCCTCCAAAGAACTGGGAGAAGAATATCACACAGAAGGCAATGGAGAGGGACATGGTGCACATGAGCAGGTCAGAACACCCCCCCCCCCCCCCGAACCACACACAGAACTCTGAAAAAAAAATGAAAGATTCCATTAATAAACTATAAGAAGAAAAGGTAGGCTAGTCAGGACTAGTCGTGTGACAAGGGAAGGATTTCATAAGGATACAGTGCCTTGTTATATTAGGAGAAAGTAAGGAGGTCCTTCAGCTTTTGGGGTGTACAGATTATGGATGAAATTATGGGTGGACATAGACTGGTAGGTAAGCATAAGCATCTGGCCCAGTGGAGAGATATAGTAGGCAAAGACAGTTTCAGTTTAGAATATAACTTAATTTGCAAGATATCCCCCAGAAGGATATTGTAAGATTATGAGCAGTATTGTCTCATAAAACAGTGAGAAATAGTGGAGAGAAAAACAAATTTAAAGAAAAGTTGGTGAGAGGTCTAACTAAGCAAACTCTTCCCAAGGGTATTTAAAGATGAAAATGGAGGGACAATAAACATGTGAAAAATGGGGTGGAAACAATCTATAAAGATTTTATAGAAAACTCTTCTCTATCAAGGACAGTGGAGCCTCAGTGTGTGGATTTTAATTTCCCAGGAACATAAGGAAGGGGGAAATAGCATCAAGGAAAATTATGACGAGGAAAGCTGTTGTGCTAGAACAAGTCCATACAGAGGAAGGCTAATCACAACAGAGTTCTGATGGTACTGAGTGATAGGTTCTCAAGGTCTCTGAAAAAAGAGAAGATACCAAAGGTTTAGGGAAGACAGAAACAAAGATATATGAGAGGGGGAGGGGAGAGAAACAGAGACAGAGACAAAGACACAGAGACAGAGACAGAGACAGAGAGATAGAGACATACACACAGAGAGACAGAGGGAGAGAGATACACAGAGAGAGAGACACCTATATAGACAGAGACGGAGACAAAGAAAAAGAGGAAGAGAAAGAGAAAGAGGAAAGGAGGGAGGGGAGAGAAATAGGACAGGGGAAGAGGGAGGGAAACAAAGAGAGACACAAAGAAAGACAGAGAATATCATTAACTAGCAATTTATAAGACTACCCAAGTAAGCTTGAGTCTTTACAATTTTTTTTTTAAACAATATACACACTTACTGGGGGCATTATTAATGAAAGTATAAAGAATACATAGACTGCTTCAAATGTTATTCTATAGCTGGCAAAATCTTTATAGTCAGAATTTATTGAATAGAAAATAATATAAATGGGCAGTTAGGTGGCACCATAATGGAGAGAGTGCTGGGCCAGGAGTCAGGAAGACTTATACTTTTTTTTTCTTTTTTTTAAATAATAAATTTATTTATTTATTTTTAGTTTTCAGCATTCATTTTCACAAGATTTTGACAATTTTTTCTCCCTGTCTTTCCCGTAGTCCCCGCCCCAGGATAGCAAGCCAACTGAATACCCCTTCCCTCAATCTGCTCTCTTATATCCTCCCTCATCATCCCCTTAACTTTCTAGTAGAGGAAGACTCATCTTCATGAATTCAAATATAGATTCAAACACTTACTAACTATGTGACCCTGGGCAAGTCACTTGACACTATCTCCCTCTGTTTCCTCATGTGTAAAATGAACTGGGGAAGGAAATGACAAATTACTCCATTATCTTGACAAGAAAACCCTAAATGGAGTCACAAAGGGTCAGATGGTACTGAAATGACTGAAAAAAAATATAAAATTCCCTTTTGTTTGTTTATTGACTATATTTGTTTTTACAAAACAAAATGGTACCATTTGACCACCAAATTGTCTTCCTAAATCATATGAGATTCTTTAAATTAGGTGACAATTTGAGTCAGTTGCACATTGAACTGTGTTCTTTCGAAGTCTTACGGAGGATACTTCGGGTAATCAGAACAGAAGAGTAATTCTTTAGAGATGGTGAGGTCTTTTTTTTTAATTAATGGAATAAAACAAGCATTTCCATAACAATAAAATTAAAAAATATTGCATATGAAACTACAAATCTATTATGTACAACTTGCTATTCCTTTTAAATGTATAGTACAATTATCATTTTTTTTCTTTTTTCCTCAAAAAAAGGAAAAAAAACCGGATATGTCTTTTTATGGCTGACATTGTACTTACTGCATCAGACTCTGAAACAATGAATAACTGCCTAAATGCAAAGTGTCAAAAGACTTTGATCTGACAATCCAATGTCAAAAAATCAAATGGAAAAATAGGTGGAAAAAGACATTAGTGTGAAGACTAAATATGCAGTTGGTTGGACTACGCATAGAACTTACCTACCAGTGCATTGATCTTGGACCCATACTGCAAACGTACAATGATCTGAGATCAGAATTGAACAGGAAGAAAAGAATGGACTGGATTGCCTTTAGAAGAGTGCAGTTGTTTTTAATGTTTCAAAGGTTCCTCCTAAAACATAGCTCAATCTTTTTAATACCAATGTTCTGATGATTTCATGTGGTTGCAAATCATACGGTTGCAAATCAAATGGTCTTTGAAAATGTGAAGTTGGGAACAAAAGACAACAAAGAAGCCCATGGTGGGCATGAGCTGTCTGAAACATATTATAAGCAAGGAATTATATAAGAAAAGTTAGAAGAGTATATTCAGAGATATGTATAAACATAAAAAATGAAGATCGTTTTATCACATAGCAAGAGTGAAGGATAAACAATGTACAGCTTTCATGCTCTTTTAGAATTAATCAATTAATAAGATGTTGTTAAATATTCAGATATAGTATGCTACATACTACACATATAAGTACAGAGATTGAAACCTACCCATAAGGAAGTTATTCTATTATGAGAGACAATAATTACATATAAAATACATACAGTATAAATATAAAGTGAATAAATGCAAATATATATAAAGAAGCTAAGTAAAAGGTATGTTTTGGTTTTGGTTTTGTAGAGAGGGCACAAACATTTATTAAGGTCTATTATGTGTCAGGCACTATATAAGTTAGTTACAAATATTATAATATTTAATCTTACATATATTTGAATTATATATTCATTTATATATACATGTATATTAAAATACACCAATAACTTAGTGGCTTATTTCTTATTCTTATAATAGCATAGGAGACAGTAAGGTTTATTTTTATCTCTAATTCTCTCTGTAAAACTAATCTCCTCTTCTTTTCAATCTGAAATACTGAGCAAAATTGTATTTTTCACATTGAAATTATCATTAATAATATCTCATAACCTACTTATATTCCCCAGGTATTTTTCTACTGCTTTTTTGTTATTTGTCATTTTAATTCTTCTGAGATCATTGTGTTCCCTAACTTAAGATCATATTGTAACACCAAGAAAATCATGCTGATAATAAGAAGTCCATTTGTAGAAACATGTATTTTGTGGTTGCTGAAAGCAATGCATAGATTTCCCAAATGATGTAGTTAGGTGTTTCAGTGAGTGGAAAGAATTCTGAATTTGGAGTCAGGAAGACCTGAGTTCAAATCCTATGTCAGAAACTTGCCAGGTGTATGATTCTGGATCAGTCACAACTTCTCTCAGTATCAGTTTCCTCATCTGTAAAATGTGGATAATAAAAGCATCTGCACCAAAGAGTTTTTGTGAGAATAAAATAATATTTATAAGGTTCTTCATATACCTTAAAGCACAATACAAGTTCTTCTTCTTCTTCTTCTTCTTCTTCTTCTTCTTCTTCTTCTTCTTCTTCTTCTTCTTCTTCTTCTTCTTCTTCTTCTCCTTCTCCTTTTCATTACATGTGTTCTAGTCCAATCTCATCTGTTTATTCATGCCCCATCTAAATTCTCTCTGTAGTTTTCTTTTCTTTCTTTCTTTATGCATTGAGGACATTAATGCACTGAGAACATTGAGCGTCCTTTATTCAATAGGCTTCCTGTCCTCCTTTATGTTATTATCTGAACAAAATTATTTATCCATTTAGTTGTAAAAAGGCCTCTCTCATTTAGCACAGATTTAATTAGGGTGGGTTTGTATTACTTCAGTACTAAACATAATTAGTAGGTAGTCATCTTTAAATAGGAGTAATTTTAGGACCTAATTGTCATAAGAGGATCCTTTATTTGTTTGGATTTTATATGGAGATAATAAATAAATAAACAAATTAAACAAATTAACAAATAAATGGATGGATGGATAAGTAAATGAATAATCAGAAATTGCAGGGTATTTAAAGTTTGTAAAGCATTTTACACACATTTCATTTTATTCTCATAACAACGTTGGAGGAGGGAGGTTGAGTGCTATTATTATGCCCAAATTTTTTACAGAGGTGTTAACTAAGGTAAATAGAAGTCAAATGGGTTGCACAGGATCACACAGCTAGTTAAGTGTCTGATAGGTTTAGTACTCTATCTATATTTGATCCCTAATTTCTTCCATACTCACAAATATCTCAGATGGACATTATCTACCCACTTTGTGTCACAATTGAAGCCAATACCATTCAATTTCCTGAACAACAGCAAAATTACACATTAAAATATTATAAATGACTCAGTATAGAATTTTGGAAGAGTTCTATAAAGCCATTATTAATTTTATTCACAGGAGTTTAAAAGTACAAATTTTTTAAAAATTACATTTGTACCTTATTTCAAGAAACAAGAATCTGAAAAAAAAATGGGAAATGACCCAAATTTCTGTTCATCTGTTTGATCCTGTGGCTTCCTACTTTAATTAATGCATTTCCTTCTTAGTACCTTGTCACTACAATAGATCTCATTATTCCAGTCTCTGTAGGGAAAAAAAAAAAAAACAACACACAACATACAGCAAAACGTGTTACCTACCATAAAACAACAGAAGTTCCAGCCAGCGTTGAGTTCCCAAGTGGTATACATTAATTTTGTTAGTAATCTATGGAGCCATTTTGACACCCTGTAATTTCAAAGTTCCCTGTAGTTTGAGGAGGACACTGTCCATGTCATTATGTCCACTTTTTGGGCAAGTCACACATTTAGCCTTACTATATTAGGAATTTTGGCCAGGTCTTCTATTTGGTAGCATTAAAATACAAAGGAAGACATTTTATATTTCTAAACCACAAAAGAAAAAAGTGATCCAATCTTTATTAAGCTTTATTATGCCCTTTTAAAAATCTTATCATGTATTAGTAGTAATATTTGTGACACTAGAGTACACTTACAGAATATGCCTCTCTAGTTATCAAAAGCTTCAATTTAGCTTTTAATCAACTGCAAAAGCCATTCATGGCTTTGGATAGTCCCACTGCAATGAACATTATCCATAAGCATTTTTTCTTTTTCTTTTGCATAAAGGAGCAGGGTCACACAGATGACTGAACAGAGATCTAAAAAGGACTTAACTGGTTTTAGGAGGGCATAAAAATTTAATAATAACTTCTTCAAAAGGCCTATTGAATGATCTGTCAGTCCCCCATGTTTAGAGGAAAAAATATAGATTCTATTCTCATTCATTCAATAACAAACATTTACTGAATTCCTACTACATGCCATGCACTGGGAATTACAAAAATAAATGCAACAATTCCTTCCTTCAAGGTATATACCTTCTATTGAAATATAAAAAACATAGTGAATATCCTTCAGACTTAACACCTGTATTGCTGTTTGTCCTTTGTTCTTAAAAAGTATCAGTGGCATCAGAAAGCTGTCCTGACTTGCAAGTGAATTTGATTTTTACTTACTGTATTGTTAGTTGGTCTTGTTCTATCAATTTGTAAGCTTATATTGATTGCCTACTATGTGCCCAACAGTGTGCTAGGAACTGAATGTAAAGTATAATGAAAAGCAATCCCTATTCCCAAGGAGCCTGTATTTTAAGGGGATTTGTTGTTGAACTGAGTTTTAATGGGGTTAGAGCAGTGTGTTTCCAGAATGGATAAAACATGTTAGGAGTTTGTATCAGCATGGATCATCCAGTGTTGTTTAGCAGAAGACAAAGCCTTGACAACTTGAAAATAGAAAAGATTAAGTACTTTCTGCAATTACTTGTGCTTTAGAAATCAAGTAGTAATCTGGATGATTGACTAGCTCATACAATCATTTATTAAGGGTCTACTGCATGTCAGGTATTATGCTAGATTCTGGAGATACAAAGATAAAACAAGAGTTTCTGCCCTCAGTGAGCTTATCTTCCATTGGGGAAAACAAAATGTACACATAAAAGTAAGTGTGCCCTGGGTACAAAGGAATTGTGGAAAAGATAATAGTGATCGAGGGGATCAGGAAAAGTCCTCATGTAGGCCATGGCATTTGAACTGAGCCTTGAAAGAATCCAGGTATACCAACTGTCAGAGTGGAGAAGTGTATGCCAGGCATGGAGCTCAGCTTGTATAAGATATAAAATCAGAAAATGGAATATCAGGTATGAGAAATAGCATATATTTGCATTTTTCTGAAATGTAGAGTGTGTGATAGGGCATAGTCAGTCATTCAACATTTACTAATTACATACTACCTGCCAGATACTGGGCTAAACACTGGGGAAACAAGAAAAGGCAGTCCCAGCATTCTAGGAGTTCAAAACTTAATGGAAAAGACAACATATAAAAATACGCAAACAATCTTTAGACAGAATCACTTAGAAATGATTGACAGGGGAAGGCACTAGAACTAAGGCAGAAAAGGGTTTCTGTATAAGATGAGATACTAACTTGGACCTGAAGGAAGGCAGAGGAGACGGGAGGTTGATACGAGGAAAGAGAACACTCCAGGAATAGGGGATTGCCAGAAAAAAATGCCTAGAGTCAGTAGGGTGTAATGCATAGGAAGGAAGGAAGTATTTATACAGCATGTAATATATGCCAGGCACTATACTCAGCACTCATTTGATCCTCGTGAGAACCTTGGGAGGTAAGTATTATTGTTGAGGTGGCGTCTCTGCCCACCCCAAAACTGCTGGGGTTTTGTGATGTGTTGTGGTGGAACCATCTCAGAGAATTCAGACCTCTAATCCAAGTATACACATTTATTGAGATTGATGCTTCTCATGAAGTGGGCTAAGCTCCAAGAGGAACCAGCAACTTCAGAGAGAGAGCGTGAATTTTTATAGGGTAAAGATGCAATTACATAATCAAAATCTACATAGAATCTAGGAGTGTGATTAATGTTAAAAAGGCAGGGGGAATTTGTTAAGGGATTAGGTAATGGAGGAGGGATCCTATCTATAGTTCAGTGGTTAAACATTCTGGTCATGCTGCCCTCCAATTGGCTAGCTATTGTGGTCCTGTCTTTGGTTAGATGGATGAGGTGATTGTGATTGAACACAAGAACACACACCTGTTTCTGTGGGAATGGTTCTGGGGGCAGTGACTAGATAGAGGCAGTAGCTAGGTTCCCACCACATTGACATACCTGTTGTTTCTATGGGAACTAAGAGTTTAGGGACACATCTGTTGTTCCAGTGAGCAGTGAGGCATATATGAAGAAGTCAGGACATTGGCAGGGGGTGTTGGGGGTAGGTAGGTACAGTGGGCTGCTGTTCGGTGAGGCTGGGCCCATAACGAGGTTAGAATATTGGGGCTGGGGGCAGCTTTATTAGGATTCCATCATTCCCCCCTCGAAGAGCTGGGACCCAAATTCATTTGGGAAAAGTGATGAAGGTCTCAGCTTCCTTAGCTTCTTCAGGCTGAAAAGCAGAGTAGAGCTGTCCTTGTCTCAGTGGGTCCAGAGGAGGAGGTTGACTGGAACCAAGCATAGATCACATCTAGGGGATGATAGGTGAGTATGGACTGGTATCCACTGTTTGCTGCCAACTGTAGGTGAATAGGCCTGTAATCTGAGAGACACAAATCTTTTTTTTTTTTT
>CM053586.1:323557887-323584676 GCA_028646515.1 Pseudochirops corinnae
TTTTTTTTTTTCCATTTTGGCTGAATTTGGGTTTTTTTGCTTGTGCAAAAACATTTCATTTTTTATAATCAAAATTATTAATTTTACATTTCATAATGCTCTCTATATCTTGGTTTGTTCTAAATTCTTCCCTTCTTCATAAATCTGACAGAAAAACTATTTCTTGCTCTCCTAAATTGCTTATGGTATCGCTGTTTATGTCTAAATCATGTAGCCATTTTGGCCTTATCTTAGTATACACTGTGAGATGTTGGTCTATATCTAGTTTCTGTCATACTGTTTTTCAGTTTTCCCAGCCGTCTTTGTCAAATAATGAGTTTTTGTCCCAAAAGCTTGGATCTTTAGGTTTATCAAACACTAGATTACTATGGTCATTTACTATAACGTATTGTGTACCTAATCTATTACACAGATCTACCATTCTATTTCCTAGGAGGTACCAGATTATTTGGATAATAACAACTTCATAATATAGTTTGAGATCTGGTACGACAAGGTCACCTTCCTTCATAATTTTCCCCATTGGTTATCTTTATATTCTTGACCTGTTATCTTTCCAGATGAATTCTACAATTTTTAAGCTCTATAAAATAATTTTGGTAGTTTAATGGTATGTCACTGAATAAGTAGATTTAGGTACAATTTTCATTTTTGTTATAATTGTTATAATTTGATTACAATTGTTCAGTCTATGTATGAGCAAAAAGTGTTATGCAACTGTGTTTATATAGTTCAGAAACTTGTCTGGGCAGGTAGGCTGCCAGGAATTTTACATTGTCTATTTTAAATGGAATTTCCATTTCTTGCTGCTGGACTTTCTTGGTAACATATAGAAATGTTGATGATTTATGTGGGTTTATTTTATATCTTGAAACTTTGCTAAAGTTATTATTTCAACTATTTTTTCAGTTGAGTCTCTAGGAATCTCTAAGCATATCATTATGTCATCTACAAAGAGTAATAGTTTGGTTTCCTTATTGCCTATTCTAATTCATCTAATAATGCTCTAATTCTTCAGTTTCATTTTCTTCTCTTACTTTTATAGCTAGCACTTTTGGCACGTTAATTCTATTTTCGTAATTTTCTTTCATTGCTCTAATTTCCTTTCCCAATATTTTCTTCCACTCATCTCTCTTTAAAGTTCTTCTAGATTTTCTGTTTGGTTGGAGTTTATTATGCGTTTTTTTTTTTTTTTTTGCTTTTTGGAGGGAGGAAGGCAGGGCAATTGGGGTTAAGTGACTTGTCCAAGGTCACACAGCTAGTAAGAGTTAAGTGTCTGAGGCTGGATTTGAAATCAGGTCCTCCTGACTCCAGAGATGGTCCTCTATTCACTGCACCATTCAGACACCCCAATATTAAGCATTTTTAAGACTGCTTATAGCCATTTTCATATTGCTGTATTCTTCTGAGTTTTTATCTTGTTCTCCCCTTTCACTATAGTAGCTTTTTATGGTCAAGTTCTTCTTTTTTGTTTTGGGTCATTTTTCTAGAATATTTCTTGACTTTGAACTGTATGTTAAATTTGGACTCTGCTTTCCTGGAGGTGGTGAGGCAGTGTCCCAAGTTTCAGGTTTTTCTTCATTGAAACTGTTTTCAGAGCTAGCTCTGGGAGGTCTACAAGTTTTCCTTCCTTCCAAGCTGGTATGATCCAAAGAGAGGCATGATCACCGCTTTCCTGGTCTGTACTCTAGTCTTTATCCAGGAAGGGTCCCTGTGTTCCTTCATCTTCAAGCACTAGCTCTCCTCTTGGTGCTAGGACTGTGACAAGGTCTTCTACTTTACTGCAGCCACAAGTGCTAGCACTTCTCTTGGCCTTGAAACTGTAACCAGGGCCCCTGTTCCCTTGTGACTGATCACAAGGCCTACTCTCTGTCCTGGGACTATGACCCAGTACTACATTTGGGCAAGAGTACAGTATCAACTGCACACAGTTCGAGTGGGTCACTACTGGGTCTCTATTTGTGACCCTGCTTTACAACCCCCATACTGTCTCTGCCTGAGAGCTCCCAAAGTTGCTACTGCTACTGTATCTTTTGCAACCACCTCCAAGGCCCACCCACTAGTTGTACCTCTGAATGCCCTGCAATCCAGACCAGTGCCCAGTCTGGTGTCACAGACATCTTGTGCTGACCACTTAAATTGTCTTAGGCTGGAAAAATCTCAATCTGTCCTTTCTGTTGGCTCTGTTGTTCCAAAATTTGATTTGAGGGGTTATTTTAAAGTTATTTTAGGGACAATGTTGGAAGAATTCAGCTGGGTTGCTGCCTGTAGTCTGACATCTTTGATTTGTCCACCTCTGTACCTTCTATCATTATTCCTAGTGGCCTATGCTCTTTGTGAAGCCAAACAGAACAACTATGATTAATCTTTCACATGGTAGCCTTAAACACTTGAACATAACAATTGTGTCTTCCCTGCCAGGCTTCTCAAAGCTAAACAGCTTCACTCATCTCCTTCATTAGGTGTTCACATGTTATGATGTCAAGGCCCTTTACCATCATTGATGATCTCTTCTACACACGCTCTAGCTAACTTATGTATTTCCTAACAGGTGACTCCCAGAACTGAACACAATAATATTTAAAGATGAGGAGAGGATAGAGAAGGAGGAGGGAGGAAAATGAGAAGAAAAAAGCAGTTTAAGGAAAAGAAAATAAAACTAATTATTCAGACAAGGCAACAGGGTAGGAAGAAAAGAAGTGGAGCGTGCCTGTAAAACTGGTAAGAGGATATAAAGAGAAGCAAACATGTTAACTATGCACTAATGAAGTGAAAGCCTTTATTGATTTGAAAAAAAAACAAAAAAAAATCTCACTAATAATAAAAATTATGAACTAGAAAAAGTTTGAACTACCTTGCCTTGATAATAGAATGTTTTTATTCCTGATAAGATCAAATACACATACATATATATACACATGTATATGTGTATATATACACATACATATATACACACATATGTGTGTATATACACACAATATATACATATATGTGTACACACACACATTCATGCAAACTGTGGTCTTAGAATTCCAGCTAAGAATGACGCCGGAAGGGAAAGAACATTGCCCACTTTCCACTTAGTCACATGGATCAAACAATGGGAAAACACGTTCAATAGGTATCCATATGTCAGCTATGTGACCCTGGCAAGATACTTAACCTTCGGTTCCTCAAGCAACTGGGGCAATAAGTTACTGGAAAGTTGTGGAAGGCTTTTTCTCAAAAGTTTTCACATGTCACAACTTCTGATGCCCCTTCCCTGCCCCCTTTTCCCTACATACTCAGAAATCCTGACTTTCACCATATGGTGGGCACTTAGTGCTTATTCATATGTTGATATCAATAGAACTATAGAATAAAGAGGAGTCTGTATTGTGGGGTGTTCCTGGTGCAAGTCTATGATTGCTTCAGTGCAGAGAACTCACTCTGCCTTGTCACTCCTCTTCAATTTTGTCTCTGAAAGTTGTCTGGGTCATTAAGATGTTAAGTGACTGGCTCAGAGTCACATAGCTAGTATGTATGAAAGGAAAGTCTTGGAATCAGGTCTTCCTGATGCTAAGGATTCCTAACTTTATTCATCATGCCCTGTTGCCTTCTTATCATTAGGATTCAACAACAAAAATTGGTATTTAGGCAAGGCAACAAGAATTTATCAAGCCCTTACCAAGTGCCTGGCAGTATAATAGAAGCAGAAAGAAAGAAAAAAGATATTCTCTTATCTCAAAGAACTTTTATTTTATTGGGGGGAAGATAATCCATAGAAGAAAAATGAAAAGTGTGTGGTGGTCAGGAAGGGCAAGATGTTCATGTGGGAACATGGTATTGAAGTCCAGAAAGTCAGGGGGGAAAAGGCAAGAGTCAGAGTTAAGAATGAAGGTTGGCCAGCCTGGATTTCTTCCCAAAATGGAGGCCCAGGAAAAAATCACCAAGGGAAGAAGGAGACTGGCATGATGGAGAGATGTTGCATGGCGAGAAGGCTGTAGGAGAAGATAGATGTCCTATGGTGAGGAGGCAGCAGGTATTGAAGGAAATTTCAGGGAGATTTCATAGCTGAATAATGGTGTTGAAGTCCAGAACGTCAAAAACAGAACTGGAAAGGGAATGAAATTGCTCGGTCCTGGGCCTCTTATCACAACTGAGTGTTAAGTAGGAACTCACCACTGGGAGAAGAAGTTTAAAAATTCATACCTGGTCACTTGTCTGACTATATCAGTCCTTCATGGAAAAAGAAAAGTAAACCTGATCCCATACTGTACCATTCAACTAAGTCAATTTGAGAGATGTCTATTTTATGTCTTAAAAACCAAAGAATTATCCAATCCAATCAAGGCAAGCTAGCTTCTTAGCCTTGTATTTAAAAGTTTCCTACCAACGAGTGTACGTTCTGAACAGATGTTTAGCACAGCAGGAGATATTATTACAGCCCTGATATCCAGATTGCTACCAGAAAATGCAAAACGTCTGGCACTTTTGAAAGTGAGCTTTTTCCGGATTTAATTAAAAATACTGTACAGGATGTCTGTGATCATCCTGTTAAGTGAAGAAGAATATGTGGTAAATGCATCTGGGTTTGATTAAAAAACGACAATCTATGCCCACGTAGGACTATCCTTCATAATTTGTTTTAAAGTCTTAATTTGATCAAATCCAACCAGGGAACATTACTTATTCTATGGATTTACTTGAAAATTTCATCAAACCTAATGGAATGTCATCACAAGTGATGTTTTAGGATAGATATAGACACACACACACATATATTTAATGAGGCAGGGCGGAGGGGATCTGAATCATACAGTGATGCAGCTCAGCAGCCCCTTTATAAATTGGAGATTTAGCCCAGGAGTTCTTAACATTTTTGTGTCATGGACCTCTTGAGCAGTTTGGTGGAGCCTACAGATGTCTTCTTAGAATAATCTTAAATGCAAAAGGAAACCAATTACATTTAAATACAGCTATCAAAATATTATAACAAAAAGTTCATCGACCTGGCTGAAATCCAGTTATTGGACTATTATCTCATGGGAAGAAAGCTTAAGTAATGAAAAAATAAAAAATAAAAAAATAAACACTATCACAAAATGGATATGAATCAGAGACAAACTTGAATAAGAACCTTCCTGACTCCAAGGCCAGTCAACCCTCTGTGTCTCATGGCAGGCTACTTCTTGAACTCTTTGTGATCCTTTGAAATTGAAGAGTAACAGACCATGTTTCATGGATAGCTTTGGTTTGCTCAGTGGGTTGTCCATTTCTATTCTAAAAGCTTTATTCTAGAATTTAAATTGAAAGCCACATTAATAAAATAATGTCTACAGTGATTATCAAAGTGGGAGAAAATTTTCTGTGTTTTCAAAAGAAGATAGATTCCTTCTTGGGATAGTATTTTTTTTAAGTTATCTTTCTTTTCACAGTGCTTAACAGAGAGCAGGCACTTAAAATGCTTGTAGAATAGTGAATAAAGGAATATACCTCAACCAGTCATTCAATCAGAAATCATTAGTGAAGACCTACTATCTGTCAGGTACTGTGTAATACTTGACACTTTTGATATGTTAAAAACAAAGACTCAGGGAGGTCTATGTTCTTAAGAAGTTTACATTCTACTGGAGTGGAAGTGTGGAACACCATATATTCACAAATAAGTAAATGCAGAATAAGCTTTTTTTTAAGTTAATTTTTGTTTAAAAACTATACACTCCCACACACATATATAAATATGCATATATGTATATGCATACATATAGACACATATAGATAGAAAGATAGAGAAATAGCCTTCTAATTTCAGATAGATAGATAGATAGATAGATAGATAGATAGACAGACATGAAGAATTAGAAAGCTATGCTTATAAACCAACCCAATCCTGACCATTTAAAAAAGAAGATATGGGGCGGCTAAGTGGTGCAGTGAATAGAGCAACGGCCGTGGAGTCAGGAGGACCTGAGTTCAAATCAGACCTGAGACACTTAACACTTACTAGCTGTGTGATTTTGGGCAAGTCACTTAACCCCAATTGCCCTCCAAAAAGCAAAAAAAAAAAAAATGTTAAAAAAGAAGATATTCCTACCTATATTAGGAAAACTACAGGTACAAAGAGGTTATCCCTTCTGGATGAAGTCTAAATGAAACTATAGGCATCTAATAATTACGAGGCCCCTCTATCTGACTGGAGAGGTCCCTCCAGAATCACCGTTTAAGAAGAGCACTGAGGGGAGCTTTCTGTTTATTTATCACTAAGATATCCTCCTTTACACTGTTCCATCACACCCCAGAAACCTCTTCGTCTTGTACAAGCACTTCAAACTTGAAATTTACCCCTGAGAAGAACCCCCCTTCCCCTCCAGCTGGTCCCAGTATCTGACTGAATGGCTTCTCCTGGAAACTTCATGTAAGAAGGGCACCCGAGGAAATCTTATGTTCATTGCTCACTGGATTTCACTTTGAACCTCTTATGTTTCTGTACTGGGTCCCTTTCTCTCCTGCCCACTTCTCAGCTTCCTTTGATGTATTGTCTTCCTTTGTAAGAATGTAAGCTCCTAGAGGGAGCTTTCTTTTCTTTTTCCTTCTATTTGCATTTTCATTTCTCATCACAGTGATATAGTAAAGGGTTAAGTAATGATTAAGGTCTCGTCCAGGTCTCAGTTTGTCTGAGGCAAACTAATTATTGAGACAAAAGGTGGCCTAATTTACCATCACAAAAATACCAGTCTGAGAGGAGAAGACCCTCAAAGTTTCCTGGGATTTTTTCTTTCCCCAGGTAATTTATGAAAATCCACTTAAGCTTTTTCTGTTTTCATTCCCTATAGTCTATGATGACACTTCATATGCACTACTGAAATCTGAGCACTTTAATTCTTTATGAGAATATTTAATTATTTTTATGAGAAGTCCTTTATTAAGGCAAGTAATGATGGCTATTCATTTGTTTGTGGAAAATCTGAGAACAAAATTAGGCCTTGATTTCAACTGATTCTAGTTAAGGATGTGAGAAACTGTGAATGAAGTCAGACTTGTAGGGAAAAAAAGACTATTTCAGCGCCTTAAGAGGTTGTCAATTCTGGATAAGATACCTCTGTTTCTCCTTATGTACAAGAATATTTTTCTTTCCCTGTTGTCTCAAATATTAAAGCAGAAGGTGTCAACGTAAGGTACAAAAAAAAGATTATGTTTCTCATCCTTTAAATCTGGCATTTTATAACAGTCGTCAAAATAAAAGGCTACATAAGCATTTGGGAATGCCTTAGGGATTCCTGTGGAGGTGTTAGTTGCACTCGAGGGCTGCTGAATATCTTCCCACTTTGAAATTGCCATTCTGTGAAAAAAAAAAAAGAAGTTTTCATTCTGTTAGGTAAGTCTGATAGGGTGTTATGCCTTCCAGAGCAGAGTGTAAATGGTCTGCTAAAAAAATTAATATGAAGACAAAATGAAAATAATTCTGAAGATCAGAAAAGGCTTTGTGGACGGGAGGCAGCAAGCAGGCCCATTTGGCTAGAAACTGAAGTACATGAGATGTATGAATGATCTATCTGGAAAGGTAGACTAGGACCAGATAGAAAAAGATTTTAAATGTCAGGAAGAAGAGCTCTTACTTACCTAGACTAGAGGCGATGGAAATTCCCTGGGGTTTCTTGACCATGGAAGTGAGAGAACCAATATTTTAAGAAGGCTATTTTTACAGATGTGTGGAAGATGGATTTCAGATAGGTAAGACTGGGAAAAATGGAAATCAATCAGCAGGATGTTTCAGTAGTCCAGGAAGGAAAGGAAAAGCTTCCATATCTTCAAGATCTGGAGATGACTATCAGTTTGTAAATCAAGGAAGAAAATTTGGCCTTCAATACCACTCATTCCATTGGCTCAGGAGATTGGGCCAGTGGAGTGAGGACAACATGAAAGATATATGCACGTATATACAAATGGGAAAAAATAAAACATTTTCCTATTAATTCAAGTTAATTTTGTCTTCAGCAATGTTGATTATTATGTCTCTTCTAATGAATAATTTAAATTCTGACTTTTGCATTTTATTTCCTTTTACTTTGTCTTTAATTAAGCAAAGGGTGTTTTTTATGTTTGGAAAATGAAGTCCGTATGCTGAAAGAAGTTTCACTTCTTGAAGTTTCTTTAGGATCGTGCACCCACAGTTTCAACAAGCCCTCAAGGATATGTTGGCACTCCAGGCCCATAAACAGAACCAGAGATGTGGGCTTCAGCCAAGCACAATTACTGATCAGAGGCTTCTCTAAATTGACTTGTCATCAGAGAAAACCTCCTTTTCTTTCTTTCTTCCCCTCCTCTCTTCAATGAGGAGGTCACTGACAGGAACAAGAATGGGATACCAAATGAAGTTAATTATTTTTCCTTGTGCTTTCAGGAAAATCTGTCCTAAAGAAGTACAGAGAATATCATGTTGCATTCATTTATAATGAAGTCACAAAGCATTTTTTTATCTCTGATTTTATTTTTTTTCAATAAATAATTATTAAGGACCCACTATGTACTATGAGTGACATCATTGCTTAGTGTATAGAGACCAAGTTTTTACACCAAAAAGACCTGGATTCAAGACCTGTTACTGACAAGCACTGGCTATATGACTCTGGGGAAGTTACATAATCCCTTGGTCCTATAGTCATGTCTTCAAGACTTGGAGTTATAGGAAAGGTGTCTACCACCATTGGGGGATTGCTTTATCCAGTAGATTCATGGAAATCAGAGGTCCAGACCCTATCCTACATTCATGGAACTCTATATTATTTACTAGAGAAGATGCAAGGAGTAACAAGGTACAATATTGGTCTTCAGAAGGCTTCAAATCTTGGGTTTCATGGTACATGTGCAACTAAATATAACACTATACATGCATGCATATACATATGTGGTGGGGCATGTGTGTGTGAGAGAGAGTGTGTAAGCATGTGTGTAAGTATGCACATGTATGTACACATAAATGTTTGTGTGGGGAGGCATGTGTGTGTGTGTGTGTGTGTGTGTGTGTGTGTGTGAGAGAGAGAGAGAGAGAGAGAGAGAGAGAGAGAGAGAAAAGAATACATAAGAAAGGTTCAAAATAAGAATGATAGGAGATTTAGAGATGTAGCAGAATCATTGCTAATTAAGGGATAAGGAAAGTTTCAGAGTTTTATAAAGGAATTGTGTAAAATAAGCTAAAACTCCACAATGGAGGGGCTAAAAAGCCACACTAACATGTTTTATTTCATCTATTTTGACAAAGGGAGTCACTGAGGCTTTTGAAAAAAAAATTAATGATACTTTCTGATCTTGGATTAGAAAGATGATTGTGGCTGCTGCATGAAGTATGGATTAGAGAATGGAGAAGATGGAGGCAAAGATATAGGTTAGAGAAGTCCAAAGAAAAAGATGAAGATCTGGGTAAGGCAAGTAGTCATGTGCATGAATAGCAGGGAAAAAATGGAAGATAAAATCTGGACATGGAATCACCAATCTTGATCATGAGAACAAATATAGAATATGTATTTGAAGGGTATTATCATTGAAAATTGAGTTGTCTGGTTAGTCAGTGAGAGTAGAAGAGTGAGGCACCCACAGAGTGGGGGGGAGAATACACACATAAGTATACATATTTGTATATATAAACATATTCATGTATGTATACACACATACATTATGCCTTAATACACATTAAGTTACATATGATATTATCTCTCAAAAGTCCATAAGAAACAATAGCCAAGGAAGGAGCCAATAGAAAGATCCATGCCCTCAAATGTTTACTGGGATGGGGAACCTGTAGCCTCAAGGCCACATGTGGCCTTGTAGGTCTTAAAGTGCAGCCTTTTGACTGAATCCAAACAGAAACAGAACAAATTTGTTCTGTGAAATTTCTATTTAGTCAAAAAGTCACACTTGAGAACTTAGAGGGCCACATGTGGCCTCAAGGCCACAGGTTCCCCACCTGCAGCTATGTAAAAATGTATCTAGAATAAAAATCCAATAGAGTGAATTACAGATCCAAACCTATACTCAAATAGATACAAGATACTTGCTATGATAAGACTCATAACAGGACTCTGGCTCTGGACAGATAAACTTTATTCCAAAGATAGTTAGAATTGGGTGGGGTAATATTGTATATGTATGGATTGAATTTATGTGAGCAAATACAGAAACTGGAATAGAAGCATGATTGAAAGTATTTAAGTGAGGATTAATGAATGAAAAAATAGAAATATATTCCTTTTATGATACTGAACCTTAAAGTAATTAAAGGATTCTAAGAGATAGGATATTGTATAGGCTATTGTATATGATTATACAAAAATTCTTCTGGAAAAGAAAAAAAGTCACATGATTATTATGCTCACTGTTGGAAACTGGCTTTTCTGTATGGATCTTGGGAACCCCCTTTCACCTTTTTTGATGGCCTACTGAGAAACCCTCTGCAGAATGTCCAGTCCTCCAGAATTGCACACACAATAGGAAAATAGCCTTCGTTTCTTGAATGCAAAGTCATTTTCTATCATTTGACAATCATGGTATAATCAAATTCAAATATAGTTTAATGCCTGTGTAAAGCTTTTACCATTTTTATAGTCTTTTTCTAGGCTTTGCCCTTGTTGGACACATAAACAAGAGTATGGTGGTCTAGGACAATAAATCCAGGCTATGATTTAAAGCCAATTATGGATGGACTATGGCAGGATCACTTAAAATTGTATTTTAATCTCTCTTCCCATTCTTCTGAGGCCCATTAAATACCCTGCCTTGAGGCATCTAAGTATGATATCACTTTGTCCCATTGCAACAACTTGCTCAGCTATTCACTTATTTTTAATTCCTTCAACAAATATTAATTAAGCACCTACTGGGTACAATGAATTGTAATTTCATTTTAGGTTAAACGTTGGCATCTTCAGGTTAGAAAATGAGATTTTCCTAATCTTGTAGTAAGTATTTAAAGAATATAATTTCCTTAGAGAAACACATATTTGTTCAAGAATGTAACCAACTCATGGGAATTTATAGGATTGTTTTTCTAAGTGGGGACAGTTCTTCACTTACTTTTGGAATCATTTAGAAGAATTCATTATTTGTATTATTAGAGACTGGCAAAATTGGTTATGTATCAGGCTTATGGTGTATTTCAAACTATTTTTAAAACAGTTTAATTTCAATAAGGCCTCGAAATCATGTTTGGTCAAACCTTCTACCCAGCCTTCCATTCACTTAATTTTATACTCTAAGGGAAATTCAATGCATATGTCTCTAATTAATTATTCAAGTGTTTCTTTTTAACAATGCTGTTTTGTCCTTAGAAGTTGTCTACTCTTTTAGGAGCTCAAAGAACTTTATAAATGTTGATGTGACTTTTCACAATACCCTTATGAGATTCATGGCAGCTAGCGTCAGGAAACTTGCTTATGTCATTTTTCAAGAGACTTAGAAAATGTTTTAAACATAAAACTTTAAAGAATAAGCAATAAAAGTTATCAAAGTAATGTGTAAAAATAATATAATCAAGTTCTACTCTATTGGTCTCTTTATTCGATAATTGACATTATTCACCAATTCGATTCTTAGAGCTGGCATAACTCTAGGTTGATGAATCTTTCATGAAGGAAAATCACTTTTCACTTCCTCCTACCTTTTGTTCTTCATTTTCTCTTTTAATTTTTCCTTAAACCAGGAATAATGGAAAGCTTAGGTGATGATCAAGGTTTTGTTTTGTTGCAGCATGAAAAGCTCAGGAAAGGAAATTAATTATAATTTAATTAGAGAAATATTAGACTTAATTGCAAAGAGACACAAAATTTAAAAAGTACAAACTAGAGAGAAAAATATCATATACTCTAATACATGCTCGTAGGAAAACTTCAACATAAATATGCCATACTTCACATTTCTAACTGAAAACTTCAACTGTCAAGCTAAGGGAATGATTTTTGTTAAGTTAGGCAAAAGTCAATTGGGCCTAGTTTTGATTTCAAAGGAAAGTAAAGATTATTCTTCAGTTGTAAGAGCTATATACTGTACTGTCAAAGAGGGGGAAGATTCTTAAAAAACTCAAGGAAGATCTTCTACAGTATAAATATATCTAAGCAATAATGTCTATGCTATTAAAAATCTAATCATCTGAAGACTAAAAGACTGAATCACACAAGTGACAGTTATGATTGGCAAGCAATCAAAAGGATGGGTAATCCTTGAACTAGTGCCCAGAGTATATTTCATACTTCAGGCAAAAGAACAGTGACTGAAACCTGCCACTCATAACTCAGAGCCATTGCTATGTACTAGTAAGACAACCGTACTTATAAATGTGATGATAAAAGTGAAGGTAAAAAGGAAATTGTAGTTTTGGAACCTACTAGGATAGGATATTAGATCATCATTAATGATAGGTCAAGGCAATATGTAAAACATTTTGCTACATCATGATCTTGGCAGGGTAGTGAAAGATTTACAAATTTCTAAAGATATTCTAAATCCCAAATAATCTAGACTTCCCATTAATAACAAAGTGATGGAATTTATTTTATGGAGATGATAGCATGTGACCTGAGGTTTTTGTTGGGCAGTCTCTGATACATCCTTACTAGAAAAAAAGCTCTTTTAACCATATTTTTTTTTCTCTGTTCTTCTATTCTACATTTGTAGAGTAATACCTTTTCTCTTATGATATACTAAAACTACACAAAGTGAATTGAGCTTGTACATAGATAATGACAATTTGGAACTCTGTTATTATGCAAAATTGAATGTAATTTTATGATATCTACTTGAACATTACATTTTCATGCACCAATTAAAAATGAGGGGATAGGGAAGACAACCATAATTTGTAAAATTCTTATGATTAATAAATTTGAAATGTTCATAATATTATTTTAAATTTGCATTTTTAAAATTAGCATTCATGCAAAATAATTTACTTTTTAAAAAGCTAGAGGAACTAGTATATTTTAACTAAATAAAAAATCAATTTCCAAAATAAAAGAAATTGAAGTTTTATAAAATTATTTTTTCCAAGTTTGACAATATCATTAAAATTCAACCCTGCACCCCAAATCAAGGTTATTCAGGCTACTATTGTGATGAAATAAGATAAAAAACTAATTTTGCTAAATGGAATCAACAAGGTCTTTAAATACAATTATATTTAAGCCATAATAGGAGCACCGAGCTGTTTTATGAGGCAATAATCTGGTTCCCGGGTGGATAAACTATAAGGCTGAAGGCTGGTTAGAGGATTGCAATAAGAGAACGGGGTTATTGCCTCGTAAAACAGCCCAGCACTCTTCTCATTGCTATTATGCTACAAGTCTTTGGGAATTTGTTTTTAAATAAATGTCAAAAACACAAGTAAGTACTTCCATGGTGTGGGTGGAAATGGCAAAGCTGGAAGACAGGTGATAGAAATGGACAGAGTAGTAGCAAAGAAATCATCTTTGAGTGAGTAAAAGTAATGATATATTAAAAATAGGACTCCAGAAAGAAAAGATTATTTTTTTTTTTTACTTTATTAGAAGTCAGTCATGTCTTGACAAAGATCTATATTTGCCCCCAAGTTTCTGGGTGTTTCCTTATGCTAATCTTTTTATTGTCTTCCAACCATTGTCATTTCCATGTAAATAAAGAAAATTTTCATCCTTAGAGGTTAATCTTTGAAGACATACTCCTTGGAAAGACTGATACTCTTCAACTCAACTCAACTCAGTAAACATTTATTGAACTCCTATATGAGAAAGGCAAGAAAAGTATGAGAAGCAATATGGCAGAATGATTGAGTGGAACTTAGGGCCCACAAGACTTCAGTTGAAATCCTGCTTCTGACTTAGACTGGCTGGCTAGAACTCATGGTGTTCTAGACAACTCTCTAAGACTCTCTAGGAAGGTGCTAAACTACATAAGTAAAGATAATTTCTTCATCCAGGAAATCTCTATAATCATCAAATCTCAGGACTGCTTCTTTTTTCATCCTACATGTAAAAAACTCCAAGCTTATAATGGATATAACAGAATCTCCACACTGAAGAGATTTCAGAAGCAATTATTTACCAAAAAAAAAAAAACAAAAAAAAAACCCTTTCTAAAATATCAATAAATCATTCACCCTTTATTTCAAGACTTCTATTTATAGGCTAGGAAAGAGGAAGGGAGAGCATGATCTCCTGGAAAAAAAAAACATTCCACTTTTTGGATAGTTGCTATCATTAGTAAGTTTCTTATTGAGTAATAAGACCAACCTCTACTGGTATTAATTGTTTCAGAATTATTGCTCTTCCTGGAAACATGCTCTTCAATCCCCTCCAGTTCAATCATATCAAGAGTGCTGTTGATCATTTAATTTTTATCTTCAGCTAGGAGTTATATTATGCCGCGAAGTGCCTTGCACAATGGAGATGTCTTAAATAGAGCTTTCCCAAGGCACAGTTGTTTATTCTTTAACATTTCCCTCTCTGAACCAGAATCTTCTCTGCCTATAGATAGGGAAGGATTGATGAAATTTTTGAATCTACATTCACTGAAATACATTTTTCTATGTAGTAAAAATGCTGTGGAAGTGATTAAAATTATGTATATGAATGTACATATGTACACATGTATGCATATGTATATATACATATACATATATATTTAATATATTGGTTAGTTAAATTTATATTTCTCCCTGTTATCTCTCTTACTAACATATAATAAACATGAGAAGAGGAAAGGGCAAAAATAAAAGGGAGGTGGGAAACTTGGAAACCAGAATCAAAGAAATTGAAGCTAGGAATAAAAGAGGACAAAGGGCAAAATTTAATTCAATTTCATAAGTAATCACAAGGTACCTATTAAGTCTTACTCTACCAAGACACCATTTCCTATCTCCCCAATTGGTACTGCCTTCTCTTTCTAAATATAGTTTGGATTTACTTTAAATATAGTTTGCATTTTTCTTCACCTTTCTTTCTTGACAAAAGGGTCTGTTTCCATTTTTATTTTTGTATCTCCACTGCCTAGTATAAACTCTGGCACATAGTAAGTACTTAATAATTTTTTTTAAAGAAGGAATGTTCCTGTGGTAAATGCTAGAAATATAAATACTGAAATAATAATAATAATAATAATAATAATAATAATAATAATCCCTGACATTAAGGAACTTGTTTTCTACTGCAGGACTCATCATTTCAACACAGTTGTAAATATAAGAAAAATTAGGAGGTATATGACTAAGATGATGACATATATATGTATGTATATATGTGTGTATACATATATATATATATAAAATTTCCTTAGTCCTTACTAACTCTTAAAATATTATGCACCTGATATGAATGAATAAATTGATGATAAGGCTTTTATTAAATGCTCACTATTTATCAGGCAGTGTCCAAAGTAATGGTATTACAACAATAAGTAAGAAAGAGAATCTCTGACCTGAAGAAGTTTATGTTCCAGTAAGGGAAATTATCTCACAAAGAGGAGCAAAGAAGGGGAACGTACAGTAAACATGTGGCAACATAGTTTGGAAATGTCTTAGAATGATGAAAAAGGACAGGTTTAGGGCAAGGTAAACTAAAAGCTAATCTATTAGAGCCCAGGGGCAGAGTTCAGTTTGGGATGGTGAGGAGATGAAGTGATGAGGAGGTTATGGGGAATCTTTACCCAAACTACTAAACCCAACCAAGTGAAGAGGGTGGTTGAAGTGGGGAGAATAAGGAATAGGAAAGCATGCTACTTTCTGCCTAGATGGTCTCTAGATTATGGATCCTTAAGCCTATAGAAAAACTTATGGGATCACCTTCCATGTTTTCCCATAACCCTGAAAAAGGGAAGATTTTTAGTTTAGCCTAGTTAATAAAGTCAAGGAAGGGCCTGGGCCAAGAGGGTAGTATAAATAACATTACTGGATCAGAATGAAAGAGGCCAGATGGTTGGCTAGATCATGTTCCAAGTTCTATCTTCCCTAACTCCCTGTCCTCCCCTTTCCCAAGGTTACTAAGTGTATAGACCATGTTTCTTTACAGGAACCATGTTTCATAAAATCTAAAATCCCCAAAAAGATAGGAAGCTGAGAAAACTTTGCATTCTAGCTCTGAGAGTATACTCACCAGAAAAAAAGGGAGGAGAAAAAATAAACAAGGAAAAAGGGGACAAAGTGGTTAATTGACTGAAACACCAAAGATTTTAAGGAGAAGGAAACAATAAAAATCTATAGCAAAAAAGGATAAATCAGCAGAGAGTAGGCAAAACTTAGAATGAAGGAGATCATGAAATATGTAAAGAGGCCATGAAACTCCCTTAAAAATTATTAGGAAATAAAGGAAAGTGAACCAAAGTCTGAAGAAATGAAATCATATAGAATGTCAAAAGAGCATGGGCCAACAACAAGAAACTCCAGACCATAAGAGGAGTAATTGGAAATGGTATATATCAGAAGTTATATATCTCAGTATAGTCATAAAAAGTTTAATTAACATATTAGAAAAATTTACACAGTGATGAGTTTCTCCAAAGAAGTGAAAAGCTCACATATTTGGAATTCCATAAATAAATAAATAAATGGATAGATAAATAAATAAATGGATTAATAAATAATGGATAAGAAGATAGAAGAGAGAGAGAGAGAGAGATAAATGGATGCACAGGTGGATGATGGATGGGTGTGAGGATGGATGGATGGATGGATCAATGGAATGGAGAAAAACCTGGCAGAAGAAAAGCAAAAGATAACATCATAAAAATAATGGGTGCTTTCTATACAAACCACTGATGTAAAAGTCAAAAAATGCAAGAAAAATTAAGCAGTCATATGTCTTACAGATGAACATAACATTTACTTTTTCAAAGTTAATGCAATAATATAGTAAATGACACAAGAAGACTTTATTGAACTTATGAATATAGGATTTAAAAGCTCTTATTAAAGAAATTCACAGATTGCCTCCTACTTTGTCCCAAAATATATTTAAAACTTATGCTTTTAACTACAATTCACAATTAGATTTCACAATTAAAAAGAGAAAAGCAATCACAAAAACAAAAACATATTCCGCAAGCAGTTATATGTGTATATGTATATAAATATGAATGTATGTATATTATATATATATACACAAATATACATGTATGTGTGCATGTGCATATGAAAATTCAAAAAGTCAAATATTGTTCTGCACCAAAGTGTCTAGAGAAGGGAAAGGAATAAAATATTCCAAAAGGCAAAGGATCTCAAACTATAGCATAAAACAATATAACATGCAAAACTGAGATTAACTATCCAGAAAAAAAGGATATTCAAAAAGTGAAGAGTACTTGAATGATTTCCTGCAAAAACAAAGAGATTGGGCACAATATCAATATTAATAATAGCCATTAGCATTTTGAGGTTTGTAAATAACTACAAATACTACTTGTGAGGTAGGAGAGATGAAGATCCCCATTTAACACAGGAATAGGTTAAGTGACTTTTGCCAAGCATATCACAGTTAGTAAGATTCTGAAGCAGGAGGTGATTTTAGGTCTTTCTGACTCCAGGTCTACTTTTCTATCTACTGTACTGTACAATTAAAAAGGAGGAAAGAAAGGAAAAACAAAATTAGTCCATTCTTAGTTTTTTGTTTTTTATAAGAAAAAGAAGGGTGACCTGTGAATTTAAAGTTGGAAATCAAGATAAAAAATGCAAGAGAATGAATCTGTAAATGAAATTTAAATAAATAGGAAAATTGAAAGAGGAAGATCAAAATTGAGGTACCATGAACTAAATCCCAATATTGCAGAGTAGGAAGAGTACATAAATGAGGAAAAAGTAGATGATGGAAACAGGGACACAGATAAAGAATCAAGTCAATGAGTGAACAAAGAAGGGATGGTGGTTCCTATGTTGTCCTTCATTCCAAACAGGATCAATGACATCATGGCATGATGTCTTGACTTACACGTGAATTGGATTGAAATGAGACAGAATTGCACAAAGTCTTCAACTTCATTCTGTCTTCCAGAATCTTTGAAGTCCAGTAGCAAGACAAAAGTCAGGATGAGTGGTGATGGCCCAGGATTCAGTGGATGATTTTGATGTCTTCAATGTCTGATCAAGCATTAAGCATTCCACAGTTCTTGATTTAGCCTCCTTCATGACCATTGGAACACATTGTTCTCATCCACCCATTCCACCAAGGGAAGTCTTCACACTCTTGGGGTAGACATCCCCCTAATTAAATGATGGGTTTGAAGCTTTTCAGTTATCTTCAATCTGGTTTAATCCATCTGTTGAGATTACTTTACTGGGATGTAGCTGCCCAACATGTTAGCTTTTTGGATCCCCAGGTAAAAGTTGGGTAAAGATGGAACCAGAGGTGGATGAGCAGGCATGAAAAAGGCTAAGCAAGCCCTTGCCCAGTGTAGGATGCTCATTCACCTCTGGTGTCCACCATCTCCAAACTCTCACAATGACTTCTATAGTTTCTCAGTAAAAGAGGGGCTGCCAGCCTGCCTAATATGACAAAAAAGAAAATGATAAACATTGGAGATGTAGGAAAATCGAAACACTAATGCAATTGTTGGTGGAGTAGTGAGCTGATCTAAGTATTCTGCAAAGCAATTTGAAACTATGCTGAAAGAGCTCTAAAACTGTGCATACCCTGTGATATAGCAATTCCACTATGAGGTCTATATCCCAAAGAAATCATTAAAAAGGGAAAGGGATCCACATGTACAAAAATATTTATAGCAGCTCTTTTTGTGGTGGCAAAAAAAAATGGAAATTGACCATCAATCAATTAGGGAATGGCTAAACAAGTTGTGGTATATGAATGTAATGGAATACTATCAGGCTACAAGAAATGATAAGCAAGCAGATTTTAGAAAAGACTTAAATGAACTGATGCTGAGTGAAGTAAGCAGAACCAGTAGAACATTGCAGACAGCAACAGCAATGTTGTGTGATTACCAGCTTTGATAGACTTAGCTCTTCTGAGCAATGCAATGATCTAAGATAATTCCAAAAGATTCATGATGGAAAATGCTATTCAAATCTAGAGAAAGAACTATGGAATCTGAATAAAAACTGGCACATATTATTTTCTTTTTTGTTGGTTTTTTTATGTCTTGTGGTTTTTCCCTTTTGTTCTGATTCTTCTATCACAACATAAATAATGTGGACATATGTTTAATACCATTATATATGCATAACCTATATCAGATTGCTTGCCATTCTGGGAAAGGGACAGAGGGAGAAAAAAAAATTGGAACTCAAAATCTTGTAAAAGTAAATGGTTAAAAAAAGTAAATGGTTAAAATATTTTAAAAGCTTGAAAAAGATGGGCTATCAAAGAAAAGCAAAGACAGCAGAAGGAATAATTTTATTTTGGGTGGATAAAAGATGTCAACACAATTTTGGGGGAAAGGCTGATACTGAAGAGCACTATTGTGCTAGAAGAAGTGTATGATGAAAGGTAAGGCATCCTTTTATTAAATTTAATATTGCTGCTATTTTATTTTCTGTTTGACCAACTCATTTTTATAATTCCATCAGATTTGTCCAGCTCTGAGAGAGAGAAAATTATTATTCCACTAAGATATATATCTTATGGGAATGCAGTTATTTTTTCTTATATGTAATTCGGTGCATATATATGTGTAACATAAATATAGGCTCATATTTTATAGTTCCTTTAAGCAAAATGTGATTTCTCTGTTTATTTCTATTGATTGAAATTCTAGCTATTTGAATTTTTGAATTTACATAATGCATAGTACATTTTATTCTAGTCACACTTTGATTCTATGAGTTCCTCTCCTTTTTAAATGTATTTCTTGTAAATAACATACTATAGTTGTTTTTTTTAATATTCATTCTACTGAGCTCATTTATTATGTTGTTTAGTCTATTCAAAGTGGAAGTTATGAAGCAGATTTTTGTTTTCTTCCATTTGTTACATTATTATTAGTTTCTTTTTTAAAAAATACTTTCATCTTTTAAGGAAAACTTTTTTTTAATAATTAGTTTTCCACAAACAATTTGATGCAACTCTATTGCCAAAGGGTATCTCCCCCCACTCCACATTTACACCCATCCACCCCATATGCATATACTCCTTACCATTCTTATTCATTGATCCTTTATATGCTTTGGGGTATTAAGTTATTTTTTTCTTTTATTCATTTTTACATATCATTTCTTTTTTTCTCTTTTCATTCCATCTCAATTAAGTGTTTAGATTCACAACCCCTATCATTTAATTCCCTCCAAATTCTTGTTTGCTAGCTTTATTTTTCTATGCCCTTTTTGAAGAAATTATCTTTCAAGAGGTCTCTTTCTTGATTATTTT
The DNA here is from genome assembly GCA_028646515.1 of Pseudochirops corinnae. Classification (NCBI taxonomy): domain Eukaryota; kingdom Metazoa; phylum Chordata; class Mammalia; order Diprotodontia; family Pseudocheiridae; genus Pseudochirops; species Pseudochirops corinnae. The sequence continues at coordinate 323,578,197 of CM053586.1, forward strand.
CCCTTTTAGTCTATTCGAAACATTATTTTCTGATTTATCTCTGGATGGTCCCTCTTTTAAAAAAATACACTGTTTTCACCCTCTCATATGATGTCTAAACATGGGTAATTTATTTGATTACTGTTTCTTTGCCTTATGTTTCTGTTACTAGGAATATTTTCAAGTCAAAGATTCTGCTCACATCTGTTTGTTTTATGCAGGTATGCCTCAAATGTCTCTTTTGTTGAATATCAGTCAATCTTTTTATGATGATTTTTAGTACCAGGATAGCAAGTTATATCATTTTAGACTACAGTTTAAGCTCCTTTGCTTTTTCAATATACTATTCCATTCTTTTCAGTAGTTTCTTGCAAGTACAGAATAATCTTATGCTATCCAAATTTCTATCTTTTATTTTTGACAATGTTTTATCTCATTTGTATTTTTAGTGGAGATGAGGGCATTCAGATTGTTAAATTTAACAACTTTCCTTCAAATTAGTTTTCCTGTCTTTCTTTTGACTTTTATAATTCTTTTAGTTGGCTTATCTGAGATCATGGTTGCAAGTCTTGCTTTGTAGAATATCTTTAAGCCAAATATATTACATTCCATTTCTGTATTTTCATTCTATATATGTCTCTATGTTCTAAAACTTCTTAAAAATAAAATTATTCAAAACTAGGATGGGGCTCCTTTTTTCAGAAATATTCAAGGAAAAGCTGAATGGGCACTTGGTTTGTATATTAAGGTAGGAACTGCTTTCATGTGCTAGTTACATATGTAGTATTATTGTTGAGTTCAATTTTGTATATCTTCCTTTTTTATTTTCTTTTTCACTCTAAAATAAGGAAAGGGCTTAAACCGATGACTTCAGTGATACAGGAACTCACAGATAAGGGAATTTCTTCTGCAGTCATCTTCTCTGAAACTTATGGTTACACAATCAATAAGTTGTCAGGTCTTCAAAGTACCATGTCCAGATTTCTGGCTATGCTGCCTATGCTACCATACGGTCTCCTATTCATTTTTAGAGTAATAATATTAATTTTATGCTTTATTCCATTAAATTGCCACATAAAATGTATCATCGATATTATTGTAAAGTCAGGAGAGAACTAAGAAAAAGGCTTCCAGTGCATTAAGTGGACCTTCCTGGTGCACTTATTAGGTACCTGGATAAGAGTAATACAGAAGAGATATGCATGAATGGATTGCAATCTTCATCAATGGAGGGAACATAAAAAGGAGATCACAAAATATTTTCAGAGAATCACAGAATTTGAGAATTGGAAGGGACCTCAGCAGCTATCTAGTCCAACTAGCACATGAAAGAAGTTCCTATCTTAATATACCAACCAAGTGCCCATTCAGTTTTTCCTTGACTATTTCTGAACATCCTACTTTTGAACAATTATATTTGTTAGGAAGTTTTTCTTTTCGTATAACTTGTTTCTTTTCTTTCCTAATTTCAGGCTTAAATTTTCATAATCTTTTTTCCCTTATCATTTATCCTTTTTGATGTCATGTCTTTTGAAAATGCCTCCCTAACCCTCCTTGATCATATCTTCCTAATGTCTCAACCACTCTCTTCTGTGTTTTGAGGGTGTTTTTTTATTAGAGTAATAAGATATACAATTCTATATAGAATTTATCGCTTAAAGTATCTAATCCCCAAACCTTCCCAATAGAGTTTGTCATCTCCCCCCATACTGCATTTGAGGGAATACTTCTCCTGATGCTGGATCATTTCCCTATTGTTGGCTGTACCCACTTCCCTCTCTCTGCTGTGAGAGTTACCTATTGATGTTCTATCCTTGTTCTTCTAACACTCAGAAGGCTGGCGGAAAAATTTAAGGTATTTGGTCACCATTTCTCTCAAATCCTACATGATTTTCACTCTAAAATATTCATTTATTTCTCCCTCAACTCTATTCCTAACTTTTTGCATTATACCTTTTACTCCTTACATATATATTTAGGCCACTGATGCTCTATTCAACTCATCACTATTACTCTAATAATGCACAACTTTATTTTTCATTAAAAAAACACCTTGATTCCCCCATCCACATTCATATTATTATCTAGTTCTAGCTACATGAAAAACAAACATTTCATTTCTTGTTCTTTCATTTTTAACTGAAAGTAGATAACTTCTGCTGTTTGGTCAGTTTCTATGTCAAATATTTTGCTTATCTCTTTTTTTTGAAAGAATGATTAAAATTCTTCCCTTTAATTAAATGTCCAATTATTTTCTGTGTTGATTAGGCTCAGCTTTGCAGAATATTTTATTTTGACGTGCCAACTAATCTCATTTGCTCTTTGGAATGTCATATTCCATCCATTCTTTGATTTCTTGTAACAATGGGCATTACTGTCCTATTCTGACACATTCTCATGGGAATGAGACTTTTTCCCTTTGATTTCTGAAAAATTTGTTCTTTAATGTCATAGTTTTAAATTCTGATGAAAATGTTTCTTGAGGAGTTTTTCTTGAGTTTTATGTCGATATTTTACAGTCTCTTAATATGTATCTTATGAAATATTTTCAATAATTCTATACATTTTTCTCAAATGATTTCCTGAATGATAATTATAGTGGGGTTTTTTTTTCATTATTTTTGCCCTGGAAGACCTATCATCTTTAGATTGTCTCTTCTTCTATATGATCTTTAAGTTCAATATTCATGTATTATCCTTTATATTCATCTAATCTTACTCTTTAAAAATTTGGTCAATGATTTTTTTATTTCTTCCTCTACATTCTCACCTTCCAATTTCATCATTTTCTTTCATTCACAAATAAATTCCAAATTCTATTCCTTCCTTCTCCCCCAATCCACCTCAGTGAGAAGGCAAGCAGTTTGATACAGTTACACATGTGTAGTCATGTAAAACATATCCGTAATAGTCATTTGGTGAAAGAAAATATAGACAAAAATATTAAGAAAAATAAAGAAAGTTTAAAAATACATCTCAATCTATATTCATAAGCCATCAGTTCTTTCTCTGGGGATGTATAACACTTTTTATCATAAGTCCTTCAGAGCTATATTGGATCACTGTACTGCTAAGAATAGCTAAGTCATTCACAGCTGATCATCCTTCAATAATGTTATTTTGTGCATAGTATATTTCATTTTGTATTAGCTCATACAAGTCTGTCTGTTTTTTCTGAGAGCATCCTACTCATCATGTCTTATAGTACAATATTATTCAGTGTTATTACATACCATAACTTGTTCAACCATTTCCCAGTTGATAGGCATCTCCAAAAGTTCTAATTCTTTGCCCCCAGAAATGAGCTGCTGTAAGTATTTTTGTAAATATAGGTCTTTTTTTCTTTTTTCTTTTCTGCCCTATTAGACAATCTAACAGGCATAAAGTAATACCTCAAAATTGTTTTAATTTCCATTTCTATGATCAATAATTAGAATATTTTTTCATATGGCTATAAATAAATTTGTTACATCATCTGAAAACTGATCATTATCAATGGGAAGATGCCTCTAATTTTGATAAATTTGACTCAGATCTCTATACCTATGAGAAATGAGGTCTTTATCAGAGAAATTTGCTTCAATTTGTTTTTCACAGTTACTATTGTTAACTGTATTTCCCTCCATACTCTTCTCCCCATTCTTTCTCTCTCTCTTCACTTGTCCCTCCTCAAAAGTGTTTTGTTTCTGACTATGCCTCCTCTCCCCACAAATCTCCTTTTCCTTCCTACTTTCCTGTAGAGTAAGATAGATTTCTATACCCAAATGAGTGTGTATGTTATTCCCTCTTTGAGCCAATTCTGATGAAATTAACTCTCACTCACTCCTCCTCATCTCTCCCCCTCTTCCTCTCCACTGGAGAAGCTTTTTCTTGCCTCTTTTATGTGATATATTTTACCCCATTCTACCTTTCTCTTTCTCTTTCTCCAAGTACATTCTTCTCTCATCCCTTAATTTTATTTTTTATATATCATCCCTTCATATTCAGCTTACACCAGTACACTCTGTCTATACATACTCCTTCTAACCGCCCTAATTATGAGAAAGGTCTGATGAGTTGCAGAGATCATTTCCCCATGTAGAACTCCAAATAGTGTAAGCTTATTAAGTTCCTTATTATTTTCCTTTCCTGTTTACCTTTTTATCCTTTTCCTGTGTCTTGTATTTGAAAATCAAATTTTCCATTTATCTCAGGTCTTTTCATCCAGAATGCTTAAAAGTCTTCTATCTATTTTTTCCTTTAAGGATTATACTCAGTTTTGCTGAATAGGTGATTCTTGATTGTTTATCCTAGTTCCTTTGCCCTCCATAATATCGTATTCCAAGCCCTCCTATCCTTTCATTTAGAAGCTGCTAAATCTTGTGTTATATTGACTGTGCTTTCGCCATACTTGAATTATTTCTTTCTGGTTGTTTGTAATAATTTCTCCTTTGCCTGGGACCTCTGGAATGTAGTTATAATATTCCTGGCTATTTTTATTTTGGGACCTCTTTCAGGAGATGATTGGTGAATTTTTTTTTTCAATTTTTGCTTTACCCTCTGGTTCTAGAACATTGAAGAAACTTTGCTTCATAATTTCTCGAAAGATTATGTCTAGGCTCTTTTTATCATGACTTTCAGGTAGTCTGATAATTTTTAAATTATCTCTCCTGGATTTATTTTTCCAGGTCATCTATTTTTCCAATGAGATATTTCACATTGTCTTTCATTTATTCATTCCATTCTTTTTTTATTGTTTCTCAATTTCTCATAAAGTCATTAGCTCTACTCACTTACTCTATTCTAATTTTTAAGAAATCATTTTCTTCAGTGAGCCTTTGGACCTCCTTTTCCATGTGGCCATTTTTCCTTTTTTTGAGGCATTCTTTCCCTCATTTGCTTTTCTGACCTCTTTTACCATTTGGTCTAGTCTGTTTTTTAAGGTGCTATTTCTTCAGTAATTTTTTTGTCTCCTTTACCAAACAGATTCATTTTTCACTATTTTATTGCATCACTCCCATTTTTTCTTCTCAAGTTTTCCTCTACCTCTCTTGCTTGATTTTCAAAATCCTTTTTGATCTATGTTGTAATTTGAACCCAGATTTTCCTAACTCTAAATCCAAGATTCTGTCAATTGCTGCATGAGATTGACCTCACATTTATTTCTTAAAAGTTGTAATTTATTTTATATGTTCATTTTATTCTTTGATTTCATTTCCAATGGATTCATCATCCTAGGGATTGTTGCAGATGCTCCTTTTCCATTTCATGTGGCATTACTGAATTATTTTGGTAATATATTTTCCTTCCTTGGGGAATTTTGACCTAACTTTCTTTGTTGCCAAGTAGTTGCCCAAGGAAATGGTTCTTCTCCTGGAATTTTTGTTTCTACTTAGTCAGCTTTGTCTTTTTTAAATTCCCTCTATTGATTTTTCCATTATTCTTATGCAGAAAATATGCTACTTATTGCCAATTTCCCTCCAAAGACTGACATCTGGATAGATAGATAGATAGATAGATAGATAGATAGATAGACAGATAGATAGATAGATAGAGATATGGAGAAGGAGAGAGACAGAGACAGAGACAGAGAGACAGAGAGGCAGAGAGAGGGGGAAGAGGGAGAGAGAGAATATGAGGGAAGGGGTAGGAGACATATAGATATATATGTATCAACAATGCAGTATTCACTATGTCTATGGTAATTATAAATATGCTGATATGGTTAGTAATCACAAAATATAACAGGGGGCAGAGCCAAGATGGTAGCATAGGAGCAGCAACACATCGCAGCTCTCACATAGCCACCCCAAAATACCCACAAAAATATGACTCTAAACTAATCCTAGAACTCCAAAACGCACACAAATATACTTTCCACTAAAGTCAGCTCGGCTATGAGGAACCACATCAGCACTGTGAACCAAAACCAGCCTGGCCTGAAGCCCTGGCTGAGCCTCGGCGGCGGCTGGACAGGAGGAACCAAGGAGCCTCTGGTGAGTGGATTGGCAACAGCTGCAGCAGTGTTCAAAACTAGGTCAGTAGGACTTGCGAGGTCTTGGGAGAAAAGCAGTCCAGCCAAAACACCTCCAGGGCAGGAAAGCAAAAGGCAGAGGTTTTGCACCTGCCTCCACATTGCACCTTCCGCGCCCTTGGCCTGCAGACTGCAGGGGGACTAAGCGATTGTTCAGAGGCCAAGTCCTCTCATGTTGAGTGGCCTGGATCCAGATCGCGGTCTTGGGCTTTGGTCCTGTGAGTCTTCTTTATCCAGCGAGCCGGAAGTGGGAAAGGGACCCAGCACCTTACTGAGAGCTACGGCAGCCAGGTGGACCCCAGCGATTTGGGACAGAGCTTTCCCTTCTGGAAGTACAGCCCCACAGAGATTAAAAAAAAAAATCACGGACTGACCAACCATCAGTAAGAATAAGCATAAGAAGCAGGGTAAGAACAGCAACCAAACCCTAGATTCCTTCTTTGAAGAAAAGAAGGACCAAGGCAGAGAGCTGCAGGACAGCACAGCCA
>CM053586.1:323585176-323616197 GCA_028646515.1 Pseudochirops corinnae
AGAGAATAATTCCGTCAAAATTAGAGTGGAGCAAATGGAAGCAAATGACTTCATGAGAAATCAGGATACTATCAAACAGATCCAAACAAATGAAAAAATAGAGGGCAATGTGAAATATCTCCTTGAAAAAAAAACCACTGACCTGGAAAACAGATCCAGGAGAGACAACTTAAAAATGATTGGACTACCAGAAAGCTATGATCAAAAACAGAACTTAGAAATCATCTTTCAAGAAATTCTCAAGGAAAATTGTCTGGATATTCTAGAACCAGAGGCCAAAATAGAACTTGAAAGAATTCACTGATCACCTCTTGAAAAAGATCCCCAAAAGAAAACTCCTAGAAACAAACAAACAAACAAACAAAATATAACAGGCTCTTTACATCAGGGACAAAGCTAGAACAGTTATTCAAATACCAGAAAACTGAGTCCCAAAAGCAAAGCCATCACAGTAGCTATGGAGTTGGCACACATAATTAATGCAGTAAACACCCACATTCTCAAACCTTTAAAACAGAACAGGCGACCTCAGGCAAAGATCCTCCTATCCTCACTCATGGTAACTGCTCAGCATCCACGCAGCTCACTCCCATCAGCTCCAGCCTCCTGCATTTCCCATCCCTGGTAGTCCTCAGCAGGAGTCCTTAGCAGAAATTCTGGCTGGCTCAAAAAAAAAAGGAGTTCATGCTGCTGTTGCCACTGCTGCCACTTCTAGTCATGGAGCTGGCTTCAGTTTGGCTCAGGCTTCCTCCTGCCCCACCCCTTCCTGCTACATCAGCAAGTTCAAGGGACATGGAAAGTCTTCAAATCCCATAACCATTACACTACCCCTTTCTTCCTATTCTCTATTCTCTCAGATCTTTAGAATTATACATGGTCTGTTTTCCATAAAAAGTCAATGAGACCAGTTGGAACATCCTACGGGAGATTCTTAGTAAATATCACAATACACTTAATCTCTACCTTTACCGCTCCCATTTTTCTGGTCTCCAACTTCCTCTCTGCAATTTCAGTCTTCAGCTCCCAAGCTTTTTGCTCTTGACTGGTTATGAATGTCTTAGGTAAAGGTTCCACTTAAGAACAGTTTATTGAAAATTCTTCTTTCTTGTCAAACTTCTCCTTTATCTCTCTCCGTTTACTGGTGACCATTTTCTATCTTTGATGTAATCAACAGATACAATTAGTATTTCTTTTCTGATCTTGTCTCTAGATCGCTTTCTAGACTCCAAAGCTCTGAACTCCTTTATAACCACCTCCTTTCCCTTTTTCATATCTGGGACACTGATAAGAAATTAACTCTGAAAGCCAGATATCTAAATCTGTCCCAGTCACACTAGTGGCTGATTTCATGGCTGTGGTACGTTAAGAGTTTGGACAACACCCAGAACAATGGCACTTCTACTCACCCTGACAGCAGGGCCACCTCAGGGCTCCAAAATCCACTACCTATAATGACTATTGCCCCAGAGATCTCAGCATCACTTTACATCACTAAAAATTATAAAAGTAGAAAGGAAAGAGGTACAAAAGAGCCACAGGAACCCTAAGAGAAATCAGTTCTTTTTCCTTGTTGAAATTATTTTGTTGTAAATGATTTTACTATTCCTCTCCCTCTTTTTTTAAGGGGGGTGGGGTGTACCTTAACCTCTGTTATACAGCATATGGAATAGAAAACTCAACCAAGGAACTCTCTCATCCTGTCATCTTCCCAAGATTTTAAGGGATTTTGTTTTATTTTATTTTGTTAGATGCCATGACCAAAAAGTTAATCAAATAGCCAGATTATTGGTTATGGGTTCCTCAGTTCATAGATAGGCTGGTCTTGGGAAGGTTTTTTGTGGGGAGACCTAATGGAGGGAAGACTTGAGATGTTGTGTTCCCTGCATTGGTGACATGTATGAACTTTGTCTTAAAGAGAATGCTTGTAGGGATGTAGGTGCTCCCTGCATTGGCAATGTGTATACACTTATTCATTACTATGATGGATTTGGTTTACCATTGTTTGAATAGATGTCTTGGTTTCATCTTCAAGGAAGAGAGTCTTATATCTTGAGATTCAAATCTGGGGGTATGCCTGCATATTCATAGTAGCTACTGTGAGTATCACATTGGCAAAATAGAAGGCAAACCTAGATTGTTTTCAGGCCTAAATTAAAAACCTTTTCCCCATGGTAAAACCTTCTGAGGCTTGCTTTTTGGTGCTATAGACTTTGTAAAACCAGCATCACCACCATGCCAAAAAGACATACAGGGTAGGACTTTGTGGCATCTTTCAAAATGGCATTTATATCCTTCCACCCATCTTTTTACCAGAAGAATCAGGGCAGATACTTGTTGCTATGGCAATTTGAGATGGTAGGATTGTACTTTTCTATGTTCCAATAGAGTGAGACAAATTCATTCAAACAAGAAAATATTGGTTCCATTTGAAATCTGATAAAGAGTATTAGTAACATATGAGAGCAAGATGTAAGTTAGAGTGAATTTGCTTATTGGAATAATTTTGAGAGATGGTAATTTGATTCTATTTCCCAGCTCATTTAATTAAAAAGAGACGGGTAAATTTATTTTGGGCTAGGTAAACTTTTTCTAGAACATAATTCTTACTTTCTGAAAGTCAGAACCTCAGGGCGGAACTGGGGTAGACGTCATTGATAACTTTCTGTAATTATCCTTAATTGATTTACCAGAACTAGAGACCTCAGCTCCTGTGACCTCCTGCTTGTTCCTTGGGAACTTGTACTCTAGAAATTGTTGGCTTTTTCTCCTACTGCCACAGGCTTAAATACAGAGACTCTAATGTTTAGACATACAGTTTCCCAGGGTTTTACAGATGGGAAACTTCTGATCCTAGGAATATTTATTACTCAAGTATCTTTTTAAAGAAACAGACCAAAAAATACTAGTAACCAGAGGACCTCCTTAAGGGATAGATAGCTACATGTTTTATTATCCTTAATTTATATTAGTTGATAATTATAACAAGAATAACTAACATATAATACTTTAAGGTTTTCAAAGCACTTTTCATCTATTATTGTAGATGTAATGCTGTCTTTAAAGGCACTTTGTGGGGGAGGAATAATTAGGAAGAAAATACTATATGGTTGATCAGAAGACCTGGGTTGGAATCATAGTAGTCTAATATACTGGTTAGCTTGAGAAAGCCTCTAAACATCAATTTCCTCATCAAAAAAATGACAATGAAAATACTTGTACTGCCTAGCTCATGAAGGGTGTTAGGAGGCAAGTGCTTTGCAAACTGGTGAACCTTCTCTAAGTGTAACGTTCCTTGTATAAATTAAAATGTTGAAAGTCTATCCCACAGTAGCTCCTCCAATGTCTCTTGTAGGGATTGTTGGGATATTACTGGACACTAACTCTGTGCTCTAGACACACTAGTCAAGAACAGTAGATTGTAAGCTTGTTGAGGGTAATGACAGTTGTTTTTTTTTTTTTTGCTTTTTGATGTCTAGTGCCTCTGAGGAAGCATGAGTGGGGGAGAGGGACTTAGGAATTAGGGAAATCACTAAAACCTTTGAGCCAAATCCCATTCTTCCAATGCTTACCACAGTGTCTGGCATGTAGTAGATGCATAATTTTAAAAATAGTTTAGAGGAAGATTGTGAGGTTCTTCAAGTTTTGAGTGGAAATGTTTGTATTTTATTCATTTAGATTATTCAGAATAGAACTGACGACATGATACATATCTATATGTATATCTATATATCTATCTACACAAATGCACACACACACATATACACCCCACAGTGCAAACTCCTCAATAATCCCCTAGAAAATTTCATCCTGGAGGATCACTTCAGCTCTAAAATTCACATTGTAGATATACTTCCAGACCATTAGTGTCTCCCTCTGACAGGAGGCCTCCTCCCAAAATGTTCATTTAAAGAAAGCATTCAAGCCAGGTATCTCAATTTCTCACCAGTTTCCATCTAGACTCTTCTATCATTATGTTCTGTAAAGTACCTTTCTTCTCCCCTACTTCCAGCATCCTTTTGTGTCTTCCTTCACTAGAATATGAATTCCTTGAGGACATGGACTGTCTCTATTTTTGTTTGTAATTGTCTGAAAGGAAGAAGGAAAGAAAGGAAGAAAGAAGACAGGAAAGAAAGAGAAAAAAAGAAAGAAGAGAAAAAAGAAGGAAAGAAAGAGAGAAAGAAAGAAGGAAAGAAAGAAAGAAAAAAAGAAAGAAAGAAAGAAAGAAAGAAAGAAAAGAGGAAAGAAAGAAGGAAGGAAAGAAAGAAGGGAGAAAAGAAAGAAAGAAAGAAAGAAAGAAAGAAAGAAAGAAAGAATGAAAGAAAAAGAAAGAAAGAAATAGAGAAGGAAGGAAGGAACGAAGGAAGGAACGAAGGAAGAAACGAAGGAAGGAAGGAAGGAAGGAAGGAAGGAAGGAAGGAAGGAAGGAAAGAAGGAAAGAAATCCTTGGGACAATTGTGGCACATATTCGGCACTTGATGAATGTGGGTCAAAAAGAATAGTCTTCTTTAAAGTCCCCAAATAAATCATGCACCATCTGGGAGTAATATGGCATTGAAATAATAGAAAGGTCACTAGAATAGAAAACAGAACTAAGTTCCTTGGGAGCAGGATGAATTTTAACTTTTCTGTTTCCTTACTTTTTAGGTTAGTACCTGGTACATAGTAGGTGCTGAATAAATGTTTGTTGATTGACAGATGAATACATACAGTTCTGACCACACATATGTGTGACCTTGAGAAAGTCACTTTCACTCCAGGTTCCAGTTTCCTATTCCATTCAATTACTAAGGAATTTTTCTGAAATCTCTCATGGGAAATATACCTGTAGAGTAGTCCTTGCTCCCAGATTCCTCCCCACCCCTTCCCAAAGAGCAGCATTTTGTTCATGGAAATAGCTGGTTGGTGCCAGTTCACTGAGCACTGAATCTGGAGACAGGGACACCTGAGTTTGAATTTTGCGTCCTTGGAAGTTGCTTACTTTCTTTCAGACTCAGTTTCTTCATCTCTAAAATTGAAAGAAAAAAAGCAATGATCTCATTTGGTTTGTGGTGAGGTTCAAATGAGATCACATCTGTAAAGTGCCTTGCAAATTTTAAGGTGCCATATAAATGTGAGCTTTTATTATTAAAAAGAGTTTGGCTTTTTTTCAAAATTCAACTGAAACAAGAGTCTGCATTATCAGACTTGACAATTATCTAGGCCTTCAACCCAACTGAGAGTAGACTTATTTATGTTTTGGAAAAAGGACAACACTTAACAATGATCCCCAGTTTTTTTTCTGAAACAAATAATTTTAATATCAATATTCTTCCAGTGATGTTGCATGACTGAGAGTCATAGAAACCCACATTTTCAGAAGAATCCAAGTTGAAGGTAATGACAGGTATGAGTAGGTTATAGTATATTACCAAATCATACAAGAGTTTATTGAGTCTATAGTTACAGAGGTGTAACCACAAAAGTAGGCAGAGAGGGAAAGGGAGCAAAAAGAACAATAGATGAGAGTTCACATGATCCAGTGGATTCCAGAAAGAGTGAAGAGATCTAGAAGGCCATTCTAGCTCTAGAAGAGAGCTAGGGAATTCTAATTAGACATCTTGCAGAGAATTTATTTGTAGAATCCAGAATCTCACAGAATGAGAATACATAAATATATGCTGATATACACTGTTGGATAGAGTATCCACATCACTGAGATCCCAGACCGATAACACTATTGATGCACTTCACTTTGTTAGAATCAGTAATTTGAATTATCTTCCTCTGATGATACACCCCATGCCAAATGCTACCCATTCCTTAATGCTCAATGCAAGTCCTTCTTCTCCTATAAGGGATAGACAGAAGACGACTTAGGCAAGGCAGATTAAACAACCACTATTGCTGCAACCACCAGGTCCTGTTGGAAACTGGAGAAGACAGTTGAACATCTATAACACAAAAGTCCCATGGTTTTCATAACCCCAGATCACCAGTCCTGGACCAGATGGGTTCATGAAGCAATCACCCACGGGAACATGATAGAGAATTGACCTGAGAAATTACCTCTGCAGGTGCTGCTGTCCCTCTACTTTCTCAGAAGATATTTCTACTGAAGACCTAGGAAAAACAAAACAACAACAAATAAGTCCAGGCTTCTAATGTCCTTGGGACTAAAAAAAGTTCAATATTAGCAATGGATGGAGTTTTATCAATGGCAATAATATTGAACAAGATATACTTCCGCTATTCCCTATAACAACCTAATGACTATGGGGCCTTTCCCTATGACTTGCAGCTACAACTTCCTATGTGTGTTATCTCTCCCAATGTGAGCTCTATAAAAGCCAAGTAAAGCCTGTTTTCTCTGTGCTGATTGCATTGTTTTGTGCATAGTAAGTACTTATTTATTTTTATTAATTTAATCTTTCATTCATTCATTTGTTCATTCATTCTTAGATGTGTTTACTCACTTATTCATGACATCTTTCTTAATAACTATACATATGAACTACCTATCATTTACCATAATAGCATGTGATCATATTTCCTTGGCTTTGTAATGTTATTTAATTCTTTATTATTAATTTCCCAATTAATATATAACCTCCCTGATAATAGGGGTCATGCATTATATTTACATTACCAGTAGCACGCAGTATAGTACTTTGGAAATAATAAGCACTCAAAAAATACATGTTGAATGAATGAAGCATATTTAAATCCCCTAAGACTTTGAAAACATTACTTTATATCACATTCACAACAACATTGAGAATAAAGCACTACAGGCATGATTTTTTCATTATACAAGTAAGAGAACTGGGGCTCAAAGATTTTAGGTGACTTGCCTAGGATCACTCAGTTACTAAGTATCTGAAGTGAGATTTGAACCCAAGTATTTTTCACTTTAAGCTAAGCATTCTCTCTCACTACTATGTCCCATAACCTTAAGCTTCCATAGCAAAATGAACATTAAGTGAACCATTACTTGTTTTTCATCACTCATTTCCAAAGGGAATGTCTCTGTCTCTTTTTGTCCGTCTGTCTCTGTGTCTCTCTTCCTCTCTCTCTTCATTTGTTCCACTATGTCACACATACATGGAGTAGTGAATCTCTTAAAAGCATTGATTAAATATCCAATATGTGCCAGACAGTGGGGGGAAATCGTAGCAATTGAATCAGTGATTAAATCGAGGGAACTCCATTTACTGATACTGGTTGTTAACTTATATTCTTAAACAATGGCCTAGGGCATAGAAGGCTTATGAGAATTACCCTGTTACCTATCCAGTATTCATCAGAGGCAGGGCGTGAACTCAGATCTTCCTAGTTCTGGGGATGGCTATGCATCCACTATGTCATTTTGCTTCTAGCAGTCACTGGACAAAGACAAAAATGAAACAGTTACTGAGATCATAGAATTCAAATACTTTTTTTTATTTTTATTTTTTGTGTTTTGGAGGACAACTGGGATTAAGTGACTTGCCCAAGATCACACAGCTAGTAAGTGTTAAGTGTCTGAGGTCACATTTGAACTCATGTCCTACTGACTCCAGGGCCAGTGCTCTGCTCACTGTGCCATCTAGCCACCCAGAATTAAAATACTTTTAGTGAAAACAACATATATATGAAAACAACATATGCATATATGGCATATATATGCATTTGAATGCATATACTTTTAGTGAAAACAACATATATATATATACACACACAGACATATATGTATATGTATATATTGTTCTTATATAAATTGTTCTTGCAAAGAACACGATGCTTTCACAAATATTACACTGAACATACAATATACTAGACTTCATGCTGTGCTGATTGGCTCAGTGATGCCTATCATTTGTCCTTTAGAACAAACTAGAAGTTAAGGGGAAGAATCCTCCAGATTCAGTCTTTGAAAACTTCTGGATTTGCCTGTACAGTGCAAAAATTTTGATTTCTAACATCAACTAGAATCTCTTGGTCAAACAAAATTTTTCAGAAGAGAACCCAGCTGCTTCTACATTTTTGTATGTGCATGTGTGACCCCAAAGCTGGAATGTTTCACATGGTTTTAGGTTTCTGTGTAGAAGTTTTGCACAGCTGTGCTATCAAATGAAGTACCACCTGTCCTAATCACCGTAACAATATGTCCTCTGTCCCACATAGAGTAACAGATGGGTTGAGTATCAGCCTGATGTCATAATCTCCTAAATTTTGTCATATGCAGCTTTATCCACCCAATCCAAACTCACAACTCATTTTCTTTGACAGTGTGTTCTGTCCTAAATGGATAAATGGTACTTTCATTAGATATTACCATCACTAATCATATGGGATCTTCATTTGAATTGCTTAAGAGTAATTATGGGGTGTTCTAACTCATTTGGTGAACTGTCAATCCACTTCTCAAATTCCCATCAAAAAATTGTAATCAATACTGTGAAATTCACAGAGGGAAAAATGTTCCTCTGGAGTATTTACATCTTTGGGGGAAGTTTCTAATGTGAATCCAAAATAACAACAATCTCCACATATGCAATTGTAGCCCTTTAATTAAGGAACGCCAGTGATGATCAAGTTGAATATGTGTGAAGTATTTATTATATTTTAAGAAGCTTAAGATGGCATAGTGAATTGGACTTCTTTACCTATTAAGTCATAAATGGTTTGCACTTGGCTTTACTGGAGAGATTTCCTACAGTAGCAGTTCTCTATACACCCAAAAATCTGTGTGTCAGTGTGTGTGTGTGTGTGTGTGTGTGTACACATATGTGTGTATATATTTATACATATAGAAATATCTGCATATTTGTATTATTTTACTTGTACAATATTGTAGCAAAGAGTTCTGAATTTGAAGTCAAGAAAACCAAGTTCAAATCCTGCCTCAGACATTCACTATCTCTGTGACTGTGGGAAAGCCATTTATTTCTCAGTCTTATTTTCCTCATCTGAAAAAATGGGGATAATAGAACCTACCTCACAGGGTTATTATGAAGATCAAACAAGATAACAGATTACAGAACTTTCCAAACCCTTAGGCACTATCTCGTGTTGTTGTCCTTATATAGTGAGACAGATACCTATGAATTTGTTCATTCAGCAAATATTATTGAGTGCCTTCTTTGTGAAGATAAAGATTAAATACATGGTTATTAACATAGCATTTTGACAAAAAGAAACGACCAAGACCATTTACTAATGTATAGAGGGGTTCCAATCTTTCCTCGTGGTTAAGTTGATCAAAGTGACAAAGTCATAGTCTATTGATATATTGAAACATTCACACAAGGGAAAAAAATACTATTCTAGGTCCTAGGAAAGATCTAAAGTATATATGGAGCTTTTTGCCTCTCACTATATGTCTCAGTCCTACTTTTTATTCTCAAGACAGTTAAGCTCATATAAGTAACATCTCAGATTAGTCAAAGGAAATCCACATCCTGATGCTATATGATCATTTTATATGATAATTTTATTGTATGCTCAATTTTAATAGAATCATAAGATTCTTTGTCTATTTTCTACCACTCTGTTCTTTACTTAATCTTTCTGTTTTTCAAATGGCAGAAAACAAAGTGTTCTTGAGAGTATTATTATTAATACAGCTAAATGAATCTCTTATAATCTTACAAATGTAGATTATTCTATTAAAATTTTGTATTTAATGAAGTAATCACACAAAATAATCACATTAGAATTGACATAAGAAACAAAGGGAAGTAGAATATAGTATTGACCTGACACAAGTTTTATCTGCATCTATGAACCAGGAGTGTTAAAAAGTGAAGGGATAGTGGGGAGAGATGACCTTAGCCAAGGACTTTAAATATCTGAAAAATTTTCACACAGGATGGCCTCCAGCTGCACTTCATCTATCTGAGGACTGAATAAGAGGAAATGGGTTTAAGCTGAGGGATTTAGGTTCAATCTGAAAAATAATTTCCTTCTAATGAGAATTAGAAACCGAATGTTTTAGAACAGTGAACTTGGCTGTGATTGACTGGGCAAAGTTTCTACAATTTCATTAGAAAACTTATCTCCTTTGAGAGTAACAGATGGGCAGACAAAGAATGCATTAGAGTTTATAGAATGTTATGAGACCCAGAGTAGGGCCTCTAGTATGTTGGATATATTCTCTATGGAAGTTTTATCAAAGAGTATGAACAAGGATAGTGCAAAATAATAAGCCATGGATGAGTGGCCATCTGGAATAATAACAGAAGTATCTATACCAACAATATCTCAGATCTATTAAGTATTAAGGAAATGTAAAATGAGAGGTTATAAGCAAGAAATCTGGTCAGCTCCCTTAAGCATAATGGAAATGAAAATAATAGGAATATAGATTAGGAACAAAACCCATCATGACCCATATTGGTGGGGCAGCTAGGTGGCACAGTAAATAGAGCATTGCCCCTGGAGTCAGGAGGTCTTGAGTTCAAATGTGACCTCGGACATGTAGCACTTACAAGCTGTGTGACCTTGGGCAAGTTACTTAACCCCAATTGCCCTGTCTTCCCCCTTTCCTCCCAAAAAATGATCCAGATTGGGAAAAAAAAATATTCTCAGAGGATAGGTCACTTTCCCCATGTCACATTGCAAATAAATGCCTATGGCAAGATTTGCCCTAAGGTCTTCCTAATTCCAAGCCCAGTTCTCTATTGACTGCATTGCCTGCCTTAAGAGTAAAATGTGGATTGCAGAACAAAACAAGTCACTTTTAGATCAGTGTTTTCAGGTCTTTTGGAGTGGAGACATTTTATCATTAGAGAATCTCAGAGTTGGAAGGGACTACAGTGGCCAGCTAGTCCAATGTATGCCTGGAAAAGAATTCCTTCTATGCTATGCCTGGCAGCTGAGCATCCAAACATCTCAAGACCTCCAATTAGATCACATCCTAAGCCAATTATTTCTACTTTGGGATATTTCTAAATCTAAAAAAATTTTTGGCCAACATCAAGTCTAACTTTGCCTGTTTCCAACTTTACCCTTTGGGTTCTGCCATCATGGGCCAAACAGAACACACCTAATCCCTCTTCCACTTGACAGTCATTCAAACACTTGAAGACCGCTATTATTTGATTTTCTGACATTCTTCTAGCTGCTTAAATATTAACTTTTATAAATTGCTTTGAAAATTGAAAAGAAAATGATTTTGTGGCACTAGTTGAGACAAGAAGTCACCAAATTTAGTCTAGCCATGAGAAATACCTTGCTCAGCTACGAAGATTTGCCATTATTTATAAGGAAGTCATTCAGGAGCTAGATTCTTTTTGAGTATCTAAGGGGAAAGGAGAGTAGAGTAATGTGTCTTTTGCATAATCATAGAATGTCAGAGTAGAATGGGACCCAAGTGACCATCTCAATACTGTTCCTACCATGACATAGATATATAATGACAATAATCATAATGACAACTGCCATTGTCACTATTACTACTAGCTAACTATGTAGGTCTTTAAGGTTTGCAGAGCATTTGCATATATCACATCATTTGATCCTCACAAGAGTCTAAATAATCTCTCTCTGAATAAAAATTCCTACAGAAACATACCTAATAAGTGCTCATCCAACTTTTGCTCAAAAATCTCTAGTGAGGAAGAAAAAACCCTTACCTACCAAGCAGTCTATTCCACTTTGGGATAGCCCATTAAAAAACGTTCTCCTCGTATTGGTAGTGGTATGGAGACTCAGGAAAGGCATCATGCAGAAGATGGTGCCTGGGTTTCATCTTAAAAGGAAAGCAGGATTTTGAGATAGAAGTAATGAAGGAGTACATTCCAGGCTTTGGGGAATAGTTGATTCAGAGTTAGAGGGCTGAGAGCTGGTGCCATCAGATATGAGCAACAGATAGAAGGCTAATTTATATGGATCATAGAGTTTGAATCTGAAAAAGGAATGTCCAATGAGACTAGAAAGTCATATTGGAGCTAAATAGTATAGATTTATTTTAAAAAATTACAGAAAAGAGTACACATTTTATTCTAGAAACAATAGAAAACCACTAGGGATGGGGTGGGGGAGTAGGAATACAAGATAGTTAAGAAGGGAGGCACATGGTCAGATCTGTTCTTAAGGAAAATTACTTTGGCAGTTATGTATAGGATGGACACTCCAATACAACATCATCAGGCTTGGACATCATATTAATAAATTATAAATGACTAACTGTCATTAGGATCTCTCTTGTGATTGCTTCCTTTTTCTATGTCTAAAGTCAGCAATTATCACTATGTATTTTATAGTGAATGGAATAATATATTAAAGCAACACTGGCTTTGGGAAGGAGTGCTATTACTTTGGCTGGGGAGACTGGAGGCTATAAGAGGGAATAGGAAATAGTTTCCCCTTAAATATCTATAAAATAAAGAGAAGAAATTTAAAGTGTGGAGGGACTTTCTCCCACCTAAAATTATTGAGGAATATTTCTATTGGAGAAAAGATGATAACTTCCTCTCTCTTTCTCTCTCTCTCTCTCTCTCTCTCTCTCTCTCTATCTCTGTCTCTCTGTTTCTTTATATGTGTGTGTATACATGCATACAAATATTTAAAGTTCAACTGAATTTCGTTTAGTATTTAAGAAAAACATAAACTTATATAACAACTGTTTTAAATAAACTAGATGTAGAGCTGGAAGGGACATTGCATTTCATGCAGTGCAACCATTTGTTTTATTTAAAAGACAGATAGGTAAAGCATTTACTTAGGGCTTACTTTGTGCCAGTACTGTGCAAAGCTATGGGGATATGAATTTTAAAAATAATAAAAAAGCAAGACCATCCTCGCAAGTAACTTACATTCTAATATGTAAAGACAATACATAATTTTTTTTTTTTGAAACGGAAATTTCCAAAAACGGAAAAAAGTGAAGAGGGAGGTAGAGAATACTCCAGTCCTGGAAACAAGGTTACTAGTAAGGAGACAGAGAAGTCCAGAGATTGTCTTCAGATTGGAGCAAAGTGAGCATTGCTGGGACTTGTCATGAAATGGTGTTCTGGGGTAGGAATTCACCAATCAGGAAAGTACTATTAGCACAGTACTTTAAGGAAGGTTTGCAACTAATTGTCCATATGTTACCTCACTTGATTCTCACAACAATCCTGTAAAGGAGGTACTAGTATTATCCCCATTAAACAAATGAGAAAAATGAAGTTGAGTGATTAAGTGACATGCTTAGGGTCACACAGCTTAGAAGGACCTCAGGCAGAATCTGACTTCATGTCTTCCTGATTTCAAAGTGCAGTGCTCTGCTCATCTTGTCACCTAAACGACTGATTTCATCTATAAAAGGTGATGAAGAAATTAAGGTTTTGAATAGCTAAGTAGGTGGTCAAAGGGCAGATAACATCAAATGTGAGAAAAGCAGGATTTGAGCCAAGGACTCCTTTGACTTGAAATTCTTTCCACTCCAACATGGGGCTTCCTCTTATTCTGTTTTTGTTGTTGTTATTGTTGCTTTTGTGGTTTTTGTTGTCACATATTTTCTGACTTGGTGGTTATGTGGTCTGAATCTGTGGAATTCTCTGTGATCTCCATTGCTGTGACATTTGGAAACAGAAATGCAAATGAAAAGCATTATTTTCCACTGACACGTTTCCTAGAATAGACTTATTCTGAACGTCAAGATGGAAGCTAGGTTGGTACAGTAGACAGAGTGCCAGGCCTGGCATCAGGAAGACCTGAGTTCAAATCTCACCTCAGACACATACCAACCATGTGACCCTGGGCAAGTCACTTACTCCTGTTTGCTTCAGTTTCCTCATCTATAAAATGAGCCAGAGAAGGAAACGGAGAATCACTCTAGTATCTTTGCCAAGAAAACCCCAAATGGGATCAAGAAGAGTGGAACACAGCTGAAAAACAACTGAACGGAAGGTCAAGAAGTATTTGGTCGAACTTGAATTCTGTTAGGATAGAAGACTAAGCAAGGTGAAAAGTTGATCCTAAGAAAGGAAGTAGTTGAGAATAAAGATTTTTAACATGAAAAATGGAATAGGGTCAAAAGGACATGGGGAAGGGTTGTACTCCTAGGGGAAAATAAATAAATCAGATCCCTGCAAATATGCATGCATAGCATATTGGATCATCACTCCTTTCCTATATTTACTTATTTCCTAGAGACATTTGTTTTAACTGACTCATCATGAAGAAATATCAACACTTTGTTTATCAATTCAATACAAAGTTAAGGACACACGCATATTTTTTGAAAGATTAAATGATCATATAATGGATAGGTACTAGTCATCTTTTCTGGCATGTAAATACGGTTGACATTTGCTTTACTGCACAGTTTAATGTTTCTGTAATGCTCTGTAGTGTACCAAGTGCATCGCATGACAATAAACACCTCTCTACTACTACTAATTTATTCTCTTATTTAGAGAAATGTCAATATGTGTCAATGGTTCAAGTAAGACTTACATGATGGAAGGATTTGCTGTTTACCTGACACTTCTATTTCCTTTGTTTTTCAATATGTTCCTAAATTACTAGCATCAGAAAAAGGGGTCCTTTTTCAATGAACTTTCTTTCATATATGGAGTAAATCTTTTTGATATTAACATTTTGTGAGGAGTAGAACACGTCATAATTTTCACACTTATGTAATGCTAATGATGTGTTTGTTCTCAGGAGTAACTTGGCCATAAGCTTTAACTTTCATGCTGATCCCATCTTCTCCCCCCCCCCCCGAAACATAAACACATGATATAGTGATGTTGGAAAGTTTCTCTACTTGTTCCCACTGGAATCTAAAATCAGTGTGTAGTTATGATGATGAATAACTCTTTGTATTCAGTTCTTGGCACTACTTTTTAGGGAAGAAATCAGCAGAGCCAAATGTACCAATACATTGCCAAGATCATATAACTAGAAGGCAACTCAGAGGTTATCTAGTGCAACCTCTATTTTTTACAGATGGGGAAACTGACATATATATCACACAGTTAGTAAGTCTCAGACTCAGGTTCCATGATTCCAATTTCAGTGAGTAAGGGTCAACTCCCTTTGCCCTGCACTGTGCTGCTTCTCAATGGAGAGGGATTTGGAAGACACATACAAGAAGACCTGGAGATCATCAAGAGAAGAAAAGATAGAGGGACATGAACACTATCTTCAAAAATCCCCCAAAACCTGACATTGATATATTGAAGATCAAGTAAAGTCTACATTGGCCCAGAGAGCAGAAATGGAGCAATGAAGAAAAAAAATTATAAAGCATAAATTTCAGCTCAATATAAAAACACTTTACTAATAAATCAGAGCTATCAAAAAGTGAAATTGGTTGCCTCAGATGGTAGTGCATTCCTTCTTGTGTTAAGGTGAGGATAAATGATCACTTGGAAGAAAATATTATACAAGTAATCATTGTACTAGATCAATGGTATTAATCTCAAATAAAAATGGGGGTCATTAAATTGTAAATAGGGATCTTTATGGGGCACACTCACTTAGAAACCCACAAAATAACATTTTCTCTATCCTATCATATTTTTATCTATTTTGTTAAATATTTTTCCAATTACATTTTGATCTAGGTATGGCCCCAAATTAAAAGTGTCATGGTGGTATGGTCTAGATAGCCAGTAAGCCACATATTTGACACCTTTGGGGAAAATGAACTGTGAGATCCTGGAATTCTGTAAAACATAATTACTTCAAAATTACATTATTGTCTTTAAACATCATTAAGAACTAATTTAAAACAATTAAGAAAGAGTAAATAATGTAGATATTTGATAAAAAAAAAACAATTTACAACTATAATTACAAAAGAAGTAGCATAGGGCAGTGGATAGAGAGCTCATGTTAGTGTCAGGAAGCCATAAGTTCAAATCTTCTCTGATACATTTTAATTGTATAACCCTGAGAAAGTCACTCAATTTCAATGCCTCAGGAAACTAGGTTTGTAGGTTGGATAGCATGTGTCTGCATTAGTAGAGGGAGTTTTCTCATCTGGTATTATCCATGGTTAATGAAATAATATGTATCATCCAGAGGAGATGAGGCAAAAGAGAAGTGATATAAGCATAAGACTTGGAGTTAGGAAGTTGTGGAGATCTGCTGTCCTAGCTAGCTAAGTGACCAAGGGTAAGTCACTTCTCTGAACCTCAGAAAAGATTCTAAGAACCTTGATTATGGATGAATTGTGACATATCCACTAACTTATTTTTTTTAAATGGGTAATACAATTATAGCAACATAAATGTAGGTCCAGAGGACATAGAGGCCAACCCCTTCATTTTGCAGAGGAAAAGAAAAAAGTCTTTGATAGATCACTAAAGTGGTCTCAACTCCAAAATTGTCTATTTAACATCCATTTTTAACTTCACTTTTTTTGAGATTCCAATATTTTTTGTAAGATTCCTCAACTTATTCATGGGCTGCATTATAAAAATGAGTCAGCAATAACACTATTTGGAATTCAAAACACATTTTAACATAGAAACAAGAGTAGAAATAATGATCTGGTGTCTAGAAAAGCTTATTTAAAATAGGTTGCCTTTATTCTAATATACAATTGCATCTTTTGATATCAGATTTCATTAATATGGCTTCTCCCACCAAAGTTGTGGATCTCAATCTATGTCTGCCCATCCTGAATGAATATTTTCCCATGGGGGTCCCATGGCTTTCTACCCTTCTCTTGATATTACATTGATACAAATGGATTTTTCAGGCTTTCCATTAATTAGTCTTCTTTCCTACATAAGCAATGTGCAATATGTCAAAGCCTATCCATATCCACCATTATAACAACAGTATCAGCTATCATTTCTACAGTGCTTTATTTGCAACTTTTATATAATATTTCATATGATCTTCATATCACACCTGAAATCCATTATTGCTATTTAAGAGCTGAGTAAACTAAGGCTAAGAAGAAGTGATTTGTCCAAGGTTATACAGGTATTATGACGGAGGCTATATTTTAAGCATGATCTTCCTCCAAGTCTAGCACTCTATCCTTTAGGCCACCTAGCTACCACCATCATTTCCAGTGGTGTGATCCTCAAATTCAATTTTTAAAGATGATAACATTTCCTGACTCATGTAATATCACCAGAAAATGCATATTTATTTCTGATAGATACTTATGGCTATTGATACAATTTTCCAAAGAATATGCATGTTTTCCTACAGGAAATGTGTTGAGTTCCCAATTGGGACTGTTAGGCATAAATCTGGGCTACAATACAAATATCTTCCTTCTATCTATCCTATCTTCCAGATAGGAAAAAAAGTAAAGGGGAACATATGTTTTCTGTGAATAATAAGACAAAGTCCTTAGCTGAGTGGGCAGGAGGTAAAGATATAACAAGAATCTTGAGGCAAGAAGAGAAGTTTTAGAAGAGTATGGAAAGTGTGACAGCAAATTGATCAGGGACAAATTTTTGTTGTTGTTGCATTGCTACAATTAGGGTTTCATTGAGATTATTGTTGTGTTGTGTATTTTTTTGTCATACCCCACACTTCATGATTCTATTTGGGGTTTTCTTGGCAAAGATACTAGAATGGTTTGACATTTCCTTCTCCAGACCATTTTACAGATGAGGAAAGTGAGGCAAACAGGGTTAAATGACTTGCTCAGGATCACATAGCTAGTGTCTGAGACCAGATTTGAGCCCAAGATCAGTCTTCCTACCTCCAGGTCTGGCACTGTATCCACTGTACCACCTACTCCTCCACTGAGATTAGATAACCTAAATTTGTAGTCAACACAGTAAGTGTGATTTCAAGATTTTTTCCCATCTGCTTTCATTAGCAATTGAGTCAGCAAAGTCAACAAAGGAATCAGATGGTAGGTGTAACATAAATTTGGGTTTGAGAGAATTGTGGAAATTGTGTGAAACAAATTGACTCCCTCATGTAAAACCATATCCATTTTGAGATGTTTCATTTTCCTGTTATTTCAACTGAATTGATAATTGTAGGAATTGAGTGGCATCCTGTTTCAAATCTGAGAAAGTACACCTGCTTGCTCTCCTCCCTCACAACTCCCAAAACTTGCTCATTCTTCTCCCAATTTGGAAATTTCCTAATATTTTCTCCAAATAAAAATGAGGTTGCCTAAACTTATATCATGTTTATATGCTGTTAATTGTTTGAATTTAATGCACAAAAATCTGTTTCCCCCCTGTATTTGGGGTCCAGTGCCAAACGAAGGAGGCTTGGTTCTGATTTATTATGCAATTGGCATGCATTGCTTAATAAATTGATGTGCTCAGAATCTTTAGCCTTTGTTTCCTCATTTATTTCAGATTGCACCTGTGGCAGGGTATGATCGGCAGTAGCACAGAGGAGGCAAGGTATTTGACAGTAGAAGAAAGCATTGAGTGAAGTTGGTCTAATAAAGGTCAAGACAGGAAAAAGGAGGCACTTCAGGAGTAATGACATGTGGAAGAACAGAAGTACAGAGTGAATAGAGGTCATAATGAAGAGGAAGAACAGGGTAGGGGTTCTGAAACATGAAGAAACTAAAAATGTTAAAGATTTTTCTCAGATTAATGAGTTTGGGTATTTTTAAACATGGAGAACAGTTGAGGGTAATTCCAATTTAAGGATATGGCCATCTCTTTGAGAGGCAGAGGTAGAGTAGAAGAGCAGGTCATGAGAA
This sequence comes from Pseudochirops corinnae, assembly GCA_028646515.1. Classification (NCBI taxonomy): domain Eukaryota; kingdom Metazoa; phylum Chordata; class Mammalia; order Diprotodontia; family Pseudocheiridae; genus Pseudochirops; species Pseudochirops corinnae. The sequence goes on from CM053586.1 coordinate 323,603,775, forward strand.
CTTGAGTAACTGGAGAATTGGGGTATTTAAGAGCTTATCAATATGAAGGTTAGAGATGGATAGTAGAGAGAAAAAAAGTCTGCTAACCGTTGAATTCATTGAAGAAAGAAGGAGAGTGTCTGGGATGGAAGGTGTTAGTAGATCACAGTCATAATGACTCAACTCCCTGAATTTGATAATAGATATGGATAGTATTAGCCTCAAATAAAGAAAGATTGCTTAGCAAAGATGGCAGATAAAGAATTTAAAGTGGCAATGAGGAACAAGGATTAATGCAACTATTTTAGTATAACTAATAAGTAGGAGATACGAAATAAAGTGTAACTAATATTGAGAAAGGTGGTTAACGGCACCAGCAGGAAGACGTCATGTCTCAGGGAGGAACGTAAAATGAAATGAAGAGGTTTAAGATGAAAAAATGTTTGTTCAATAGGGAACAGGAATTCCAGATGTCATAGTGGAGAAGGCATGTTGCTCTGGACTGTGGGAGGGGGGAGGTGATTAAATTTAAGCTAGATAGAAGCAGGCAAAGGGCAATTAAGGATGGGAAACACAATTTACACATAAGCAGCTGGGAGTTCAGAATCTCTGTGTTGGAACATGAAGATGGGAATGTGCTAAACATTGAGCAGAGTGTTCAGGGAGAGTATTAGTTGTTAAGAAAAGTTAGGTAGGGGGGAATTATGTTTGGACTACCTATTAGATCCCTGACTGATGATAGCATTTCATCATACTGACCACCATGTTTTCTCTTCACTCTCAAAGATTTTATTTCATTTTTATTGTATTTCATCATAAAGCTGGACAAAATTATCATTGGAATAAGGAGTGTCCTCATGCCAATTCCTCTAGATTCCTTCCCTTCTCTGATACATTTCTGTGGTTTGTGGCTTAAACACTTTATTTAGAGTATTTATTAGATTTCTCTGATTTTCTTATGCCAAAAAAAAAAAAAAAATCAGGCTCAGAGTGCCAGGCATGATAAAGTCACATGAATTAAAATATTGAAATGTAGGTGAAGCTCAAGAAATGTGTTTCTGGAAACAGTCACTAATCTTGGAAAGGACGTCGAAACATAGGACTCAATATTGGGGAGAAAAACGATGTTTTCACTAGTTTTCTTTTTTCTTTATATAATTTCTTCCATTTGAGTCTCTGGTGTCCTTGTAGCAGAAAAAAGGGAACAAACATCTCTTTCCATTATTCAGAAATGAGGCAGGGTCTGGTTCCCTCTTTTTCTATGGTATTGTTAAATAATTTGTGTTCAAGTCAAATTATAGTGAATCTATAGTCACTGCAATACAAGGTGAGATTATAAAGTAATATCCCACCTGTGGATTGTGAAATGGATATTGTTATTTTTAGATATATCTCATGAACACATAGTTATATATATTTAACCCTGTATGGACACAAAAAAGTTAATATTTATGTCCATATAAAGAAATATATGTATGTATATGTTTATAAAGATATATGTATATGTGTGTATTATATATATATATATACACACATACATAGATACATACACATAAATTTATTCTAAGGGTGTAACAGCTCTGTAAAACCGTTGCTATTATTAGTCTCACTTTGCAAATTTGCAGAAACTCACACTCTAAGAAGTCAAGTGACTCACTTATCATCACATAGTTAGTAAATGTTGTGGTTGAGATTCAAACCAAGGTCCCTTTTGACTCAGAGGTCAGGATTCATTCATTTCATGGTATTTTTCTACATCTGTAAATTGAAAGCGTAGTGTTAAAAATAAGAAGTTGAAGCCCAAGAAAATTATTTACACATGGTACTTTTAATATGTTTATTTTATTGACTTTCCTCTCATAAAAATATGGTTTTGTGTGTAGAGTAATAGACATTATTGCTCTTTTTTACAATTTTTTGGGTTGATTGCATTTTATTTCTGTGAGTGCTTATGCCCTCAGGGAGCTCATAATCTAATTGGAAAAGACAACAAGTAAACAATTATTTACAAACAAGCTATATACAGGACAAATGGAAAATAATTAAGAGAGGTAAAGCACGGAGTTGATTGAGCTAGGACTTAAAGGAAGCCAGGAAAGTCAGTAGGCAGGTATGAGCAGGAATTTTCTAGGAATGCGGGGAATCATTTGAGCATTTAATTTAAGACTGGGCAAATCACTTAATTTCCGTTGCTCCCTTCGCCCCACTCCACCCCCAGATAACTCTCTAAACACTATTAAGTTACAAAACATTTTCTGATCTACATTTTCAGATCAATTAAACAAATAATCCCCTACTATGTGCCCGCCATCACTGAGATCTGAAGATAGAATTAAAATAATGAAATAGTTCCTGCCTGAAAGACCACATATTGGGGGTGGGTGGAAAGTGGAGGGTGACACATACACATGTAAATAAGTGTGAAATCTATAAATATATACGTGATAATTCCATGGGATGAGTATAGGTCTAAAATTAAGGACACTGTTAGCAATAGAATAGGATTTCAGAAATGGCATGGTAAGCAGGAATGGGATAAGGAAAAGAAAGGAAGAGTATTCATATGAGTGTGTGTGAGAGAAAATGGTGTGATCAGGGAAGGCATAGAAAAAGATATTTCATCTAAAATAACTAGTGACTAGGTAAAATACTTCAGAATTTACCTAACAAGACAAAACCAGTAGCAGTATGAACATGATTATAAAACATTTCACACACAAATACAGATCTAAACAATTGGAAAAATATTAATTGCTCATTTGTAAGTTCAGTCAATATAATAACATAACATTTCCATCTAAATTAATTTACTTATTCTGTGTGTTACTAATCAAGCTACCAAAGAATTATTTTATAGATCTCAAAAAATATTAACAAAATTCAGAATATCAAGGAAATCAAGGAAAAGAAATGTGAAAAAAAGCAGCATAGCAGTACAAGATTACAAACTTTATTATAAAATGGTAATGAATAAAATAAACTGGTAGTGCCTAAGAAATAGAATAGTTGAACAGTGGAATAAATTAGGTGCATCATATACAGTAGTGACTGACCATAGTTATCTATCATTTGTAAAAACCCAAAGATCTAAGGTTTAAGGGCAAGAACTCTTCATTTGACAAAAACTTCTGTGAAAAGTAGAAAGCAGTCTGTTAGAAACTAGGCATAATGCAACGACATCTCACACCAGAAGGTCAAAATGGGTACATGATTTAGACATAAAGGTTGATATCATAAGTAAATGAGGAGAACACAGAAAATTTTACCTGTCAGATCTAAGGGTAAGGGATGAGTGTATGACCAAAAAGAGATGAGAGGATCAGTGAAAATAAAAAGTATAATTTTGATTACATGAAATTTAAAAGTTTTTGCAAAAAAAAAAAGTCAAAATTATACAGGAATCAGGAAACTAGAAAAAAATTTCACAGCAAATTTTTCAGATAAAGACCTCATTTTACAAATATATACATATAGGAAACCGGCCAAATTTATTAGAATAAGACCTGATAAATGGTCAAAAGATACAAACAGTTTTCAACAGAAGAAATCAGAAGTATCAATAATCATATGAAAAAGTTCCAAATCACTAATAATTAAAGAAAAAGCCACTGAAACAACTCTGAGGTACCACCATATATCTATCAGATTCACTAATATGAGATAAAATAAAAGTTACAAGGCTGGAGGAGATATGGAAAAATAGGTACATTAATGGATTGTTGGGGAGTTGTAAACTGCTTCAAGAATTCTGGAGAACAATTTGGAATCATTCCCAAAAGCTGCAAAATTTTGCATACTTTCTAAGCCAGAAATACCACTATTAGGTCTATATCTTAATATAGAATAGAAATAGATAGATAGAAAGAGAGATAGAGAGATAGATAGATGGATAGATAGATAGATAGATAGATAGATAGATAGATAGATAGATAGATAGATAGATAGATAGATGGATGGATAAAAAGAAAGAAAGATAGACAGACAGAAAGATAGACAGACAGATAGATAGATAGATAGATAGATAGATAGATAGATAGATAGACAGACAGATATAAAACTATTTATTGCAGATAAATTTTTATGGTGGCAAAGAATCAGAAACTGAGGGGATACCCATCAATTGGGGAATGACAATAAGTTATGGTATGTGATTGTGATGTAATACTATCATGCTCTCAGAAATGATGAAAGAGATGGTTTCAGAAAAACCTGGGAAGTATTATATAAAATCATTCAAAGTGAAATGAGCAGAACCAGCAGAAAATTTCACAGAATAAAAGCAATACTGATTGTTGATTTTTATTAATTTTATTGATGATTATCAGTTATGAAAAGTTAAGTTGTTCTGAGTACTACAACAGTTCTGAGTACTACAACAATCCACAACAATTTTAAAGAACCTGTGATTAAAAATGCTATCCACCTCCAGACAGGAACTAATTAGTTCTAAGCATAAATTAAAGCACATTTTAACTTTACTTTTCTAAGTTTGTTCTGTAACATGGCTAAAATGGACATTTTTTTTCATGATTTCACATGTATAATGGATATCGTGTTACTTGCTTTCTCATTGAATGAAGCAGGGACTTGGGAAAGGAGAGAATTTAGAACTCAAAAAATTTTTAAATGTTCAAAATTAATGGACCATGTTGAAAATGGAATCCAAATTTTTGAAAGAATTTATGGACCTGTAGCTGAGTTTTCCTGAATACAATGTCAGCTTTCTATCCACAGTGCCATAATGCCAAGACCAAGCTCAATATATCTGGCTTAAGATTTAAAAAAAAAAAAACCTTCTCTCTATCCACTATGTTATGCCACTTCTTTGAATTTTTATGTTTTATTTTCAGATACCTTGGTGGCTTTCCATAGTTTCCCACCCACCCACTCCACCCACTTCCATTGGCCAGTCTAGCCTTCAAGTTTTCTTCTGTACCTGTCATCTAGATATTGATGTTATCTCCAGGTGCCCTTTGTCAAGTATTCATTAGCCCTGACAAGCCACTTGTACCAGGATGGTATTCAATTCCTGCCCATAGGATAATCCTTGATAGTTCTACTTTTCCACCTATTGTTCCTACAATGGCAACAGTCTCTACGCATACCATTGTGGGCAAGTCCTGAAATGTTTTTACACTTTATGTCAAGTGTCATGGAAGAAGGCATTTGTTCTTAATGGTTATAGCAGATGCCAACTTCCTTGAATTTCTCTCCTAGAGTATAATTAGTCTGCCAGTTGCATTTATTCACCACATCAAACTCAAAAAAAACTTTTCATAATTCTTCTCTAAATGTGTCTATCTACTTTCAAAATCATTTGAGATACCAGCTCTGCTTTTATTATCCCTTTCATTTTTAGGTATAATTTTTAAATCAAGGCTAAATAAAAACTTGGTGACTGACGGACTGAAGTTTTTCAATGACCTTAGATTTTTCAAGTTTCTCTTCTGAAGATTTTAGTGGCTCCTTGAATTGATATCTTATTTCATCTAATTCAGGTTCATGAATGAAGTTATTATTGTTTTATGATTTCCCAGTACTGCTTGACAATGTGTTGATGTATAACTCAGAGAACCATTGGGGGAAAATGATGCCTTTCTAACTGCTTCCAATTGTGTGTTGATGTAGTACTCATACATTATGCAATTATTCATGTCTTCAGTCCATTTCATGTATACTCATGGTTTGCACACTTAAGTGGTAAGTACCATCTACACGGAATCATACTTGGTCAGATGTTAGTATATCTGATTCCTTCCAATGTAGTAATAGAACACAAAGGAGAGCCACTTGCTCAACTGCCCTCAGTGTAAATAGATCATTACGACTGTTCCGTGCAGGAAATGCCTGCAATGCTATGCTGGCCAAACTATTTCATAGATTCATAGGAATTGCATCACAATACCTGAGGTGCCAACCTAATCAATGATAGCACCAAAGGCCAACAGTGAAGTATTTTAGGGTTCCTCCACAGCTCCTTTCTTTACAGCAGTCTCAAGACATGCAATGTTTTTTCCTGGATTTCACTGTGACTGACCTTCCCTTACTTTGCCACGGTCTCTCCCCTTCCACCAAGGTATAAACTTCACAACACGGATGATGGATTAGGCTTTGTGGAAAGAATTTTTGTTATCATAACCATTATCATTACCACTACCATCATCATCATCATTATCATAAATCATTTTTATTTTTATTTCCACAACTATGATTATATTATTTATAAGACACGATGATGAATTAAGTCACATTTATATATACTTTACAGTTTTCAAAGTACTATGGAGTAGAAAGAGTATATATTATTATTTCATAAGGGTATGGGTCTCTTGAGTCAGTCAATCAATTATCATAGCCCTCTTAAGGTAAGTGACAAGATGCTACACACCATACCTTTGTCTGGTGAGAACAATCAATCAGTACAGAAGTATGAATAAGAATTAGACATCAATCAATCAATCACAAGCTTTAGACCTTTTTAAAAATCTTTGATCAATTTAGAAATCCTTGAAACCCACTAGATGAAGTGAAATGATGGCACACAGAGGTGTGCTCAGATTAGCTGAGGAAACTCTTCATGTCATGTGGATTTTCTATAAAATAAAACCCAGGTTTTGGAACCCAGGTATATATGAACATAGAGGAAGTCTGCAACCAAGTCCCTGAGAAGGTATCATTTAGGAAGGGAAGAAAAGAGCCTTGGCTTTGACCTCCCTCCTCTTTGAGGAACATGTGAGCTTTGCCAATTTAAAGGATTTGGAATTTCTCATCAGCATCTTAGTCCTAGCACTGTTCATGATATAGTTGGTACAGTGTTTGCATTCGGAGCAGAGAAAAAGCTACACATACTAAGGAAATACAACTTCAGCACTTTGCATGAAGTACAGCATAAAAGTTACACTATGCCTAATGGGAACTTCATGAGTACCCCACAAAAAAGGAAGAAAGAATATCAAGAAACTGGGAACTTTGAGTAGCTTATTTTGCTTCATGTCTTCAAAGATATAGCTGGGAGGTGTAATATGTAGAGTGCTGACCTAGATTCAGGAGGACTCATCTTCCTGAGTTCAAATCTGGCCTCAGAATCTTACTTGCTATGTGACCCTGGGCAAGTCACTTAACCCTCTTTCCCTCAGGTTTCTCATCTATAAAATGAGCTGGAGAAGGAAAATGGCAAACCATTCCAGGATCTGTACCAAGAAAATTCCAAATGGTGTCACACAGAGTTGGAGATGAGTGAAACAAATAAACAACAATAACTTGAAGACCAATAACTGGAGACCACTTTCCTTTTATACCCGTATATATTTGTGAGTGAGTGTATCATAATCTAGGGTCTTATTTTGTATCAAATATGGTACCATAGAAAATAACTGTTTCTAAGAGCTAATTAAATATGGCTGACTAATGGATAACAACACATAGTCATGGTGAGGATACACACTAGTGGGGGTGTATCTTTGTATAGCTTTAGACACATACTGTATTTTTAGATAGAGATTTTTTTTAAAAAATCTCTCTACTACTACTCTGGACTACCCTTAAATCTTGGAAGGGAGATAGAGTAGATACCATCTAGGGACCCATCTTTCCATGAGTAAGAGTAGTCACAGAGCCTGTCTCACAACCTACATTTTTATAGATCAGGAAACAAAATTCAGTGACTATAGGCCCATAGCAAGTTAATGTTGGAGAAAAGATGCAGGAGAGGATTCTGGGAAGATGGCAGAGTAGTTCAGAAAATTCCAAGGTCTCAAAATCTTTTCCCCACAAAAGAGTTAAAATAGCACCTTAGGGTGAACAAAGTATGGGTGGAGATAACTAAGAACAGGGGCATAACTGGGGTCCTTCTGGAATAATTTGAGAAAATCAGAAGAAAAATCTCAGGAAGAGTTTTGCTTCCTGTGAAGGATAAGCACCTCCAGGCTAGGTTCCCTTTTAACAGCAAGAGGCAAGCCTCCTAACAAGAAACAAGCCCTGGGGTTAGTTGGAACTTTTACCCCTGGGATAATGAAGGCGTTTGAGCCTGGGAAGATGGAGGGAACCTCTGCTGACCAGGCCCACCAGACCCAGCTTTGCTGGGAAGAGCAGTGGGGGGGCAAAAACAAAACAAATCAACACATGCAGTGTCGGGGTGGGTGGGAAGTGCAGAAGCAGGGGGGCTGAAAGCCCTGGCTGTGGGCACTTACAGGAGGCTGAAGGGTCTGACTTTGGTTTCAGGTTAGAGGCAAGAACTGAAGATCTGGGCAAAAGGCACCATTCCCCATGCCCCAGGGTTAGAGGTGTCTACAAATAAATAAGCTACCACAAAAAAAGAAAAAATACACAGGCAAAGCAGAGAGAATCCAACTATAGAAAACTATTATGGGAATAGAGATGACTGGAGTTCATCTTCAGGGAGGAAACTGAAGTAAAGAAACCCCCAAATAGTAACATGAAATGGTCACCTGCCCAAAAAGAACAAAGTAAAAAAGTGCACAGGAGAGAACAAAAGAAAACAAACAAGGAAGCAAAGATGGACAATTCTTGACACAACAAGTATTATTTATCATATAGGTTTTCTTAAAATCAAAATTCATTGTGACACATTTTGAATCCTCTCTTATGTTCTGCTGTGCCCATGACATGCTTTTATTTCTTTCTAACTTTGTATTTGAGTTCCAATATTTAAGTTTATGGTATTTTTTTGTTTCTTTTTTCTGTTCTGTATTTGTGTTCTGGTGTTTGGTTCTAAAGAAAAATTTTAGGAAAAAAAAATGATGCAAAAACATATCTTCTAACTCCACACCCAGTATTATTTTTGCTATACTGCATATTACCTATAAATAAGAGGATGCCTGAATTCAGTATCACAATTGTTTTTGTTTGTTTGTTTACAGTTATTTATATGTTCATATGTATGTGTTTATCAGTATGCATTCAAAATCTGACTACTCAAGTCTGAGAGTTGGTTGAGTATTATCCAGAGTTGTCATACATATTCCTGTATATAGATGTAAATTTTGGAAAACTCTGTCACAGGTCAATCTGAAACATTCTATTTCTGTGGAATTTGTCAACTTAATTGGATTTTTAAAAGGCTTATTTATATCCTGAATACAAATTCTATTTTAACAGTAGAGCTGTTTGCAAAGATGTCATGTTACGTACACAATGTGGTTCAAGATTCTATATAAAATGACCTATAGACTGTAGCTGAATCATGCCTTCCTCTTCTTTGGAAAAGAGATTATGGGCTAGAGGTACAAAATATATTGCTAGAAATAACTAAATCTTTTGTTTATCTTGCTTTACTCTTTGTTTTAGGACAGGATTCATTTGGCGGAGAAGTGAGATTGGGAAATCGTTATGGCATTCGAAAAAGGAAAAGGAATACATAAAAATAAAATATAATAGAAATAAATTAATAATGGAATGATGCAAGATACTTCTAGTGACCCCAATGGTATCTTTTCAATCTTTTATTCTCTGTTGGATATCAGAGACATTTGCACTTGGGTAATGACTTTACATGTTAAATTGAGCTGTATGTAAATTTCCCCAATCTACTTTAGAATTACCACTTTTGGCAGCTAGTTCTCAGATCCTTGCTACTGTAGTATTAAAATGTTCTTGTGAATTGTCTATTTGACAGATGAGACTAGTTTATGGTGAGCCCTTTCTCTAGGCTCAGAATATTAAGTTTAAACTTAAGTGTGGTTTGCAAATAACTAGGGGGCTTCTGCAAACCTTATTTAATGCACTAAACTGCTCTTTCTGGAGTCCCATCTCCACTCAGGAAACTGATTGGCTTTCTTGTATAAACCACAGTCATGTATTTTTATGTTCTACTGAATTACAAACCTGCAAGGTGGCCTAAAGGCAAATTTTTATTTTATTTTAAAAATGTATCATTTCTTTTTTTTCTTTTGGGCTTTAAAATTTCATTTTTTAATAAATCGGACTGAGAATGTAGCTTATGAGCAATAAATCTGTACAATATTTGTAAAAAAAAAAGAGAGTAGTGTTATGGTGTGGGTAGTAACATAACTTTCAGTTGGAGACAAGTCAAAACACAACTACACAAATATACAAATAAAAAACAGGTCCTTAAATCTTTGTTAATTATGAAATATACCAACTTTTGATGGGTCTCTGTTATGCTTTTGCTATGTTTTGTTTATTAGGCATTATAGAAATATCACTTGAATAAAGATCAGAATAAATAAATGGACATGCATATAAACTTTAATGTTTTCAAAGCATTTTGATGTTTCTAAAGAACTTCAATTGGTCCATCTCAATTGAGTTAATCAATTAACAAGTATTTATTAATCACCTACTATTTTCCAGACTAGCTATTAGAAGTCAGGCATATAATGATGGAAGTAAAACAGCCTTTGTGCTCTCAGAAATGTCACCTTCTATGAGGGAGATATATGTACCCACAAACACAGATGCCAAGTACATACTTAAGCTTTCTGGAAATCATTTTGTTTGTCTATAAAGTGGTAAGAAAGAGTCAGTTTGTTATAATAGACATTTGGCTTAGAAGTCAGAAAGAGGTTGGTACAAGTTGCATCTATGACAGGTTCTTTCTATGTCACCCTTACCCAGTCCCAACCCCTCAGTGATCTCAACAATCTCTAACTGTAAAGACACGGGGAAGGTGCATTGGTGGAGGAATTTTCCTTTGGAGTTCCCAACACCAATAAAATCACAGATCCAGTCCCAAAGTCCTATAAAGTAGGGACGATATAGCTATAGTTGACAGTACCTCCCTCCAAGGATTATTGGAGGGCTCTTATAAAAATGTGTGTTAGGTATTTTGCAAACTTAAAAGTACAATTTATATCTCATTTGATTGTTTTGTTACTTCCTGTGTGACTTTGCAAAAGTATCATTATCACATTGTCCCTCATTTGTTTACTTGTTTTTTTTCAATTATGCATGTATCAGAAATGCAAATACTGATTGTGTTAATACTTCTCTCAAGTCATCCATCCTTCAATTCAAACGCATTCACAAAGGGACCACTTTGCACCAAGCACAAAGATGTTGGGGATATAAAGATAGAAGAAAAATAGTCCTTACCTTCAAGGAGCTTATATTCTAACTGGGAGGAAAATATGCTTGAAATAAACATACACAGTACTGATACTATGTAGCCATGTAGGGAAAGTACCACCCAAACACTTTTTGAGATAGAAGCTATTATTTTACTATTTTACAAATGAGGAAACTAAGGAAGAAAGTTCAATGATTTGCCCCAGGGTTACACAGCTAGGAAATATTTGAGGTGGGATTAAATCGTACTTACTCAGGATACCAAGACCAAGATGTACCATGCTGACCTCAGAACAAATGATGAGGAGGAGGAGATCTTGCTTCATTAAATAGTGAGAATGTAAGATATAATGAGACAACCTAATTAAAATGTTCATTTCTTTGAACCAGGGATTCCACTGTTGTTCATATACTTCTAATGTGGGCAGTGGTAAATTGAAGGCACAATACACACACACGTGTGTGCACACACACGTACACACAAACATGGTGGTGCTTTATTTGTTGCTGTAGAAAATGGAAACAAAGTAGAGGTCCATCAAGTAGGGAATAGGTAAACAATGAATGTAATGGGGTACTTCTGGGTTTTTAAGAAATGATGTATATGTTGAATACAGTGAACCATAGGAAGACTTATAAATTAACACAAATTGAAGTAAAAAAAAAGTGACAAGGAGAACAATATACACAAGGAATTTCTATGACAATACAATGATACTAACATAGTAAAAACTGAATGTTGCAGATTATAATGACTGAGCTTGCCCCGGAAGAAAATACACAAGTAGGTATCTGCTCAAGCTTGTTTGCAGAAATTGGGAGTTAGGGAAATTCATAGATGAAGGATATTGCATATAACATAACTTAACCACTGAGTGCCTGAGGAAATTCTCTAAGATTGTAAATTGCAAAGAAAGTGATGATTTACATTGCTAAAGGAAGTTTATCACTAGGAGTTCTCTAAGCAAATTCACTGTCTAGTCCAAAACAGAAAACAGTTACTTGACTTTTTGGCAAGTTTTTATTCATTTTTTATTTTTTTAAATTTATTTATTTACTTTTAGTTTACAACATTCAGTTCCACGATCCCTTGAATTCCAAATTTTCTCCCCTTCCCTTTCCTCCCCCTCTCACCCCCCCCCCCATGGAGGCATACAATCAGATATAGTTTCTACCAATTTGGTGTGTTTTTTAAAAAATTATTCTGAATAAATGTGTGTATATACACAGACATATGTGTGTATATCTGAAAGATATCTGAAAGATACATATCAAGTAAGCATCTATACAGATACTTTGTAAGCCTATATCTAAAAGATATGTAAATTTAGTAAATATATACATATATATGTACACAATCAAACATTGTCAAAATCCAGGAACATACATAATAGAATA
>CM053586.1:323616697-323631797 GCA_028646515.1 Pseudochirops corinnae
AGGGTATATATTCATATGAATACATATGTGAATGTGTGTATATATGTGTACATAGACAGAGAGCATAGGATCAATTGAATATGAAGGGATGATATTTTAAAAGGTTAAATTGAGAGGTGGGAGAGGAATAAAAGGAGAGGAGACTGGGAGAGAAAGAATGGGGTTAATCATCTCATATAGAAGAGGCAAGGGATAACTGTTACAATGGAGGGGAAGAACAGGAAGGCAAAAGGGAATGGGTCAACCTTACTCTCATTGAATTTGGCTTAAGGAAGGAATGACATACATTCTAAATTGGGTATCTTGCCACACAGGAGAATAGGGGCGATGGGGATGAGAGGGGGGATGATGAAGGAGAGGGCAGGTTGGGGGAGGGGGGTTGTTAGAAGTACACACTTCTGTAAAGGGACAGGGACAAAGTAGAGAATAGAACAAGAGTGGAGTGGAATAGGAAGGAGGGAAATATAGTCAGTCTTTTACAATAATGTCCATTGTGGAGATGTCCTACATAACTACACATGTACAGCCTGTATTGAACTGCTTGTCTTTCCAGTGTGGGTGGGTGATGAGGGAGGTAGGGAAAGAATCTAGAATTTAAAGTTCTCAAATCAAATGTTAATATATTATTATTATTATTATTATTATTATTATTATTATTATTATTTACATGTAACTGGGAATTAAGATATACAGGCACTGGGGTAAGTAGGTCCATCTTGCCCTACCAGAAAGTCAGAGGGGTGATGGGGGAGGATATAGGAGAGAACAGATTGGGGTAGGGGGTAAACACAGGATTGCTGTTTTGGTGTGGTGGGTAGGGAAAAGATGGGGAGAAAATTTGTAGCTCAAAATCTCATGAAAATGAATGATATAAACAAGAAAATAAAGAAAAGTTAATTTTTAAAAAGTAAGGAAAAAAAGAAATAAATCAATGGTGATATTGTCACTTAAATTTTTTAAATGTTAATTGAAGTTGTTGTATTTATGACAGCTATTGCAAAAAAGCCCATTTCATAGAAATATGATATAGCTAACAGTAGTAAAGTTTATATTACTTTATTTGATATACCAGAGAATTATTTTTTCACCCATGGTCAAAAGATAGTAAGCCATTTGGGTTTGAATGCTTTTTTCAACATATTATCATAAAACAAGTCTTTTTAACTATTCTTTTTAAAAATGAAATAAGGCCAAAAGCATCACATTTGTCTATAACAAGTAAGTTCTCATATTTTTGCAAATATCTAAGTCTTTAAGATAAAATCAGAATGCTTTTGTAGATTACTTAAGTGCTAAATTTTTTAAGTCTCTCTTTTCTTTAATTCTATTTGCAAGGGTGGTATTTTTTTGTATTGGGAAAGGTTATTTTATAAATTTATTATCCATAGCTCTAATTTTTTCACGAATGTAATTATTCTGTTTTTATGGATCAGAGTAAGAATGTACAGACCTTGATTTATTTGGAGTGTTCAGTTTTCAAAACTATCACCAAATAAACGTGTCTCAAAGGGAAAAAAAAGAGCAAGTTTTTTTTTTAATTTGTCCATTTCTGATTTTTTAAGTTAACAGTCTCAAAAAAACCTACCCGTTGCTTTGCAACTGCAATGCTCAAATACAGTTTCTTCATCTCATCTTTATTTTTCTTGTAAATTGGCATTTACTTTGATCTTTGCCCTAGCTAGTCAATGATCTGACTGCACACAGATATGTGATTCTAAAATGATTGCTATGTTTATACTCAGACTTTTCCTGTCTGTTTAAGATCTATTCAATTTCATTTTTTATGGTAACATTTGGTGTTCAACATATCTAGGGCCTCCTGACTTCTCTACTTTAAGTATGCATTCATGATGTGCAGGTGTGAGGCTTCTGGGTAATTCAGAAGCCTTTGGCCTCTTTCAAATCCTAGTACTAAAGTATATTTTCTGATAGAGTTGAGATTTTTTCCTCTTCTGTCTAGGGTACAACACATACACACAAATAACTATAATGAATAATATGTGCTGCATACATATGAGAGATAAAATGTCTCAGTTAGTGCCAAAAGTGGATGGGAGAATCCTTTAACAACAACTTAAGAAGTCGGGGAAGAGTTCATTGAAACTGCTATTTGATTTATTCATTGAAGGATGGGTAGAATTTCACAAGTGGAAGCACGAAAGGTCATTTGTGACATTAGGAATAATGTGAGCAAAAATATGATGGTAGGAAAGAATAAGGCATATGCAAAAGAAGATGAGGTAGTCCTGTTTGTCTAGAGCACACAGTAAACAGAAAATAGTAACATGACATAAAATTATAAAGACAGGTTGTCTGAAAACTACAGAAGACCTTAAAATGCCATACTAGAGTATCTAAAACACATAGTCAAGACAATAGGAAATCTTGGAATGATTTTAAGTAGGGGAATGACATGATGACATTAAGTTTAATCATAAATAAGACTAATTTGGTAGAAATGTCAAAGAGAACTTGGAAGTAAAAAGGGAATGGGAAAGGATTAATTCAGTTAGTCAGCTAGTCAACCAACATTTATTAACCTAGTATGTGTCAGACACTGTGCTAAATTCTAGGGAGATGAAGAAAGGCAAAAGATACTCCCTGCTTTCAAGGAGGTCACAGTTTAATGAATCTAATGGGGGAGACAGCATGCAAACAACTATGTCCAAAAAGCTATACACAGAATAAATTGGAATTAATCAAGAGAGGGGAAGTCCTAGAATTAAGACGGACCACAAAAGTCTAGGCAGATAAAATTCATGGTCAGTATTTTTATTGGAGAGGAGTAGAGATTTAAGGAATGACTCAGGTCTCCCACCTGGTAATATAGAGCTCTTTCTAGCATGCAATAATGGCGTCCTTAATTGAATTACCGTTGTTCATTCATTCATTCATTTACTTTTAGGAAGAAATAGATGCTTTGCAAAAGGCTCCTCACCTAAACTGAATACTGTCTCCCTCTTTGTTCTAGGATTTCCATTTGACAGACTGGATCATATATCACCAGAAGAACATGCAAGCTATGTAGTTCTGCCTTCTTTCTATAACTTGCAAATACTGCTTTTACAATCAGTGAATCAAGTCCTCTTATCCATCCCCTCAACCATTTTCAAATATCTCTAAACAAGCCTCTTTAATAGCCTAAACCATCATTGCTATTTCGTTTGTTTGAAGTCAAGGTTTTGTTTGTTTGCTTGTTTGTTTGTTTAGGGAAAGATAGAAGGAGATATAGAATTTGATCAGATTAATCATTGACCATCCTATTTTAAAGAGTCTCTGAAATCTGGAAAGCACCTCAGACATCATCTAGAAGTAATCAAACCTAAATAGGACACACTGCTACAATATCTCTGACATATAGCCATCTACCTTCCATTTGAAAAGCTACATTAATTGAAAACACATTATTTCTAAATGAGCCTGTTTCATTTCTTACAATTTTTTTTTGACTTTCATGGAGCCTAAACATGCCTTCCTTTAGATTTTTCTAAACAATTCTTCAGCTCTACCCTCTAGGGACAAATAGAATGAATCTAAGCCATCTCTTATATGACAAATCTTTAAATACTTGAAGACTGCTTTATATATTCCCTCCCCCCATTCCAAAATTATCTTTCTTCCAATCTAAATACCTTTAGTACAGACCAGCCATTATATGGAATGGTATTGAGGTCCCTCATTGTCCTAGACACCTATAGCCTTTCTGAAATATTCTAAACTTAATATTCTAAATGTGGTTAGGCAAGATGTAGGCTTTTTTTGATTTGCTTTTCAATCAGGTCTCTTCCTCAACACTATTTTCATCATTTAAAAATGATTTTTTTTTTAAAATAAACCAAAGCAACATTTATGGAGTTTGCCAGAAGATGATAGCTCTTCTGCTAAGTAGTCACAGCATTCATGAAGAAAAGTGTTGGTTTTTTTAAAGTTTATTATGAACATTTTTTCTTTTTTAAATATTTCGAGCTTCAGATTTTCTATCTCCTCCCCAGACCTCACCAACCCACAGAGAAAGCAAACAATATGATATCAATTACACATGTGAAATCATGCTAATTATTTAGCCATCCCACCAAAAAAAAAAAACCAAAAACAAAAACAAAGAAAGTGAGAAAAACATACTTTAATTTGCATTAAGTTAATCAATTCTCTCTCTGTAAGTGGATATAATTTTTTTTTCATCCTGAGTTCTTTGGAATTGTCTTGGATCATTTTGTTGATCAGAGCAGCCAAGTCTTTCACCATTAATCATCATTACAATATTATTGTTACTGTACACAAGGATCTCCACGTTCTTCTCACCTCACTTTGCTTCAGTTCACATAGGTCTTTCCATATCTTTTTTTTTTCTAAAATCACCCCCTTTGTCATTTGTTATAATACAATAGTACTCAATCAAAATCATATGCCACAACTTATTCAGTCATTCACCCACGAAAGAGCATGCCCTCGATTTCCAAGTCTTTGCCACCAAAAAATAGCTACTATAAATATTTCTTACATATAGGTCCTTTTCCTTTTCCTTTGATCTCTTTTGGGGCACAGATGTAGTAGTAGTATTGCTGGATCAAAGGGTGCAGAGTTTTATAGCTCTTTGACCATAGTTCCAGATTATTTCCCAGAATGGTTTGACCAGATAACTACTCCAACAACAGTTCATTAATGGACCTTGTTTTCCCTCATCTACTCCAGCATGTGTCATTTCTGAAAGACATGAGCTAGTACCTCAGAGTTGTTTTCCTCTGCCTTTTTCTAATCAATAGTGATTTACAGCATGTTTCTTAAGACTATAGATAGCTTTGATTTCTTCGGAAAACTGCTTGTTCCTTTCCTTTCAACATTTATCAACTAGGGAATAGAGACAAATGAGACCTGTATCTGAAAAAAAAAAAAAAAATATATATATATATATATATAGTACCATAGACTATATATATAGTCTATGGTACTATTTAGCAAAAGATAGTTTCCCTGATTATGTCTTTTAATTAGGTCTCTTTTGGCTTTCACTTTGTCTGAGATCATGATTGATACGACTTTTTTTTTAATTCCTGTACCTTATTTTAATTTTCTCTGTGTGTCTTTCTGTTTCAAGCATGTCTCTTGTAAGCAACTTATTTTTGAATTCTGGTTTCTAATGAATTCTGCTATCCACATCTGTTTTATGGGTTAGCTTATCCCATTCACGTTTAGAGTATGATTACTATGTATTTCCTTCCATCCTATTTTCTTCTGTTTATCCATCTCTCTTGCTTTTTATCCTGTCCCTCCTCAAAAGTATATTTTGCTTCTGATCACTGCCTCCCTAATCTACCCTCTTTTTTATTACTCTCTTCAATATCTCTTATCCCCTTCCTCTACAATTTTTTATTGGGTAGGATAGATTTCTACACCTGTGTATATATACTCTCACCTCTCTGAACCAATTCTGATGTGAGTGAAGTTCAAGCAAGCTTGCTATACTTTCATTTTCTCCTCCACTATAAAAACTCTTCCTTGTGTGATTTTTTTCATGTGAGAAAAATTCCCTAATATACCTCACACTTTCTTATCACTACATTTTTTGAGATAATCTCAAGATATTCAATTCAAACTCATGTCTGCTGTCCATGTAGACTCCTTCTGAGTCACTTACAGTTACTCTTTCATATTTACCTTTGTATGTGCTTCATTTAAGTGTTGTACATGAATGTCAAATTTTATATTTAGCTCTGGTCATTTCATTAGGAATGCTTCTATTTCATTAATGAAGAAAATGCAAATGAAGGTTGCCTCACCATATCAGATCTCAAACTATATTATAAAGTGGCAATCATCAAAACTATCTGATACTAGCTAAGTAATAGAGTGGTTGATCAATGGAATAGATTAGGTATACCAGGCACAGTAGTAAATGACCCTAAGAGTCTAGTCATTGATAAACCCCAAGCCACCAGCTTCTGGGATAAAAACTCTCTATTTGACAAAAACTATTGGACTGGGAAATCTGGAAAGCAGCATAGCATAAGCAAAGTATAGACCATATTATACCATAAATTAAGACAAGGTCAACATGCATGAATGATTTGGACATAAAGGGTGGTGTCATAAGCAAATTAGGAGAGCAAGGAATAGTTTACCTGTCAGATCTATGGAGAAGGGAAGAATTCATGACCTAATATTAGAGAGTATTATAAGATATAAAATGGATCATTTTGATTAGATTAAATTTAAAAGGTTTTACACAAACAAACCTGATACAACCAAGATTAGAAGAAAAGTAGAAAGCTGAGAAAAATTTTTATAGTAAATGTCTCTGATAAAGGCCTCATTTCTCAAATACATAGAAAACTGTGTCATACTTTTAATAAAATAATTCATTCTCCAATTGACAAATGGTAAAAGAATATGAACAGGCAGTTTTCAGATGAAGAAATAAAAACTATCTATTGTCATATGACAAATGCTCTAAGACACTATTGATTAGAGAAATGAAAATTAAAATAATTCTAAGTTACCACCTCACACCCATCAGATTAGCTAATATAACCAAAAAGGAAAATTATAAATGTTAGAGTAGATGTGGGAAAATTGGGGCACCTCATGCCCTGTTGGAGTTGAGAACTGATCCAACCATTCTGGAGAGCAATTTTGAACTATGCTCAAAGAGCAATCAAACTGTGCATACCATTTGATTCAGTAATGTCACTAATAGTTATGAAATCCAAAGAGATCATAGAAAAGGAGAAAAAAGACCTACATGTACAAAAATACTTAGAGCAGCTCTTTTTGTGGTGGCAAATAATTGGAAACTGAGGGGTGCCCATCAATTGGGGAATTCCTCAACAAGTTGCAGTATATGAATGTAATGGAATAGTATTGCACTATAAGAAAAATGAGCAGGTAGATTTCAGAAAAACCTGAAAAGACACATGAAGTGATGCAAAGAGAACTGAGCAAAATCAGAAGAACATAGTATAAAGTTACATTGACATTGTGTGATGATCAGCTCTGAATGACCTAATTCTTCTCAGCAATACAATGATCTAAGACAATTCCAAAGGACTCATGATGGAATATGCTATCTACATAAAGAACTGATGGAGTCTGAATGCAGATTGAAGTATACTATTTTCACTTTTGTTTGTTTTTTTTTCTTCTTTTGGTCTGTTTCTTCTTTTACAAGATGAATAAAATGGAAATATATTTTACACAATTCCACATATATAGCCTACATCTAATTGTTTACCATCATAAGGAAGAGAGAGGGAGGAGGAAGGGAAAAATTTGGAACTCAGTTTTTTAAGGGAATGTTAAAAATTGTCTTTACATATAATTGGAAAAAATAAAATACAATTTTAAAAATAGATAATCTTCTACTTTATAAAATATTCACTTTTATTCTGGAGGATTATACTCAGTTTTTCTGGGTATGTTATTCATGGTTATAATCCTAGCTCCTTTGACTTCCAGAATATCATATCCCAAGTCCTTTATTTCATTAAAATGGACACTGATAAATCTTGTTTGACCCTGACTGTGACTCCACAATATCTGAATTGTTTCCTTCTGTCTTTTTGCAATATTTTCTCTTTAACTTTGGAGTCAGGGAATTTGGCTCTAACATTCCTGGGAGTTTTCAAATTGGGATCTCTTTTAGGAAGTGATTGGTGGATTCTTCCAATTTCTATTCTACCCTTCAGATCTAAGATATCACAATACCATTTCTTGATAAGTTCTTGAAATTATGATGTTGTAATGGCAAAGAAATTTGAAGATCCCTTTGTATTGGAAAGCTAAGCAGTATGTAGCACCTAGTTTCAAATTAAACCTCTGTTAAAGAAACAGAAGGTATGAACCCCTGTTGTGGACATACAGGAAGGGGCTGAATAGGGAGGAGCTATACCATATTTAAGGAAGAGCACAAGCTGGACAGTCAGAATTCCAAGCATGTGGAGGCAGGGCAGCTGCTGCTGCTGGTCTGACGACTGAACTAAGAATTGAGAAAAACTGAGAAGAGGAATGAGAATTGAGAACTGAGATACAATTTCTTAGAGCAAGCCACATGGAGGCTGGACAAAGTGATTTTGATTTTAAGAATGTAGATTATGGTGCTGAGGATTTTGGAGGGCCAGTTAAGCTGCTGAAGCTGCTGAGAATTCCCAAGGGCCAGCTGGAGCTGCCAAGGACTTCCAAGGGCCAGGTAGAGCTGCAGAAGACTGAGGAAGCATGACTGTGGTGCCAGGATTTTGTACAAATGTTGTGGTGGCTTTGTTAATGTGCATGAATGTTCTGGCGGCTTTGTTGAGCCTTGTCTTCCCAGGAACAGAGACTGTGAAAGATTTGAGATGGACTGGACACTGTGAGCTCCAATGTGGAGCAGGAACTGCATGCAGAGCTAGACAAGGAGCTGAGAGCTTTCTGCCTTTGAACTCAGGTGGCAGTTGGTTAGATTTGGGCAGGAGCTGGGACCATGGAAGAGGAGCCATGGAAGCTGAAAGCCTTCCCTGAGTCAGGATGAAAAGACCTCTCCATGAGTACTGAGTAGTGATGAAATTGTGATTTACTTGTGACCAACGGGTGGATGGCCTGTGCATTTCCCACCACCCTTATGAGGGTACTGAGTAGTGACTGATGACAGAATAGTGACTGATTATTGAATAGTGACTGATGACTGAATAGTGACTTATTTGTAACTTATTACACCCCCATGGGTGGAGAACTTTGACCTTTTGTACTTTATGATTGAATGATTGAGTTACTAAGTGATTGATTGACTAAATGATTGTACTTTGTTCAAAACTATGTGACCATTTTGGTGAAAACTATGTGGCCATTTTAGTGATAAGTTGTTGACTTGTGACACGGTAAATATTGTATTTTGTTTTTCTGTGATAAGTTGCAATATTGTGAATTCTGTACCTTGATTTTCTGTGAATGTTTTGCTTTGATTTATTATTGAATAGAGAGTTCATTATACTATGTAACCAGAACCTTGAAAGCTATTCACAGCAGCTGTCCTCTGGAAAGCTGCTTGTGCATGGCTTTACAGATGTCTAGGTTCTTTTTTGATCATGATTTTCAGGTAATCCAGTAATTCTTAAATTATCTCTTCCCAATATATTTTCCCATGCCAATTGTTTTCCCCAAGAAATATTTCATATTTTCTTCTATTTTTTTCATGGGGGTTGGGAGGCATTGTTTTATTGTTTCTAAGTCTCATGAAGTCATTAGTTTCCACTTGACCAATTCTAAATTTAATGAATTATTTTCTTCAGTGAGCTTTTATACCTCTTATTATTTTTTCATTTGCCAAATTCTGCTTTTAAAAAATGTCTTTTATTCAGTGAATTCTTATTCCTTTTTTTTTGATTTAAGCCAATTCCCTTTTTAAAGTGTTAAGTTTCTTTAATGTTTTTTTTTTCGTGCCTCCTTTACCAAGCTGTTAATTATCTTTTGATAATTTTCTTGCTTCACTCTCATTTCTTTTCCCAATTTTCCCTCTACCACTCTTATCACCTTATTTAATTAACTCTTCTAGGAATTCTTGCTGGCCATGGGTCCAAATTATATTTTCCTTTGAGGCTTTGCTCATAGCTACCTTTACTTTGCTTTCTAAATTTATAATTTGGTCTTTCTTGCCATTGTAGTAGCTTTTTAGGATGAAGTTCTTTTTTATTATTTGCTCATTTTTCTAGTGTGTTTCTTCACTATGAACTTTATATTAAAGTTAGGCTCTACCATCTGGAAGTGGGAAGGCACTGTGGCAAGTTTCAGACTTTTTTGTGCTAATATTTTCAGAGCTAGTTCTGGGAGTTTGAAAATTTTCATTTCTTCCAACATAGTGTGATCTGAGGATAGGTGTGGTTACTGCTCTCCTGGTCTATTCTTGAATCTTTATCCAGAAATGCCCTTGCTTCCCTGCAGTCACATGTGCTAGCACTCTGCTTGGTCCTGGAACTATGACTAGAGTTCCTGCTCCCTTGTGACTTATCTCAAGTTCTCCTCTCTGCATTGGGAATGTGATACAGAATGACTTATAGGCAATAGAGTTGCCAGTCACTGTCAGATTTACTGAATATTTAATAAAGGTCCTCCATAATCTCTTTCTGACAAATTTTCCAATATATGAGCTGAGAGCTCTGAAGCTGTTACTGCTGTTGCTGCTGCTATTATGGCACCTCTAAGGGCTATGGCTAGTGGTCCTGTTGTCTTCCTATCCTGATGTTACAGACCTCTCCTAAGTTATCCTAAGCTGGAAAAAATATCTCCCTATGATTTTTCGTTTGCTCTGATGCTCCAAAGTTTTATTTGAGGCATTATATTAAAGTCGTTTGGAGAAGAATATTGGGAGAATTCAGCTGGCTTCTGGCCTATATTCCATCATTTTGGCTTTACCCTAATTCTGTCTATCTTTAAGTAACCTAATTATAATTAGATGTTTTCTTATTTGTTGTAATTGTATTGCTAGCAAAGTGAATGGAACATAGCAGGTGCTTAAAGTTGTTGTTGTCTTTTATCCTCAAAGAGGACCAATAACATGAAAAGCAGGATGCCTTAACTTGTATGTGAATTGGATCTGAGTAGAGCAAAACTGCAAAGTCATTAGCCTCACTTCTCCAGTCTAGCTGCTTAATAAAAACATGATGATTGACTGATATTTATAACATCATAATTTTTTAAAAAGTGAAAGAAAAACAAGGGACATTTTGCAGTTGAGAACTGGTAAAAACAACATGAAGAAATAATTCTCAAAACAAATTAATACTATCAGGAACCATATAAAACATTGCTCTAAATCACTAAATATAAGAGAAATGCAATTCAAAATGCTAAAATTTCACATCATGCCCAGCAAACTTGCAAAATGTCAAAAGATGGATATTAACAACATTAGAAAAACTAAAGAAAGATGAACACATTAATGTGCTTTGTAGGCCATGATGAATTGGTCCAACTATTCTGGAAAGCAATTTGGAATTACACTAACAAAGTAACTAAAATCTCAATATGCTTCCCCCTGAAATTAGTTATTTATTTATGTTTAACATTATTTTTTTAAGTTGAGTTCCAAATTCTTTCCCTCCCTCCAGCCCCTTCACCATTGATTGAGAAAGCAAGCAATATAATATCAATTATATATATGAAGTCATTCAAAATATATTTCTATTTTAATCATGCATGTTGCAAAAAAAACCCAAGTGATACAGAAAATAATGTATGCATACATATATATATGTATGTACATATACATATACTTAAATTTACACTCAGAGTTCATCCGTTCTTTCTCTGGAGTCGGACATAATTTTTCATCATGAGTTCTTCAGAATTGTCTTCAATTGAATAACTAAGTCTTTCCCAGATGATCATGTAATAAAATTTCAATACCCTTGAAACCAGAGATCCCATTGTTAATTATCTTTCCCAGGGAGGTCAAGATAGAAACAATAGTCTCATACTCTCTGAAATATACATATAAAACACTTTTTTATGTGGGGGGGAGGAAAGGATAAGAAACAAAGTCTATACCCACTGATAGGGAATAGCTAATAAAGTTGGGAGAAATGAATATAAAAGAACACTAATGTGTCATAAGAAATAATGAATATGATTAGAGAAGTTTGGGAAGCATTGTATGAAGTGAGACAGAATGACATAATCAGAACCCAGAAGACAATGTTAACAATTTTAATAGCAATAGAAATAGAAAGAACAAAAGAAAATGTATTCCTTATAGTTATAATGACAAAGCCTGGCTGTAGAAATGGGAAATTTTGCCTCCTGTTCGGTAAAGGTAAGGAATTATGAATGTGGAAAAATGTACTTATAGTCTGATTGGCTAGTTTCTGGGTAGCTTTTTTTTCATCTTTCATTTCTTATTCTTTGTTACAAAGGATAGACTGCTAGATAAGGCATAAGTAAGAATGTATTTGGGAAAGGTGACTTGAAAATGAAAGATATTGGTATTTTAAAACAAACAAAAAAATGTGTTTAGAGAAGCATCTCCCCTCAACTGGAAGAAAACTATTTCTCTGAGTTTAGAGAGAAATGGCTTGTATTTATCTCTGAGATCTCTTCAAAACCAACATGTGCTTCCGAAATAGACCAGTGGGAGTGTGGCCATGCAGTGTGTGGAAGCTCCCCTTATGCCTGACATTTCCCTCAACAGTGCTCTTGAGTCTGGAATGTCTCAGCGAACACAAATTTTTATAAGGGCTCTCAATCAAATATCTGTTTGGGAGGAAAGACGGACATTGGTGGTGATGGTGGGGAAGGATTTTTATTTCCATAATTGAGTTTGAGTGTTTCAAAGTGCAGTTGGTTTGATTTTCTTCTTGTGCTCCAGACCACAGGTGTTTCCCATTAAGCCTAGTGAACTGACTTTGGCGGCATCCAGCTGAGCGGTGGGCACAGAATGCTTTCTGTGATCTGCCAATAACTCTTTGTCCTGGCTTTGTTTCTGGAGATTCCACTTGAATCAGTTCAAAAGCTGATAATCTGCTTCATCCATGAAGATTAACCCCTTTAAAAAAAAAATTAAGTGTGCTTCCACATAATTGGACAGAATAACAGAGCTCTCTTAATATCATTGTTAAATTAGAGAATGATTTTTAAAGTGTGATAAAAAGAGGCTTTTGGAAGAGCACTCAATATGTAGTACTGCTACCAAAATGACTTTATCAATTCTCTCAGTCTAGGTAGAGAACAACGGAATGAGTAATAAATCTAAATGAGATAGTGCCTAAATACTTATATTATAAAATATGTTGATGGCTGTGTCTGCTCTCCAATATGAAATGAAATATGACACCATTTATCAACACACACACACACACACACACACACACACACACACACTAATTTGTATTCCCATGATGTACCAGAATGTACTACCTGCATTTTCTTATCAGTGGCTTAATGATTGGAGCTTCCTATTTTCAAGGAGGCTATACTGTTTTTAAACGATAAAGAATTTTATTTTGAGTGCAAAGACACATGTTCAAACCATGCCTTTTCCACTTATTGTGTGATCTTAGGTAAGTCACTAAACTTCTCTCTGTGTCAGTTCCATCATCTGAAAAATGAAGGTGTTGGAAGATATGATGATTAAGGTCCATTCCAATTCTTGGTGACTTTATCATCCTCTTAGAATTCCTAGTTTCCTTAAAAACTCTGCTCGAGTACCACCCTTAAAATAAAGCCTTTCCAGATCCCCCTGGCTGCTATTTCTTTCTTCTCAAATTATTTTGTTTTCATATTTTAAATATTATATATACATATATATACCTACATATGTATGGTTATATGTATGTATAAATGAATATATATAATACCTACATGTATGCATGTATGTGTATATCTATATGTAGACAGAGACAGACAGGTAGGAGAGAGAGAGAGCGAGAGAGCTCTATTTCCTCTTATATAAATGTCTTCAGTGCAGGAACTAATTCATGTTTGTCTTTTTATTCCCAGCAAGTAGCCCAGTAGTCACCTAACAAATGTTTGGTTAGATAATCAACCAGTAAAACAAAGATCTCATGTTTTGAGTCAACTGCAAACTTAAAATGAGTGTGCAGTGTGATATGATGTGGGAACCAACAACACAAACATGATTTTGGCTAAATTAAGAATAGAATGTCCTTCAGGAATAGGGAGATTACAATTCCTCTCTATTCTGGACTAACTCATCCTAATCTGGTGTATTATATTCTATTTGCAACAACGTAGTTTAAGAAAGACACTGATAAATTAACAAGGGTCCAATTTATCAATGGGCCTGAACTTTGTGTCATATGAGGACTGGTTGAAGGAAATGGGGATGATTAGTTTGGTGAAGAAAATGCTCAGCAGAGCCATGACAGCTATTTTTGGGAACAGGATTGTTTTAATTATGGTATACAGAACCAAAAGCAATTGGTAGAAGGAGCAAAGGGGCAAATTTAGGTTTGAGATAACGAAAAAAAAAAATCTTAATAAATTAAATAATTGAAAAGTGAACTGGGCTGCTTCAAGAAATATTGGGTTCCCTTTCCTTGAGGGATTTCAGAGTGGCTTCATAATCACTTGTCAGGGTTATTGGAGTGGGATTCCTTTCATATCCCTGTTTAATTCTATGGGGTTTCTGTTCTGGCCAGAAAAAAGTTCATGGCCATTTTTTGCCTCATTTCTTACCTAGACTTTGTCACTGAATCGGTGTTGCCTCAGACAAACTGAGACCTGGGAAAGACTAGCTTAAACAGGTCAAGGTCTCCCACTGCATCTGGGGCTGTCTTCAGTCATTCTGATCTATGTCTTATCACTGAACCCAGATGACTGGAGGAGAAAGTGAGGCTGGTGCCTTTGCATAACTCTGCCTCACTTAAATCTCATTTACTTTCAAGTCAAGACATCACCTTCCTGATGTTATTGGTTTTCTTCAGAATGAAGGACAAACAACAACAACAATATGGATTTGATGGTCACTGAGGTCTTGAGCTTGTTTGAATTCCATGTTTTTATCCTTGTGAACCTTTATGTTCTAAACCCATTTTGTGAATGTGGCAATGAACTCCAGTGGGAGAGCATTTAAAGCATTTTAAAGACTGTATTAAGTAACCTCATGTCAATCTCCTTTAATTGACAGCTCATTGAGTAATCTGGGCTTATTTTTTGGGGGGGGGGGCCCTAGTTTTTATAGACTTAATCTCTCCCAACATTCTACCTCTAAATCTATTTGGGGGCTATGCATACACACCTATGAATGTACAAATGTTAAGATGGTTCTCATTTCAGAAGAAAGGTGATATCTTCTGTACATGACCTGGAGTAGACTGAGCCTGGATTAGGTCTGGAAGGGATCTTGATGTGTATATAGATAGAATCATCTCTGTTCCTGCCTTCTATAGCTTTCAAGCAACATTATAAATTGCTAGGCATCTGTAACGATACTAGGATTTGAAGATCTTCCACGCCCCTTGAGCTTGCTGATGTAGCAGGAAGGGGTGGAGCAAGAGAACGCCGGAGCCAAGCTAATCTCTGTGCGGTGCGGACTGGAAGCGGCGTCAGAGGCAGTGGCTGCGGCTGCGAACTCCTTTTGCTTTGAGCGGGCCAGAATCTCTGCTAAGGACTCCTGCTG
>CM053586.1:323632297-323654588 GCA_028646515.1 Pseudochirops corinnae
TATATTTCTTATGTAGAGAGCCTGTTCCATTTTGTGATTAATAACTATATCAGCATATTTATAGTTACTGTAGGCATTGTGAATACTGCATTGCTGATACAGCATCTCACAGAGAGTCATCAACTACGAGGAACTATTTTTCTGGTAACACTGGTCTCACCTACCATAGCTTAAAGCATTGAAATCCCAATTTGAATTTTGTTCATTGATTCATTATAATTTTATATATTGTTTATCAATAGAAATCATTTGCATTTGAAATGGAAGTGATATTATATGTTTTCCCATTCTTTATCCATGGGAATTTAAAGGAGGAAGGCTCCATGTGCTCAAGAAAATGCTATTCTTTCTCACGAACAACAAGGAAGTGAAAACACAATGAGTTTAGAAGCTAATTAAAAATGAGGGCTTGTCATTTTGAAGCCAGCTGTTAGCTACTGGATTGTTGTTTAATTTGGCAAATAAAACAGGGTTAACAAACATGGTTAAGAGGGAATTAAAACTCAATGCAGGTGAGGAGATAATAAGGAAGCGCAGAGGCACTTTCTATAAGTCAAGGTCTCCCCACAGGGAAGAATCATATCCCAGGATATGGGTAGAGCTTGCAGATGTAACTGTAAAACCCCTGGCAGTGATCTGTGAGAAATCACAGGGATCCAGAGGGATGGTAGAAGACTAGAGACAATATTGTCACTTAAAAAAATAAAGGAAGGAAAAGAAGAGAGGAAAAACAGCAAATATATTTTTTAAAAAATCAACTTCACAAGCACACAACTGGGGAGAGTTAACTTAAGAGAAATTAATTTTTAATCAAGAAGTATAAGTGTCCGCTATGGTCATTTCTCTACAGGTTTCACTCAACTTTCCCAGACTTTCTCTACAATGCTTAAATAACCTCTTTAGACTGAAGATAGCATCATTCCTGACCTCCCCACATTTCAAGTATACAGACAGACACACAGATAGACAGACAGACAGACAGACACACACACACACACACACACACACACACACATACACCTTTTTCTCTGATTGTCTGGTTCCTACAAGAACCTCCATTTTAAGACAGGCATGTAAGCCAATCATATCTTCATTCCTCTCCTGGCTGAACTCTTCATTCACCTTTACTATGTCTACAATATTTCTGCCCTATGTACCTTCACAACTTCCTCCCCCTACCCCCTTTCAGCTCCTGTTAATGTAACATTTCCCCTCAACAGAATGTTAGCTTCCTGAGGTCTTATGGGACCTGGAATGTAATAATGACTTTAAAAAATCCTTGGCTTGACTTGGTTTGGTTTGCAAGGTGCTGAAGTAAGTTCTATGGATATCAAGAGAAAAATCATCATAAAAACAATAATCATCACTACCCTAAATGAGCTTATGATCTCCTGAAACTACCTCCAGGTAAACAGAGAAGAAAATAAAAAGTAATTTCCTTGTATATAGAAAGAGCCTTAACAGCTAAGGTATCAAGAGAGACCTCATCTAGGAAACTATACTTTTTGAGGAGAACCTTGAAGTAAGACAGGATTTCTGAGAGGTGGAGGTAAAGACAGAGTCCAGGCATGGGACATTGCATATGCAAAAGCATGAAGGCAGGAGAGAAAATGTTCTGTATGTAGGAAAAGGAAGTGTATATAGAACCTAGCATTTATGAGGGAAAGTAATGTGAAAGGAGTTCAGAAAGACAATCTGGAGTCGGACTATTATAATATTTTTTTTACACTATTCTGGAAGTGGAAGGTCACTAATGGGCCTCATGGGCTAGCTGAATCCTCCTTGGCAGCTAAATGACCCTCTGCTTCTGGGGGCTCACCATTTTGGTGAAGTTCAGAACTCCCTAGTGCCACCATGCCTGACCTAAAGTTTGATCACAATGGAAGAGGAACCCATAATTTATTCAAGAGGTAAGAGTCTTTTTTTTGTCTTTATTAATTTGTTTGTTTACTTTTAGTTTACAAGATTCAGTTCCAAAATCCCTTGAGTTTCAAATTTTCTTCCCTTCCCCCCCCACCCCATGGTGGCATGCAATCAAGTAGAGGATCTGCAAACTAAGAAAGAATCTTTAAGCTATTTGAACATGAGTAAGATCTAAGAGTTACATGGACAAGCCTGTACTTTAGAAATATCAATTTGGGAGCAGTACATTGGAAAAAGTAGAGGCTGGAAGCAGGCAGTCAAAACAAGAGGTGACAGATGAGGGGCTAAATTAGTGTAGTGGCCCTGTGAAAAGAAAGAACAGGATAGATACTAGGTAGAACTGAGGAGTTTTGGCAACTGTTTGGTTATAGGGAATGAGAGCAGGCAAAGAATCCAAGATTCTTCCAAGGATGCAAATATGAGTGACAAGAAAGATGTCATGACCCTGAACAGAGAGATTTAAATTAGAAACATGGCAGTTCACATAAGTAAACAAACACAATATAAGCTTAAAGTAAGTAACCAGTCAGACATGGATCTTGAAAACGTTCATGGAAATTTAGACTGCAATAATAAAAGTCTAGTAGCAAGGACACCAGCTGAACCACATTCGGAGCATTGTGTTTAGTTTTGGGCATCTCATTTTAAGAGAGACGTCAACAAACTAAAGAGCATCCAGAAAGGGGTAGATTGGATGATACAGTGTCTGGAAACTATGATATATGAGGAATTATTGATGGAATTTGGGTTATTTAGCTTAGAGACGATAAAATGAGGGTGGGGAGTCTTGGATATATGTTCTTTTGAGACAGCTAGGTGACACAATAGATAAAGTGCTGGTCCTGGAGTCAGGAAGACCAAGGCAAGTCATTTAACAATCTGTTTCAATTTCCTCAACTGAAAAAATTGAGTCAGGTAGGGGAGAAAGATTTGTGTTGACATGAAGGGCAGTCTTACCTCGAATATTGCAATGGAGAAAGAGGGGTAACTCTGGCCATTATTATGGAAGGGAAGGTAAAAGGGAAGGTGAAAGGGAGGAGAAGGGAGAGGATGCAGGGGAGGGGAGCGGAAGGAAGAAACATCTAATATGCACCTACAATGGGCTAGCACTGTGCTAAGGCTTGACAAATATCTCATTTGATCAGAAAGAATAATGAAGGAAAAAAACCTAGATTTTAATTACATTAATTGCTGAAAAAAGATTCTGAAATCTTGGACCAACCACCTAGTAGTTGCTGTTCATGCAACCTTAAAATAACCAATTCCATCTCTGTTAGTGTACTTGGTATATATCCATTAACCTAATTAGCTCCCAAACCTAGTAATTAACTGACCCATGAAGGCACAGGCCATTGAATAAATGAACTTTTCAAGATAAAAATCTCATTGATCTATCCTCAGCAATTCCATCATTTTGAAGTACACCCATATCTTGAATTTTGCATGAAGTTATGCGAATTATACAATTAGGCAATATGCATTTAGCTACAAGTCAACAGACTGCAGATTGGGCTGCCAATTAGGGCCGCCTGTTGACTCCCACTTAAGTGAAATATGATGTGGAGGGGAAAGGATGATCTCATCAAATCTGCATCAGCCTTTGGGCTAACAGGTTCAAGTCTGTATCCACTGGGCAATTAAACCACAGAAAACTAGACAGGGCATACCTGGGTCACTGACCCTTGTGGCAAGCAGCAGTGTGTATATTCACTTCTCAACTGACAGGAACCACAGTGATTTACAAAGCTTTGGAAGTGTGTGTGTGTGTGTGTGTGTGTGTGTGTGTGTGTGTGTGAATGCTGTTTCATGATGCCTAGGAGAAGCTTGAAGCATCTCTGGATTAGATCCTCTGGAGTAACATGTGAAGATATAGCAGATTAGAGAGAGGGTTACTCATTTCCTTAAGTCAAATTTCAAATAATGGTCTGAAAATATAAGAGGGTCTGGACTGTCCAAAATATTTTTCCATTCTTTAATGGAAAGAATATAAAAGTCATTCAGAAAAGGGAACTGGCTAATTTCTCTTAGTACAATACTTTTAATGCCTTTTTCTATATTGTTTTTAAGGGAAAATTAGGACCTGATAGCAAATTGTCAAAGGCTTAATTAAGGTCCATTGGCATATGTCTACAGAGGCAAGCAGCATAGCAGATGGAATGTTGAACTTGTCATGGAGAAGATCTGGGTGTGAATCCTGTCTCTGACATTTTCTAGTTGTGTGACCTGGGCAAGTTGATGTTATATTATAATGGAGAGAGTTTTTTGTAAACCTGAACAAGTGTGTTAACCACTTCAGGGTTCAGTGTTTTGTCCTGCAAAATTATCAAATACTATCACCCATCTAACAGGGTTGCTCTAAGGAATAAGTGAGCTAAAAACCTTAAATCAGTATGTCATGTGAAATATTATTATAGAAAGAACTTCTGTTCATCTACCTATTAAATGGTCATAATAAAACTATCTACCTCAAAAGATGAGCATGAGACACATGTCAGAAGGTAGGCAACATTTATCTATCTTTTAAGTACTTTCTAAATACTCTCTCTTGGCATAGTGATGTAAGTAAATGAATTGCTACTCTTGGATCATCCATTCAAAATGAATTTCAGTATTTTGTTGTTCTTCAGGTATTTCAGTCATGTCTGACTCTTCAAAGATCCTTTCTGGGGTTTTCTAGGGTAGTTTACCATTTCTTTCTCCAGCTCATTTTACAGATGAAGAGTTGAGGCAAACAGATAAGTGACTTGAACATGATCATGCATATAGCTAGTAAGTGTCTGAGGCCACATTTGAACTCAGGAAGATGAGTCTTACTGACTCCAGACCCAGCACTCTATCCACTGTGCCATCTAGCTCCCCTTTAGAAATTTAGTTACATGATCATTGTAGCAGCAAGCACCCTAACATACCCAGGATGGCTGCTAGCACAGGTTCTTAGATCTGCTTTTCTAAAAGAAAGCAGCTCAAAATGGGTTAACAATCTTACTTTAATCAATCAAACACATATCATTTACCTAGTTCAGGGGAAAAAGTCAGCCCCCTGAACTTCAGAGAATACAAACAGAAGTTACAACAGAAAATAGCACAATTAAGCAGACAGGGCTTCCAGCTGTCTGACCATTATATCCATACCTAGTTAGTTATCAGAGAGGGAAGCATCAACATCTGGGTTTTCAAAGCCAGGGGGCTCAATAGCTGTCCAGAGTCTCATCTGGCCAAATCTCTCAACTCTTTCCAAAGTGAGCCCCAAAGCAAAACCTCACATCAGGGCGTATATATAGCCTTCTCCTGGCTCAGAGAATGTCACAAACCTCTTGACCCACTGCCCAATCACAAAGTAACAAGGTATGGCATTCCTGAAAAACAAGCCTGGCGCCACAGGTTCCATGTGACCACATTCAGCCTATTACGGGGCAGAGCATATTTTCAAATCAGGGAAGGTTCTCAGAGTCACTTAAGGCTATTAAGGGCCTAAGGGGCAGGGAAGATCTTCAGATTCCCATTATCAATACACTAATTCAGGGCTTCACATTGACACAGTATAAACCATTGGGAAGATAGTTGCTTCCCAATGTCGTCCTCTCTGGGGCACAGAGAAAAGAGTGCTTTCATCTACTGAGACCAGGACAGTACTTGAAGTTGCATTTCCCTCCAAGTAGAATCTTAATTCAGCAACTGGATGATTCAATGGAGACAGTGCACAAATTGGAAGTCATGAAAACCTGAGCTGAAATGCTATCTTCAACACTTAATAGTTGTGACCTCACACAAGTGTTCTACCTTCTTTTAGCTTTAATATCGGCATCTGTAAAATGGGTGTAATCATAGCACCTACCTCACAGGGTTTCTATGAGAATCAAATGAGATCATGTAAAGGATTTTACAAATCCTAAAGTGTTGGATAAATGCTCATATTATTGTTTTCATCTTACTATCTTTTTTTGCAGGGGGGAAGGCAAGGCAATTGGGGTTAAGTGACTTGTCCAAGGTCACACAGGTAGTAAGTGTGTCAAGTGTCGGAGGCTGGATTTGAACTAAGATCCTCCTGACTCCTGGGCCGGTGCTCTATTCACTGCACCACCTCGCTGCCCCCCTTTTTTTTCTCCAAAATTTTATTTTAGACTCAAACACCAGAACACAGATAGAGACTAAAGAAACAAAAACATATCATAAATTAAATATTAGAGCTTAAATACAAAGTTAGAAAGAAATAAAGGCATGTCATGTGCATAGCTGAACATAAGAGAGGATTCAAAATATGTAACAATAAATTTTCATTTCAAGAAAGCCTATATGATAAATACTTGTGTTGAGAATTGTCCATCTTTTTTTTTGTATTCTTATGAGTTTTATTCTCTGCTATGTACTTTTTAACTTTGTTCTTTTCCCATCCTCCCAAATCCTCCTCCCGAAGGCCACAATAAAGTTTACACCTGTTTCTCTATAGCTATATATATATGTATATGTACGTATGTACATATCATCTTAACATCTAATAGCAAGTAATGCATGAAGGGTTGACTGGTTAAGAAAAAAAAACAAAACAGCTCTTTCAATGGGAGAGACCTCATAGCTCCACCAGCACAGGATTCCAAGTGACTGGTTTGGGGAGAACATGGTAAGTCATTTTAGCACCAATTTTAAAGATCAGAGATCGATTCCTAAATATTTATCCTTTCCCCTAATAATTGTGTGACTGATATTCCCAAATAGACCTAGTTGTCTTTTAAGCTATACTACTCATGACTTTAGACTCATCTCAAATTTACTATCTGGAGGCATAGAAGAAATGTAGTTATTAGAGTCTGAAGAAACCTTGACTTAAATCCTACCTCTGGAGCTTAGCATCACAAATTTAGAAGTGGAGATCTGAGAGTACATGTTATATATTCAATGCACAAATGAGGGATATAAGAACTGTAGAGGGGAAATGTCTAACTAACCCAAGGAAGTCATAGGTAATAAATTAAAAAATTGGGAATCAAACCCATGTCTTCTGATGAAATCTAGCTGCTGCTTTTTTTTTTTTTTAATATATAGTGTTTTCTCTTGCCTCCTTACCATTGCTATGACCACAGGTTAGCTACTTTACATCTCTGAGCATCAGTTTACACATCTAAAAAATGAGAATAATAATACCAACAATTTCTGAACAATCTGGGAACATCTTGTGATGATCAATGTGACAACCCATTACCTAGCATGTTGCCTGTTACATAGCAGGCACTTAAATGGGCATGACTGAGCTTTAGCTAGGTCACTTTGGAAACTTCAGGGTGGATGAGATATAGGAGAGAGGACCTTGAGGCAAGGTGACCTATCAGGAAGCTATTGCAACTGTCCAGGTACGAGGTGGTGTTTTCCTGAACTAAGATGGTGGCTACGTGAGTGGAGGGAAGAGGACAAAATGGGAGATATTGTGGAAATGAGATCATCAAAATTTGGCAAATGATGGAATATGTGGAATTGGGGACAGTGAAGAGTTGAGGAGAATATGAAAATTGTAAAGGGGGGAGTGATTCAACAGTAACAGGGAAATTTAAAAGAGGGGTGGGTTGGAAGGGATGAAAAATGAGTTTGGTTTCAAACATGTGATGTTTGAGATACTTATAGTTCATCCAATTGGATATCCAATAAACCACTGGTGATACAGGACCAGAGCTCAGAAGGAGACTAGTATTGGATAGATAGATCTGGAAGATATCTGCATAGAGATGATAATTAAACCCTTCGGAGCTGACAAGAAAACCAAGGAAGAGAAAAAAATAAAAGAGGGCAGCAAGATAGCCTACTTGATAGAGGACTAAAAGTTGGAGTCAGAATGAATTCAAATCCTCTCTCCAGCATTTACTAGTTGCGTGACTCTGAGCAAGTTATATAACTTCTATCAGCCTCAGTGGCCTCACCTGTAAAATGGAGATAATACTAGCACCTTCCTCACAGGATTGTTTTGAGGATCAAATGACATATTTGTCAAGTGCTTTGCAAACTTTAAAATGCTGCATAAATGCTACTTGTTGTTGTTGGACACAGAACAGAGCCTTAGGATGTACGTATCGTAACAGGACTTAACAGATGAAAGTCCATCAACGGATGCTAAGAAGATGCTTTTAGACAGAAGGAGAACCAGGAGAGAATAGGGCCAAGAAACCTTTCTTTATTTCTCTTTATTACTCCTAAACTTAAATCTTCTCAAGCTTCCCAAGTACCTCTATTCTGGGATCTGGTAAAAATCCTGTGTTCCCCCAGTCTTTTTATTTGTGGCTTTATAAATGCTGACCCTGCCCTCTGAGACACTTTTCCTGGCTGAAGTGTTCTAATTTTTACAGGCAGATTAGCCTGTGTGTCACAAGGCAGTGAACAAAGGAAAAACACGGATCCATAATGATTCTTGTTCCCTAAGAGGGGACTGAAATTAACTACTCATTTCACTACACAGTAGGGACTCAATAAATGCTTGTTAAATAAATGAAGGAATGTTTAGTCAACCCTGTGTTTAAAAGAATGGGAAGTGAAGAGTGCTGGATTTGGAGTCAGACTTAGGCTGGGTCCCTGGCTCTGGTCTTAGTGCCCATGTGAGCATGGGCAAGTCACTTAGCCTTCTGAAGACTCAGTTCTCTTCTCTGTAAAATAAAGAAAGTGACCTATATGATCTCTCAGGCCTATTCCAACTTGGATTCTCCAGTGCCATCTTTTCCCTCTGCTGTGTTAGACTCACCATAGAGCTTAGATTTGGAGCTTACCTTCCCCCATTCATATTACTGCCGAGCATTTATTGATACCTTATACTTACTTTGGTACAATATGTAGTGCGGTAGATAGAGAGCCAGGTCTGGAGTCAGGAAGAGGAGTCTTCTTGAATTAAAATCTGGTCTCAGTACTTACTAGTTGTGTGACTCTGGGCAAGTCATTTAACTCTGCCTCAATTTCCTCATTTGTAAAATGAACTGGAGAAAGAAATGGCAAACCACTTCAGTATCTTTGCTAAGAAAACCCCAAGTGGGTCACAAAGAGTCAGATGTGACTGAAAAATGAATGAATAACAACAAAATATTCAGTTTGTTTATATTTTGGCTAGGTGATTTTTGCACATAAGTGTTTATATGCTGTCTCCCCAAGGGAACATAATCATGTTGAGGGCAGGAAATATTTCATTTTTTATCCTTTTAAAACCAGGGTCTTGTGAAGTACCAGGTCTGAAGTTTATACTGACTCCCATTCTCCCATTCCTTGAACGCACTTCCTCATTACCTGTGTCTCTTAGAATCCCTAATTCAAGGGCAATCGTGAACAAAACTTTTCAGCAGCTCCCTAGCAGCCAGCATCTATCTTCACTTCCAGTTGCCTTTTGTTTATTCTGTGCCTATTACTATATGTACAAGAGAAAGCATGGTGTTTGGAACAGAGAGCTTATGACTAAGGCAGGAACACAAGGGGAGAATTCCTGCCTTGACACACAATAGCTAAAAAGAAGTTTAACCACTCTGGGAAAGTCATTTAAATTTGTACTGCTCTCAGTAACTCAGTAAGCTGAAAAGTTGAAAAATAAGTGCCAACCTCAGTCTGGGAGATGGATTTTCCTTGCCCCCAAATTCCCTAAACCAATGAAATTACAGCTCCCATCCTTATGCCTCTATATCCCCACATACAGTCATTTTTCCCCCATGTAAAGTACATTAATTTTTTTTAAGTATCTTTGAAGCTAAAAAGAATATTTTTTTTTAGGATACAGATTGGTTGTACTTTTGCTTTAGTAATCCAGCACCATAATTGGTTGCTAATTGATATATAAGTACTTAAATGACTGCTGATTTATAGACAATAAAGGCTTATTGAAAATAATGCTGTTGGAGATGTTTGGTAAAGTTTTAGTCATGTCTGACTCTTTGTGACTCAATTTTGGGGTTTTCTTGGCAAATATACTGGAATAGTTTACCATTGCCTTCTCCTGCTCATTTTTACAGATAAAGAAATGAGGCAGTTAAGTGATCTGTCCATAGTCACACAGCTAGTGTCTCAGCCCAGATTTGAAATCATGAGGATGAGTCTTCCTGATTCCAAGCTCAGTGTTCTATCCTCTGTATCACCTAGGTGATAATAATAGTTGCCAGTATTTTACACTTTGAAGTTTACAAATTTTTTTAAGGAAAACCTAATACCTACTAAAAGAAAAAAAAACTATAACATTGTTTTTAGAACATATTTAAGAATGTAAATTAGGTAGAATGCATTACATTTTATTCTCTGTGATATAAACATCATGGTGCACACAGATGACAATCTTTTTACTTCACACACACACACGTACACACAAAATAGATGTAAACATTCACAAATCCATCAATAGTTTTGTTGTTGTTTTGTTTTTAAAGCCACAAATGAAATCAGAAATTGTATGTGTGTCCACTCATCATCTCTGAACATCATATGGGCTAATATTATCTAGGAATTAGGACTTAACTAGGAATTGAAATGTACTTAGGTCATTTCCTCATTCTTTAAAAATACACAACAGTGATTTAAGACAATTTGAGAAAAGCAAATGCGTTTCCTCATTAGAATAATTTCTTGTCACCCTCCAGTATCAAAAATATTTCAGTCTGATTTACCTTTTTCTAAGGGTAAAATTAATCCCTCTTACACCTAGATGAATGTTTTGGGTATTCAGTAGTTCCAAAAGCAAACATGTCTAAATTTAGACTGAGTCTATACCCGCCGAGCACCCATAGCTAGGTAGTAATACAAAATGTGTCTGCATACTGCACATGTCAACAAAAAAAGATTAACGTAAAATGTTTGCCAACATCACTCTGAGAAATTTTGCCACAGTCCTACCCAGTGAGAGACCTGACTGGTTCTTTTTCCAGTTTTGTCTTTTAACTTCCAAAAAGGTAAGAGATCTTCCTGTCCAATTTCAAGAACTTTTTTCTTGCCACCATTTAATTTCATTTGCATAATGAATTTGATCATCTTCTGCAAGTTACATATACACCTGTCTCCTAGATAATTACATATTTTTCCATCCTTCATTTAAAACAGCGGTTCTCAACCTGTCGGTTATGTTCAATTTGTAACAATGAAAATACATCCTGCATATCAGATATTTACAGTATGATTCATAACAGCAGCAAAATTACAGTTGTGAAGTAGCAAGGAAAATAATTTTATGGTTGGGGGTCACACAACATGAGCAACTGCATTAAAGGGTCCGGGCATTAGGAAGCTTGAGAACACTGATTTAAAAGCTTCATCATTTCCTGTGATGAAATCCCTTTTGCTTCCTTAAAATGTTCAGAAATAAAAATATTATAACCCGAGAGAGGTTTTTTGGGCCGTCCAAAGACAACTAACTCTCTTATTGCCTTTGTAGCCTTTCTTCCACGCTTCTCTTCTTTAAAAACACACACACACACACACACATATATGTATATAAAATTACATTTTCACACATTTATATATATGTGTGTGTATATATGCATATATGTATATATATTATTATTATTATTATTATTATTATTATTATTTTATTCCTTCCTCCGATTCGGATGGAGCTCTGCTTTTCGTTCAGAGGCCTCTTCTGTGCATATTTTAAAATTTGCCTCGGTGGCTTCTTCCTACACTTTCTTCTGTGATTCTGGAAGGTCCCTCCAAGCTTCTCAGTCTTCTCAGAGTTTCTCGAACCTGGGTTTTGTTCTCTGAGCACCGGCCCAAGTTCCAGGAAAAAAGGAACGGAACACAAAGCCTTCTTCCCGACAATGTCCCGTCCCGTCTTTTCACAAACCACGCCCATCTCCCCCGATGGGCGGGGGCTCGGAGGTCGGGACAGGCCCAGTGCCCTCTGCTCCCTCCCCCAGCTGCCCCAGCAGCCCTCCGAGTGGAGGGTGAGTCCCCAGCGTGCTTGTGTCAGCGCGTGAGGAGGTTCCGTCCCCGCCGCACGCGAGGCATTGTGGGATGGGAAGGAAAACACCACTTCCGGTGGGGGAGCCCTACACTTTTCTTTACAAATATGGTGTCATTTTGTTACCACAACCACTCTCACAGGTAGGTTCTGTTATTTTATCCCAATTTTACAGTTGAGGAAAGTAGAGAAATACTGTTCAGTGACGTTTTCATGGCAGCTCCTATTGACTCCACCTCTGCTTCTCTCTTATCTCTTACATATCAATTTGGTTTGATTGATGTGACGGTTAATGCTATTTCACTTCTTGTCCTTATAGTTGTAATAAACTTTAGCAAAAAAAAAAAATCCAGCCAGACCATTATTCCCAAATTGTTGACCATACTATTCAAAATAATACTCACTCTAGAGTCTCTAATTTACTATTCTTGGTCTTGCACCAAGCAGAGACTTATCCATTGCAAGGTCACCAACTTCCTCTCTTCCTCTCCCATCATCCAGGTTTATTTATTTATTTTTTTATTTTTTATTTTATTATTTTTTATTTATTTTTTTATTTTTTTATTTATTTATGTATTTTTTTGCCTTCTGCTCGCTTGGAGGAGGGCTTCCTTTTCCATCCATTTGCTTATTCATCACCAGAAGATGAATGCTCAAGTGACAATTGCTAGCGCTCCCCTAGATCAGATCCTTTCTACAGCTGTTACTTAAATTTCCTCTACAGATTTTATTAAAATTCAGGAAAAATGGAATCTGGGTTAAATGGGACCTAAGAGTGACCTTATGGCAGAATGGAAATCAAGACCATTGCCCTGTTTTTTGTGACTGGCTTTTCAGCTACTGCTTAACTAGTTACATTAAGATAGGTTTTTCTTGCTCCCAGCAGAACGTCTTGGTGTCAAAAATGATGAAAATAGTATAAGGGTAAAAGAATACAGAAGCTCACTTGCAGTATTTATTTATGGCTCAACACATGTTTCTCTTACTTTTGTTTTGTAAATCTTACGGATTTAAAATAAACTCCTAGATGGAGATGAGAGGTTACAGCACTATGTCTATAAATAATGCAGCTTACAAAATGCAAATGTTTTCTGTAGTCCAGTGTTTTAAGATGTATTTTTTTTTCTTTTTTGCAGCTCTGTTGGGAGAAAGTGGTTTTGTACATTTCCTTTGTGTTTTTTTTATCTTGATGATTTAAGTTCTAAAGAAAATATTTATAAATTGAAGCTCATATGTCTGATTTGCAAAAGAAATATACAAATACTGTGACAAGAGGATTGTGCAAAAATTAAGGAAAGGGTGTACTTACAACCTTCGATTCACTTTAGACTTGCAACTTTCAAAATATATTGGGGGTGATAATTTAGTCACTTATCAACAATATTCTGATGAATAAAATTTGGATTTAAATTGTCGTAATATAGTCAAGTCCACACATCAATACAGCGTCTTTCACATAAGGTCTTTGGGCAGTTTTCTGAGAAATGCTTACTCCAGAGCTTGGATACATTAAATACCTTATTGTTCACCTAGTGTTAAGGTATGCTCAAACCCACAGCCATATATATATTCAAAGCAATTGATCTCATTAATGTCAGGCATTTTCTTGCCTTTCAGATTTCTATCCCTTGATGAAATTGCAGAGAAATTGTAGAGGCAAAATAGTTTCCCCAGTGTTGCAGTGGATAGAGCACTGGGCTTGGAATCAGGAAGACTTATCTTCATGAGTTTAAATCTGGCCTCAGACATTTACTAGCTGTATGACCCTGGGCAAGTCACTTAACCCTGTTTACCTCAGTTCTTCATCTGTAAAATGAACTGGAGAAGGAAATGGCAACCCAGTCTAGTATCTTTGCCAAGAAAACCACAAATGGGATCACAAAGAATTGGACGCTTTATCTCTAGGGAGAGTTACAGATCAATTTGGGTCCAGGCCATCCTTATGCCAAACCAGACACTCTGTCAAATATGCCAAGCTGCTGATGAACTTTCAATAATTTCCCTTAAACAGCCTGAGTTGGCAGGGAAACACATAAATAGGCCGGGGTATGAATGCACTTCTTTTTAAAAAAAATTTATTTATTTACTTTTAGTTTACAACATTCAGTTACACAATCCCTTGTATTTCAAATTTTCCCTCCCTCCCTCTTCTCCCCCCCATCCCCCCTGACAGCATGCAGTCAAATACACGTTCTACAAATCCTTTACATTAGACATTAGTCAAGGTGTAAAGAAGGATTATAACCGATGGAGTGAACAATGAGAAAGAAAGAACAACACAAAACACAAAAGCAAGCAAGCAAGTAGTTTTCTTCCTCTTCCCACTTCTGTGATCTCTAGATAGCCCTAGAAGTGGTATTGCCTTAAACAGCCTGAGAAAAGGAATGCTCTTTTTTATAGCCCTTTGGGCATAGTTGTGAATGCACTTCTAATAACTTCTATATGTGACTGATTTTAAGCTTACACAGGAAAGGTATGGGAAAGAGGGGACAAGAAGGAGGAAGAGGGAAGGGGAGGGAAAAGAGAGAGAAAGGGGAAGAGGGAAGATAAAAGGAGTGGAACTTAGAGAGAGGAGAGGAGAAGAAGAATACTGGACTCGGATGAAAGGTTACAGTAGCGGTTACCCATGAGAGCCCCAAGATAGCCCAGAGCTGGATTAGAGCAAAGTTATTGTAAACAATGACATGTCCTATGTGAGTAAAATTTGATGGAGGGTTAATGTAAATCAGGCAATTCATATCAAAGTTTTTCTGGTCTGCTTGACTCTTGGTGAGAAAGCCAGCAGCAGAATTCTGCAGAATTTAAGGATTTTGCATTGACCCAGAGGGGAGACCAGTCAAGAGAGAATTGCAATAAGTTAAGTGAAAAGGGGAAAGGAGGGAAAATAACCAAAAACTTTCAAGATGAGATGCTTCCTGCTTTTGGCTTCCTCAGTTCATTGAACATGTTTTCTTTGTGCATATAGCTAATAATACAGTTCTAGGAATCAGCTTTTGGATGCTTAGTAATGATAATCTGAGAAAAAAATATATACATGTTATCACATTGGATTGGACTGAGTGGGAACAACTAAAATGGGGACAGTTAAAAATGTGAACTTGATTCACAAATTGAAAATCAAATGGAATGAATATTGTGGCTTTCGGTAGAATGCTACTTTCATTCACATAATACAGCATACAGGCAGTAGAAATATATGGTGCATTTTAGAGGCTGCAGACTGATAAAGGAGGGCTGTATTTCTATAATAAGTGCCAATTATGAAACAGTAGTGATATAGGTTATAAAAGCAGGTGGCTGGGAGGCAGAAAACATCTGGATAAGAGGGGGGAAATTCCATCACTCATGGATGTTTCCAAATATTCTGATGTTTGATTTTATGTAGATAAGACAGCCAGATGAGTGATGGGCTTTCTGAGATTCCATCTGGTTGTTTGACAAGGCATAGACAGCTAAGATACATCAATCCCTTTGTTTTAACTGCGTAATTCTTTCTTAGAGATTTAATTTGCACATCCTTTCAATACATGGGTTTAATATTTTTGGTATATTTTCACCTTGTCTCTTTAGGGTAGATACCACATCTATAAAACAGATTTGTAGTACCAACTACACAAAGTTCTATTCAAATTCATTCATTCACTTACTAATTCGGTCGTGTCAGAATTAAGTTCCTACTACGTATAAGGCACAATTATAGGTACGTGATAAATGCATGTCTTTAAGTTAAATGCTGTTCTCATTGTTA
Organism: Pseudochirops corinnae; assembly: GCA_028646515.1. Classification (NCBI taxonomy): domain Eukaryota; kingdom Metazoa; phylum Chordata; class Mammalia; order Diprotodontia; family Pseudocheiridae; genus Pseudochirops; species Pseudochirops corinnae. The sequence goes on from CM053586.1 coordinate 323,647,867, forward strand.
TAGATTATGACTTACCTTGTCTAATTTTTGTCTCTTTGCCAATAGATAGTCTTTCAGGCTTTTGTAGATTTCATGTTTCAGGATAGGACTCAGGCTGTCCTCCACAAATTCCTAATGTGTTATCTCATCTTAGTGTAGAGGTTACCACAAGTTCTCAAAGGCTATGCCACTGGAGTGACAACTCTGGCAGATTTTACACATCTGGAAAGCTTTTCAGAAATTGTGGAGTAGGGGACAGGAAGCTCTCTTCTCTATCAATCAAGACAGTTATAGGATTAACAGAAGAACTCAAAAATGTGGTGATTAGTTGTAGGCATGTTTGAAAAGGGCAGTGTAACAAAAGAAAGATAGCAATCCTTAAGGAAGAAAGTAGAAGAGGTAATGATGGGTCCTGCAGATGTAGGCAGTTCAGTGGAAGGGAAGCCCAGCGTGAGAAGGTATCATCATCTCTGGGGAAAAGAAGCTAATTTAGCATCAGAGGTGGAGAACAATGGCAGCTGGGGAGGAAAAGTGGAATTACAGCGGATCATAACCTGTCCTCAGAGATTGAGTTAGGAACAATATTCTTCTAGGATTAAGGTAAATTATCTGGACGTTGGTCCCTCTCATACTGGACAGCATGGGAATAGGTGGCAGATTGTGCCCCTTTATGTGTGGGAGGCATTCTGTTGAGATTAACTTTGTTATTCTGCACTGATTTAAAGCTTTGCTCTCTGATTTCTGCTTCTTAGAAAACATAATGATACGTGGGAGAGGGGAAAGGAACCACACTTGAATCCCAATAATTGCCAGGTATACTAGTACACAGTTCTATTTCTCTTTTTCTCTATAGACCTTGCATTTTAAAACTGCAGTCAAGCTGTGATTTTATTGATGTGGTATTCCCTTCAAAAGTCCGAATCACAACGCAGATACACCTTTTAATTACCAGTGAGTCTTGTCTATCTATACAGATACCACAAGGGATTCACACAAGCCAGGGGTTTCCCTGTTGGTTGTAACGGTATTTACATACCAGTGAAAGGAAGAAAGGAAACAAACATGTATTAAGTGCTTGCTGTATTCCAGGTACTGTGCTAAGCACTTTACAAATAAAATCTCATTTGGTCTTTGCAACAATCTTGAGAGATAGGTGCTTTTATTACCGCATTTCGCATTTGACAAACCTGAGGCAAACAGAAGTTAGTTTTGCTTGCCCAGGGTCACCGAACTAATAGGTGTCTGAGACCCAATTCGAACTGAGATCTTCCCGGCTCCAGGCTCACTGGAGTTAGGAGCTCCACTGCACACTACCTTAGCTACCATGTATTGCCTGGATTGTCTATTTATCATTCCTTTCTCTCTCTACGTGACCCGCTCATCTTTTCCAGCCATGTATTTCCTGAATAACATCTTTTATCAATCAATAAGCATTTAATAAGTGCCTACTATGTTTTAGGTACTCTGCTGGCAATACAAAGATAAGTTAAACATTTCCTGCTTCAAAGAGCTAACATTCTAATAGGTAATCAGTCACTTATTTGGACATACACAGAATCTGTTCGAAGTACAGGGTAACCTTACACAGGAAGGCCCCAGCTCCTAGAAACTAGTGGTAGAAGGGAGAGTGAAGGACAGGAAAGGCCTTGTGTAGATGGTGATAATAAAGCTGAGTCTGGGAGGGAATCCAGGGATTTCAAGAGACAGAGGCAAAGAGGGACATTCTTTATTGGAAATATCTCACATCCTGCCATTTTGCATCTTTCCATTACCCTTTTAGTAGCATGAAATTTTTCATTTTCCTGAGATTGTGGATTCCATAATCTGTAGTCATAGAGCATTATCAGAAAAAAAAAATGTCTTTTAAAAGTGAGAAGAAGATGCAGTTCCTTCAAAGCACTAAACATTTGGAGCATCTCTTTTTGGGGTGATGAAAAGTTGGAAACTTAAGAGGGTGACCATCAAATGGGGAATATCTGCATCAGTCATGCTTTGTAAATGTGATAGAATATTACTGTGCTGTAAGAAAGGATGGAGAAAATGGTTTCAAGGAAACCTGGAAAACTTTCATGAACTTGTGCAGAGCGAACAAAAACAAAGGAACAGTTTATACAGTAACAGCAACAACATCATAAAGGAAAACAACTTGGACAGATTCAAGAACTACAATCAAGGCAAGGATCTGTCATGATTCCAGAGCACTGAAAGGAAGCCTACTATCATTGTCCCTTCTGAGAATGCTGATAAGTTGAAAGAACAGGCCAAGAAATGGATTTTTTTTTTTAGTGGTCAGTGCTAGAGATTGTATTGCTTGACTAGATGTATTAGTTGCAAGGTTTTGTTTTTTTTCTTTTTGCACTGCAAGGGAAAAGAAGGGAGGGAAAGTATATTTATTCGGGACCTCATTCATTGTCAAAGCACATTGTTGTCATGAGACAGAAGCTTTGATGGACCATTTTGATGGGGTGTCCATCCAACAGTATGTCATCTTTTGGACAACAGGCAGTTTTTATCCGTTTTTTTCCTTTGAAGATTATTTGGCCAAACTCTTCAAAGCATTTGAGTCAGTAGAGAAAAATGCAATTTTAAAATCTCTTCTCTAAGAAGATGTCTCCTATGCCTATGTTAAAATTATCTTAAATTGCTTAAAAGATACATTAGCATAAATAACTGTCTGATAAGCCTCTGATTATTATATCATGATTCAAAGAACATATTACATTGTAAGCTCCTTTAGGGTAGATGCTGTCTTTTGCCTGGCACATGGTAGGTGATTGATAAATGTTTATTGACTGAATGAATAAAACAGTGAGAAGTATGCTTACTCAAGGAGGTTATCATTATTATAGAAGATTTGCAGCATAATCCTAGGAAGAGAAAAAGATAGAGAGGTCAGAAGATTTCAGAGGAATGTCAGTTAAAATCTATTTCAGTTGGGTTTTTTTTGGCCGTTGTTTTATCATGCTAACATTATATATATACACCCATGCTTTATCTTCTTATTGTTTCAGAGATAACCACAAGCATTCCATTTGGGTTGCATTGAATCCTTGTGATGTCAGATTTCAGGGTCATTTAGTATTTTCACTGCAGACTTCACATTTCAGAATTTTGTTGCAATTTAGTTATAACTCACATCAGATTTGCTAAGTGCTAAAAATATATGCTTCAAAAATGCCTTAAATCCATTTGACTTACTAAGACATGAGGCAGTCAAATAACTGAGGTTCATGGTTTTTGCTATGTGTATTGTGGAGGGGAAGAAAGGGAATTCCATTCCTTTTTCATTTAAATATATACTAATTTTAGCAGCTTGATCTTAAACACTGACAGTGGGCAGGATTTTGGTAGGCTATTATTTTCAAGTTTCAACAAAAATATAAAACAAGCAGAGACGTTTCTCTTTGAAAAGTTCTCTCTTACCATTTGGGATAGATTCACATTCTGTTACTCTCCAGGAGTTCTCAATGAATGTAAGACATTATAACAGGGACCAGCCAACACATTTTCAAGAAACAAAATTAATTACCCAAAGAAGACCACTAGAAGCAGAAATGGAGATGTCTGGAAAATCTCTTGTTGAGACACGTTACTAAGAAATGCTCTTCCTGCCAAGGAACTGGTCGCCATTTTACTTTATTTAAATCAAGCAGAACACTAAAGCAGGATTGCCTCATTAACCTTGAAAGTAGTGAGTCAAAATTGTGTGCCTGTGTGGGTGTGCTCGTGCTCTCCAATGTTTTACTTGTTCCCAATTGAGCATCAATCATTCAGCCTGGAAGAGAAGGCAAAATAGCTGACATGTGTGCTTTATCCTTAGTTTTCCCTATTGGGGTGACGACTGAAGAACTGTCCCTTGTTCATTAGAAATAATTAGGGAAAGAAACACTTTCCTCAAAACACTGACGGTGAAATGTCTTTCATAAGGAAATGTTGGCTTGCAACTGGCATTCCTTAGCATAGAAGGCTGGAAAGTAACACTCTCCATATAGATGTTCAGTCTAATATTAGAATTCAGATTGGGATTGATTTAGACAATGAGGAAAAATTATTTCATTGAAAGCCTTCATTTCTGAGTCAGGGAGTATTATGGTTTAATCACCATTACAGGTGCAAAGCAGTTTTTGCCATTCAGCTACAAGAGTCCATTTACCTGCTTATCAACGTTAGTATTTTTGCATTTACAAAGGCCGGTTGCACAAGTAGGAAATAATGAATTATTGAATTATTTTGACAGTTCATGTACATGGAGAGACCTTGTACAAAGCAGGAATGTGATCTTCTCCTTGTTGATTCAAGAGTTCTTTAGCAAATGGCTTGACCCCATGTCATTAAACAGAATTTGACCCTGACTGGTTGTGGTAGGGTGTTGTGTGGTATGTTTGTGATGCATTACCTTTTAAAAGGGTTGTCAGAGGGTAGTGTGGCTTAATGGAGAAAACACAGGAATTAGATGGGGGAAAAAAGATAGGAATCATTACCCGACATACTGTGTGACCCTTGGGCGAGTTACTTAACCTCTCTGTTTCAATCACTCTATCTTCAGTTTTAACTAATTTCTTTTACAGAGACGTAAAAACATCTACTTCTCACTACTTTACAAAAGTGGAGTGGGGATTAATGAGATAATGTGGGTAATGTAATTTGAGCTCCTGTGTGAAAGACAGAATAACATAGCACAGCATATAAAAACAGTATGTTCTCAATAATGTTTCTTGTGACCTACATGGAAGAACCATAGAGATGTTTGATCTTTTTGGAATATAACTTCTAAGTGGAAAAGACTTCTTTCTCATGTTGTAATCCCAAAAGGTCCAAGACTTAATTATTTTTCTAATAAAGACTAGATTTTGATTTGAACATGATAAAAAGTTCACTCATGTGACTCACATACTTGTATTAAAAATGATTATTATCTTATTCTTTGGGCTGTGAGGTCAACTTGATAAATAATCAAAGCTAACCTTCATGGAATGAATCACTTTCTGAAGCACAGGATGAATATCAGAAAGAAAACACCCACCTCAACTTCAAATATTGGTGCTGGCTGCTGGAAGAACAATTAGCAAATTAATGAATTATGACTTTATGTGTCATTTCAAAATTTTTTCTTTAGTTAATTTACCTTTTGCCTTTATCAGAACTCTTACTTTGTGACAATATTAGATGAACTCGGTTTCTTACCATGCAATGCAAGGTATACCTGTTGTTCCAAAAGTCTCAGTATAGTTTTAAGCTTGAATATTCAGTTTTATTTTTAAAAATACCATTCCTGATCCTAGAAATAGGGTTATAAAAAGAAATACAATGAGCGAATTTGCTAATTCTTTTCTGCCAGAAACATTAATGCCTAGCAGAAGCATGTCCTTATAGTTGTAATCCTCCCCCCTCAAATACACACTCTTGCATTATTACCAGAAATGACTAACAGGTGATTGGATACTTAGGGTGGCAATCTTTGCAAAGGAGGCCATAGGTCATGCAGCTGTTTTTTCTCTGGTTAATAATGCATTCATTTTTAAACTTCCCCTCTTCACTTAAGCTTTATAATACATGTTCTCTGGCAAGTATCATCTGCTTCCTCATAGTTCTGAGGTGCTGGGCAAGTCGTAACCTTCAGGAGTTTCAGTTTGATCATTTTTTTAAAAGCATAATATTATTTGAACTGTTTGCCTCTGAGGATTGTTGAGAAGCAAGTATTTTGCAAACTTAAAAAGGATGTAGAAATGGGAGGAATGACTGTAAAATAGGTTTTGCATCATTATGTAGTATTATAAGTAACATCAGTGAACAAAGTAGCAAAATGTAGGAGAGGGGAAAAAGTGACCTGTAGAAAGCTTACCATGAGAATCAACTGAACCCAGTCATCACTGTATCTAGAACAGTGCTTGGCAAACATAGTAGGCATTTAATAATGAATGAATCTTGAGGGAATTTAGAGACGAACATGGAAGAAGGAAATATCATTTTGAAATGGAACAGAATTACTAGCATTGCTATGACAGTGAGTTCTCATCATGGATGCTAATGGGACCAGTATATGTGGAATGTGTCTCAGTAACTGATGTCCTTTAGGCAAGGGGAAGTGGAAAGGAAATGCAGAAGGATGAAACTATGCAGGATGCCTGTAGCCTGACCAAGTACAACCCAGAGGAAGTCTGCGCTGAAAGTGATGCAGTTTCAAAAGCCCTGAAGGACTAACTTCCCAGAGATCCGAGAGAAGGGACAATTTGAATTGAACTCGAGCAGAGCTAATGCTACCCACTCCTTCTATCCCACCAAAAGTTTTTTTTTTAATAAATTAATTAGTTTATTTTCTTGTTTACATCCCTCATTTCCACGAGATTTTGAGTTACAAATTTCTCCCCATCTTTCCCCTACCCAACACCTCAAAACAGCCATCTCACTGTATAACCCCTCCCATAATCTGCTCTCTCCTATGTCCTCTCCCTTGCTCCTCTGACTTTCTGGTAGGGCAGAATGGATCTCCCTACCACAGTGACTGTGTATGTTAATTCCCAGTTGGATGTACTTAATAATAATAATAATAATGTATATATACATACATATTTTTAACATTTGATTGTAGAACTTTAAATTCTAGATTCTTCCCCTTCCTCCCTCATCACCTACCCTCACTGGAAGGACAAGCAATTAAATATAGGCTGTACATGTGTAATTATGCAGAACCTCTCCACAGTGGGCATATTGTGAGAGAATGATTATATGTCCCTCCTTCCTAT
>CM053586.1:323655088-323695361 GCA_028646515.1 Pseudochirops corinnae
CGTTATCCCACCTCTCATCCCCATCCCCCCTACTCTGCTGTGTGGCAAGATACCCAGTTTAGAGTTTATGTCATTCCTTCCCTAAGCCAAATTCAATGAGAGTAAGGTTGACCCTTTCCCTTTTGCCTTCCTGTTCTTCCCCTCCATTGTAACAATTATCCTTTGCCTCTTCTATATGAGATGATTAAACCCATTCTGTCTCTCTCTGTCTCCTCTCATTCTAATACTTTCCCACTTCAGAATTTCACCTCTTAGAATATCGTCCCTTCCTATTCAGTTGATCTTGTGCCCTCTATGTACTCATATATACACACATACTCAGATATGTGTTCTTACGCATATAAAACCCTCCTATATAGACATATGTGTATGTATATGTATATATACATTTGTATTTCCTTCACCTATCCTCATACTGAGAAAAGTTTCATGAGTTACAATTACTGTTTTTCCATGTTGACATATAAATAGTTCAACTTTGATTATGTTCCTTATTATTTCTTTTCCATGTTGACCTTCTCATGCTTCTTGTATTTGAGTGTCAAATTTTCTTTTCAGTTCTGTTTTTTTCAGCAAGAATGCTTGAAAGTCCTCCACCTCACTGAATGACCATATTTTCCCCTGGAACATTATACTCAGTTTTTCTGGATAGGTGATTCTTGGTTTTAATCCTGGCTCCCTTGATCTCTGAAATACCGTATTCCAAGCCCTTCTATCCCTTAATGTAGAAGCTGCTAGATCCTGGGTTATCCTGATTTTGTTTCCACAGTATTCAAATTGTTTCTTCTTGGCAGCCTGTAATATTTTCTCCTTGATCTGGGGACTCCGGAACTGGACTATAACATTCCTAGGAGTTTTCTTTTGGGATCTTTTTTAAGAGTTGATCGGTGAATTCTTTCAAGTTCTATTTTGCCCTCTGTTTCCCAAATATCCAGGCAATTTTCCTTGAGAATTTCTTGAAGATGCTTTCTAAGTTCTTTTTTTGATCGTGGCTTTCAGGTAGTCCAATAATTTTTAATTGTCTCTCCTGGATCTCTTTTCCAGGTCAATGGTTTTTTCAAGGAGATATTTCTCATTGCCTTCATTTTTTTCATTTGTTTGGATCTGTTTAATAGTATCTTGATTTCCCATAAAATCATTTGCTTCCATTTGCTTCACTCTAATTCTGAAGGAATTATTCTCTTCAGAGTGCTTTTGAGATTCTTTTTCCACCTGGCAAATTTGACTTTTTAAGGCATTCTTCTCCTCATTGGCTTTTTGGGCCTCTTTTGCCTTTTGAGTTAATCTATTTTTTAAGGTGTTATTTTCTTCAGTCAAGTTGTTGACTCTCTTTTCATGATTTTCTTGCATCATTCTCATTTCTCTTCCCAATTTTTCCTCCACTTCTCTAATTTGGTTTTCAAAATCCTTGTTAAGCTCCTCTATGGTTTGTAGGCAGTCTACATGTTGTTTGGAAGCTTTTGGTGTGGGAGTTCTGACAGTGTTGTCTTCCTCCTATTTCATGCTTTGATCCTTTTTGTCCCCCAAGAAGTAATCTAAAGTTTGATTGCTGTTCTTACTTTGCTTCCTTTGCCTGCTCATGTTGTTGCCAGTCTGTTACTTTACTTTTTAGCTCTGTGTAACTCTGCTTCCAGAGGGGAAATTTCTATCCCAAATCCCTGGGATTTTTGCAGCTGCTGGAGCTATTGGGAGGCCGCTGCAGCCCCCACCAGCTTTGGCTCACTGAAAATGCACCCCAAGACTACCACCCAAGACCACCATCTGGATCCAGGCCACTCAATGCAAGAGCACTTAGCCTCTGAATGATAGCTTGGCCCCCCTGCAGTCTGCCAGCTGGGAGCTCTGAAGCAGCCATGTGGAGGTGCTGCAGGGCCACTGCTTCCGCCACTTCCTTGCCCTGGAGATAGTTTGGCCATACTGCTTTTCTCCCCTAAATTTAGCTGAGTTCCACTGACCTTTCACTTTGGCCTTGTTTCTTATGGCTTGATAATTCTGGAAACTGCCACAGCTGCCGCTAATCTGCTCTCCTGAAGGCTCCAGCTATGGCTGGTCCTGGCCACCCCAGGGCCAAGCAGGGGTTTCAGGCTGGGCTGGTTTCAGCTCCCAGCGTGCTGTGATGAGCCCTTCTTGCCCTGCTGCCTTTAGTGGGAGATGTGTTTTTCTGTGTTTTTGTGAGATTTAGAGCCCTAAAATTTGTTTAGAGTCATTTTTTATGGGTATTTCAGGTGGCTACATGGGAGCTGTGGAACCTTGTTGCTTCTAAGCTGCCGTTTTGGCTCTGCGCATCCACCAAAAGTTTTTGAGAGAGAAGAGAAAACTGACTCATCTGTACTTTCTTATTTCTAGAAAATCTTTTTGGAAAATGATGAACCCATTTATTAAGGGTATCCTTGATCAAAATATAAGAAATAAAGAGGAAACTTATGAAGACACTTTCCTATTGCTGACCAAGCCTCTTTGGAAAAACCATCTATACTTGGTGCCTTCACATACTCTCCTCTCTCTTCTAGAGCCTCTGCAGTCAGGCTTTTGGCCTCATCATTTGTCTGAAACTGCCTTCTCTGATATCACCCGTGATCTCTAAGATGTGAAATTTAGTGGCCTTTTTTCAGTCTTCATCCCTCTTAACCTCTTTGCAGTATTTGAAATTGTCCATTAACTTTTCCTGGATACTGCCTTAGAAAATAAAGGATTTATATTTTATTCTAAAACAAATAGTCACTTAAGTAAATTGAATAAGGGACCTGGGGGAGGAAGGACAAAGTGAGACCTTTGCTTTAAAAATTCACTTTGATTGTGTAGAACATGTGTTAGAATGGAGAAAAACTTAAGACAGTGTTACTTATTTCAGAGAAGACTGAAAATACCCCAGAAAAGATAGGATGAAGGTTTGAACTAGGACAGTGAGTGGGTTTTCATGTCGCTGTTTTCTCCTGGTTCTCTCCCCGCATCTCTGAAAGCTCTTTGTCAGTCTGTTTCATTGAATTTTCATCCAGGTCATGCACATTAATTTACTCAATTTATGCTTTCTTGACAACTCTCTCCCCCTCCTTTCACTAAATCTGTTACTTACCAACCCTGGCATACCTGCTGTTTCACATGAACGAGACACTCCATCTGAGTTCTGTCCGTTTTCAGTGGCTGTCCCCATGCTTGATGCACTCTCTCTTCCTACCTCATAGTTTTCCTGACTTCCGTCAAATCCAACCTAAAGTCGTGCTTTCTGCAAGAAGTCTTGCCTTGTCCCCCTTAATCCTAGTGCCTTCTGTCTGAGATTCTCTCTTAATACATTGCACACACACACACACACACACACACACACACACACACACACACACAGTCAGCCCATCTCTTCCTTCTCTGTTGTGCTGCTTGATGATTTCATCAGCTTCTGAGTTCAATTATTATTGCTAGACAGATGTTTCCCAGGTCTATAAATGTAGCTCTTATCTTTCTGCCTAGTGATAGCCGCACATCAAAAGCTATTTATTATATATTTCAAACCAGATGCCCAATAGGCATCTCAAACTCAGCATACCCCAAACAGAATCCATTAATTTTTCCCAAAAACCCAGACCTCTTCTGAATCTCCCTGTGACTGTCAAGGGCATCTACATCATCATCCCAATCCATGAGGTTTGCAACCTCAGTGTCATTCTTAATTCCTCACTCTGTTACCCCAGATATCCAGTCTCTTGACCAACCTTGCTTTTTTTAGCTTCACAACATCTCTTGTATGTTTCGCCTTCTGTCTACTCATATTGGCCCTTGTCACCCCTTGCTTGGGCTATTTTCAATAGCCTACTAATTGTATTCCTTCCTGGATTCCCTGCCTCAAGTCTCCTCACTTAAGTATTTCCTCCACACAATCAAATTGATTTATTTTTATGAAAAAAATTTGGTGACACCATGTGTGTCTAACTCTGACTTAATAATTTCTAGTGGCACCCTGTTACTTTCAGGATCAAATATAAAATCTTTTTGTCATTTTAAGGTCTGGTCACTGGCCACTAGGTGGCGCCATAGTACATAGAGGGCCACGCCTGGTGTCAAAGAAGACTCATCTTGAGTTCAAATCTAACATCAGATGCTTGCTGGCTGTGTTATCCTAGATGAATCTGTTGATCCTGTTTGCCTCAGTTTCCTCATCTATAAAATGAGTTGGAGAAGGGGGTCACAAACCACTCCAGTATCTCTGCCAAGAAGACCCCAAATGGGGTCATGAAGTGTCAGAGAGGACTGAAAAAAACAACTGAACAACAACTCTTCCCTTTTTACCACTCTTCTAATACCTGCCTCACCTCCATGCACTCTACAGTGTCCCTATTGGCCTACTTTCTGTCTTTCACACACAGTACTCCATCTCTAAGCTCTGTCCCTATGTAGTGGCTATTCCTCATAGATGGAATGTTTTCCTTATTACCTGCACTTCTTAGAACCCCTTTCCATCCTTTTTAACTCAGCTCAAGCACCACCATCTGCAGCACTCTTTTCTCCCTCACTGTCTCTGGCTTCCATATATTTTCACCTAGTCCGGGCACATAGTTATAGTGCCCTTCATAAATGATTGCTGATTTATTGATCCAATGACTGATCCATGGAGAATAGAGTTTTAGTATTGGGCTAACTCTTAGTTACCTGGGTGATGGATACTCATACTCTTTTTTTCCTACTTCAGAGGTTTTCTATATTTTTTTTGTTTTTATTTATATCACAGAATTATTATTTTTCTTTGAAAAATTGGGGCATGCTGCAAGAAATCATGAAGACTCATGTAACTGCATGCAGTTATGGTTCTGTGTATACCTAGATATTCTCTGAATACTAGGGAAACACTTTCAGCACCATTGTTTTCTTTGTTACTCTTTGGCGGGGTTAGCTTCTCTAGTTTCTACAGACCCCTTTCAGATATAAGTTTGATCACTTCCATACTTACATATGTTATTTCTAGACTCTGCATTTATCACGGTGCCTGACACAGAGCGCTTATTGATTGACTAAAAGGAACATTTAGAACTGGAAGAGACCTTAGAGGTTATTGAGCCCAACTCTCTTGTGAGAGAGACTGAGGACCAAAGAGATCAAGTCAGTCAGTTGGTCAACAGTAAGCTAATATTGTCTTTTTTTTTTTTTTAAGCAGTGCTATATTCTAGGAACTGTCCTAAACACTGAGAATAAAAATACAATGTTGAAAGATAGTTTTTGGCCTCAAGGAGATTACATTCTAATGGAGAAAGGAAAAATAAAGAAAACTGAAAAAGAGAGGGGAGAACAGGAGGGATGAAGGTATATACCATTGTCAAATGGTAGAGAAAATCCAGAATGTAGCCTACAGAGAAATGAGGCATGGGTTGGCCTAAGGGTTGTCCTTGAATGGAGATTCTGGTTGCAGCTATCTGATCAGAGGGAGAGATCACAGGATCAGAAGGTACATTCCATGTATAAATTTCAGGGCTGGAATGAAGTTCCCCTATAAAGAGGTTTCTTAGGATGGTAGAGAAAATCTAGAGTAGAGTGATTGCTCAGGGTCATGCAATTTGTAATAAAATCTGGACTTCAATCCAAGTCTTCTTGACTTCAAGTCCAATTCTTTATTCGATATAATAAACTGATGGAGTGACCACAGTTTCTCCTTGATGTATGTTGAACAAAGTTGTCCTAGGAAGTGTTATAAAGGCACTGCCAGCGTCTTGTGTCTAGTTCTCCTTTGGTATATAAAACCTTATCTGCCCCCAGGGTCATTGAGTCATCAACATATGAAGTATTAGTCCTTACCTCCTCCTGTGTATTTTCCTGGTGCTTTTATTGGTGAGTCTTACTACACTCCAAAGAATCAGGAATCTGGGGGGCTGGGGTGACACATGGCTGATTGAGCTGCCAATTCATTGCGTACTGTGGCTCTTTCCATTAAAAGAAAGCAAGAATCCGCCATATGGCATTTTTCCTGTGAACTCTTCTAATAAATCTCATTTCACTCAATAATAGTAAGTCTTTCATGTAGTCACTTCCTGAAACTCTTAATTTGAACCAGAACAATGATAAACTTGTCTATCCCTTGATGCAAATACACAATCCAAACAGGAAAAAGAAAAGCAAGTGGATGAAGAAAGTATATTGGTCTAATTATACATGAAGTTGAATAGGGAGCACCTTCATATCTTTAGCCAACCAGCCCTTCTCTGCATTCAAATAACCATAACTCTTGTGCCAACCCTTATCAGCTCTCTGCTGGACTATTGCAGTAGTCAGCTGGTTGGTCCCCTGGCCGCCAGTCTCTCATCACCCCTACCCATTCTCCATTCACCCACCACAGTCATTTTCCTTAAGCATAGATCTGACTCTTATGTTCCCACTTACATTCCCACCTACAAGATAAAATCTAGTGATTCCCTCTTAGTTCTAGGATCAAATAAAAAATAAAAATCTCCATATAATTTAGCCCCCTTTCACCTTTCCAGGCTTCTTACATTTACTCCCCTCCATGTATTTAAGATACAGTGATAGCACCCCACTTGTTATTCAACAAACATAAAGTTCCACTGCTCTACCCTGACTTTGTCCATTCCTGGATGCCTCTCTATCCTATTTGCCTTCTCAATTCCCTTTTCTTCAAAACAGCTCAAATCCTACCTTCTGCTGCGGGATGTCTCTTCTGATCCATTTCCCTACTATTTCCTTCTTCCTGAAACCACCACCTATTTTCCCTGTATATATCTTGTATGTACTTTGTTTTTATTCAGTTGTTCAGTCATATTTAACTCTTCATGACCCCATGGACCATGGTGTCCATGGGGCTTTCTTGGCAATGATACTGGAATTTATTAGCCATTCACTCTTCCAGTGAATTAAGGCAAACAAAGACTAAGTGACTTGTCCAAGGTCACAGGGCTGGTAAGTGTCTGAGGCCAGATTTGAACGTAAGTCTACCTGACTCCAGGCCTAGTGCTCTATCCACTGAGCCATCTAGCTGCCTTGTATGTCCATAGTTGTTTGCATTTTGTGTGCCCCATTAGAATGTGACTTACTTGAGAGGAGGATGGTTTTATCTCCAGCACTTAGCACCATGCCTGACACATAGTAGGCTATTGATAATAGTGACAATAATATTGTCAGGTATTATGAGTATCCTCATTTCACATATGAAGAAGTAGTCGCTTAGATAAGTACCTTCTTTAAGATCACAGAACAAGGAAGAGGCAAGAGCCAAAACATGAACCCAAGCCTTCTGGCTCTCAGTTCAGCTCTCTTTCTACGGCAGCATGCTGCTTCACTAAATATAAAGGAAAGGGAGACATAGCCAAGGCAGGTTTTACATATTTTATGAATAGGGATAAAGGAGATAAATGTAGAAGTTAAACAGGCTCCAAGGCTATTCGTGCTAACATCCATGGAAAACACTGAAAGTCTTTCAGATCATGAATGAATTAAACGAAGAAAAGCATCCAATTCTTTCCGAACTTAACTATCTTAAATGGTATTCTTTATCCAATTCCACTATGGTGTCAGGTAGGAATGTATTGTGGGGGTGAGAGGGTATGATATACCTTAATAGGAAACTTAAACAAAATAAATGGTCTTATTCTTAAGTATGAAGACAAGCCAGGTTTGGAGTCAGAAATATCTACGTTCAAGACTTGCTTTTAACATATACTGGCTCTGTGACTCTGGGAGAGTCACAGTGTCTTGGTGCCCTAGGCAGACTTCTAAGACTAAGTGGCAGAGAAGTACCTTGTACTGGTGGAGGAAGTATCCTCATCTCTACAGGTTGTTTTGTTTTGTTTTGCTTTTGTACCAATTGAATCACACCACCAGATATGTGATTATCACAAGATATCACCAGTGCCATACAATTAATCACCAGTATGTAATCACCTAAAATAATATTCACCAGCCTGATACAGTGCTTTATGATTACAAAGCAGGGTACCTATGTTATATCATTTGATCCTCACAACAACCTGGGAGTGAAACTGAGGCAGAGAATGGTGAGTCACTTGCCCAGGATCTTATATCTAGTAATTGAGGCAAGATTTGAACCTGATACCATGTCCAATGTGGTATACACACACACACACACACACACACACACACACACACACACTCATATACCATGCACGCATGCTCATAACACACAGTATGTACAGGGCATTCCAAAAGTCTCAGTGAGTTTTAAGCTATTAAAGCCTAAAATCTTAAGTCTTAAATATTTCTTTGTTTTAAATCTATTAAAGCTTAGAACTTCACTGAGTTTTTTTGTATGCTCCGTGTGTATAAACATGTGTATGTCGTACAGTTGTATTGTATAAGCTACTTGAGACAACAGAGCATGAACACTGGTCATTTTTGCATATTTCGCTTAAGCACCGGCATCTAGATGGAACTTAATGTTACCGTCTTTGTGAAGACGTATAAAGTGGGTAGAAAATTTGTATAGTCTCTAAACAAGATTCTGAAAGGGAAATAACTCTCCTTTGTTGTTGTTGTTCTTGCCTTGGTGTCATCTCATTTAGTTAAGAGATAACTGAAGGCTAAAGAAAACACACGTACACATACACAAAATCCTTAACTTTGATCTCTGGCAAGCTGATCAACGAAACTCAGAGATCAAGGAGTATGTGCCTCATTGGAAGCGGGTGCAAATATAGAATGAAAATGAAGCTGAAATGGTCTGGTGCCAGAATTCGGCCCAGGGGTCATGAACGTGGGGTAAGTGAAATGAGGAGGAGGGGTTAGAGTGAGAATTACAGGGCAGCAAGGACAAACTTTGCTGACTTCGTGATTTTGTCTAAGACTACCCCTGCTTCATAATCTTTAAAACAGCTGGCGCAAGTGGGAAACTCTTCATTCTGGGACATCAGTAATCATATAGTTTGTCCCTGTCCTCTTTTATCCTGGAATTGTTTTCAGTCATTGTAGTGAACTAGAAAGAACAGTGTTCTGAAAGCCGAAATGCCAAGATTCTAAGTCTTCCTATTTCCTTTTACCTATGTGACCTTAAAGGAATCAACTTTGGGTCTCAGTCTCCACACCTCCATGAGATGGTTGAAACACATGATTTCTAAAGCCATTTTATATTAATATATTGTAATGCCTTTTTATTCTAAGTGCCAAAATATATTCATAGACATCCTGACCCATTCTTGGAATTTACTATTAATTCTGTTATTGTTCCTGTAGATCTCAAGCCATTACAACTTATTCCTGTTTAGTCCTTGGGTGTTGTTCATCAGTTTGTCTTGATAATCAATGTCTCCAGAAGACCAATAACTATTCTTTTGAGAGGTAAAGCCAAGATGGCAGAGTATAGTCAGCAACCCAGCTGAATTCTCCCAACATCCATATCCAAACAGCTTTAAAATAATTCCTCAAATAAAATTTTGGAATAGCAGAGCCAACAAAAGGTCAGAGTGAGACATCTTTCTAGCCTAGGGCAAGTTAGGAGGTTAGCCATAGATGTCTGTGCCACCTGGGGTGGAGGCCTGTCTGGAGTTCACATAGAGGCAGTACCAGCTGTGGGTCTTGGAGGCTGCTGTGACAGAAGCAGCAGCAGCTTTGGGAGCTCTCAGCCCAGAGAGGGTAAGGGGATCAGAGAACAGGTCAGAAAGGGATTACAGAAGACCTGCAATAGCAGACACTGGTGCAGCTGACACTAATTGGCAACTCTATTGCTTATACTTAGTTTATAGTTACTCTCCATTCCAGAATGGAGAGGAGCCCTTGTGGTCATGCACAAGGGAGCGGGGGCCCTGGTCTCAGTTCCAAAGCATAGAGGAATACTAATGTTTGTGGCTGCAGGAAAGCAAGGGACCTGGAAGGAAGGAACAAATGAATGAAAGAAGGAAGGGAGGGAGGGAGGAAGAAAGGAAGGAAGAGAAAAAGAATGAGGAAGGAAGGACTGAAAGAAGGGAAGGAGGAAGGGTGAAAGGGAGGACAGGTAGAAGAAAAAAGGCAGTAAGGAAGAGGGAGGGAGGAAAGGAAAAAATATAAAGAGAGGAAAGAACAAAGAAATAAAAATTACCCCTTCTTATAGAAGAGGAAACTCAGGCCAATGGAAATTAAATTACTTGATCAGGGTCATACCATTAGTAGATGTCTGAGACCATATTTAAACTCAGATCTTCCTGATTCTAAGGTTAGCCCTCTATCCACTGTGCCATCCACTTGCTAGGAAGGAAGGAGGGTAAGGACTGAAGGAGGGGAAGGAAGAGGATGGAGTAAAGAAAGATACCCTGAAGTTAAGGAACATCTGAGGAAAGGGGTCTGTTTCCAGTCTCCATGCCCCATTTCAAAGTGGAGTACTTCCTGAAAATCTAACCTGCCTAAAAGTCATCAGTGTGACATAATAGTGTGACATCAGAGTGACATAATAGACAAGTATTAATTCACAATTTAAATTAGGTAGCCTGCCCCTAAAACCATACATGTTTGATTAGATGGACATTAACTGTCATGTAGGCATGCTCCTTTCAACTCTTTTTATATATATAAGTGGCCTTAATCTTTCAGAACAGTGAAACCTAATTTATGTGGAAATACTGAAAGAAAGGAGCTAGAAAAAAAGAAATCCTAAAGAAAATAGAAACAGGTAGTATGAAGAAGGGTTCAGATCTTGCCTCTGATTTCTATGGCCTCCGTGACCTTGGACTCTGAGCATTAGTGAAGATAGGGAGGAGGACTGCATGTCATCTGAGATCTTTTCCGTCTCCAGATCTGTGATTGCATGTCCTGTAAACATTCTAATCTGTCGATCTTTTTTCTTTACGAGTTTTTGTTCACTATTGTGCTTTATTATAAAAGAAATATACATATAACTATGTATAATACTTAAAAATATGGAATTTCAGGTTTTGCTGTTCTACTACCAAATATTTCCACTAGCACTGGATTCTTTACCATCTTTTTGGCCTTTAACAGTTAATTTAAAGTCTCGCCCTTTCCTTCCCTTCTCTCTCTTTCTGTTCTCTCTAATCTCTTTTTCTGTTTTTATCCCTCAGTCTCCAGTTTGTGTAACTCAAGAGGATTTCAATCTCCATTTAACCAAATTGCCTGCCTTCTTATTTGAAAAGATTGCACATCTAAAGCCTCCAGGTACAACCCTGATGTACTAGGGAGTGCCCAACTCATCTGGGATCAAAATGCTTTTATACAAAGGTAGTCATTTCCATTAAACTATCAAATAACCCTAGAACAGTATTCTCCAAAGTGAATGTGCATACCCCAGGTACTAAGACATATAATTCATTGGAGTATGAGAAGAAAATATTATCAGCATGGTGTAGTAGATATAGCAAGTCCTGAAATTAGGAAGTTGTACATTCAAGGTCTACTTTGGAATTACACTGGCTGTGTGACCCTGGACAAATCACCGCACATCTCCTTAATCTGGATATCTCTCTAACATCTTAAGTTACAAAGAAGGTAGCAAATTTTATTGGTAATTTCCATATTTGAGAAATACTTATACTAATGAAATCACAGATCTAGACTCTGTCCCTATTCATATTTATTTTATCTAAAAATTATTATTAATTAGGATAGGGGTTGACACTGATATCCTTACTAAGTCTGTTAGACAGTTATGTTACATGCGAGACATGAGATGAGGTGTCCTGAGGGAAGATGGGCATTTTGTAACAACAAAGGGGTCTGATAATCATACTCTTACTCATAAATTCACTTTCAGCATATTGTGAGGGGTTATATTTTATGTGTGTCCAGTTACACAGATGCATGGATTATCCTATCTACTTTTAACTATAATAATCCTCATAAATGGGTATTTCATGAAAAGATTACTGCAAAGAACCCATGGATTGAAGATAAGACTAATGATGAGAGCACAACAGAACAACGAGAAAAGGGCTGAGCTTACATTTCTCAGTATGAGCTGTCCTCATCCACATTAC
This sequence comes from Pseudochirops corinnae, assembly GCA_028646515.1. Classification (NCBI taxonomy): domain Eukaryota; kingdom Metazoa; phylum Chordata; class Mammalia; order Diprotodontia; family Pseudocheiridae; genus Pseudochirops; species Pseudochirops corinnae. Next base: position 323,666,995 of record CM053586.1, read on the forward strand.
AATACAGAAATGATCTATTCAGATTTAAATGAATAAATGAGAAACATTAAGAGTTTACTGTGTGCTAAGCACTGGGGATATAAATGGACAAGAGAGCCCATTGTCTCAAGGAGCTCCACGTTCAACATGAGAGACAACACAGAGAGGTTTCACCTCCAAGTCAAATGGAAATACCCAGTAGTCTTTAGAATGTAGTAGAAAAGCACATGGTAATGTGTTATTTTTTTCTTAATGTCACTTCCATTGATAAAATTACATCTGACAAGTTGACTTAAAAATGGAAATTATCCAAGACTTCTTGAAATGTGATTTTGAATATAGTATCTCTTATGATGAACCTCACCTTTAATATATATTTTACCTTAAAGTTAAGGGTAATACAAAACCATCATGATCAGAAAGACATTAAAAAAATTTTGTGGCCAAAAATTGTGTCCCCTATAAAATTCATGTATCTGCATATTTAAATTTTTTCTAACCTGTTTAAAAGTCATGAAAAATTAAAGGCATTTTCAAATTACTTGCTATAAATAAAGAAAACACCTTTGCTGTGATAACAACTGATTAACATCAAGGGAAAAGGTAATTTTTAACTAATTTTAAAAAAACATACAAAATTGGTGGAATTAAAAAATGGCTGTCATTATTTAGTAAAAGCGGTCAGTGATGGATTTCTTCCATTCAGACATATGCAATCATTGAGATACCTTCTCCAGTGAAGAAAGCCATTGAAAACTATTGAAGTAAACATAAACTTAGAGGTAGACCTTTGGATAACTATAACAAAAATGTTAAAACGGTTTTTAAAAAAAATAATGAAACACATTCAATTACATTATTCTGTATAAGTCTTATTTATATATATTTGTTCACATGTTCCGTCCCCCATTAGACTGTGAGCTCATCGAGAACAGGAACAATTTTTTGTCTTTCTTATATTCTCAGTGCTCTGCACAATCCCTGGCAAATAGGAACCTGATAGATGCTTATTGACTGACTGAGTAAAACATTATTATTAATAATATATTAAGTGATAAAAAAAGTTCTTGTACTACTAATAATACAATTTTGAAAATGATTTATTACATATTTATCACATCCTTTTAATATTTCTATTTTGTGAATGTTTTATTATATATCAATACAGTGGCATATGAATATATTTTATTTATAGCTATATGTAGAGGAGTGTTTTTTCAGTTGATATGAGTATACAAACAAAAAAGTGTGGAGACCATGAGAATAGAGGGAAGATCTGGAAAGATCAGAGGTCTTCAAATGAATTAAAATGGATCAGTGAAATCACATATAGAAAGAAAGCATTCACTAGAGCTGATTTTTTTTTACAAATCTGAAACCCTGAAAAGGACTTTGTTTGGAGGGAGTGAATCAAACAAAGATAGCCCAAAACAGACAGACATGAAAGTCAAAGTATCTGGACAATAATGTGGGAATAATTATAGTTGAATGGCTCGATCAGAGTAGTAGAGAGAATGCTAGGTGTACCTCTGGCTTGTACAAGTAGCTTATTAGTTCCTTTTATTGTTTTTTTCTTCTAAACATTTAATTCATTTTCTCCCCCTCCTCCCCTGAGTGAGTTAAGTAGTAAAATAGAATGTTTTGCTTCTTATTTTTTAAATTTCGTTTTCTGATGAATGATTTTTATTTTTCTAATAAATGATTCTTCCCTTTGTTCTCTTTATCATTTATCTCCCCTTTCTACCTATTCTAGATTTTCTTTTTGTTTAATTGATGACCCTTTTTACTTATTCAGTCCTTTATTCTTGGCATCCCTTATGGAATTAAAACTTATAAGGTACCTGTTTTGGATTTCTTCTTCTATTATTGTCTTGTAGATGTTGCCTTTTCGATAATTTTTCCTATCTACCTTGAAACATCTTCCCTAAGTCCATGTAAAAAATTGTGGTATATGAATGTAATGGAATATAAGAAATGATTAATGTGAAGAATACAGAGGATCATGGAAAGATCTTCGTGAACTGATTCAGGCTAGTGTAAGCAAAACCAAGAAAACATGATGACTATAACAGTGTAAAAAGAAAGCATAGTCACACATACAACACACACACACGTAAAATTAGAAGCATATGTTACACAATTCTAGAGAATAAGCATGACTCAAAAAAAGAGATGGGAGAAGATAGTGCAATACTGCCCCTTAATAGAGATGGATGGGTGGCACATTGTGTTGCCTTGTGTGAGGAATGAATGGCCAAGTTCTGGTACATAAATACAGTGGGATACTATGGTGCTTCATTCTTATCACTGTAATGACCATCTACAACTCTAGAGAACTAACGGTGAAACTCATCTCCTAATGATACTACTCACATCCTGACAGAGAGAGATGAAAGACTGAGAATTCACAAAGAGAAAGACAGATGGATAGATAGATAGATAGACAGACAGACAGATAATTAGGACATGGCCAATGTGGAAAGTTGTTTTAATTGACTATGCATTGCAGTGGATTTTGTTTTTTTCTTGTGTTCCCAATTGTATTTAGGGTGGTATGAAAAGGCACTTCGTGGCTTATTAAAACAAAATATTTGAAAAAAATAAAATATTTGGGTGAATGAAAGGGAGTAATAAAAAGATCATAGATTTAGAGCTGGAAGGGAAGTATTAATTTGATTTAGCAGTTGTTACTCATGGTGAAGCTTTGCCCAGTCTCCAAGTACCTAACAGACCGCTGAGGACAATGAATCATATGAATGTAGGCATTTTAGTTATTATGGAAAAAATACAGTAGTTTCCATTAAAATGGAGTGATGGCTCATCTTCAGATCTTCTTCAAGAATCAAATGCAGAAATTGGTAGAATTATTATTATGCTATTCCCAAAGGCACCAAAAGAATTAAAATTTCATTGGACACATAGACATCTCTCCTTTCTGTGCTGATGATGACTGTTAACAAGAGTACCACTGTGACGATGATTAAAGCTAGTAGATCTGAGAAATGCTGTAGATGTAATTTTTCTAGGTATCCTTTATCCCCAGAAACTGAAGGCTCTAGGGCCGTAGTTACTTCTAACTCCAGGATTCATTCAGCCCCTGGAGCATCTGTTAATTTGGGTGTTGGATTATTTTAGGTCATTTTGCTTCTTGAAGATGTGTAAGAGTACAGGACTTATAGTGCAATACCACCTTCAATATCACATTTAACTTTCAAATCATGTTCTAAAATTTAAAAATCCTGAAAGTACAAGTCACAGTTAATATTTTTCTTTCATTTTCTTTCTCTTCCTCCCCTCCCGCTCCTGGAAGGAACTATTTAATGAATCATATTTCCTTTTAGAGGGAAAAACTAAGACTCATCTGTTTGAGGTTCTCATTCTCACTGTCCCTCTTAGAATCCACTCCTTTTCTTTCTAGTGTTGCCCTATTGGAATTACTTAAGAGTCCCAGCTGTAAGTGTTTATTAGATATTTAGGACCTGTTTTAATAATTGGCTTTTCATACCCATTCTGGAAAGAGAGGCCAATTGTTTTCTCCAGTCTGCATGGTTAAATTTAAACTCTTTATATAACATTGCTGATTTACTGCTTCCTCCTTCACCACCTGACTTTTTGGTTCAATCAGTAGGCTTTTAAGCCAGGCTGAAAGGCTAATTAATTTAGCCTGCTTTAAAAAAAAATCCACTACTTAGGGAAGTCTGGATTTCCATCATATATGTTAGCCTCTGAACAGGACTATATTCCCTGTTCTCATCCACTTTCCTTTCTAATGCACTATTTTTTATTAAGATTTCTATGTTCTGAAAAACTGAGAATGAGAAGACCTGGTTTCCCCTCTTGCATTGCCACTTTCCAGCCGAGTGGCTATGGGGTAAGGCTTCTAAGAATTGTTTCTTCACCTGTAAAATGAAACTAAATGATATTTTCACAGAACTGTTATGATAAAAAGTGCTTTGGGGATTGTAAAGTGCCATATAAATTCAGGTTAATAACATTATTATGCTCAGACCTCTCTCTTTCTCTCTCTCTCTGTCTCTCTCTCTGTCTCTCTCTCTCTCTCTCTCTCTCTCTGGAACATTAGGGAAAGAAATTCCTTATTCAGATATAGATCAGTACCTATTTTGCAACTCATGTTAGAATTGCCTGGATGCTTAGTGGTTGAGTGTTTCTTAATGCTTCTTGTTTCTCTGACACACAACCAATATGTGCTAGAGTCACAACTTGAACTTTTTTTTGCTGACTGTTTTACTTGTTTCTCCTTGAAATCTCTTTATTTTCACAGCCATTCTCATGCAAACATGTATGGAATGCATCAAGGCAGCTGTCAGCTCTCAGGAGACATACATTCAAATCTAATCTAGTTCATAAGGGAGATGTTTTTTAAAGGGGTTATCCTTTGTGTTTAAAATACTATCAGATTTTCCAAACATTGGGAAACAACACCTACTAGAAAACAAAATCAAAATTCAGACAAAAATTGAGTAAAGAAAATGAGATGCCATATTAATCCCTGGATTATTTATTGAATTTGGCTGTATTACGAGGGAGTCTGAATTTTGGAAAAAACTTGAATAGCAATTTGCAAAAAGCTATTGATTGTTTTCCTTTCATTTTGATTGAGGCCTGTGCTGTATGTTCTCCTATATGTAATGGTTAGGGGGTTTATTGTGGGGTCCAGGAATTATATGTGATATTTTCTGCATATTACCAAGTCTGAGTTGTAAATTCAAGAATTTTAGAAGATGTGATCCTTCTTTTTCTAGTTGGTCTTGTTGTTCAGTCATGTTACTTCTGTTGGACTCTTCGTGACCCTACTTGGGGCGTTCTTGGCAAAGATTCTGGAGCAGTTTGCCATTTCCTTCTGTGGCTCATTTTACAGATGAGGAAACTGAGGCAGACAGTGACTTGATTTGCATAAGATCAGACAATAAGTATCTGAGACTGGATTTGAACTCAGGTTTTCCTGATCCCAGGCCCAGTGTTCTGTCTACTGTACCGCCTAGCTGTCCTGTTGTATCTTGAGTAGGACTAAATAGGATGCATTTCCAGCTGAAAGAAACCTCAAAAATCATGTAGTCTAAGCCCTTTATTTACAGATGAGGAAACTTAAAGGCAAAGAGAGGTTTTGTGACTTGCCCAAAATCACACAGGTAATCAGCCTGTAAATGATTTGAAATTAATCTATCAAATTAATTTACACCAAATGACTAATGGTTTAAAAGGACAGATTTCCACCTCCCATATTGTATTTTAATAGAGATTCAGAGACTTAGCCCAAAGAAATACATGATAGGGGGATTTCAGAAACTGAAGTAAGGCCAGTGTATAGAATATTTACAGATGAAGAGGCTTGACTGCTTCTGAAATAGCCATTCAAGCTGTTAGGAAATTAGGATAGAATTGATTCAGTTGTATCTAGACAGTGTGATATTTAAAACCCTTTCCAACCTGACCTTTCTATTCTTCTTATACTTTAATCCTTTCCTCTTAATGTACAATCCACTTTCCTGGGCCCCTGGATGTTCCTCACACATTCGGTCTTCCTACTTACCGCCTTTGCAATGGCTTCCTGGCCTTGAATTCCCTCCCTTCCCCTTTCCTTTCTACCTCCTGGCTACCATGGTTTCCTTCACATCTTTAGCTCACAACCTACCTTCTCTAGGGCATCTTTCCTGGTTGGGATGTTTTCCTTTTGAGATTACTTCCTGTTTTACAACGTACATATCTTTTATGTACATAGTTGTTTGCTTATCAACTGACTCCTAAGAATGTGAGCTTCTTGAAGTCAAAGGACCAGGGCTTTTGGACCCTTTATTATATTGCCAGAGATTAACATGGTGCTTGATACGTAGTAGGTGCCTGATAAACACTTCTCGACTAATGAATGGATGGCTGACTTACTGACTCATTTAATGGAAAAGAATATGAAATTGGAATCAAGAAGCTGGGATAATTGTTCCACCTTTTCCTCTTTTGTGTCATCTTTGGCATGTCATTAAATCAGTGGTGGGAGGGTGCTTCAGTTTCCTCATCTGTAAGAAAAAAAAAAAGCGCTTACCCACCTAGTCTCTTCCAGAGTGTTGAGTCGCTGAATCTCCGAATTGGGGTAGACTAAAAAGGTCATCCATTCAGACGTCTGTCTGGGCAAGCATCCTCTCTACATCTTCCCTCAGAAGGATCTTACATACTTTATTTGAAAACCAATAGTAAGAGGGAGCCAAACACTTCCTCATTTCTTCCTCTTACAACATTTAGCATCTTGCAAAGCACATCTCCTATGCCAGGTCTACACACAGCCATCCCTAGGCTACTCCCTCCAAATTGTTAATGTTCTTTCCCTCATGAAATTATTTTATAGATACTTTGCAGTTATATAATGGACAGAGCATTGGCTTTGAGGTCAGAAGACCTGGGTTTAAATCCTTCCTGAAATAATCACCTGTGTGAGCATTGACAAGTAAGTTAAGATGTCTCGAGCTCAGTCTCCTCAGCAGTAAAACGGGGCTAGTAAAAGCACCTACCTCACAGGCTTGTGAAAATCAAATGAGATGATATGTATATAGACTTTACAAATCTTAAAGCATTTTATAAATGTTAACTGTTATTTTTATTTGCATATCTGTTGTCTTCCCTGAATTGAAAGTGAATTCCTTAAAATCAGAGCCTATTTCATTTGTTGTGTTTCTACCCTAATTGATGCATAGTATGTACTTAATACATATTTAATACATATTTGTTGAATCACTTAATCAGCAAGAATTTGTTCAGAAGCTACTCTGTGTCAAGCACTCTCCTTGGTGCTGGGGATTCAAAGATAGAAAAGGAATCATCCCTACCCATTAAGAATTTAGATTCTGTTGAATTGGACTCTGCAGGCAAGCCATTCCTCTTACAGATAACTAATACTATTACTAAAATTTTCCCCCTCTTTATATCCAGTCAAAATTTACCACTTTGTATCTTGGAATGTGTTTCCTTTATCAATTCCACTTCTTGGAACTCCTGGCTTACATCAAAGTTCAACTCAGATGTATCTTCATAGGTGAAGATACCTCCTCCTGTCCCAGTCCCCTTCCAGTTGCTAATGCATCCCCATAAAACATCTCCTTGAATTTATTGTATATATAGGTGGCATAGTTAGAGTTCTGGAACTAGAGTCAGAATAAGATGAGTTCTAGTAATTACTTCTAGTTCTTTCCTTGGGGACCAAGCAGAATAAGTCTTAATCATCTTCTATAGAAAGCTTTTCAAATACCTGAAAGAAAGCTGTCGTGGCCCCTTCGAGATTTTTCTTCTGTAACCTAAACTTTTCTCTTTCCTCCATTATCTCAAGGTCCTCTCTCATCCCCGTCTCCCTCCTCTAGTTGACTCCAACTTAACAATGCCCATCTTAAAAAGTGGTGCCCAGTAATTATCATAAGAAGCAACTGAGGTGTAGAAAAGTGCTATGAAAATGCTCTATAGCTACAAGGTATCATTATATAGTCAAGGAAAATATTTCTATCTGACACGAATGTGAAAATACTTAAGTCAAAGATGATGGAAGTGTTTGCATACATATGAGACCCTCTTACCTAACTCGAATGCTATTGATAAAAACCTACAGAGAGTGCTCTCTGTGCTAATTGAATCATTTCATGACTATTTTAAAGGCTGCTATCAAGCATCAGCCTCCAGCAATGCTGTGTATGTTTTTAAAGACTAATAAGGATGAACTGGAAGAAGTGTGCCTGAACACTGAGGTTGCCATTCTCATGCTGATCTGTCATTGGCTTACACTGGGTTCTGCTTGCATTTCATCTTATTCAATTATCTAAAATGTGTTTATCTAAGTGTAAATGCACCTGCATGGCACAATTTGATTATTGAACATACGATAATATTGCAAATGTATAATTGCAAACATGCATACGCACAATTAAGAAATTAGCAAAAGTAAATATGAGCTCATTCCTGCTAATTCACAGTCATATCCAGCAGCAAAACAGGCTAATTTGGGGGAAAGTTAATGATTCTTAAGGCCTCCCACAATGCCCATCCATAAGCATTTGTGTTTTGATTTAATTACCAAAAACCAGACATGGCACTGTGGTGAGCCAGTGGGGAAACAATTCTCTGTGGAAATTAACTGTTGGCCAATTAACTCTTTCTGAGTTTGAGGATGCAGGGAGCCCACCCCACTCTGGGCTCCTCTTATTAAATACTACCTATTTACTTCAATTTCTCCTGCCTTTGGCTGTGCATTTAAAGTACTCCCTAATCCAGCTCCAAGCTATCTTTCCAGAGTTACACATTACCACCTCTCATGCACTCTACATTTCAACCAATCAGCTCTACTCACTTCCTGGTAAATCAAATTCCATCTCTAGTCTCTATGCCTTAGCATAGTCTGTCCCTTCTGCCTACAATATACTTCCTCCTCAGCTCCATCTTTTAGAGTCACTCATTTCTTTCAATATTCAGCACAAATATGACTTGTGTGGAGGAATTCCCAGTTACCTCTGCCCAGCTGTTAGTGCTTCCTGGCAAAAAAAAATTCTTTCGGTTTATTTTATATTTAGGTAGCATAGCAGATAGAGCCCTAGATTTGGAGTAAAAAAGATGCACATTCTAATTCTGACTGGGTATTGTATTGGTTGTGTGACTGGGCAAATAGCCTAACTTCTTGTGGCCTTGTTGTCTTCATCTGTAAAATGGGAGTAATAATAATAACAGTACAAGGTTGCTATGAGGATAAAATGAGATAATATATGTATGTGCTTTGCAAACCTCTAAGCATTATCTAAAAGCTTATTGTTATTATTTACATTTACCTTTACTTACACGTGTACATATTTCCATACATATAATGAAAACTTGGAATATTTTTTCTTCTCACCTCTCTCTAAGTCTTGGATACTTTCACTACAAGGATGCTCTCAAGTGCCACCTCTTTCAAGAGGTCTTCTTGATTCCCCTTGAAATACTCCTCCCTCAACACTAAAATTATTTTTTGTTACTTTGTACATAGTTTATATCTACTTACATATGCATAGCCTCTTCTGTAATCTCCAGTAGAATATAAGCTCCATGAGGGCAGAGACTATTTTCATTTTTTTTGCTTCATGCATCCATAATACTTTGTAACACATATAGAGTAGACACTGATTGATTGAACAGAATTTAATTCTGAAAGTTCCCCTTATGCTCTAAAAAGGTAGGAACAAACTTAGTAACATCCTAAAATTTAGAGAAGACGTTTTTTTGAAGATCTTTTTAAACAGGCTATGCCAGGACGGGGCCATACTCTTGTGGCTTCCCAGTACAGTAGACAGAATGTTCAGCAGTCACCAGGTAAATAGGCAGTAATTTGAAACAATTTTATAAGGTCAACACAACAACTGTCAAATGTCTGTGTTGCTTGCCAGATGCCCATCATAGAACACTCTTCTCTAGGGATGGGAAATCATGAACATACTCAGTTCATCCATTTGTGATAGGTATCTGCAGGCTGGATCTGAAACCAGTTCTTAGTCCTTAATTCTCCAGTCCCAGAGCAAGCTGTGTGTAGTTTCTGAAGGAACCTGAGGTTCCTCTGTGAATTGACATGGAAACTGTAGACAGCAGCCTGGTTAAAAGATCAAGGAAGGAGACCTAGAACCCAGTACTTCAGTTGTACTGCTTCCCATGCCATGAGCCTATCTTTCCCCAACCTGAGTTCTTTCAGTTCAATAAACACTTCATAAGTGCTTGTTTGGTGAAAGACCCACAATCCACTCAGTCTTGCGAAAAGTTCTTTTTGCTAGCATTTAGTCACCAGTTTGCTTGTAGATATGGCAGACTTTGTTCCATTCTCTAGGTATCCTAAATATCTGAGTAGAGGTACAATCAAAAACATCATAAGATCAAAAATCTACAACCCAAAAAGACAAGCCACTCATTTTACCGATAAGGAAACTGAAGTGAGGAATGTTAAATCCTATTTTTAATGTCACAATAGACATTATGAATTGCAGTTTAAACCCACACCTGCTTCAAGCTCTTCCCACAATACTACAGTCAGAAATTAGTCACCTCATGCATTCATCCCACCCCAAGTAAGAAAACAGTTCTCAAAGAAAATCACTTATGTAGAGTGGAAGGCACTACCTGTGCCCAGTCTCCCTCCATAATCACATTGTCATCATCATCACCATTTATATAGCACTTCGCTATTTAAAATAAAGTATTTTGCAAATGTTTTCTTATCTGATCCTCATAACACTCTCTGTGGTGGGTGCTATTATCTCCATTTTGCAAATAAGGACAAGGAACCCAAGAGAGTATTTTTGCTAGGATCACACAACTAGTAAGTATTCAGAGCAGGATTCATACTCCTGTCTTCCTGACTTCAAATATAGAACCCTATCCACTCTAACAATTCCAACTAACTGCCTCCATGCCCCTACAGTGGGCATCTGTTCTCACCACGATATTGACGATATGGTAGCTATAGATAAATGTGTTGGGATTTTTGTGTTTTGGAAAGAATGATGAATTGTGATTAAAGAGACTATACTATGAGTCCCAGGTCTGAATGTGATTGGCTGTCTTATCTTGGCACTTCATTTAAACTCACTAGGCTTTAGGTTTCTCATCTATGAAAATGGAAAAGATAGGAACTATGAATCCCACATCACAGAGTTTTAAGGAAAATTTTGTAGATTGTTCACTATATAAGAATAAGCTATTATTATGAATATTAATAACTTTGGAGAAAAAGAAGGAATAACCTCAAACTTCTGTTGGAAGCTTTTCTCATAACAGCTAGTGCCTTAAGCATTCGAGGACAATAAGACTCAAAAGATATTAAATAAGCCTGAAAACCATAACAGCATGTAATCAACTCAGGGAGTCATTTTCAAACAAGGAATGACAGAGAAAGTACTAGAGTATACTTGGAGAGGAAATGAGAAACCAGTTAGATAGTATAGTTCATTATGAACTGCTGCCTCAACTAGAGGAATAAAAACCAGGCATGGAGACCCTTCAGATGTTGATGATCTTATCTAGAGGTTTGTCTCATTTTGTTTGAAATAGGTGAATGATACAGGGCAGTGATTTGGCAAGCTTTTACTATTGAGTTACTCAGTGAAGATCATGTGATTTGTGAATATCAGTGCCTGCTGGGGATGCTTGGCATATTTAAGATTTACCTTGGGTCAATCCATTCAAATTTGGCACATAAGAAATGTGCCTGTTCTTTGTGTTGCAAAGAAATAAGAAATTCACAGATGGGAATGCCACTAGGTTGTGCCTCTTGATGAATATTAGGAAGGAACTACAAAACTAATCAGAACCAGTTAAACAATAACCAGATTAATGAATTTTGCTCACTATTATGTTCCATTGTGGAGACACATGGACTCACTGATAATCATAGTGCATTTGCAGATTGAATAATTGTTGAATAACCAACTGTATAGTCCTTAATGGTTCAGTATAAACTTAAAGGGGCGGGTGGATGGCACAGTGAATAGAGCACCACCCCTGCAGTCAGGAGGATCTGAGTTCAAATCCTACCTCAGAAACGACACACTGTGTGACCTTGGACAAGTCACTTAACCTTAATTGCCTTGCCTTCCCCCTCCAAAAAAAAAAAAAAGAATCTGCAAAGCTTAGTTGACTACAAACTCAAATGAAATAGTAGCATAGCATCACACACACAGTAGCTTAAATCCAGATTTGGGCAGTTTTAAGAGAAGTATAATATTCAGGAATAGGGAAGTGGTCATGGTGCTCCACTATGACCTGGTTGAATCATATCTTCAATATTGTAATCAGTTATAATTCCTCTACTTTTGGAAGTACGTTAATAAGCTAGAGAGTATTCAGAGGAAAGTGACCAAGATGACAAAGGATACGGAATTTATATCACATGAGAATGGGTTAAAGGCACTAAGCGTATTTAGCCTAGAGAAGAAGAGACTTGAGGAGGTATAAAGATGGTACCTGTCTTCAAATATTTGAAGGGTTTTTATAGGGGGAAAAAAAATTAAACTCTCCATTCAGTGTTATCCCAGAGGAACAATACTTGCAAGCTGTAGGGAGGAATTCTGACTCAACATAGGGAGGGAAAAAAATTTCTGATGGGTGGCTTCATGGATAAAGTATAGGACCTAAGATCATTAAGACTCATGTTCAAATACTGACTCACATACTTAGTGGCTGTATGATCCTTGCAAGTTACTTAACCATTCTGTACTTCATCTATAAAATGGCAATAACCTCCCAGGGTTGTTGTGAGGATGAAATGAGTTAGCATATATAAAGCACTTTTTAAACCTTAAGGCTTAAAGTGTTATAGCTATTGATGATGATGATGAAGATGATGAAGATAGAGAGATGGATAGAAAGAAGGAAAGAAGGAGGGAAGGAAGGAAGAAAGAGAAAAGTAAAATAGGGTGTCTTTGAGGATAATGGTTCCCCCAGGACTGGAGCTATTTTAGGTAGAATCTGGATTTGTTATAGAGGAGATTAACATTCAGGAATCACCTTGACCAGAGGCTCTTCAGTATTTTCTGTCATGGACCTTCTGGAAGTCTGGTGAAGCCTAACAATTTCTTGTCAGAATTTTTTTAAATAACCGAAGGAAATAAAAATTGTAAGTTAGAGCTTAATGAAAATAAATATGTACTATTTCCCCGTTCAATTTAATAGATCCCTAAAATGGACTCAGAAGTTCCCTAGATCCCAGATTAAAAGCCCTAGGGATAGATGCTCTCAGAGGTCTCTTTCAGTTCTGACATTCTGTAATTCTACACTTCTGTGTTAGAACACTGAAACCGTTTCTCCGTACGCACAATTCATAATATCCATGGAAAAAGACACTGTAATTCAATGTCATCCTCTTAGTCATTTTAAAGAAACCAATAAAGGAAGCAAAATTATGATAAACACTTAATGGATACTTATCGTAGCTGGCATATCCTTGAAGCTCAAATTTATGATACAGTAATTTTTAAACATGTTGTGTTTAGACTTTATGGCACATTGGGGCCACTTGTATAATCAGTGTGTACAGAATCTTTATGCCCATTTTGTAAGAGCATAATTTTACTATTTGAAATAATTATAGAGGTTTATAATTGCTGTATCTTTATTTTCATGACAAAGCGTTGGTCATTGCCATGATTCACTGGCAGCTGAGTCCTTCCAGCGGAATGTTACAGTAGCATACAATTAGAACAAGTTCCTCAGGGAAAAGGCAATCTGTTTGTTGATGATCCCATTTAAAAGGCTGCTTCTAAAAGACAATTGTGGCAAAACCCAGGAGCTGCTTGGACTATCCAGACTCAGTCTGTGGGAAATGTAATCCAGTCAATTCCATGAGAATACTAGGTAGTATAGATTATTTGGGCATCCCCAGGGCACAGGACTGTACCTCCAAGGCAGTAATATTATGCTAGCCCCCTTTTCTGGTTTGAGAGTTAATGAAGGACAGCTGACTTTCAGGAAATTAATTGGTTTGACCCCCCCCCAAGGTCATGTTAAAATCATGATGGCAATGTCATCAGCCTCAAAGTTTCATGTAACATGATCAGAAAGAAAAGAGAAAAAAAAAAAAATTCGGATTCCTGTTAAGCAAATGTAGAGGAAACATTATTAAACTTGGAGTCAAAAGACCTGGCTTTGAGGTCTAGCTTCACTGTTTAATTATAATAATAATGTGATCATAGGCAAACACTTACCTACTTAAAGTCACAGTAACTTTATAACCAAAATAAAAGATTAAAAAAAAAAAATAACAACATTTGTATGACCTAACTCAGTATGACCTGAAAATACCAGAATTTTAGGGTTGGATGGGGCCTCAGCAACCATGCTGTCAAACCTGTGTTCCAAAAGGAATCCCTTCTACAACTTGCCCCACAAGTGGTCAGTCAGCCTTTGTTCAAGATCCTCCAATGAAGGAAAACAACTACCTTCCTTTTCTGCTTCTGCATATCTCAGATTATTAGGAAAAGTTTCCTCAGATCAGGCCTAAAATGCCTCTTTCAGACTTTAGATTTTTGCTCTTGATTCCCTCTACTGGAGCCAATTCAAACAAAGCCCAATCCCCTTCCCATGTAACAGTTAAAAGTGGCTATCCTGGCGCCCTCCAAAAATCTTCTGTTTTGTAAGCCAAACATTGTGTGTGTTTAAAACAACCCAAAGTTAACTCAATAAAGAACTCTGAACACGTTATTACCCTTGGATGAATATCAATACCAAATCAGTTCTTTAGTGGTGTATACAAGAGCTAAGTCAGTGGCCTTGTTCTGTTCAACATTTTTCTCAATGATTTGTATAGAAGCAGAGATGGCTTATTTATCAAAATTGTCAGTGACACAAAGTTAAAAGCAATAATTGTCATGTTTTATGACAGAATCAGGTTTCAAAAAGGTTTTGGCAGGTTAGAAAAATGGGCTCAGTCTAAGGAGATGAAATTCAAGAGGGAAAATATAAGGTTTGATATCTGTGTTTTTTTTTTAATCAAATGTACGATACACAATGGAAGGGACATGCCCAGACAGCAGGTCATATGAAAAAGAAATTGGAAGATTTTAATGGATTGTAAATTTAAGGAGAGTCATCTGATCTATGTACCAGCCCAAAGAGTTTAATTTATTTTTTGAAGGGAGGAGAGGAGATAAAGTTTAGATCTGTGATTACACTGGTACAGGATACTATTGGTGGAGAAACTCCTGTAACCTGGCAATTCACCTTTTACTAATACTCTCTGAATCACCTGGTCAAGTGGATAGCAAAGTGGCATGGTCATGGTCACGCAGCTTTTATGTGTCAGAGAAAGGACTGGAATCCAGATCTTCCTGTCTCCAAGTTCTTCTTGCTGCTTCTCTGAAACCTGAGGCTACATCCATAGAAGCACTGTGCTTCACTGTTATCTCTAGGATACATACAGATCTCTCCATTTGGCATCTACAGCACTATTCAACTGGCCTACAGCTTACTTTTCCAGACTTATTTCTTACTATTTCACATAACGTATCCAATGTTCCCAAACTGCAAAACAATATTCTGCCTCCTGCCTTCACACCTGTGCAAAAGGTGTACTCCGTTTGCAAGATACTTCCCTCAGTCTCTGCCTCACACCGTCCCTCACTTCCTTCAAAGGACAGGTGCCATTTCCCATAGGAGGCCTTCTCTAATCTCTCTAGTTGTCTCTATTCATTGTTTCCTAAAATTGCTTTAAAAGTATATATATGCTGATCTGTGTATATGTTATTTTCTCCCACATTTCGTTCCACATTTTGTTATGTAACCCTGTCTTTCATTGCAGTGTTTAGTACATAGCAGAGACTTAATAAATGAATACTTGTTAAGTAAATAAATGAATGATGTCCAGAATGAGTGTGATGGCAGTTCATCTGATAAAATAGGACTCTCCCCTGAGCTTCACTCTTGTATCACCAGTTTCTCCTGTTAAGAAGCCCATCGAATATTTCCAAATGTCCTTAATCTTAAATCTCATCATGTCCCAAACTGAACTCTTATCTTTTTTTCTAAATCTACCAACTTCCCTGTTTATGGTAGCAATTATCCCAAACCCTTTATTTAAGTAAGCAAATCTACAGCTTAACCATTTGTTTAACATCCATTTCTTGACATAATGCTGAGTCCATGCCGTTGTTGTCCATGAAGGTCCTTTTGATTCTTCTACTCATCTGTCTTAGCTTTTTCATGAGGCGTATAACGAATGTTGCATACATTTGATAAGTATAAGGATGCATCCATATTTTCAGACTTTGCAGTTTTAAAGTAGTTGCTCTTTCATGCAGAAGAATTGACAAGTTTTCAACCTGTTATCATTCAATTTAAGAATTATCATAACCATCATTATCATTATTACTATTGCTGTTCTAGAGAAAGACAGAGAGGCAAAGACAGAGAAAGAGAATTCAGTCCTACAGCATGTCACAAACTGCAGAAAAGAGTACCTCATAAAACCATGAGCTAAACAATATACAATTGCTTTTGATCATATGGGTTATAAGCATCCCTCTCAGAGAAGATTTGTAGAGAGAAAGGCAGAAATATGCTAAAAAATGTTTAACAGTTGACTCTCTAGGAACGTAAAAAAAGCGTACTCATTTTTCCATCACTTTTTTTAAGTCTAGACAATCAACAAAATGATAAATCAAGTCCTGTTTTATCAAGTTTTGACCAATTCCAAAGACCATTTCACATTGAAAATATAACAATCACAAGATTTGTAACCCAAAGAGATCAAAAAGAAAAGAAACTAAAAATAAACAAAAGTTAATTAAAAAAAAAGAATTGGAAATCGAAGGGATACCTATCACTTAGGGAATGACAGAACAAGTTGTATATGATTGTGATGAAATACTGTTTTACTATAAGAAATGACAAGGGGGATGGTTTCAGAAAAGCCTAGAAATACCTATATGAATTGATGCAACGTGAAGTCAGCAGAATCTGGTGAACAGTGTATACACTAACAGCAATATTGTAATGAAAATCAACTGTGAGTGACAAACTATGACTTAGCTATTCTCAGCAACACAATGATCTAAAACAGTTCTGAAAGACTGGTGATGAAAAATGCTATCCTCCAGAAAAAGAAGTGATGGAGGCTGAATGCTGACCAAAGCACATTTTAAAAAAAACTTTTATTTTTTTTTTCACATGACTAATAATGGAAATGTTTTGCTTGACTATACATGTATAACCTACATTGCTTTCCTTCTCAAAGTGGGGCAAGAAGGAGGAAAGCCATTTAGAACTCAGCATTTTAAAAATAAAAGTTAAAATTTTTACATATAATTGGGAAAAATTAAAAAATATATATTTAACAGTCAGCTTTTGTGTCAGTACAAACCTACTCCAGCACACACCTGTAGAAAGTTAATACTTCCATATGTGTCCTTAACATGTAACCCTAATACACAATTTCTTCTGGATACTTTGAATGAAACCTGAGTCAATTAGTCAGCACAATTTATTTAAGCATTTACTATGTGCCCAGCACTGTACTAAGTGCTAGGAATACAAATATAAGCAAAAATAGAGTTTCTGCCCTCAAGGAGCCTATATTCTAATGGGAAAGACAACACATAAAAATAAGCTGAAAAGAATGGGGGAGAAAACAAAAAGGCAGAGGCTGAGAGAAGTAAAACCGGGGTGAAGTAGACTTGTTTATAATGGAAAAGTCCAAGGGGAGCACAGCCTCGTGAGCTCTTTTACATTAAAGTCAAAAGCTCATACTCTAGTCTCTAATACTGAATGATGTCCTCCATTCATTCTGAGATCCACTGAGCAGCCTGTGAGCTAAAAAGTAGTTGTGAAAGCAAAGCTAACCTGTTCTGTGGTCCTTTATTAGTCTCCCTAAATTCCTTTTTTGCTTATAACTGCTTGGGAGACTCTGAACCTGAAATTAGGGTACTTGACTAGCAAATACCAACTCTGATGAATGGTCCCCTTTGATCATGGGATGCTAGTAATGAGGATACATTTCAGGGACATAAAATTTAGAATCTCTTAATAATTAATATGTGATATTTATATGAACATAGATCTTGGCACTTATTAAAATTAACATCTACAACTAACCACTAACAACAGATTCCACTAAAGCCCAATTAATGCCACTGCTTTACAGATATCCTACAGACCTTGGTTTCTTCAGATATTAAACTTCCCTAAGAACACACTGTCTTTTCACTTCTGAGAATTTTAGTTTCCTCACTACAATGAGGATAGTCACATTTGATCTACCTGACTCACAGTATTGTTTTAGGGAAGGTACTCTGTCAACCTTGAAGCCTGCTAGAAATATGAGTTATTATTAAGTTTATCTCCATCCTTTTTTGTGCAGAAAAGACATAGCTTTCTTGTAATTTAGTCAGTGTTTTCGCATTAGGATGTTCTGGATCTTGGGTCAGCTTGTTCTTTTGACTTCTGAGAATCCTCCCCTCTCTTTGCGTCCGTCATTCCCACTCTCTTCACTCTCAGTTGAGCGCTCTTCTTGCTGCTCGGACTGTACAGAGCCTTCCGTAGTTGAGTGCTGTGTTACATCCTTCTATCCTTTTGTTGTCCTTCCCTTCTTACCCGTGTTGTTATTGCTCAGTCATTTTCAGCCTTGGTCTACTCATCATGACCCCATTTGGAGTTTTCTTCGCAAAAATACCAGAGTGGTGTACCGTGTCCTTCTCCAGTTTATTTGATAGATGAGGAAAGTGAGGCAAACAGAGTTAAGTGACTTGCCCAGGGTCTTACAGCTATTAAGTGTCTGAGGCCTGATTTCAACGCAGGAAGATGTTTCTTCTTGATTTTAGGTCTGGTGTTCTATCTAGTGTGTTCCTTTTCGCCCCTGTTTAATGTGTATAGGAAGTCTTTAATTGAGTTCTTAAAAATGATGCCTACCAAAGTAAGAGTGAAAGTTTATTCTCTTGGATTTTTCTAAATGTTCAGCTACATAGTACTTTGGAGGAATAGCCTATACAAAGCTTTTCTCCCACAGAATTTTGCTGAAAGGTCTGTGTATTTTTATCCTTTATGTGTTTTGACTTATTTTCCTAAATCACCATATGGTTATACAATGCCGGTACTGAGGATGAAGATTTATTAGGTACCAATTCTGATCTCCGTTTCATGTAATCAGAAAACAGAGCAACTATGGTTCTCTGGTCACTATGAGACAAAATTAGCAGGGGCTAAGTGGTCAGCAGTTTTCAGGAATGTATGTAGAATAGAGGGGCAGGGTACAGAGAAGTTGAGTGGGAGTAAGGGGGACTACCTTGAACAGAAACACTGACTCTCATTCCAGAAGGACATCATTTTCAAGTAAAATGTTGTCCCTGACATTCAAATGGGAGCTGCAAAGCATCCAGAGAAAAGCAGAGTTACTTAGGCTACCTGTTCATCATGTGTGTCACCCTAAGGCACATTTCCTCAGGTAGACAACACCAATAAAAGCATGATGGAGAGCAGTAACTGGACTGACTGTGGGATGGATCTGCAGAGGTGATTTCTGTTTTGTCACACTTGCAGAGAAGCGGTCTGGGCCATTCTTCATCCATCTACACGTGCTCGTTTGTTTTGTTCTTTGTTTTTTCGTTAACCACTCAGCTGTTTTCTGTTTCTATTTCTTAATTTCAAACATTTAAACAGAAGTATTTATATCACAGAAATAATTACTTGGAAAACACCTTAACTGGCTTCCCTAACCTTCTATATATGATGGTAAAACTTTTGATCCCCTTCTCAGGACAGTGTTTTTAAATAATAAAATAAAATATATAAGATTACAAAGAAAATTATACTGGAATACAAGTATATATTTTTAAAGTTCTGGACTGATTTAGAGTATAAATCAATGTAATAGGAAAATGTTAAATAACTCAGATGTGCCTTTGAATGACAGCCGTGTAATCCACCTTTCCAAAAGGGCCTTTCCGCAGCTTGGTGGGACTTCCCAAACTTAGTAGGACCTCCCAGAACTTACACGCGTCTGACATAGCCTTTGAGAACCCGGACTTATTTCTTTGCCAGAACGAAGCATCAGAATAGGATTTAGTGGAGATTTATTTACTCTCAGGTGAAAAATAATGTTGTTATCTCTTTTAGTCCAAAGATGAAACTCTTTGCAAACATTTTGAGGATGTCTACTTGATTTTTAAGTTAAATTGCAACATAACAGAGATATGATTGTTCATCATAGAGCTAGAGCTATTTTTGTTTGCCTTTTTTTTAAAGAAGATTGATTTAGGTTTTAAAGGAAGCTTTCAACTCTGTCTACTATCACACCAACGGAAAAGAAGGCAATTTAGTCTTCATTTCTGGAGGAGTTGGGTAGGAAAAATGGGCCCCAGTGAAAGGTCCATGCAGTTACATGCAGGTGCTTGGCTTTGCTGCAGCATGGGCAGGCAGGTAACTATGAGATAAGATATAGAGATGCTGGTCATCCAGGGAGGAAGCCTACCATTCTAGGGAAAAAGTCTGTACCACCTGGCTGTCATCCCCCTGGACCAAATCCTTGTTTGTCCTGTGCTAGCTATGGCTCTAATGTAGTCTGTTTCCCTACTAGGCCACAAACTTCATGAGTAGAAAGACTGTGCTATATATAATTGCATCAAACAAAGCTCACAAAATAGGACTCCTTACACAATAAATTCTTAGGAAAAGTATGGTAAACTGAGTAAATTTTTGTATAAGTAGGATTGAGTTTCCACCAATCCATCTCCACTCTCTTGCTCTGGATTGAAACACAGAAGGCCTAGGTTTGAATTCTGGTTTCTATTTCTGACTCCCTAGGACTTTAGGCAAATCGCTTGACCATTCTGTTCTCTCCTTCTTTCCTTTGCTGGCAGCTAGGTGATTCAGTAGTAGGGTGCTAGGCCAGGAGTCAAGTATACTTGAATTCCATTCCAGCCTCCGATGCCTTCTAGTTGCATGACCTTGAGCAGATCACTTAACCTCTTTCTTAGTTCCCTCAACAGTAAAAGAGAAATAAGAATAGAACATACTTTGCAGAGTTGTGTGACTCAAATGAGACTGTTTGTAAAGTGACTGACACATTGCAGGCACTACGTAAATGCTTATTTTTTTCCCCTTTATATAATGAATGAAGAGTTTGGACTATATGACCTCTAAGATTCTTTCCAGCTCTAAATGTATGATCAGGTTAAATAACATTCCCAGAACCAAAGTCTGACCTTTGAGGTGATTGCAGAATAAAATAAACCAGGTTTCACTTCACAGAGAAGATTGTCCCAGAACCACAAACATTTGTTCTAAGTTCAAGGTGAGACTTTAAATATTCTAGATTCAGGAAATCTAGTGATGTTTACTATAAATCACCATAAATCTCATCTCATGTTCATTTCATACAGTGGCATATCCTATTAACTTTATTGCCTTATTTTTGCAAAATGTGGTTAGTTACAGTTACTCAGGGAAACATAACTTAGAATTTTCTGATGTGTGTATTTAAAAAGCTTATCCTTAATGTTCTGTTAACATAATGATTTTTTTTTCCCTTGGTAACACATTTCCTCAGCATTAAAAAAACAAACAAACCTGAAAAAAAACTTTTAAGTCATAATTCAAAAGTAACGGATTCCTTTGAATGTGTGATCTGAGATTCTAATGCTGGTGAGCAAATACTTAAAAATTCATAGGTCTGTATCCTTATTTGAATATGTACCCTCTGAAATAAATGCAACAGTATCCTATATTTTCCTCTTATCCCCAATTTATTATGTGAAATTCTGAATAAATTCCAAGGCTCAGAGGATCAGGTTGGCATGAGCCTCCTAAAGAAGTCGCTTTAGCCCCTGAAGTGGCAAAGTTAGTGGAAGAGTTTGGCCTGGAGGGAGATTGACAGTCTCTGTGTGGGGTTATGCTAGGACTTGGGCATATAAATGTATGTTAGAAGGGAATAATCAGAAAAGGGAAAATAGAACAATAAAGTTGAAGAGGCAGGTATCAGAAGTGAGAAATTACAGGTGGGGAACTGAAGATGGAGCCTCTGTTGGAATCATGGAAAAGGGACTGAGAACTAAGTAAGTGGGTAGTGGATAGAGTGCTGAATTTAAAATTAAGGAGACCTGAGTTCAAATTCTGTTTCAGGCATTTGCTACCTATGTCACAAGGACAGCTAGGTGGCATAATGGATAGAGTGCTAGGCCTGGAGTCAGGAAGACTCCTCTTCCTGAGTTCAAATCTGACCTCAGACACTTAATAACTGTGTGACCCTGTATGAGTCATTTAGACCTAATGACCTCCATTTCCTTATCTGTAAAATGAGCTGGAGAAGGAAATGGAAACCCATTCCGGTATCTTTGCCAAGAAAACCTCAGATTGGATCACAAAGAATCATACACCATTGAAACTACTGAACAACAACTGTGTGACCCTGGTCATGTCACTTAAATTCTCTGGGCCTCAATTTTTTCTTCTGTAAAATGAGGTAATAGGACTTCATAAGTTATTTCCCCCTCTGAATCTATCATCCTGTGAATAGAATGTGGGAAACAGGGCTCAGTCAATAACAGAAAATCTCAAGAGGTCTATGAAGCAAAAAGAGAGCTCGGAAAAATCAGAGCCAGGATTGCCCTAGAGGAGCTTCACTTTATGCACGAGTAAGAGGGCACTGCCAAGTACACCTTTTGAACAGTGGCTCTTGGCTCGTGTGGTTTATTCCCATCCCCCAATAAGTCCTTGTGCTTATTTTAAAGTTCTGAAGCCTTTAAGGGAGAGTCCTGGTCTCCAGGATTTGTGGCAGTGACTTCTGTTCATAAATTTTCCTGTGTACTCAAGGCTTTCAGGGATTAAAGTAGGGTCTCAGCCTTGTTTTTGCATCATCAACATCTTTGGCAGTGTGGTAAATCCTATGAACTTTTTAGAGTACTTTTTACATAAGCTAAAATCCAGTGAATTAGAAAGGAAAGCGATTATATTGAAATAAAGATTTCTTTTTTCCCACTCAAATTCACAGATCCCCTGATATCTGTCAATGGACCACTTGTGAGTGAGTGGACCCATGGTTACACTAGATGAAGACAGATTCCTCAAAGTTTCTTGGATCCCATTCTTTACTTAGACTAAGGCCATTGTCCCACTATCTAGGCATTTATCGAGACGCTGACACCTAAAACAAAGTGGGTGTTGGAGACAAAGCATGTACCATGAACTGCCTAAAGAGAAAAGGTAGCTGTATGACTGCTGGCATCATAGATGGTGTGTTCTGTGGCATTCAGCGGACCTTGTATACCCATGAAGATGAAAGAAGGTGATGACAGAAATCTGTTAAATGAAGTTAAAAGTCCCTTTATGTAAGGGGTCTCTTTATGTGAGGCATTCTTAACTTGGTAACTTTCATTTTATGCTCAGAAACAGTCCTGGAAAGTAGATGTTATTAATAACCCCATTTTACCATCAAAGACAATGAGAGCAACACGGGTTAAGTGACTTGCCCAAGGTCACAAAACTAGTAAATGTGTGAGGCTGGATTTGACCTCTGGTATTCCTGACTTCAAGCTCAGGACACTATCAACATTGGGTCCGTGATTCCTTATGACCGAATCTAAAGGATAGTAAGAAAGAGTGAAGAGGAAATTTACTCTTCCCCATAGCTCTGTGATGTTGAATCAACATTTTCTGAGGTGGGGCCATAGCCTTATAAGGAATTTTCGCACGTAAGGGAAATAAGACCTGGAAGAAGTTCATGAAACATACAGCTGTTGCGGTTTAGGCTCTGCCCACCCAGGGACACTGAAAGACTGTTGTGGTTTTATGATGTGTTGTGGTGGAACCAAATCAAAGAATTCAGAGTCAAACCACCTCTAATCCAAGTACAGGCATTTATTGAGGATTGATGCATCTCAGAATGTGGACTAAGTTCCAAGAGGAACCAGCAGGTTCAGAGAAAGCAAGATGGATTTTTATAGGGCAAAGATGCAACTACATAATAGAAATTATGAACATTAAAAAGGCAAGAGGAGTTTGTTAAGGGATTAGGAAATAGGGGAGGGGTCTCAGCCACATTGGAACTGTACATGTGATTACCCACATGCATACAGAAAAAAACCATTGGGGGTATGTATATATGATAATAATATTATAATAAGCCTCTCTATGTCATAAGTTCACTCTAGGTCAGTTCTTTACTATTACTGCACAGGTGCCTACTTAGGGAAAGTCCCTTCTATTGTTTTGATATTCACATCCTGCTTGGACATTTCTGATTGGTTGTCTAAGGCTAGATGGTTGTGGTTGAGTGCATGGACACACCTGCTGTTTCTGTGGGAAATATGAAAAATGATTCTGGGGGCAGTGGCTAACTAGAGGCTGTGGCTGGGATCCCGTCACATGGACACACCTACTGTTTCTGTGAGAAATATGAGTTCATGGACACACCTGTTGTTCTAGTGAGCAGTGAGGCATAGATGAAGAAGTTAAAATGTTGAGTGTGTGTGTGGGAGGATGAGTGGCTGGGTAGGGGCAGTGGGCCGGCTGTTCAGTGGGGCCTATAAAAAAGAATATTGACGCTGGGGGCAGCTCTATTAGGATTCCATCAGAATCAGCCAAGTAAAGGGGGTGCAGGAATGAAGTGATAGCCCACGAAGGAAGAGAGGAAGAATGGGATAGGGAGAGCTCAAGTTCGAGGACTTTATCATAGAATTCTCATGTAAGATGGGAACTCAATGGCTATCTAATCCAACTCCTTAGTCAAGAATGGGTCTATGAAACTCCCACAAAAGTGTAGGATCACAGTTTCTTTGCAAATGAAAGCTTAGTTTCCCAAAGCACTGAGAGATTAAATAAATTGCCCAGGATTATATAGCCTGTATAAGTAAGAGGCAAGATTTGAACTGGGCTTTAGGCTGGCTAGAAGACAGCTCTTTACCTATTACATAAAACTGCCAAATCTTATCTGGACAAAAATTATTTCTACAACTTACCCAAATATTTACTTCTACCCCTCCAGTTCTAAGGAAGCCATTACCTTGTAACCTAGCCCATTTCATTTGTGGATATTTGTAATTGTTAGATTTTATTTCTTTTATCAAGTCTATATTTCCCCCTTTAAAATTTCTATCTCCTTCTCTGAGTTTTGACCTCTGGTGACAAGCAAAATAAATGAGATTTCTCTTCTAATCAACCAATCACTTAGTAAGTGTTAATTAAGTACTCATTGTGTTCCAGGTACTACACTAACTAGTGGTGATGTAAAGGAAGAGAAAAAGCAGTTTCTGCCCTTAGGATGCTTACATTCCCAAAGGGAAGACTGTAAATATATGCATGAGTACATACAAGATACTCAGAGTTAATGGAACATTTTCATAATGGAAAGGTATGGGTAGTGAGGGGGACCTGAAAAAGTCCCTTGCAGAAGGTGAAACTTGAGTTGTAGCAAAGGAAGCCAAAGATCCTAAAAGGCAAAGGTGAGGAGGGTACTCCCAAGGCTAATGGAAGGCCATTGCAAACGCACAGAGATGGGAAATGGTGCATCATGGAATAGTAAGTAGGCCAATATGTTTGGATCTTAGAATGCATGGAAAAGAATGAGTAAGAAAGCTGAAAAAGCATTAGATAAGGCTGAGATGGCTTTAAATTCCAGTTGGCCTTTTTTTGATCCTGAAAGTGATATGGAACAGTTGGACATCATTAAGTAAAGGGATGTCATAGACTTGCTTCTTTGGAAAATCACCTTGGCAGCTCTATAAAGGATGTATTGGAGTGAGGAAAAATTTGAGGAAGGTAGGCCAGCTTAAAAGATACTTCAATACTCTAGGTAAAAGAAAATGAAGGCCCAAACTAGGGTGGTGGCAGTATGAGTAGACAGCGTATTCAAGAAAAATTTGTGGAAAAATAAATCCTTGAAGACAACTGTTAGATGCCTCAGAGCCTCTCCTCCAGGCATTGCCACTTTCTTCATTCAGCCTTCATAGGACATCATCTCAGAGCCCTTCACAGTCCTCATCATCCTTAGGGTACTCTCTACCTGATGAATTTCCTCTATAAAATGGGTTGCCTACAGCTAAACTTGAGACTTGGCTTGTCTTAGCCAGAGAAAAGTGGGGATTCTTACCTCCCTAGACCTGATTATGCTGATCTGACTATAGCATAATTTATCATTAGGTTTTTTTTTGACATATCTTATTGTTGATTCATGTTGATCTTTCATTTTATTAAAACCTCCCAGTATTTTTTCAGAAAAAAAGGCTACCTACTTATATGCCTTCTCACTTATTGGACCTATCATGATTTTACATTTATACTAGTAAATTTCCTTTTTTTAGGTTTTCTCCAGTATTCTAACCTGTTGACATTTTTCTAGATCCTGTCATTTGGTGTGTAAATTATGATCCCAGGCTTTGTGTCATCTACAGATTTGATAAGCAAGTCATCTGAGCTTTTATTTAAGCCACTGACAAAAAGAGATGTTAAACAGTACATGACCAAACCAGACTATGCTGGAGACCTTCTACAGAGATGACATTGAAACAATAAAGAATGTATTCTCCAGGCACAGGCATTTCAGTGAGTTCCCAAACTCACCTAACTGTATTATCACTCAGTTCACATATCTCCATCTTTTCCATGAGATTTGTTGTTTTCTAGGTCAATTACACAATGACTACAACAATGTGAGTAGAAAACAACCATGAAAAAGATTAAAAGTAAATGTAAAATTATGAAGAATAAGCAAACATGTCTTGAAAGAAAATATATGAGAAGACAACTTCAACTTTTCCCTTTGTGGGAGTAGGGCACTGAATATTTTTTCAGGCTTTATAGATGTATTAATTGACCATACCGATTTATTTCCTCTTTTATGTCTTTAAAAATATTAATTGTCATATGAGGTCATTCTCTTAGAGAAGAAATGAGAAGGAAAACTGGGGAAAATTATTGCAATATTAATTCTTTTTAAAAATCAATAAAAACTTATTTTAAAGTATAAGTAAACTATATTTATCACATTTCTGTGGTCTAGAAATGCATTTTTAAAAGAGGAAATTAGGTTAATCGGCCATACTTTTGCATTCTAGTCAGGGATTTTGCCTCAGAAAAAATCTATAGATATTCTTCTCAAGATAAACTCTTGAGGAAGGGTAGGGTTGTAAAGCTATTAAAAGTAATAGCTTCACTTTTAAGTGGCTATTATTGATGTAGTTTCCCTGAAAATGGAGAACTACACGTGCACTCTCAATTCAGACTTGGAAGCCAGTGTGTTGGAAGCCTTCTTACCTTTTGTTCCACATCCCAAGAGTACAGTGGAACACTCAGATGGCCACACCTCAGATCTCTCACTTGCCACATGATCAGTCTATCAGAAATTTCATTCTGTCATGGATTTCCTTGAATATAGTTACTGCTTGTGTTTCTCTGTGAAGGTCTTTTTGACTGAATGGTGCACCCTGCTCCCACTCACCATGGGCCATACTATTGCTGTACATTGTGATATTCATTTTCAGATCTTCAGAACCTGTTGTGTTTCATACATTAGAACAATATAGGAACACCGGCAAGATATTTGTATTCAAGATAATAAGAGCCTTTGTTTCTGGGAGGAACTTGGGATCCTGAAAGAAGTTTCAGGGTTTCCTGGAAGCAATCCATCCTATTAGCCCCCAGCCCAAAAAATTTTCCCATTTTGCTGTCCCTCTCAGAGATTTCTTGAACAGAAAAAAGAAAAAGTAGAGAAATGTGTGGTTATGGAAGAATCAGGAAGAATACAGATTTTGAATTATGTGTATATTGTTTTGTCTGGGTTTTCCTCCATATAAAAGAAGTGATCTCCACTAACGTGCTCCTCTGATTGGTCATTCTGCTGTAGATATAACCCTGTATTTTGGTAGTCTGTGACAATGGAGTACAGGGTCTGAAGATTCTGTTTATACCAAGGTAGAAAGGATTTCAATAAAAGCCTCATGGTGGACTTTATGTTTGTGGCACAAGAGCTGATCTGGATAATTTATGAAAAGTTCATCATTAGGTGGACCACACAGTGATATATAGATTTCTTTGGCCACAATTACTCCCAAAGACCAGCTATTAAGTCATAGAGGTACAGTGTAGCAGAGCATTAAGTGCTGGATTTGAAGGTAGAGAATTTGAGTTCAAAGCCCAGTTGTGCCTCTTACTATCTGTATGACCACAGTCATCTCTTAGGACCCCAGTTTCTTCATCTGAAAAATAAATGGATCAGACTAAGCTCTAAGTCTATAAGCCTATGAACCTGTAGAGTAGACAGCAATCTGTACCACATAAACTGAATTGCTAAAGCACTGAAAAAATTAAAAGATTGGATTGATTTACCTTTGAAATTGTCAGGACATCTTCAGTGGTGTGAGTCAGGGCAAAAGGATGCATCTCATTACAAAAAATGGACATGCTTTATCTACAGTTGACCATCCATTGATAACGTTGTATGTTAAAAAGTAGCTTCAAGAAGAGAATAGGTCCCATTGCATGGGTATTTAGTTACACAAGGATAATTATATCTCTAATAGGCTTCTTAGCATTGTTTTTTTCAAGCATACTATATCACTATAGACCACTAACATAATCATTTAACCAGTATATTATATATAGAGGTATCATTGTTTAAAATATTTATATAGGGTCTCCTTAGGACATGGTAACATGTTGGACTTTACCACAGTTTTACTTAGTATATAGGGCATGCCCTCATGGAGCTTCCTGTCTTTATCTGTAGAGTCAAAGCATTTCATATATGAAAGGGGTATTGAAAAATAGATTCCCAAAGGAATGCTACTGTGAACAGCTTTTAGAGTTCAGATTACAAAATATAGTGAATACTCTGTTTATTCCATTACAAATCAAGACAAACATTCAAAACATTATAATATTCACAACATTACATCTTATCACAG
>CM053586.1:323695861-323713124 GCA_028646515.1 Pseudochirops corinnae
TATATGTTATATATAGAAAGAAAAAGATATAAATTGTGTTTATAAATTTATACACACTTATAAAACAGGTTGATAATGTACAGTATGTAGGGTAGTACAATAAACTGATTAAATAAATTGATTATTGATGGCAGCAACAGAATTTTTTTAAAAAGCAGCATGCCTGTACAAAATCTATGCTTATGGAGATATATCTTGTTTAATCATTTCTTTAATTTACATAATTATCCTCCATTTTGGAGATAGATTGGAATTGAGTAATTTTTAGCTTAAGGGCTTTTTATTAGTTTGTAGAGTTTTCCTGCCTGTGATACTATAAAGGATGTGTAGAATGCACAACTTAAAATAATCATAAAATCCACTCTCAGTCTTGTCCATCACACACATACACACACACATACACACACACACAGTACCAAATTTTATTCAAAAAGTGGTAGTTATTTTAAGTGGAAGCAAAAATATGTGCTGAACTGTTTAGGAAAAAAAAAAGTCTGATTACCTGTGAACCCTGGAGGTAGCCATCTATCTGTAAGTATGGAAGATAATTGCTCTTTTTTTTTTTTTTTGACGATATATACAAATTAGACATTCTAGCTACCTGTTGCTATGAGCTGGTATAAAATATTTACCATTTCTGGCATATGACCAACTAATTACCTTCAAAAATTCAACCAGACCCAGCATGAAAAAATAAATAATAACGGTTGTTTAAGACTGTTTAACATCATATATTCTTTAATGGTAGAACCCCAGTCCATGGGGTTCCAAAGGTGTACAGGTGTTGAGGAAGCTATTGATTGTTCTCCCAATAAGAATCAAGGTCCTGCTAGTGATTCTTAAGCATATTTGATGGATTAATTGTGAATCATATTTCTTTTGTGTTCTTCTAGCATATATTGGGTTTTATACTCTGAATGTTAGCCCTCAGAATAAAGAAATGAATAATAGATGAGCTTCTCTTTATTATGATTTTGAAGCCCGATTTAACATTAATTTCCAAGACTATTATGGAATACCAAATGGCATCTATACCCACATACCTGTATATGGTTTCCCAGTGACAGCATGTCGTTTGCCACCGCCATCTGTGCCCATTCTCTTGCCTCCAACTGAAATGAGCATTGACGGAACCCATTTCTACAGGGAAAGAATTAAGGAGTCAGAGCTCCCTGTGCTTTTGCATAAAGTTCTTATAGAATTTGTTCTCCATGGTCTGGAATTATACAAAAATACAATTACAGAAACTAGCATAAGGTTATTTGTTCTATGCTTGGCTATGCCAGAAAAGGCTGGCGCAGTGTATAAGGAACAGACCTTATTGCACTAATGCTTATAAAGTAAGGAATATGAAGTCTACAGAGACAGGATATATGCATGCAATGAATAATGATAGAGTATAACATATTCCAAAAAAATAATATTGGGAAAGGGGATTTCCATATAAATGGATGATAAAAGTTCAAGCTAACACATTCAGCAACTCATTGTTATACTTACCAAGAAAGAAAAGCTGCTTAGTGTTTAGGTAAGACTGCCTTGGCTTGACAAAGCATAAGTGACTATAGACAAAAGGACCCCTACAAAAATCTGACCATGGAACAAGCAGGTGAGAACCACCCACTGTATCTTCCCTAGTCAGACCATATATGCAGTATCATGATACATTCTGGGTGTAGCAGTTTAGGAAAGACATTGACAACCTGGGGAAAAGCATAACTGAGAATGAAGAGTGTTTAGTCCATACCTGATGAGGCCTGGTTGAAAGAAGCAAGGGCGTTTAGCTTGATGAAAAGAAGAATTAGAAGGACTATGACAGAGATCAAATATTTGAAGAAATCTCTTGGTGTAAGGTACTAAACTTGTTATGCTTGACCCCGGATACCCAAAGTGTTGAAGTTGCAGAGAATAAATTTTAGTTTTATTGTAATTGGTGAGGGTGGGGTAAGCAGGGAGGGGGAGAGAGTTGAGGGGTGGGTTCAACTGGGAGGAAAGATACAATTAGCACTATTCCAAAATGAGATGAGATGCCTTAGGAAATCATAGGTTCTGTCTCACTGGAGATCTTCAAGCAAAGACTTAATGACCACTTGTCAGGTGTATTATCGTAACTATTGATTGATTTATTAATGATAAATTTCTGCTACTTATCCTAGTAGTATAATATGGATTCTTTTCCCAGCAATGGGTCAGATTTGATGGTCCTCAATGTGAAATTCTGTAATAAATAATAAAAAGTCCAGTTATTAAAATACTTTTGTTAAATATTTGGTGTCTGTCAAAAATCAGTCAGTCAGCAACCATTTATTAACTACATATTGGACATAGTACTAGACACTGAGAATACCAATACGAAAATAAGACAGGCCTAGACCTCAAAGAGCTTTCAGTTTAATGGATGGAGTTTTGTTCTAATTTGGTCTAGGCCAGGTGCAGCCTCAAGGTCACATATGGCCCTCTAGGTCCTCGAGTGCAGCCTTTTGACTGAATCCAAACTTCACAGAACAGATCCCCTTAATAAAAGGATTTGTTCTGCAAAACTTGGACTCAGTCAAAGGGTCACATTTGAGGACCTGGAGGGCTTCCTCAAGGTCACAGTTTCCCTATCTCTCTTCTAGGCTATCACTGTCATATTATTTCTAACCACAGATATCATGGATTTGATTCTTGTTGAAGGAGCAACAAAAACCAAAAATGTATAAAGAAGAAGTGTAGAAGATGACACTCAGAGAGCAGCAGGATAGAGGATGAGACAGGACGACTTTGGTAGCCTGACCTATCATGGATGAGATGTGAAGCACCATGTGGGGCTGGTGGATTGAGGTGAAGTTTTAGCCACTCACCCACCAATCAGGACAGCTCAACCTGAAAGCTAGTCTTAAAATGGAAGTGATTAACTCCCCCCCTGTTGGGGAGACATGTTCTTTAGAGATGACAGTCCAGAATTTTTAGGTTTCTGATGAGAATAAGGAAGGCAGTGGCATGCCAGAAAGCAAGAGGACCACATTGGGCAGGCCCTGGCATCCTGGTGACTAGCTGTATGATGGAACCTACACTAGGCTCTTAAGATTTGATGGAGGATACAAGGTAAATGCAAAGGAAATAATAGATGCTCCCTGGTCTACCTGATGTTGAGCATGGATTGCCCATAAAAGAGTTCAGCATATGAAGATTAATGAATAGTTAAGAGTAAGAAGAATGGGTTCCATCTACTCTAATACCCTTATTTTACAGATAAGAAAACTAAGGCCTACATATGTTAAATGATTTGATCACAGAAGTATTAAGTGGCATGACCAGGATTTAAATCCAAACCTCTGACTCCACATCTAACACTTTTTTTCCACTTTACCAGGAAATTATTCCTCAACCCCTTGTGCTTCTTTAGTGGAGCATGCAAATATAAATGAGAAAGGAATTAGGAGTTCCTGAGATTAAGTAGGTAAAATCCACTCTCATAACCTTATCTAGGACCAAATAATAGAACCCTATTGCAGCTTGAATATCAGTTGATATGTCCATCAAAGTAAAGAATAAAAAAAAAAATTACGTTGTTTTGGGCATTATCAAATGGAGTTTACCATTGGGGAACTCAAAGGTAGCAAAAAGAGACACTAATGTTCCTTCTAGTTTCCTGAATTATCAAGAAGTCAAAATGAGAGTTTGATGTCCCCGACAGGGTTCTAACTGAATGGATCAGTGTGGTCAAGTACTGTGGCAAGGAAGGATTATATAGTTTTAAAGCACCAGTGTACATTATGTAATCTGCCCTGTGGAGATGGCAGAGTATAATATATCAGGCAGGATGCTGAAAAAAAGTACAACTACAAAATGTATTATTCTTTTAATTTTTTTAAACATTTAGAAACCACATTTCCCAAAAGAGCTTTTCTTTCATCTCAAATAACATTTGCTTTTACTACAGTCTTTAAGCTAAGCCAAGCACACTCGTGTGTGCATGCATGCACATGTTCATGCACGCATACACACACATACACACTCTTTAAAAATGGAAAAGATAGGAAAAATCAGAATTTGAAGATAATTTCCACACTGGTTTTATGCAATTGGAATGGGTAGAGATATTTATGGCTTTTAGTTAAATCACTGGAGAACACGATACCTTTTTAAACAGCAAACAAAAATTATATCATCCCTATGGAGATGCTCATTTCTCCAATATTTAACTTTTTCAAAATAAATTTGGCCAAGCCACTATAGAGAGTGTGAGTTTCTGAGAAGTAAGGGTTTTTTTTCTTGTTAGAATTTTACATTTTTCTTTGTATGATGTTTTTGTTTGCGATGCTTTCTTTGTTACATATGTGTATGCACACCCCTATGTACAGATGTGCAGACGATGAGAGAGACCCCAAGTTGAATAAAGGAGGCAAAGGGGTTAGATTGTTTTGGGGGAGTTGCACCACTCTTTCTTCCAAAACAGTCCTCAGCTACTTGATGGCATTAAAGTCTATTTGGAGAATACTGATATTCTAATGGTGATGGTATATCATTGTGAAACATGGAACACTACCCACAATGTCAGAAGGCGCAAAGTGCATCAAAGTTCAAAGGGATGTAGAAAGATCTATGGTGAGTATGTGAGCTGTTTTATGTTGATGATAGTAACTTGCTCAGAAGATACTATATACAAGACATCATCAAATATATATATATTAAAGGGAAATAAAATAGGATTTGTAGAAACATCAAGGGAAAAACAGAGACCAAGTGTAATATTTTGATAAACCAAGTGTAAATTTTTTTTAAAATTAAACCTATGATTTCATTGGTCTAGGGTGCTTAATACGCTGTAACAGTGCAAATTGTTGGATCTGTTCTGCAGCTATACTATGTAGTTCCTTGGGAGCATTAAGAAGTTGTGACTTGCCCAGGATTACACAATCATATGGTGTCAAAAGTGGGACTTGAATTCAGGTTTTGCTAAGTTCAAGGCCTAACCTTGATCTAACATGCCACTATTTTTTTTTAATATGTATTATAACTAATAGTCATAGTAATGAAATGCTAAAAAGATCCACAAGAAAATAATGGGAGGGTATGTGGAAGAATTTGGGAATGGATTACATTGGAACCGAGATTATGGCAGGCAATTTGTAGCTGTGAAGGGAATTCTCACATTGTTCGTGGTGCTATATTGTATTATCAAAACAACTTTGAGAATAATATCTTATATTGATGTAGCCCTTCAAGCTTTTACAAAGAGTTTTATACACCTTATCTCATTTGATCCTTACAAAGACCCTGTGATGGAGGCAATATTGATAATTAGCCCCATTTTGTACTTGAGGTAACTGGGACTTAGCTAAGGGAAATGCCTATGCTAATTACAACAGCTGGCAGATATCAGGGTGGAAATAAAATCTAGTGTCTCCTTAATCTAAACACAAGCTCTTTTCACACAATGTGCTCTCCCCCTCTGCTGCTTTATGGCGATGTCTCTCTCTTCTTCTGCCTGACATTTCTGTCTCCCTGTGTTCTGCTTGTCTCTCTCTGTCTTTCTGAGTCTCTGCATCTATCTCCATTTCTTTCTTTGTGTCTTTCCCTCTTCTTCTCTTTCCCTCTCTCCCTTTTCCCCCTCCCTCCAGAAATGAAAAAGAACAATTTGGAATAAATTGGATTCTGGCACTGCCTTGTATTAGCTTTATGGGCTTGGAGTAGTCACTTAGAGCTTTTGAGCCTCATTTTCCTCACCCCTTGATTACTCCCTTCTTTTGGTTTTTGCATACTCAGGGGTTTCCTTCTAACTCTTGACTCACTCTTCTCTGTAGCTCAGTGGTTCTCAACCTTCCTAATGCTGCAACCCTTTAATACTCATATGTGGGAGGACCTGCCTAGAGACAGGAACGGTGTCTCGGTTCCTAAGACCATCGGAAATATGTGTTTTCCAATGGTCTTAGGTGACTCTTGTGACCCCTGTGAAAGGGTTGTTTGATCCCCAAAGGGGGTCTGCGACCCACAGGTTGAGAACCACTGCTGTAGCTGATGACTCTCTTGTTTTTGTTTCCTTCTGCTTTCTCTTTAGGGATCTACTCCCTTATCTTCAGTTACTACTTCAATACAGGTGATGTACAAATCCTTACTTTTGTCTCTAACCTCTTCCTTGAGAACCAAGTCAGTTATTTCCAAATTCTTGCTTGATACTCCCACCTAGATAGCCTACCAACACTACATACTCTCCACAATTTGAATTGAAATATTTTTTCCCCCAAACCTACACCTTTCTTCTCACTTCTCTATTTGGGTTAGAAGACCTATTTTGTAGTAAAATATTGAACTAAAAGTCATTGACACCTGGTATCAAATCCTACATTACTATCTACATGATGTTGGGTTTCAAGTGGGATTTAGGCTGGTCCTTAAAAACTAAGTCAGCTATGAAGAAGCAAAAGGGAGAAAAGAGGACATTCCAGTTAAAGAGAAAGGCACAAAGGTGGGGGAAGTAGAAAGAACCGTATTTCTGAAAGACTTAAGTAACCAGTTTGACTGCAGCTCTATAATTATTGGGTCAAAGATTTAGAGATGGAAAGGATCTTACAAGACCCAGACAGTCCAGGCCCCTCATTTTATGTGTGGGCAAACTAAGACCCAGAGATGTGAAGTGATTTGTCCAAAGTCCCACAGGTAGTGAATGGCAGAGTTGCAGTTTTACCTCAGGACAATTCACCCCAGATCCAGGGCTCAGTCCACTGGTAGGCCACTGCTGCTCATTTTGGCTACCCCCTTTGACGGTGACCCTTATTCTGTAAAAACAGAAGGATATTCAAGAGTTCATTCTTCAGGAGTAGGAAAACAGTATAATATATTTAACATAAATGTAATATAACAATAAAATTGTATAATAGAATATAAACAATATAATGGAAAGAATGCTAGATAGACCTGGTAACAAAGGACCTGGACTTAAATTTTGGCTCTGTTATGTTGTGTGTGTGTGTGCGTGTGTTGTGTGCGTGTGCGTGCGTGTGTGTGCATATGTGTAAGAGTGCATGTGTGTGCATGTGGGTGCGTGTGTGTGCGTGCATGTGTGTGTGCGTGCATGTGTGTGTGTGTGTGTGTGTGTGTGTGTGTGTGTGTATTTTCTTGGCAGCTTTGGGCTTCAGTTTCCTCATCTGTGAAATGAAGGGGAGTAGACAAGATGACCTTTTTTTCAGATTTAAATCTAGGAGTCCTTTCTGTATGTCAGAACACATAAGAAAATCAGAAGCCTAAAGCAGATTTATTTTGGGTATTCCATTTATCCATCCTGCCCCTAGCAATCCCTCATTCTGGAGAGGAAAGGAATAGAGCTGATGGTATGTTAATTCCAGCCTCCGAATCTAATGACCAAATAATAAAAGCTGCATTATCTGCAAAGTTGAAAGTTTTGACTTATTCCACTGCTCAATTCCTCCATCATGACTATTGATGGCATTCTTCATAATGAAATCAATAAGGAGAAAAAGAAATGAGGAGAGAATGTAGGCTTAATGCACTCCTGACACAACATTCAAGTAATTCAGTGGCTCATGGCCACTTGTAGATCTAAAAGGCAATTTGGTTAAATGAAGATTTTTTTTTTTTGCATTTGAATTGAATCTTATAGTCTCACTAATATATATTTTTCTGTCATTTATGTGGACTTTGGCTGCTTATGATGTCATCATAAATGGATTGAGCTGGAGAAAAGGCTGGGAGCTTTCCCCTCTCATTATTACTAATATCTTTTTCACTAAGAGGTTTTGGTGCTGGCCAAATTTACAAAAGAGGGCCAAAGACTCTGATGCTTCATTAGAAAGAAAAAGAAAAAAGGTGTCGAAGTTTGCTGGTCTACCCTTGATTTGTAATGTCAGAAGGTGACCTGTGGGGGCCCCTGGATAGAAACCACAGTTTGGCTTCTTCTGCCATATAATATAGACAGGACTAGGGAATGCCCTTCTATCCATGGTTATTTAGATGACATTTACCCTTAACCTGTTTTTAAGTCCTGGGGGAAGCATTCAATTACAGACTAGATGAACATATATATCTAGTGAAGAGCAAGGAAAAGTACAGTTTGCCTGCAGGGTTGGCAATTAGGGATTTGCCCAGTCAGCAATATGCTGAAGGAATCAAGAAAATCTCCATTACAATGCCATTAGACTCTGCAGGGATGCTGCCCTTCTCAACTGTATGCACTGTCTATTCCCATGTGGCAGATTGTTGGCTAGATTTGTGGGTGAGGCTGGGTGAATCTTATCCTTTTCTCATCTAAGGTGGAGAACATATAGGGAGGTACGTAGAAGAGCTTGCTTCAGTCAGGTCCCAGATTCTGCTTCTTACCTGGGTTGGCTCTGTCCATCAATCAGCCCATCAATAAATATACCTACTCTCTGCCAGTCTCTGGGCTAGGCACTAAGGATATAAAGATAATGGAAAAAATCCTTCTTCTGAGGAGTTTACATTCCAGTCAGGAAGACAGCAAGTAATTATATAAATTCTGGGTGTCCTGAAAGTTTTCAAGCAGTTTTAAATCTTTAATAGCTTTCTAAAAGTTATTTTAAAGCTTTATAAAAACTAAAGCTTTAAAAATACACTAAGACATTGGGGACAGTCAGTCTATACAACATAAATACAAAATCAAAATATACAAGATGGTTTGGGAAGGAAGGTGTGAATGATTGGGGAGGAGAGAATCTTCCCACAGAAGACAGTGCTTGAGCAATGTCTTAATAGCCCTCTGTCAGGCAGAAGGAAGAAAGGAGTACTTTCTAAGCAAGTGGCATGGTCAAAGGCACAAAGACTGAAGATGGAATGTTGTGTAGAAGTGGCAGCAAGAACACAGGATTAGCTATATTACAAAGTGAGGGAGTGGAGAGATAATGTGTAATGATGCTGGAAAGAGAGGTAAGGGCCAAGTTGTGCAAGGATTTAAAAGCTAAACAGATGAGTTTATATTTTATCCTAGAGGCAATAGGAAACCATGGGAGTTAATTAAGTAGAGGAGTCACATGATCAGATATGCTCTTAAGGAAAATTACTCTGAAAGCCAAGCATAAGGAAGAATGAAGTGGTGAGATACTTGAGGCAAGGAGACCAATTAGAAAGCCATTGCAGTAATCTAAGTGAAAGGTGATAAGGGCATGAACTAGATGGTACTGTGTGAATGGAGAGTAGGGGGGTCAAATGCAAGAAAGGATTGGAAGATAGAAATGACGAGCTTTGCAATTGATTTAAATATATGGGATGAGAGAGACCAAAGAATCCAGGATAACACCAAGGTTAAAAACTTGTTCGACTGGAAGGACAGTGATGCCTAAAGCTGAAATGGGAAAGTCTGAAAAAGGGGGATTTGGGAGGAGGAATTAATGAGTTCAGTTTTGGAGGTGTGAAATTTTAGATGCTTCTGCAGTATATGGTTTGAAATATCCAATAAGCCATTGATGATGTAGGACTGAAGCTCAGAGGAGAGAGTGAAGATGAATAAGTATTTTGGAGCAGTTGGTAGCACAAAGCATAGAGTGTCAGGTCTGGAGTCTGAAAGACCCAAGTTCAAATTTGTCCTTGATAACTTACTAGTTGTATGACCCTGGACATCACTTAACCTCTCTTGGCCTCAATTTACTCATCTATACAATAGGAATCATAACGGCATCTACCCTCCAAGGCTATTGTGAGGATCAAATGAGATAATAACTGTGAAGTGCTCAGCACAGTGCCTGGCGCATAGTAAACATTATATCGATGCTAACTATTAGCAGTTATCATTAACCATTGTATATATTGGCATATATGTGTGTGTGTGTGTGCGTGTGTATATATATCTATCTATATATATATATATATCTGTATATCTATATACATATATGTCTCTTGGTGGTGTGTGCAAGAATGTCATATACAAGGGAGGTTAAAAAAGAAAACGCTGTCAGATTTGTCTAGTAAAATATCATTGACAGCTTTAGAGAGGGCAGTTTCAGTGGACTGTGATGGCGTAGGAAGTCATATTGCAAACAGTTAAAAAGTCAGCAAAGGAAGTGGAGATACTAGTGAGTACAGACAGCCTTATTCAGACAGTTTAACTGAGGAAGGAAGGTGGGATATGTGATATCTTGAGGGGATGGTAGAACATATTGAAAGGGTGTTTCATTTTTTTCTTTTGTTTTGTTTTGGGTTTTGGACTTTTTTTTTTTTTTTTGAATGAGAAGACTTGAGTATGTTTGAAGCCAAAGGGAAGGAATTAGTAGATAAAGAGAGGTTGCAGATTCAAGGGAGAGGAAGAATGTTTCAGGATGCAATTAGCCAGATTTGTGTGTTTCTCCTTCAATTTCAAAAAGGACCATGGCATCAGGGAAATGAAGACATGACTTGCCGTTGACTTTGATTTAAATGAGGGAGGGCTGTGCAAGGTCACAAGCCTCACTTTCTCTTCCAGAACCATCTGGATCCAGTGACCAGATATTCCTCAGGATGACTGAAGATGACCCAGGATATAATGGGAGACCCTGGCCCTTTTAGGCGAAGGCCTTTTCAGATATTCACGTAGAGTGAGGTAACCACCCATTCAGTGAATAGGCCTCTTTAAGAAGTGAGTCAAAGGATGGGCCATTTAATCAGAAAAAAAAAAATAAGCTGGGAGAGGAAGACCCTTAGGATTGCTGTTCCAAAGAGAAACAATTACCATTGACATTCACTGTAAGCCATGAGGGCCCAAAATATAGCCATTAAGTGGAGCTTGGGCAGGGACCTATTGTGGTCCAATCTAGGAGCTTCAGAGTTCAGGCTAAACAGGGTTTAAAGTTTTGTGAAAGAAGAAAGAGGGAGAGGGAGAAAGGAAGAAAGAAAGAAAGAAGGAAGAAAGGAAAGAAAGAAAGAAGGGAAGAAAGGAGGAAAGAAAGAAAGAAAAAGAAAGAAAGAAAAGAGAGAAATCTTGACAGTGAATCCCAAGTTAAGTGGGCAGCTTCTGGCTATCAAAATTTACATTCCTTTGGAAAGGAGAAGGAGAGGGAGAGGGAGAGGATGAGCTGAGGGGTGGTATCAAGAAGAGAAAGCTAGGAAAAGGGCCACTCCTTAGCCAGACAGCCCAGAAGGGAGAAAATGGATGATGATGTCAATAGGTTTTGAGATTAGGAAAATTTGAGAACAAAGACAGCATGTTGAATGACCTCAATTTGCTCATTAAAGTGTTGCCAGGACCTAGCACAATAGCTGACATATAATAGGTGCTTAACAAATACATTTTATTAGCTGATGTACTATGAGAGTGGGGAGCAGGATTGTGGAAGGCTTGAAAAGTGAAGGAAAGGTGTGGAATAGCTCCTTTCTCTGGGGAGTGAGATAGGGAATTGGTTAGGGATGAAGAAGAGGACTGTGATACTCTAGTGGGGAGTCTTATTGCCTCAATGACAATAACGAGTCCTCTAGGCCTAGGGTTAGCAAGATATAAAGCAAAACCCCCTGGAGTTCTGCCAGCCTGGCTATAGAAACTCATAGAAAACATATCACTAGGGGACATTCAAGAAAAATAAAAACTAATTTTTCATCATTGAATAGAAATATAAACAAATTTGATTATCAAAGTGGAGCATCCCAGTCTTATTCCTTCATTCTTGTGACTTGGAATTTAAGAGTAAGTCAAATTTCTTATCATTGAGAGTATGTCTCACCATAGCCTGTCTTGTATTGCTCACTCCTTTCTTAGATGCATCATTTATTGTACTTCTCTGTTGAAATTCCTCATCTGTTACATGTTGCACTCTGCTCACATTCATCATGCACTTCTATCATGCCCTCTTGGTGACGGTCATTTTTAATAGTTTGCAGAGCATAGTGTTGCATTATTACCAGATATACATCATGGACAGCTCATGCACCCCACTGATAGCTCTGAAATGTCAGGGGAAAGTAGAGAAGACTCTGACATACCGAATGGCTCCTTAATGATGAACATGCAGGATAAAGAACATGAAGAACATTCTTGAAGAATGAGTCCTCATAAACAGAATATGACCTGAAACAACTTAATGAATAATATCTGTAATAATTAAGTAACATGAAAATGGAACCATAGATTCTAAATGGTAAAGGACCTAAGAAGTAACTGTAATTTTATAGGAATATCCTAATATTTGAAGTAAGTAAAGAAATTGTAGGATCACAAAAGTTAAAACTGGAAGTCATTTTCATAGGTCATCTAGACACTCCCCCACCTCCATTTTACAAAAGAGGAAAAAAATGGCACTTGCTGAAAAATAATTTATTGCAGATATTCTCCTTATCATTCTGCTTACTTAATCGTGCATCACTTTATACAAGTTAGTCAGTCATTAAACAGTTGTTAAGTTGCAGATAGTGCTAAGTGCAGGGGGTAAAAAGGATGATAACGGTAATTCTTGTCCTCAGGGAGCTTATGTATAAAGAATATTCATCAGTGCAGAGAATGCCACCCATTATCTGATGGAGAAGTAATGAACTTGAGATGCAGAATGACACACACATTTTTTGACATGACCAACATAAGATCAGATTTTGCTTGATTATGCATATTTGTTTAGACGGCCTCTCATTTTCCTTTTGCTTTTTAATTTTCTTTTTAAATATGTGTAAATAAAAAGAAGAGAAAATATGCATTGTCCACTGAAAAAAAGAAAGAAAATGATTAATCTAGTGACTGATTTTAAGCAATTCATTCCCCTCTGTTCTCTTTGTGGCCAGTAAGATATGAGTTCATCTTTAAGCAATAGTAAAAATACTACATAGTAGATACATGGTTAAGTGATAAATACAGTCTTTGCTTTTTGATTGATGACAAAAATTAGCACATGCATATGGTAGAATGTATGCTCCTTGAGGGTTGGAGTTGATTACTTATTCCTCACATTAGAATAGACTGACAAAATACTAGTAACTCAATAAATACTTGATACATTGAATCAAATTGAGTTTGAATTGGATCCTTATACTCTCAGAAATGTGATTTCCAAGACTTTAAATTCAGCCTTTGATATAGAGGACATAATTTGAGAAATTGCCTTATTGTCACTAGGCTTCATTTTGATGAGCTAATGAATTGCTGTGGGGAGCTGTCAAGGAGGGATTATAAAATTTCAGGGTCTGGAGTAATGAAATCTATAGGAATTATATATTTCTAATCAAAGGAGGAGTCCTTCAGCCATATTTTCTTTTAACGTAATAATGCAGTGTGTAGAAATATAAGTCTGGGTCCAATATCTGCTTGAATAATGTGACACGTTTGCTGGGATGTTCATTTTATTCTAACAATTTGGATGGAGATTTTTTTTTCCTTCCAAAACCTTTTCTGAGGACATTAGCTAGCCTTTGTTACATTAAAATTTTACTCCCTCAAAGAAACTATTACAGATAAGGCCATCTTAAGCCTACTTACCTATGTGGCCTTGGGCAACTTTGGACAAAAAGGGACCTCTAAGGTCCCTTCCAACTCTATATCTAGAATTCAATATTTTTTTTAGTAACTTCAAAATAAACTTATCTGTTGAAAAAGAATTTCTTTCACTCACTTTTTCACTGATATTTAAACAGTACTTATGTCTATAAATGTCAGACAATGGGACAACATGAGGGATTTAACCAGAGAGAGAGAACAGTGTAGTCAGACAAAGAAAACTCTAAAATATCGAAATGATTAAAGAATCTCCTTATTTCTTAAAAGGAAAATTAAAGCATTTTAAAATAGGATTGGGTCTTGCCTGAATGGGATAGTTTAAAGTTGGTCTTTTCTGAAAGTATTGAGTAGGAAGTCACCCCACTACATCCAGCCCCATGATTCATAATTCTATAATCTGTGCTATATATATGCCAAAAATTAATATTTCTGGGTTGATAACTAAGGTATCAGCTCAGCCTTTATAGCCCAGGATGCTGAATTCAAAGATACTCACAATAGTTGAAGTCTGTCAGCACATTGGGGGAAAAATTGTATTTGGGCTTTAAGAGGTAAGAATAATTACTTAAAACTGGAAGATACCACTAGCTAGGCAAGGGAGAGCCTTGCCCACCCTACTCCTCTCCTCCCTCAACAAGAGGGTTCTGTACCCTTTGTCCCAGATGTATTTTGTAGCAATTGTCCTGGTTTCAAAAATCCTAGCTATGCCTGTACCTGTTCTCTTTACTTGATTGTCATCTTCTGCTTCTAATAATTCATGAAGTTAAGTCAAGTCAACAAGCTTTTAAATGCCTCCTATTTTCCAGGCACTGTGCTAAGTGCTGAGGGGGGAAAAAGGCAAAAAATAGTATGTACACTCCAGCAGCTTCCTAATTCAGTACTGGAGATAAAATTCAAACTACATACAAACAAGATATGTAAAAGATAGATAAGCACATAGAGAAGGCACTAGAAGTAAAAGGGACCAAAAAAAACTTGTGGCAAAAGGTGGAAGCTAGGGAAGGCAGAAGGAAGAGACAAGGAAGGACAACAATCGAGACATGGAGGGCAGTCAGTGAAAATGAAGAGTGTCTTGTACATGGAAAAGCAATTCGGGAAGTCAGGATTGCAGAGTAGAAAGCAAACAAGATCTCTAAACATTCCCCTCCCAAGAAACTCTAAAATAATACCTTAAATAGATTTCTGGAGCATTAGAGCCCGCAAAAGTTTGGAGTAAGACAATTTTTCCAGACCAAGATAACTTAGGAGATCAGGAGGAAAGGTTTGTAACACCAGGGTGAGGGCTGTTCTAGAGCCCACATAGTAGGAACACCAGCTATGGACCCGGGAGGTGGTAAAAACAACAACAGCAATAGATTCAGGAGCTCTCAAGCTAGAGATCCGGCAACTGGTCAGAAAGAAGTTACAGGAGACCTCTTCGGTCACACTGGATGAAGGATAGAGCACTTCTGGCAACACCATTGCCTATGCCCACTTTCAGGTCACAGTCCCAGGGTTGAGAAGAATGCTTGTAGTCACAAAATAGCAGAGGTCCTGAGGAGCAGTATAATTTACAAACACAAAGAATGAGGCACCTTTAGGAGCAGTATTGCTTTGTTTCCCAGAAGAACAGGGGTTCTGAGAAGCAGGATCTTTGTGGCTGCAAGGGATCAGGGGCCCTTCTTGAGTAAGGATCAGAGCCCAG
Organism: Pseudochirops corinnae; assembly: GCA_028646515.1. NCBI lineage: Eukaryota > Metazoa > Chordata > Mammalia > Diprotodontia > Pseudocheiridae > Pseudochirops > Pseudochirops corinnae. The sequence goes on from CM053586.1 coordinate 323,710,945, forward strand.
ACAAGGAGAGCAGTGACCACACTTCTCTTTAGATGACACCACCTTGGAAGTACCAAAAACTTCCAAACTCCCAAAACGAGCACTGAAAAAAGAAGGGGAAAAAAATCTGGAGTTTAGAACAGTATCCAACCCTGCCACCACCAGGAATAAAGCACAACTTTAACATAAGGTTTAAAATCAAGAAATAGGCTAGAAAGTGAGCAAACAGCAAAAAAGAACTTGGCCAAAAGCTACTGTGGATCAAATGGTAAACTCAGGAGTAAACAACTATGTTAAAACAGTTATAAGCAAAGCATAAAAGAAAATAAGTATACATTAAGCCCAAGTCTTACAAGAATTCCTATAAAAGCTAAACAAAATTATTTTAAAAATTAATGGTAGAAGAAAAATGGGAAAAGAAATGAGAATTATGCAAGAAAATTGTGAAGAGAACCAACAACTTGGTAAAAGAGGCACAAAAATATTGAAAAAAAACAAACAATTGGCTAAATAGAAAAAGAGGTAGAAAAGCTCACTGAAAAAATAAAATTCCTTAATTTTATTGAATTGAAAAGATGAAAGCTAATGACCCCATGAGACATCAACAGATAAAAGAATGAAAAAAAGAATGTGAAATATCACATCAAGAAAAAAATGACCTTAAAATAGATTGAAAAGAGATCATTTATGAATTATCGCAGAACCTGAAATCCATAGCAAAAAAAAAAAAAAAAGAACCTAGACATCACATTTCAAAAAATTTTAAAGGAAAATTGTCCTGATATCCCAGAATCAGAATGCAAAATAGAAATCCACCAATCATCTCCTGAAAGAGATCAACTCCCAGGAATATTGCAGCCAAATTCCAGAGCTCCTCAACCGAAGGAAAAAAAAAATATTTCAAGCAGTCAGAAAGAAACCATTCAAGCACCATAGAGCCACAGTCAGGATCATACAAGATTTAACAGTTACTATGTTAAAGAAATGGAGAGCTTGGAAGATGAAAATTTGGAAGACAAAAAGCTAGGATTACAACCAAGAATAACCTACCTAGCAAAACTGAGTGTAATCCTTCAGTAGAAATAATTTATATGTAATATAATGAAAGACTTTCAAGAATTCTTGATGAAAAGCCCAGAGTTGGGTAGAAAACTTGACTTTCAAATACAAGGCTCAGGAGAAATCTGAAAATGTTAAACATGAAAGGGAGATCATAAGGGAATCAATAAAGTTAAACATTTTACATTCCCAAATGAGAAGATGATACATATAACTCTTAAGAACTTTATTAAGGCAGTTGGAAGGACTTTACATAGATGGAGGGCAAGGGAGACAATTTATTATATTGGGATGATCTAAAAAAAATGAATAAATGAGAAAGAGGCATGAACTGGGAGAAGGCAGAAGGGAGAGGAAGAATCAGTAAAATTATTTCCTAAAAAAGGCAAAGTAAGACCTTTTTACATTGGAAGAGGAAGTGGTAAGAAGAAGTGGGCAACATGAGAACTTCTGAGAGTCAAATGGAAATTCTGAGAGTCAGAAGAAAGTTTAATACAATTCAAAGTATTAAAAAACCATTGAAGTAATAAATAAAATCAGGAGCTGATTTTATGGGAAAAAATACAATAAAATAGAAAAATCATTGGTTATTTGGTTTAAAAAATACAAGAAAACCAAATTGCCAATATAAAAAAATGAATGTATTGTATGCAAAGTATTAAAAAACCATTGAAGTAATAAATAAAATCAGGAGCTGATTTTATGGGAAAAAATACAATAAAATAGAAAAATCATTGGTTATTTGGTTTAAAAAATACAAGAAAACCAAATTGCCAATATAAAAAAATGAATGTATTGTATGCCCTACCAATGAAAATAAAATTAAAGCAATTATAACAACTTATTTTGCTCAAGAATATGCCAATATGCCAATGGACAATCTAAGTGGAATGGATGAATATTTACAAAAACTGTAAATTGCCTACATGAACAAAAGAGGGAATAAAATACTTAAATAACCCTATCTTAGAAAAAGAAATTGAAAAAATCAGAAATGAGTTCACTAAGAAAAAATTCCCAGGACCAAATGGATTTATAAGTGAATTCTTTCGAACATTTAAGAACAGTTAATTCCAATATTACATAAAGATTTTAAAAAATAAAGTCCTATCAAATTCTTGTTATGAAACAAATATAGTTTT
>CM053586.1:323713224-323750077 GCA_028646515.1 Pseudochirops corinnae
GTTTTCAGTATAATTCACAATATCAATAACAAAAACAACAAAAATTATATGATTACACTGATAGATGAAGAAAAAGCTTTTTTAAAAAATACAAAACTCATTCCTTGACATTATAAAATACTTTGAATTTAACTTGCCAAGACAAACCTAGGGACTTTATGAATACAGTTACAAAACACTTTACACAGATAAAGACGGATCTTATCAACTTAAAAAATATTAATTGTTCATGGGTAGGCTGAGCCAATATAATAAATACAGCAATTTTATCCAAATTAATTTACTTATTCAGCACCATACCAATTAAACTGCAAAAAAGATTAGAGAGATAAAAAAAACAATAACAAAATTCATCTGGAAAAGCAAAAGGTCAAGAAATCAAGGAATATAATAATTATGAAAAAATATGAAGGTAAGTGGCTTAGCTATACAATTCTCAGATTGTGTTATGAAGAAGTAATCGTCAAAATAATCTAATACTAAGAAATAGAGTGCTGAATCAGTGGAATAGATTAGGTACAAAATACAGGGTAGTAAAGGACCATAGTAATCTAGTATTTGACAAACTTAATGATGCAAGATTTGGGGACAAGAAATTAATATTTAACAAAAGTTACTAGGAAAACTGGAAAGCAATTAGACAGACACTAGATGTAGACCAGCATTTCACACCATATGCCAAAAGAAAATCAAAATGGCTAAATGATTTAGATATAAAGGGTGACATCAGGGGCAAATTAATAGAGTGTGGAAAATTTACCTCACTTCTAGGAAAAAGTGAAGAGTTTATAACCATATGAGCTAGAAAGAAGGCCTCATTTCTCAAATATATATAGAACTGAGCCAAATTTATTTATTAAAAAAAAAGCCATTCCTCTATTAACAGTTGGTTAAAGAATATGGATGAACATTTTAAGAAGAACAAAAGTATCAATGGCTAGATGAAGAAAATGTTTTAAATCACTATTAGTCAGATAAATACAAATTAATATAATTCCAAGATACCATCTTATACTTAAAAGGTTATCAAACATGACAGAAAAGCAAAATGATAAATGCTAGAGAGGATGTTGAACAACCAGGTATATTAGTGCACTATTGGTGGAATTGTGAAATGGTCCAGCCATTCTGGAGAATAATAGAGCTAAAAAACTGTATGCCTTTTGAGTCAGTAATGCCACTACTAGGCCTGTATCCCAAAGAGATCAAAGAAAAGGAAAAGGAACAGTTTTGCAAAAATATTTTAGCAGCTCTTTCTAGTGGCAAAAGACTGGAAATTGAAGGGATGCCCATCAAAGAGGGATTGGCTGAATAAGTTGCAGTATATGGTTGAGATAGGATACTATAATACTATAAGAAATGATGAATGGGATAGTTTCAGAAAAACCTGAGAACATTTATGTGAACTGATACAAAGTGAAGTAAGCAGAACCAGTAGAACATTGTACACAGTAATAGCAATATTGTAAAGTAATCAACTGGGAAAGACTTAACTACTTTGATTAATACAATGATCCAAGACAATTCTGAAGTAGCCATGAAGAAAAATGCTATCAACCTCCAGAGAGAGTGCTTGCTGAAGCACATACTTTTTTCACTTTCTTAATTATTTTTTTTATTATCTTTTTCAACATGGCTAATATGGGAATACATTTTACATGATTTCATATGTCTAATTGTTATGTTGCTTGCCTTCTCAATGAATGGGAAAGAAGAGAAGACAGGGAGAAAATTTGGAACTCAAATTTGTTTTTAAATAAATTTAAAAATGATAGAAGCCAGTGTCACTGGAGTGTGTGTGTGTGTGTGTGTGTGTGGTCATGAGGGCTTTAAAAGTCAAACAGAGAATTTTATATTTGATCCTGGGGAGATCCCAATAGACTTCCAAAAGAGAATCACTGGAATTTATTGAATAAAGTAAGCAGGGTGGCATGGTCAGTCCTGCCTGTGCTTTAGAAAGATTAATCTGACAACTGATATTAAGATGGACTTAGAGTGGGGAGGCATTTGAAACAGGGGAACCAACTGACAGACTTTGGTGATAGTTCAAGTATGAGGGCCCACATCGTGATGGTATCAGAGAAAGTGGGAAGGTTGAATCACAGGAATTAGCAACAGATTGAATATATGGAATGACAATGAGGAGTTGAGGATGTCCCCCATCCCTAGAATATACTCATTCTCATTTAAGCCTTTCAGAATTTTTTTTTCAAATATTTACAGCTACAAATATGCTTTTCTTTTCAAAATCTCTTAGAGTCCTTTGTCTCGATCTGTCCCTTGCCCCATCATTGTGTTCTTTAGATAATACCAGTGCATGTACACATCAGACTCTGCCTCCAGTAAAGCATAGTATATTTGAGAAGATTGTCATTTTTTTAGCTTTTTATCCTCGGTGTTTAGCACATTTTTTTAAAATTAAAGGCGGAGAAAGGTAGTCCAAACCTGTTTCATTGATGTAACTCTTGAGGCAGAAACTACTGTCACTGATGGAGATCAACAATTCATCTCAGCCATTTTCTCCCAGCCACTTTGATGTCCTGAATAAGAGACCATTCCCTGGAGATTTTAACCTCTTGAGTTTCAAAATTCCTGTCCTGGTGGTCTTGCATGGACTGAAGCCATGCTCCCTTCACTCCCTGGTCATGTTCTCAACCATTGCTCCCAGTATGCCCAGTGTACTCAACTATGACTCTACTCATCATTCCATTACTTTACAGACCAAAACATCCCTCTACCTCTTCCGCATGTGTTTTTTTCTTATTAGATTGTAAAATCCTTGAGGACAGAGACTGTCATCTCTTTTGTATATCTTTCCATAGTGATTAGTAGAGTGAGTGGCAAATAACAAGAGCTTAATAAGTATAATGCAGAACAAATTTCTGCATCACGCCGTGTACATCACAGTCATGTAACACAACTTGTTCAGCCATTCTGCAGTTGAGGGGCCCTTGGCCATCTTTCATTCATCATTTGTTACTTATTATAAACAGACTGTTCTTTGAGTACTGATAAATAATAAGATAGATAGATAGATAGATAGATAGATAGATAGATAGATAGATAGATAGATAATTTCTTAAGTGTTTCCTATATGCTGGAAATTGGGCTAAGCACTGCTCTCAATGAGCTTACATTCTAATTAAAGAAGATAATATATACAAGGAAACTGGAAAGGGGAGGGGGAAAAAGGGTATCCAGATGGGAGCAAGATGATTGGTGAGGACATGGAGAAGCCATGAGAGTGAGTTAATCCAGGAATGAAATGAGTGTGACTGCGCCTGGTTTTAGTATACTAGTCCTGACAAGGGAAATACCAGCCAGCATAGTGGAAAGAGGCAGAGGTTTCTCTAGAATAGAAAGAAGTTGATGAGGTAGGTAAAGAATTGTAGAGAGTGAATTGAGCTAAAAAGTTGTGGTTTGACTATGGTTATACTGCTAATATGTATCAGAGGAAAAATATAAATCCAGGTCTTCCGTCCTCATCATACAATATATGTAGTTGTCTTCCTCTTTGCGTACGGCAAGAGTTTCATAAATTTTTGTCAGTTATTGAAATCACAATAGATATTTATAATGTATCTAAATCATATGGATTTTTGAAAAACAATACACATACCATATAAAGGACACAAAGTGACATTTAAAATTTGAACAAGATACATTTAATTTCTAACTGACTCCTCTTTGTAGCATCATGTTTCATTTTTATGCATTTTATTTCTACAAATCTTAAGATTCTTGTAGAAGCATTCCATCAAATATTTATTTTCCATATTCCATCAAAGAGCACAGTTCTATGCCCATGGAACCCACTCAATAAATATTTGCTGTTTACTCTTTCTATTTTCAACAATCATGGATCTTTCTTAAAAATAAGTGGCATTAATGCGGTTTGTGCAGTATTACTCAGAGATCCAAATTTATACTATAGTCATAATGGCCTCTAAAAGAAGTCATTTTTGGAGTAATAGATAAACACAATAGTTTAGTTTAAATCAAATTCTATTTCCATTATGTTATAATAGCAAATACTGTTGAAATAATCCTCTCCCTTACTGCATTCCCCCAACCCTTCCAGCCCCAAGCACACAATTTAGTTTTAAGAAAAGAAACATTACCTTATAACTACCATGATTCCTAAAGAGGAGGAAAAGAAAATAGAGGCAGATTTTAGGGCTGAATTATAAATCCCTGAAAAACAGTGTTTATAATAGAAATGCTGACAGACCCATAACAATAGCACTATGAGAAGGCGCCTTTATAATACAAACCATCATCAGCCAATTTACCTCTTCATTCATGTCTGTTGCTAAGTGTCTAGTTACTGTAAATGCTTTAGATTTTGCATAATTTATGTAAATTATTAAACACCTGTTCTCTTCCCAGAAAACAAGGATATGGAACAGTCTCCTTAGTTTAATTGATTCCTGGCTTGAGTTCTGCCATTGTTTCCCCAGCAACTACAAGGGAGCTGGAGTTCCCTTAAGGTTAGATGCTGTTAGAAAGACACAGATGTTAAGAATTGATCTTTCTAATACATACGTGGGTGTAGCTATAGATGTGTTTCAGCAGACATATATGCACTATTTTTTTTTCTGAAATCTTTCAGAATAAAATATGTAAATTGCATATTTGTTACCACTGGGGACTTGTGTTCATGTCACCTGCCCCTCTCATGTGGGTTGTCAGCATGTCTCTGAAACTTAAAAAGAGATAAGATGTTTGGAAATCTCTAAAGGATATGGCCATTCCATCAGCATGTTCTAACTGATTTTCTGGAAGCTGAAATGTGTATCCTCCCCACCCCCACCCCAGGCAAGGATTTCTTAAAAAAAAAAAAAGCATAGTCTATGAGATCTGTGCTCAAGGTAAAAAGATAAAGGTATATACTCACTGACGCCTATTCTTAAACCACCACATTGTTGGAATTATTGTTTTTATTACTTATTCTTGTTTGAAATGTCAACAGTGTCTAAGTAGACACGAATATTATGATCATATGCACATGCACAGCCAGTATTTCATATAATGATATTGTTAAACCAATTGAGGAAAAGGGGGGAAATCAAATACAACTCTGAAAAAAAAAATAGTAGCACCAAGTAAATTTTGAGCACAAATATTATATTTATATACATGAAATCTTTCTTGAACTATTTTTCTTTAAAATAATTCATTTTTATATGATTTAAAGCAAATTCCATGTATCAATGAACAAGCATTTATTTTGCATCTGCAAGACAAAAGTAAGACTTCCAGTTCTCATAGAGATTGTACTCTATATGGGGATAAAATGTGCATATATAGACACATGCAAATCAGTTTCAAACTAGATATAGGTTAATTTGATTCAGGAATATTGTATAGAGATCAGGAAAGGCCTCATGCCATGATGAAGGTCAAGTCAGCAAATCAGATCTACAAGCATTTAATTATTCCCTGCCAAATGGGCGGTTAGGTACGGTTGATAGAGCCCAGGAAGACTTATCTTCATGAGTTCGGATCTGGCCTCTAACACTTACGAGCCTAGTGAACCTGGGCAGGTCGCTTGACCCTGTTTGCCTCAATTTCTCATCTATAAAATGAGCTGGAAAAGTAAGTGGCAAATAACTCTAGCATCTTTCCATGAAATCTCTAAAATGGGGTTATGAAGAGTTGGATGTGAATGAAATGACTCAGCAATTAAAACACCTGTTAGGCAATTGTCCTAAGTTCTGGGAATGAAAATACAAGCACAAAGAAAGAGCCCTTGCTATTAAGGAGCTTAAACTCTAATGAAGTCAGTATATAAAAGGAGACTGAAAAGGGGAGGGGTACCCATGCAGGGAAACAGAGAAAATCAGGGGAGACAGGATTAAAGCCTAGAAAGGAATGAAGGCATAGGTGACCTGGCTACTTTCTTCAAAAAATTAGGTTCTGGGAGCAACCAGACAGGAAAAGCAGGAGGCTGCAGGTCTGGAGGTGGTCCACGACCTGATCCTTGAAGAAAACCAAAGAATCTAAGAGACATGAAGAGGGAATCATTCCAGTCATGGGAAACAAACATTGCAAAGTCACAGGGATGAGAAACAGAGATTCGTCAAGAAGACATGGTTTTCCATCCTTCTTCTGATCCATCCTACTTGTGTTTGAGGACAAGATGTATCTTAACCCTTCTGTTCCTTTAGTTGATTACTTTGCATCAGTGGGGATCTCAATTCAGTTCTGTTTGGGAACTTCTCTACCCTAATTAAGTCACAGGAGTTGACAAAATGAAACTAAAAATTGCAAATCAGATGTTTCTATGATTTTATGAATTCCAAGTAAGTGGAGTCAAAAATTATTATTATAGTATAAATCAGAAACTGGTAGGGACTTCAGATGCCATCTAGTAGAACTCATATGTTAATAAAGTTCCTATCTACAAATACCAAACAAGGCATATCCTATCCAGCCTTTGCCTAATGAAAAAAATCATCTTGGGGGAGAAAATGGATTTGGTGACTTATAAAGTCATTCCTAACTCTCACATTCTATCATTTGCACAATGCTCACAATAATAGTTTACATTTTAATAGAGCTTTATGGTTTCCAAAGTGCTTTAAAGCATTACTTCATTTGAGCCTCGCAACAACCTTATATGTTAGACAGTGTTGCTACTGGTTTCATAAAAATTAGCCCCATTTTGACAGATGATTAAAATAAGGTTCATGGAAGATAAATGATTTTCTGTGGCCCCATGGATCATAAGCACCAGAAGCAGGAATTTGTGCTTTTTAAATGCTTAATAATGTAAAAAAAATAATAATAATAGTGAATGAATGGAGATTATTACTGCAAACTTTCCTTTCCCAGAAGTGGAAGAAATCTTTGTTAGAAGATCTTTTTTTTCGAAATTTTCCCATCTGGATGTGCACAGCTAGCACAATGAATTTAAAAATGCTTCCCTGTGGATAACTATAAAGAATATGATATTTGTCTAGCAGTTAAATTTTTTTCAAAGAGACTTCTTAGAGAGTATCTCATTTTAACCTTGTGACAAGCTTGTGAGGTAGAACAAGTAGTCGTTAGTATTCTTATTTGTAAGATGGAAAACCCGAGACTCAGGGATACTGAGTCACTTTCACAGAAAGTTAATGTCCAGTATGGCCAACAAGATGGAGGACTAGTCATTTTTCTCTCACAACCTCTTGGTATTCTCCAAAATAGAAATTATTCACCAAAGTTGAAGTATATTCAGCTGTTTCCAGTGTCTAGGATATCCAGATTTTTTTTTTTTCAGGTTAAAAAAACAAGCCCAGAAACTGATGCTCATAGACCCTAAGCTAACTCATCATCCTTTCCCCATCTCCAGTGAGGCTACAGTAGTACTGAGATCCAAGGACAGAACATAGGCTTACATAAAAACTCAACCTTGTGCCCTCTTCTCTCTTCTTCCAATGTTATAGAAACCGGAGCATCAGGTTACAGAACTTTGCTTGGGCCATGACAGCCAGCTCAGCCACGGTCCTCAGGAGCAAAAGTCCACCAAGGACTGAAACCTAGTGAGAGATCGAGGAACAGAGGAACTGGGGTGGGTCACTAGGATAGTATATGTGTATGGGGAGCTGTGCAGCACTCCACCAAGCCTGAGGGAAAGAGGAGAGCATCTGGCAGGAGCCAGTTCTGACCACCCAAAAGTCACTTGGGACAGAGACCAGGGCTGATATAACATAAAATGCCCATTAATGAAAGGATGTCAAGATGCGCTGAGATATAACCCCCAAGGAAACCACTGTTACAAAGGAATCAAAAAGTGATTGATAGGTAAAATAAAGGAAGGGTAAGAGTGAAAGTACCAAAGATTTCAGGAAGAAGAAAACTCAAAGACCTTCAGAATGAATAGGTGAATCAATAGGAAAAGGCTAACAACAAAAGGAAATATGGCTTCCGGATCTATTAAATGAGCTCAAAGCACCTATAAATAAAATTGAAAAAAAGAAAAAAAGTAGTTATTTGATGAGATGGAGGACACTATGGAATTTGAAGAGATCATGGAACCGCAATATGCTGTTCCTTAGCGGTTTAAAAGAAAAATGAGAATATCAAGCATAAAATTGATGTCTTGCACAGCAAAAATAATAAACAGAATCTGCAATGGCAAACCTCACCAAAAAGGAAAAAAAAGAGCAATAGATTGGGAATGCAAAGACACAGAAATGTAGAACAAACTAGAAGAAAAAAAGCAAAAAACAGTATCATTAAAAGAAAATATGCTCACTATAAAAAGCAAAATGTAACTGATCATTAAGTCAGTATGTATAGAGATGAACTAGGTCTACCAGAAGAGCATAATAGGACAAAACAAAAACAAGAACAACAACAAACTCTAACACCATAATGAAAGAAATAACAGAAAAGAACTGCCCAGAATAGAAAATGAAATTCCAATTCATTTACAGATGATCTACAGAAAAACAACAACAAAATTAAGGCTTCAAATTCCAAGACAAATGGTAGTTAAATTTAACAATTCATTTCAGAAACAACATGTTCTGCAAGCCTTCAGGAGAAAGACAAAATACAAAGGCAAGACTGTTTCACACCCACTTGAAAAAAGAAGGAATGGGATAATGTATTATAAAGAGCAATCAGTGGCGCTCAGGATGCAGCCCAGGGAGCCCTGTGAGGCAAATCCAAGCTTAACCATACAGAATGAGAGATGGGCGTTCAGTAATAAAAAAGAGTTTGAAACATTTTTAGAAAGAAAAGCAGAGCTTAAGATACTATTTACCTATCAAACAACCTGGATAGCCAAAATGCAAAAAGGATATATAAATGCAGAAGGCGGGGACAGTAACAGCAAAAGAGTGACAGCCGAGACTAGGAAGAGATTTCTTTTTACAAGTACACAGAGACAAGGGTGAAGGGGTGACTAGGAGGTACAGTGAATACAGCTTCAGCCCTGGAGTCAGGAGGACCTGAGTTCAAATGTTGCCTCAGACACTTAACACTTACTAGCCGTGTGACCTTGGGCAAGTCACTTAATCCCAATTGCCCTGCTCTCCCCCCTCCAAAAAGAAAAAAAAAAGACAATGATGAAGAGGTGGATGGAATAGGGGTAGAGTATGTTTGTGGTGGGATTATTGGCAGAGCCTGACAGCATCCTGCCCGCAGGTGAGCACTTCTTTTCTAGGACTGCATTACAACATGGTATTGCATTACAACACGTTAGAATAGATAACAGAAACATGGAGGAGTAGGGGAATAGAGAGAAGTGGGTGAAGCACTGGGGTCAAATCAAGGGCTAGCAGTGAGGGGAAGGTGGCCTTTTTGATATAAGAAAGAGAAAAACCATGGATGGCTGGGCAGTGCTACGTGGCACAGTGAACAGAGCCCCAGACCTGGAGTCAGGGAGACCCAAGTTTAAATCTGGCCTCATGTAGTTCCTAGCTGTGTGCACTTGGCAAGCCACTTCAACTCTATCTGCCTCAGTTCCCTCATCTGTGAAATGAGGAAAAGAAAGCACCTGCCTTCCAGAGCTGTGAAGGTTAAATGAGATAACAGTTATAAAGTATTTAGTGCAGTGTATGGCACATAGTAAGGACTATATAAATGTTAGCAGCAGGAGCACTAGTAGTAGTAGTAGCAGCAGCAGTTATTATTGTAAATGGCCTTTCTCTGGAAATGAGGTACCATGGAAAAAAGGAATCCATAGGGTGAGCCCTATAAGGCAGAATGCCTGGAAGGGAAAGTGCCTAGAATAGATACTTTGGAAACATTGATAGTGGGAAGAATATGGGAAAAAAGAGAGAAACCAGATAATTATAGGAGTCATGAATCAAGGAATGAGGCTTTCAATTAAACAAAAAGAGGCATTAGTAATAAAGAGAACGGGAGACGTCCTTTCTGGAAAGATCTATATGAGTTAATGTAGAGTGCAGTAAGAAGAGCCAAAAAAACAAAATGCAAAGTGACTACAACATATTAAATGGAAAGAACAAAGACGCAAAAAAAAAAAAACAAAAGAAAATGTAACAAAATTATAAAGATCAAGAAGTACCCAAAGGAAAATGAGAAGATACCCCCAATGTGCCCTTTCATGGAGATGGGAGGTCCAATAGATATCACGTTGCACACATTTTCAGACTTTTTTCATTCTATTGATCAGCTAAGCTAACTTTCCCCCCCTCCACTTTCCTTCCCCAAAAGTATTTTTTATCACATAGAATGAATTTCTGGGAGTGGGGGTGAGGTGATGCATAGGATACAATGGTGATGTAAGAAACAGAAAATATTAATAACACTTATTTCGAAAAAGAAAGAACATTAATGGCCTCAGTTACCCAAGAATCAAAGCTTCCTGGTTCTTAGCTTGAGTAAACTGTTTTAACTATGCCAAGCTGAGTCCTTTGTAATGGAAGACATTTCCCTGATGACCCCACCACTCCATGTACACAAATTACTACAGTCTCCCTCTTCTCTGATTATGTAAGAAATGCTTGTTGAATTGAATTTGTTGATTTTTTTTTTCCTGAAAAGTGAATGGGTTTCTAGATGTGTTCTTCATATCTTTATGGATTTGAGAAAGTATCCAGATGTAATATATAGGAGCATAGAATTATAACAGGAAGATTTTCAGTAATTGTGTAGTCTAACTGGGTAATTTTACAGATAAGAAAACTGAGGCGCAAAATAGTTAATTCATTTTTTTTTTCGAAGTCACCTAGATAGTAATGAGTAGAACCAGAATCTGAACTCAGGGTCTATGCCTCCGAATTTTTAAAAGCTTTTTCCACTATAACACATATTCCAATTCATATATGAGTGCAATATTAAGGGGAAAATGGATCGTTCTTTGTGTGATAAATGATCTCTTAAAAGAAGGATTAGCACTTATGCATTTAATTTGTTTAAGCAAAATCAATAGCTAGGATTTATATTTGTGAGGTATGTGTTTAGTCATTTTCATCTGTGTATGACTGTGACCACATTTAAGGGTTTTCTTGGTGAAGATACTGAAGTAACTTTCCATTTCCTTCTCTAGCTTATTTTACAGATGAGAAACTGAGGCAGATAGGCTTAAGTGACTTGCTCAGGATCGCATAGCTAGTAAGTGTCTGAGACTGGATTTGAACTCAGGACCTCTGCATTCCAGGGCTAGCACTCTATCCATTGCCCCACTAGCTGACCCACTATAAGGTAAGTGCTGACATTATCCCCATTTTATAGCTATAGATTTTATAGATATAAACCAAGACTGAGAAAGATTAAATGACTTGTCTGGTGTCAAGAGTTAGTATTTGGTGTAGGATTTAAACTTATGTCTTCTTTTTTTTTTAGTTTTTAATTTATTTATTTTTAGTTTTCAATATTCATTTCCACAAGATTTTGAGTTACAATTTTTCTCTTTTCCCTACCCCCCACCCCAAAATAGCAAGCATACTGGATACCCTTTCCCCCAATCTGTTTCTCTCTTATATCCTACCCCTTCACCTCTCCCTAACTTTCTAGTAGGGCAAGATGGGTTTCCATGTCCCAGTACCTGTATATCTTATTTCCCAGTTGCATTTAAAAAGCAAATTTTTAAACATTTGTTTTTAAATCTTTGAGTTCCAGATTTTTCCCCCTTCTTCCCTCCTCACCCACCCCTGCTGGGAAGATAAGCAATGCAATATAGATTGTACATGTGTAGTTACCCAAATCATTTCCATAATAGTTATATTGTGAGAGACTAACTATATTTCCCCCCATCCTGTCCTGCCCCTCACTTACTCTGTTTTCTCCTTTGACCCTATCCCTTTTCAAAAATGTTTGCTTCTAACTATCCTCTCCCCCGGTCTGCCCTCCCTTCTATCCTCCCCCCTCTTATCTCCTACCACCCTGTTTTCCTGTAGGGTAAGATACCCAATTGAGTGTGTATGTTATTCTCTCTTTAGGCCAAATTCAATGGGAATCAGGTTGTCCCGTTCCCTTTCACTTTACTGTTCTTCCCTTCCATTGTAACAGTTTTCTCTTGCCTCTTTTACATGAGATAATTTACCCTAATCTATCCCTCCCTTTCTTCTTCTCCCAATAAATTCCTCTCTCACCTCTTAATTTTATTTTTTAGGTATCATCCCTTCATATTCAACTCATCCTGTGCCCTCTGTCAATGTATACATGAACATACAAATGCCCATACTCACATATATAATTATATACACATCCATCCTCCTATACATATATGTATGTATACATATATATGTATTTGTATATATTCCCTTCACCTGTCCTCAAACTGAGAAAAAGTCTTATGAGTTAACAATTATCATTTTTCCATGTAGGAATGTAAATAGTTCAACTTTAATAAGTTCCTTATGATTTCTTTTTCTTGTTTACCTTCTCATGCTTCTCTTGCTTCTTGTATTTGAAAGTCAGATTTTCTGTTCAGCTCAGGTTTCTTTCATTAAGAATCCTTGAAAGTACTCTATTTCACTTAGTGACCATATTTTTCCTTGTAGCATTATACTCAGTTTTGCTGAGTAGGTGATTCTTGGTTTTAGTCCTAGCTCCTTTGACCTCCAGAATATCATATTCCAAGCCCTTCAGTCCCTTAATGTAGAAGCTGCTAGGTCTTGTGTTATCCTGATTGTGTTTCCATGATACTCAAATTGTTTCTTCCTGACTGCTTGCAGTATTTTCTCCTTGACGTGGGAACTCTGGAATTTGGCTATAATATTACTAGGAGCTTTCCTTTGGGGATCTTTTTCAAGAGGCAATTGGTGAATTCTTTCCATTTCTAATTTGCACTCTGGTTCTAGAATATCAGGCAATTTTTCTAGATGATTTCTTGAAAGATGGTGTCTAGACTCTTTTTTTTGATGGCTTTCAGGTAGACCAGTAATTTTAAAATTATCTCTCTGGATCTATTTTCCAGGTCAGTGGTTTTTCCAGTGAGATGTTTCTCATAAAGTCATTAGCTTCCATTTGCTCCAATCTAATTTTGAAGGAGTTATTCTTTTCAGTGATTTTTTGAAATTTCTTTTCCATCTGGCAAATTTGGCTTTTTAAAACATTTTCCTCCTCACTCGCTTTTTGAGCCTCTTTTGCTGTTTGAGTTAGTCTATTTTTTAAGAAGGTTGTTTTCTTCAGTGTATTTTTGGGTCTCCTTTAGCAGGCTGTTGACTTGGTTTTCATGATTTTCTTGCATAATTTTCATTTCTCTTCCCAATTTTTCCTCTACTTCTCTTGCTTGATTTTCAAAATCCTTCTTGGGCTCCTCCGTGGCCTGTAACTAGTTCATATTTTTCTTGGAGGCTTTTGATACAGTAGTTCTGACTTTGCTGTCTTTCTCCCACTCCATGCATTAATCCTTTTTGTCCCTAAAAAAGGATTCTAGCATCTGTTTGTGCTTCCATTGCTTGCTTATATTGGCAGCCAATCACTTGACTTTTGAGCTCTTTGCCATGGTAGAACTCTGCTTCCAGAATGGAGAGAGCTGTCCCAAATCCTGGGGTTTTTGCAGCTGCTGGAGCTATTAGATGGGTGCCCTCTCTACAGCCCCCACACACTCTGGCTGACTGGTCACACACCCTAGGATCACCACCAAAGTCCACAATCTGGATCCATGCAGGTTAAAGCAAAAGCGATTACCCTGGGAATGGTTGCTACAGTCTCCAGGCCAGGAGCTGCAGAAGTAGTTGCATGGCAGTGGCTGCAGCCACTGTACCTCCACCACTTCTCACTCTGGGAATAGCAGCCAAACTGTTCCAACAAAATTCCACGCTAACCTTTTACTTTGTCTTTGGCATTTGTGGATTGAGAAGTCTGGAAACCACTACAGCTTCTGATGATTTACTCTTGTGAAGTCTGCTCAAGCTGCTGCTGATCGGGCCACTCTGGGGCTAAAACCGCGAGCTCAAACAGGGTTGGTCTGGGCTCCCAGCATGCTGTGATAGACCCTTCCTGCCGGCCTGCTGGACTTCCTTCAGCAGGAGATTTGTTTCTCTCTGTCACTTTGTGGGTTCTGTAACCCTAAAGTTTGTTTAGAGTCATTTTTTAAATGTTTGGAAGAGGTGGAAGCTGGAGCCATGCAAAAGTCCTGTTTCTACTTTGCTATCTTGGCTCTGCCCCCGTCAGCTCATGTCTTCTTGATTACAAGTCCAACAATTTACTCACTACACTACTTAGTTGCCTGTCAGACAAAAGTATATTCCATATATGACATGGAATCCATGAATCCATGTCAATTCAACTTGCCAAACACCTACTAGATCTTTTGTAAGCACAGTATGATGACAGACCCCACGAGACACAAAAATTGGATCATAGAATGTTAGAATAAGAGATACTTGGTGGCAGAAACAGTAAGATTTTCATCTCTATCTCAGTTTCTGCAAGGTACATAATTCTTGGCAGTCAGTTGATTGGTTCTTTCATTTTATAATTGAAGGAATGGAAGGGTAGAGATAGGATCTAATTTGCAGAATGTCTCATGTAACACAAGGTCCTATGTATAAAGGAGTTCCAGAGCTCATGGACATCATTATAAACTATCATCTCTCCAATGGACATCTTTTGTAAGAGAATACAGAACTATACTTACATACCTTATTAGCAGAATAAGCAATAATTTTTAATTAACAACTTCTTATGTCATTGTTTAGTTTAGTTTGATGGGCAGGCAGGTGACAGGGGGGTTTCAGAGCTCTCCTTCCCTGATTTCTTAGCTTCGAGTTTAATTTTGCCTTGGTAAATTCTTATACCACTGATTCAGTGGCCCAAAGTAAGAATTCTTGGGAGTTAGGGCTCATGTTTGTTATTCTAAAATTCATAAGAGATTTAGGGAATTAAGTGTCTAACCTGCATTGGCCAAATATTCTAGCTTAGATGGACTCATGATTAGCCCATCATCTAGACACACTGCCAATTTGGAAATGTCCTATTAGAGGCTCTCCGTGGTGCTCTGGAATATGATGCAAAGAGAAGAATACATGGAGGATAATAGACTCTGCTGGTAATTCTTTCACAGGCATTAGCCATAGCATCTCATAGGAGCCTTTTCCCAGGAATACCTGCCACTGACATACACAGCTTAGGGTGAAGTTACTGAACATCCCTGTTAACTTGGCAAAAGTCGTAAATCCTAGATGGCTGTGTGTCTAGCTTGCCATCTTCCTTTGGAGTCCATTAATATAAAGCCCCCCACCCCATCCTGATGTGCTCAACAGTTTTAGCGACTGGGACTGGAAGATCGGTATGTTCCAAGAATTGCATAGACTTTAAGAAAAAAAGTGACTATTTACATATGGGACTGCTTACTTCCTTAGGAGCAATAAATAAACAATCATTAATAACGTGGACATGTAGTTTTTTTTTCCACAATTTTACTATAATTTATCCTATATATACAGATGTACTTTAAATATATTATAATAACAAGCAGGTATTATAAACTTAGTTAGAAATAATACTACTATTTGTATTTTGTTTGACTTAGAGAGTTTTTAAAAATGTCTCATATCATTTGTAACAATGAAAATACATCCTGTATAACAGATATTTATGTTATGATTCATAACAGTAGCAAAATTACAGTTACGAAGTAGCAATGAAAGTAATTTTATGATTGGGGGTCACCACAACATGAGGAACTGTATTAAAGGGTCACGGCGTTAGGAAGGTTGAAAACCACTGCTTTAGGACAAGGCAGAGATGAGGAAAGGCTTGAACTAGGTTTGTGGTTATGGTAGGAGAGGAGAGGATGAAAGGGAGAGAGACTGGGGAGGTAGACTTGCTAAGACTTGGCAACTAATGACAGAAGGGATGAGAACAACTCAGGTTGTGAGTCTTGGTCAGTGGTGGAGTCTTTGACTGAAATAGGAGAATAAGGAAGGAGGGTATGAGTTAGATTAGCAGATCATCTAGTACAGTGGTTCTCAACCTTCCTAATGCAGTGACCCTTTAATACTTGTATGTGGGAGTATCTGCATGTGGGCAGACCCTCCTGGAGATGGATAGAGGAGTGGTGTCTCAGTTCCTAAGACCATTGGGAATATTTGTTTTCCAATGGTCTTAGGCAACCCCTGTGAAAGGGTCATTTGACCCTCAAAGGGGTCGCAGCCCACAGGTTGAGAACGGCTGATCTAGTAAAACCCCAAGCTCAGAAAGATGGGTTTGGCCACCTCTCATAGAGTGACTTGACCAAGGTCAAGTAGTGTGGCCAGGCCATGAGCTTTGGTCCTTTGATATATTATATCCAGCTCTTTTCCCACTCACAGCATGCCATTTCTTAGACAGACTTCATCAGTGTAGTTTTAGACAAATGATTTAACTTTAGATTTCCTAACCTAATGTAATTCCCATTTGTATACATTTCACAAGGGTTGGTTTTATTTAATAATAAAAAGTCACATACAATTAGCATTTTTCTTAGTCAGAATGAATTTGTTGTTACTTAAAATAACTCTGACTCAAGTCTATTAAAAAAAAAAAAAGAGTAGAAAAAACACTGGACATGGAGTCTGCAGACTGGAGTTCTAGGATTGCCTTGGCCAGTGATTTGTTGTGAAACCTTGGATAAGAGAGATAAGTCACTTACCTTCTTCAGGTCTCAGTTTTCTCATCTGGAGAAATGGAAATAATAATATATGCCCTGTTCTAACTTAGGGGACTATAGAGGCTTTAATGAGATGATGCATAGTGCCAGGAACATAGTAGGCACTTAAGAAATACTGATTGACTCTATGACTGCACTTAAAAGTGTTCTAGATGTGAGGGATGGTCTACAAAATGGAATTTTCATCAAAGCTCTCACAAAATGCTCAGCAATTGCCTTGAGATTTCTTTACCTAATCTGAGGTTTTCTTCTTATGACCCCATCAGTATTCTGCCACCTTGACATGGATAAATTATATTTCAATGGCATCCACTTCCTTGAGCTGATCACAAGCATGCATAAAGTTAAAATCCAGCACGTCAGTTGATGGGATTAGCCATGCAAGTTTGACAGGCCCACAGGCTTGAAGAAGGCAGGCTAAGAGGCAAAGCAGTTGAATAAAAATAGAAAACACCCCATTCCTCCTCCCATTGCCATCCATTTCTTTCTTTAGGATTCAGAACCTCTCTGCCATCAAATAAATTATCACTTTGACTCAAGGAAGAAAGTGTAAGAAGCCACTGAGAAGTTGGAGAGGTTATAAATTATTTGCATCTTTCTCCAGGACTGGATTCCATATCCCTCCTTAATTTCCCTCAGTAGCTCAGGGACTTTTTATGCTACCAACAAATATTTACTGAGTGACACAGTTTCATAAAAGTAAACTTGGCTTAGAGTTATGGAAGTTTACCCTCTACAGAGAAGATATAGGCCGAGGACCCCAAATGAAGGCAAAGGATAGCCTATATTGTTAAGTAGGAGCTCAAATAGTGGAAAACATCTGGCCTCTGAATGTATTAGAGAAGCAATTCTTTCTTCCCTTTATGGTAAATTTCAGTAGTTGAACTAGATGGAAGCTCACATCTGGTTTCAATAAATCTAAGTGGTAGAATGGAATGGAGTCATTGATGAATTTCCAGAGGCTCTCTCACAGTTTGAAAGTTAAGATGGGTCTTGGTGGTATTCAGTCATTCTCCAAAGCCAAGAAGGGCTGTTTTATCTGCATAGCACAATGTTTTAATTTGCAAACAATATGCCTCTAGGAATATCTTTCCTTTTTCTTTTTCTTTTTTTCTTCTGCTCCCTTTGAAATAATGAGAGATCCTTGGCATGGGTCCCTATTTCTTCTCAGAGGCCCAATTGATATTGGCCCCATTCCTTCCAAAACAAACTTTCCATCCACCTCTATGATAATTTTGCCTTGGAATTCCATATTGACGCCTCCTTTTTCTCAACTACCAAAATGTAGCTGAATCCTGTTTGTCGTTCCAGTAGCTAGAGTGACTTTGCTTTGTTTTCTCATTAAGAAGTGCAATGTTTTCTCCAAAATTTTCATATTAATCATGTCACTGTGCATGAAATCTACAAACAGTCTTAACTCTACTCTTGTTTAGAACAGCCAGACTTTGAACCAGAACCTCTCTGGAATTCTTGCTGTTAGGGGAAAATGTATCAAAAAGATAGTAATTTAGCACCATGCGCCTTATAATTAACTTAATCGTTGTCAGCATGTAGCTATAAACCAAATACCAATTAGTCCTATTTGTATAACCATAGTGCTTTTCTGGTTGTCTTTGAGTTGAAGTTTCTTATTTGAGTAACTTAGAGGCCCCAGCGCACAACGGGAAACATGGCTTTTTCATACATTTTTAAATGTGTGAATGAACTGCATATTAAGTTTGGTTATGCAAATGAGGTGAGTTGATATGGTCTTATTAGCAAAAGACAGGTTTTTTAACACTTAAAAATTCAACAAATGCAGGGAAGCATTTTCTGAAATACTTCCATAGCCCATGAATGGGGAGTGAATTATAGGAGATTTTCTTATTGTTTAATATCCACTAGGTATCCATAGCATTAATGGTTTTTTTCCCTTTTCCGAAGAAAGTTTGACCATGGCATTACCCTATTTAATGAAGTTCAATGGCTCCATAATACTTATGGGAAAAAATTAAAATTATACAATATGTCTTTTTCCCTTGAGGCAGTTGGGGTTAAGTGACTTACCTAGGGTCACACAGCTAGTAAATGTCTGAGACCAGAATTGAACCAAGGTCCTCCTGACTCCGGGGCTAGAACTCTATCCACTGTGCCACCTAGATGCCCCTTTATACCCTATATTTTGAAGTCCTCCACAGTCTACTTGTAGAATACCTTTCAGGATTTACTGTGCATTTCTTTTTTTTATACTCCTTGTTCCAGTCAAACCACCCTCCTTGCTTTTTATTCCCTGAACTTGGTAGTCTTCCACCTCTGGGCTTTTGCCTAGGCTATCCTCCATGCCCAGAGTAAACTCCCTTCTCACCTCTGCCTCTTAAAATCTCCTTTCCTTCCAATCTAAGCTTATTTGCGGTCTTCTATACAAAGCCCTTCCTGATCACCTTAGTAGGCAGTGCTCAGCCTTTTCAAATGATCATTTAGATACTTGTCAATTGACATGTTATTCTATCTAGTAGGATGCAAGCTCAGGAAGGGCACTTTTTTTTTCTTTATATAAGTCCCTAATTCTTATTACAGTGCTTCATGTTTAGTAGGTTCTTAATACATGTTTGTTGCATTGGATTTGAATGTAATAGAAGCAATACACTAAAAGAAAAAGGCAAACCTACAGGTATCAAAATCAAATTTTCCTCTTTGCAGTAACTACCAGTTGCTACTACTTATCCAGGACTAGATTTTCTCCTAACCACCTGATTCTCATCTCCAGCTTTCTATTGGACATCTTTGAATAGATGTTCCAGAGACATTTCAAACTCAGTTTATTCAACACTGAACCCATTTCCCCCCAAATCCTGCCTACCTTCCTAATTTTCCAGTTACCGTCCAGGGTATCACCATACTCCTAGTTAAGTGGGACTCCTCAGTCTTTCTCAATCTAGTCTGCCAAGATTGGATATACTAAAGTCTTTCCATTTTATTTTCTAACATCTCTTATATTCATCTCCTCCTCACCTCTGACTCTGTCACTACCCAGACTCAAGGGCTCATTACCTCCTGCTTAGACTATTGGAATAGCCTGCTGATTTGTCTCCCTGACATAGTCTCTTCCTGTTCCAGTATATCCTTCATTGAGCTGTCAAACTGAACTTCCTAAAACTAAGTCTGACCTTGGTCACCACGATCACACATACACATACACTAAACTCCAATGATCCCCTGTCACCTATAGGATCAAATACAAAACCCGTCATAACTTGCCCTTCCTCCCACCATTTCAATCTTCTTACATTCCTCCACCCCAAAATACTCTTCAGTGCAGACACTGGCCTTCTTGCTTTTCCTTAATTATGTCATTCCATCTCCTGAATCCAGACATTTTCTCTAGCTGCCCTATATCTCCCCACAATGTTCTCCCTTCTCATCTCTACCTCCTGGCTTCCATAGCTTCCTTCAGGTCTATAGAGTTAATTGAATTTAAGATCTTTCCCTTCAATGCCTATGTGATCACATGTGTTTCCTTTTTTCCTTGGAACAGATGCCATGTTCCCAAGTCTAAAGGTACACAGGCATTTCAATCATAGGTCTCTTGCTGCTTTGAGCTCCAGCCCAGTTCACAGCTGTGACACATCCTGAGTCACATAGAGCCCATTAGGGGAGAAACTTGCCTACAGGGAAGCTTACTTATGGGGAAGCTTGCTTGCAAGAAGGCTTCATACCTCTTGGTACTGAGTCAGTTAGGCACTGAATCACATAGGTTGTGATGCCTTCTGGCTCTGAGCCTGTTAGTTAAAGTGTATATATATAGTGAGGTGAGATTTTGCTTTGGTGTTCACTCATGGGAAGAATGTTCGCCTGAGGTCTTAGTGATTTAGCCAGAAGAGACTCTGGGGAGCCATTGTTATGTGCCCCCTCACAGCCCCTTTAGTGACCCCAGATGTTTGTGCTTCCTGGTCTGGTGATTATGCATCTATTACTTTGCTTAGAAAGTTAGAGTGTTGTCTATTGGATTCTTGCTTTCAGAAAAGCAGATCAGAGAACCTGTGCTGGCAGCCCTTCTGTGTGCTGGTATTATTGTTCTTATACTTCTGCAACAGCTGCAAGTATCATTAAGGATACAAAGTCCAAGCAAAAATCCTTCCCCTTACAGAAAACCTCTTCTGATTCCCTACTGTTTTCCCTCTATTGATAATTGCCTATTTACCCTGTATGCAGCTTGTTGTATATAGTCATTTGTGCATGGTCTCCCCCATTAGACCCTGAGGTCCTTGAGAGCACGAACTGTCATTTGCCTTTCTTTGTACCTCTAGTCATTAACAGAGTACTTGGCATGTATTAGGTATGCAAAAATTATTTATTGGAGAGGCAAAGCCAAGATGGCAGAGAAAAGGCAGGGATTCAAAGCTCCCCCAAATTTCCCTCCAAACAATGTTAAATAATGTCTCAAAATGAATTCTGGAGAGGCAGAACCCATAAAAGGATGGGGTGAAAATATTTTCCAGCCCAAGACAACATAGAAGGTTGACAGAAAAGGTCTGTTTCATCAGGATGATGCTCAGTCCAGTATAGGCTGTACTGCCATAGGCTTTGCCCAACAAACTAGCAGCAGTTTGGGGTGGTATGGGGGGCTGAGTATAAGAAGACAGCAGCAGCTTTTGGAGGACTCAGCCCACAGATGATAAAGGGTTAGATAACTGGTCAGAATGAGATTACAGTGTACCCCTGATGGCACTGGATACAGGATTCTATTGCATCGTCCAGATATAGATCTGCGTTACAATCCTAGGTAGTAGTTCTGAGCCCCAATGCCAGAGTGAGGAAGGACACTAGCACACCAGAGCTTGTAGCTGCATGGTAGCAAAGACCCTGATCACATTTCCAGGGTAGAAAAGCATGCTTGTGGTTGCTCACAGACCAGATCACAGTCCGGGAGAGCCTTAACCATACCTCTCCTTAGATCATTCCACCTTGACAAACTGAAAACTTATAGACCTCCAAAACTGGGTCTGAAAATAACTACCAAAAAAACCCTATCTGAAGCTTTTAGTCAGTGCCTCCTTTACCCCTGGAGCAGAACCAAACTCTAAAACAAAGTTAAAATTCAAGAAATAGGACAGAAAAGTGAACAAATAGCAGAACAAGGACTTAAGCATTAAGAATTTACTCTGATGATGGGGAAAATCAAAACACAAATTCAGAAGAAGACAACAAAGTCAAAACTGCTACATACAAAGCCTCAAAGGAAAATAAAAAGTGCATTGGTTTCAGACCCAAAAAGAATTCCTGTAAGAACTAAGAAAGGATTTAAAAAATCTAACAAGAAAAGTTGAGGGAAAACTGGGGAAAGAAATGGGAGTGATGCAAAACAAATCATGAGAAAAGAGTCAATAATTGAGTAAAGGACTCACCAAAAAAATTCTAAAGAAAATAACGCCTTAAAAACACAATAGCCCAAATGGTAAAAGAGGCACAAAAATCCACCAAAGAGAACTCCTTAAAAAACAAAATTGGCCAAATGGCAAAGAGGTACAAAAGTTCAATGAAGCATATAATTCCCTAAAAATTAGAATTGGACAAGTGGAAGCTAATGACTCCATGAGACATTAAAAACAAACATCAAACAAAATCAAAAGAATAAAAAGAAAGTAGAAAATGTGTAATACCTCAGTGGAAAAATAACTGTCCTGGAAAGTAGGTTGAAAAAAGATCATTTAAGAATTATTGAACTGCCTAAAAGCCATAATTAAAAAAAAAAAAAAGAGCCTAAACATCATGTTTCAAGAAATTTTTAAAAAAATGTTCCAATATATTATCTTTATCCAGAGGGTAAACTAGAAATAGAAAGAATCCACTGATCACCTCCTAAAAGAGATCCCAAAATGAAAACTCCCGTGTGTATTATAGACAAAGATCAGAGTTCCCAGGTCAAGGAGAAAATGTTGCAAGCAGCCAGAAAGAAACAATTCAGGTATCATGGAGCCACATTTAGGATAACACAAGATTTAGCAACTTCTACATTAAAATATCTAAAGGCTTAGAATATGATATTCTGGAGAGCAAAGGAACTAGGATTACAATCAAGAATCACTTACCCATTAAAATTGAGTAGAATCCTTCAGGGCGGAAATGGACATTCAGTGAAATAGAGGACTTTAAGCATTCATGATGAATAGACCAGAGCTGAATAGAAAATTTGACATTTAAATATAAGACTCAAGAGAAGTAAAAATAACAAGTTTCTCTGATAAAGGTTTCATTTCTTAAATATATATAGAGAACTGTGTCAAATTTATTTAAAAAAAAATAAGAGTCCCAGTTGATAAATGATCAAAGGATATGAACAGGTAGTTTTCAGAAACTATAGGTATGTGAAAAAATGCTCTACATCACTGTTAATTAGAAAGATGCAAATTAAAACAGCCCCACACCTATCACATTGGCTAATATAACAGAAAAGGAAAATGACAAATGTTAGAGGGAATGTGAGAAAACTGAGATACTAACGTCCTGTTGGAGTTGTGAACTGATTCAACCATTCTGTAAAACAATTTGGAACTATGAACAACGGGCTATACAAGTACATATACCCTTTGACCCAGCCAATACCACTACTAGGTATATATCCCAAAGAGATTTAATAAAAAAGGAAAAGGACCCATATGTACAGGAATATTTATAGCAGCTCTTTTTTTGTGGTGGCAAAGAATTGCAAATTGAGGGGATGATCATCAATTGGGGAATGACTGAACAAGTTGCGGTATGTGATTGTGATGCATACTATTGAACTACAAGAAATGACTAGCAGGATGCTCCCAGGAAAAACCTGGAAAGACTTAAATGTGCTGATGTAAAGTGAAGTGAGCAGAACTGGGAGAACATTGTATACAGTAACAACAATATTATACTATGATCAACTGTGAATGCCTTAGGTATTCTCAGCAAAACAATTATCTAAGACAATTCCAAAGGATTTATGATGATAAATTCTATCCCTCCTCAGAGTAAGAAATGATGGAGTCTGAATGCAGATCGAAGAATACTTTTTTTTTTTGCTTGTTTTTTTTTTGGTCTGTGTTTTCTTTTATAACATGACTACTGCAGAAATATGTTTTGCATAACTACATGTATATAGCATATATCAAATTGCTTGCCTTCTTAGTGAGAGGGAGGGAGAGAATATGGAACTCAATTTTTTTTAATGTTAAAAGTTTTTTTACACACAATTGGGGAAAATAAAATATGAAATAAATATTATTTTAAATAAATGTTTATTGACTGACTGACTCCTACTTTTGTCCTCTGAGGCCAACAAGAACAAATCTAATTATTCTTCCATATGCTGGTTCTTCAATTATTTGAAGATAGAGATCAAGTTCCTCCTGAGTCTTCTCCTCTTTGGGCTAAATATCCTAGTGCCTTCAATTGATCTAGCTCTGATGTTTCATCATAAAGTGACAGGTTCCCGAAGGCTATCAGCAATATCACCAACAATAATTGTCAAATTTAATAGAAATATCTGAAAGAGCACTGTACTGAAATTCAGGAACTCTGGTTTGTTTTTTTCTTGTATGCATCCTTGTGCGAACTTGAACAAAGTGTTGACCTCCCCTAACCTCTCAGAGCCTCAGCCTCATCATTTGTAAAGTGGAAGTTGGGTAATATGAACTGTAATATCTAACCCTGTCATCCTCTGATTTCTTGAGGTTTTTTCTATCCCTATGATCCACAAATATAGAATCCCAGGACTGTTTTTTTCCATGTTTTCTCATTTTTGCCACTCATGGTTAGAGAATAATTAGGAAAGTTGGAGGAAAAACAGTAGTGGAAGTGAGGAATTCAGCTCCAGATCCTGGGAAGTAGGCCATGAAGTAACATATGCTTTATTTTTCTCTTTTGCTTGTTCAACACGTTGCTGAAAATGGCAAGAATTAATTCCTTAACTGAGATTTCTCTCTGTTCTTTTGCTGTTTCTGATATGGATGCATAACTTGAGTGTGGTTGATTAGATGGAAAGGCTGTAGAGTTTGGGCTTAATCCAGCAGCCTAGGAGGATAGTATTCATTTAGCAGCATCCAGGCCCTGCTTCCTTGTCATTCTGCTCTGAAGCAAGGACATGGCAAATCATGATCTTGGGCAAAAATATGCTTGTTGCTGATATACACGTGGTGGTTGGATAATGACTCTTTTCTGCTTTTGTGGAAATCCAAGGAATTCATATGTCTTATTTAGACTATAATATCTCTGAGATCAAGATTTGAATATGTAGAAAAGGGTTTTTGGGCAAATTTCCCAACCTTCTGTAGAAGTCGAGCAAGAGTGGGCTATATAACCAGCTGCTGCAAAAAGACCCAGTCACCTTCAATAACAGCCTAGTCCTATACTCTATCCATCAGCAATATTACAATGATTAGGGCATCTTTTAATGTGCTTTAGGAGAGTGAGGGAGAAGGGGGCTAGTAATATGGTTACCAAAAAATGAAAAAAGAAAAGAACTATATGTTATTGAAGCATTTTTTTAATGAGCAGAAGGGAGACTAGAAGTATACATAGAGAAGCTGTACAGCTTTGAAATTCATTGTATACTGAAAAAATGCAAATTATACATATGTCCTTCAGACAGCCCTCTTTTTCTATTTTTCCTTGTGGGTATGTGTATATAGACACACAAACATTTTAGTTGCTTGTTTTTTAATTCAAAAATGTTTTAAAATTAATAAGTTTTCATAGAATAACAACTCAAATTCCCCCTAAATGATAATGAAAATAATACATGCATAGAGATATATACATATATTTACATATAATGCATGCATACATGTGTATATGTATATACATATATATGTACACATGGTACTCTGTGATTTCGTAATGCTTTTTCAAACATTATCTAATTATCTGTCCTCTGAAGTTATCTTGGCCAGTATTATTATCCCCATCTTAGAGATGGAACAACTGAGGCTCTGAAAGTGAAAATGACTTTGCCAAAGGTCAAACAATGAATGATGTCAGATTCATGACTAGAACTCAGATATTCTGACCTGACTTCTCAGGATACAGTAGGATCCAGATCTGGAATGGTACATGAAGACTGTCTTATCCAATCCCTTCATTTAACAGATTAGGAAACTGAGGCCCAGAGAGGCTAAATGTGTTACCAAGGGTTCCCTGAATACTAAGTGGAAGAGCTCAAATGTGAATGCAGGACATCTTTGCTCTAAATCCAGTATATATCATGTTTTATTCTCATCTGACTCTGTTTTGCTTCTAAATACTAGGGATTGAGAGTAGTGCCCTTCATTCAAAGGAGTATCACTTTAAGAAGATTAAAAGGGACATGTCAGTCATACGTCTTTTTTCTCCATTAGGATTAGATTGGATCTTGTGTTTTGCTACGTGGACCCTGTACAGAATTAGGATGGCATAGCTGTTGCCTTAAAAAAAAACAAACCCAACAAAACATGACTTGTGCTTGCAAGAGGGTAGAACAGATGAATTAATGCTCAGAGCATTGGAACATTGGCAGAATTTACTACTTAAAAAAGGATAGTTGACAACAGAAAGCTGTCCTTAGATTAAGGATCCTTAGATCAAAGATCCCTTTTGTCAAGGAAAGTGTTTTGTTTTGTTTTTTAATTAGCTTTTTTTTTTTGGACTTAGGGTCATGAGATCTGTGTTCAAGTCCCAACTCTTCAACTTACTACCTTCGTGTCTGGTTTTTTTCTTATCACTTTGACCTCACTTTCTTCATATTTAAAATGTCCTGTTATAAGGCATCAAACACAATTTTAAAATGAGATATTACTCTTTCCTAGTTCTCTTTCCATAGCCCCATATTTTCCTCCTGAAATATTTTGGCTAGAAACATGTATTTTTTTCCAAAACCTACATGAAGTCACAAGTTTACAGGCTTGTGAGAATGTGATTGAAGGAGAGTTTGACTGCAGGAAAATGGAAAAGATTTCCTGTAAATATTCCATATTTATACAATTAGGAGAGAAAGACTAGAGTTGACCCATGATTTCATTGACAGTGGAAAGTTCTGGAGAAGGAATTTCTTTCTCCCATTGCAGGTTGTCACTTCCTCTGGAAGCCAAAGTCTTAGAGATTTGCCTAGAGGACTGAGAAGTTGTATGATTTGCCCTGGTCCATATATCCAGTTTGTGTCAGACTTTAAGACTTGGACCCAGGTCTTCCTCAATCTAAGGTGACCTCTCTGTCAGTTATCCTTTCTTTTCTGTCGAATGGCAAATTCCAAAGTTCTGAACAATAATTTACCTGTTCTGTCATCTTGCTAGCTCAACTCATGATTTTTTCTTCTAGTTCTATACATGATCCATGTAGCAAAATGCAAGAGAAAGGGCTCAATCCGTATGGAGAAAATGTGCATGATTAGCATATACCTTGTAATCTTAAAAATGATACTTTTTCCAATGAATGGTGCCACTAACATTCTTTAAGAAGTAATGAAGGGCTCAAGGGGAAATGCTGATGTTGCTTCCATTTGAGGTTGAGAACAGCTTCTTTAGGACACAGGGAGACAAGAGCTGCTTTGTTGTGAGAGCTCCCTTTGCACAATACCATTTGGGTTTTGTTAGTGTCTACACATAGCATCTGTTTAGCCACTTGTGAGCTAGGCACAACTGAGGACTGGACAAGAGACCTTACATAGTCCCAGAATGAAGGCCCTATTTGTGAGTGATGATGTGTCAAAAGTCACAAAAAACTGAAAATTCTACTTTTGCAGAGAGCATCGTGTGCATGGGATAGATTTGTGTGTGAAATGTATTGAATCCAGATGAGGAAGGTATTTCAGCCTCCATTCACAGAGAGCACCCATGAGAATGTAATATTTGACTTTGAGTCTTGGGTTATTTTGCAAACAAAATGGGAATTTCTCATATAGAAAAGAAGAGACCCAAATGGGGATAATCAAACCACCTGGATAGGCCAGAACTCTCCAATTTCTACTACCACTTTAAGCAAATGTGTTGTGTGTGTCTGCGTATGTGTAAAAAGAAAGGACCTAAGGGCACAGATTTTGCTGTTTATTCCCAGAATTAACTTTTTAAAAATAGTGCTTTCAACTCCTGAAAGTTGCCCACTGACCTTTCCCAGTGCCTCTTCCAAATTTTTTGGAATGGCATTACTTCAAAGAAGTGAACAACTGCTAACTGGTTTAAGTCATGAGTCATTTAGAGAGCATCTGCTGACCGGTCATAAACTCTGTGACAGCATCACTTCACACATCCACCTTATGAGGTGTCTGTCCTGTGTAGATTGAATCACACACATGCACACACACACACACACACACACACACACACACACACACACACATGCACGCATTAAAATGAGTGCTTTCTGGACCTGGATGAACAGGACCAAATGAAAAGGAAAGAGCCAAACCATAGGGAAGAGCTTGTCTTGAAACATGCCACCTTGAAATAAACCTCAACATTCCCAAACTTTGTCTGTCATCTTGCCTACCATCTTGACCTTGAGAAATATGGGTTGGGAGTAGTGAGAGGAAGAGTCAACCACATCAACATTACAAGAAATAAATCCACAGGGAAAGGTGGAGGATGGAATATCTTGAAACTTTTATTATTTTTTTTTTCAAGTCAAATCCATTGGGCCTATAGGGGAGTAAGTTTTGGAATAATTTTCTGCTTCTACTTCTCCCTGGAGCACACAGCTAGGAACTAGAAAAGTAGAAAAGGCAGACAGCGCCCAAACCATACAGGACTTTATGGATTAAAATCAATACTTGCATACAACTGACTTGCACTTAGGAACTAACTAGGAGCCAGTGCAAAAACACATAGATGATTCCCATTAATAAAGAAAACCCCCTAATGGAACCCTGTGAAAATTAGAACAGCAAAAAACCAACAATATCCTACTTGCAAACAGCCTCTTCAGATGTGAATCCTTTTATAGCAATGGTGCATTCATTCCCATTGAAACCCTAGAATAAATGAACAAGCCGGCCTCTCTTGTCTTTGCTTTTATTGATTCGTCGTGCCGTTATTGACTCAAATGGGCTTTAGATTTTACTTTTATTTGGAAATGAATGTGTTTGGGGAATTCCAGAGAGAAGAATAAGAGACATATAGAGCTGGAAGAGACCTGAGAGATTGTCTAATCCAGTGGTTCTTATCCCGATGTCCGAAAACAGGTTTTTTTTTTGTTTTGATTTTTATAACTATTGTTATATAACTGATACCTTTTGTAATTCTATGCACTTTATTTTTTATGCATTGAAAAACATGATTTTGAGGAGAATGTAGATTTCACTACACTGCCAAAGAAGTGTACACGTGCGTGTGTACACACATACACACACACACATACATTAACAACATCTAACTGTCTCAATTTACAGATGGGAGAACTGAGGCCCAGAGATGTGAAATAATGTGTTCAAGGTCACATGTCAATTCAGGGATAGAGGTAGAAATAGGAAAAAAAAAATACCTCCAGATTGTCAGCTTAGTCCTCTTTCCATAGTGCCATTATGTTTCTCTTCATAATTTGTGATTAAGTCTTTTCAAAGTTTTATTCTGTCTATAGCATTTTCCTTCTAAATCTGGTGTCTCAGGTAAACATATTTAATATGTTCTAATTATTTCAGGTTATCTGTTGATATTAAATACTAGTCTATGATACTATGATTTCTATGGATATTGAATTATAAGCTTATTCACTTAAATATATTGTCAAGAAAAAAAATTAGGGCCTTTTCATGAGTTCATTTTGCCTAGAGTTGGAATAAAATATCTTTCTTAAATGGTCAACTTTTCAAAAGTATATACACAGTAGCTTTATTATAAATAAAATCCTCTTTGCTGAGACCAAGTGTAGACAAGTGCATGGAAGGGAAATGCCTTAATACTCTTGGAAATAGAAAATTCAAAGAGGCATCAGGTATAGAAGATAGAGAACTAGCTTAAGGATCAGGAAGCTGAATTCAAATACTGTCTTTAAAACACTGGCTTTGTGACCTTGGACCAGTCATTCAGCCTCTTAATTAAAACTCCCAGGCTACTTACCCTCTTAGACATTGAGTTACAGAACAGGTGGTGATCTGCATTGTTAGAAACAGCTTCCTTATCAGGAGTATCTTAATTCTGTGAAATCAAAGGTCTAATTAAAGGAAAAAGGAGTTTGTGGTTTATTTAATATAGAAGAAGAAATGTTTATTTTCCACTTAAAATGCAAAAAAAAAAAAAAGAAAGACTTTTTTTGATGGGGAAAGGTTTGGAGTAGGGATAGGGGCTATTCATTAAAAAAATAGTGACACTGGCACTTTTTTTTGAAAGGTAAATCTGTCTTTGAAATGAGACTCGTTTTAACATGTGGACATGTGGTCAGTAGAACATCAGAATTATCATTACATGCTTAATATCATGATGGAGTGAATGGTGATTTAATTGCTTTTAGTCATTTGGGGACAACTTTAAATTCATAATTATTTCAGCAGATGAAAAAGGTGACTTTTACAAGAAAACTTTTTTCCATTAACGATGACATTAAATAGCACATGTCTAAAGTGTTCCCTCCCACGTTTTAAAAGATATCCAAAGGTATGCTTCTACTTCTAAACTAAAATAATCATTACTTGCCTTGGGGGGAAAAATGGAGCTTATAGGAATAAGGTTGTGTCAATAATATAAGACTGAAAATCTTAGAAGAAGAAATAAAGTGATGTCCATGGGTTCAAAGAGTTATTAGAACAGAAAGGGAATAGGGAGGAAAGTATGCAAGGTCATGTAAATTATGTGTTTTCTTATGAGCAAAGCATGCCCACCCATTGGGCCTAAAGTAACCTCCCAAGGACAAGTTTGGCTTTGTCAGGCAGTTTGGTATAGTAAGTACAGTCACTTAGGATAATACAGAGTGTGGAAATTCTTCTGTTGTGTAGATGACCCTAGAGGGTTGGCAATGTAGAAAAATCATTGATTCCATTACAATATCAGTTAGAACTGTTGCCTTCCAGTAAGAAGTTGGGGGTGGGGGAGAGACACCACTGCCTATTCTCAATTACAGTTAGCCTAATTCTCCAAGCAGAGTGTGTGTGTGTGTGTGTGTGTGTGTGTGTGTGTGTGTGTGTGTTCCATTCTCCCTTTTCTTTGGGTAGGAACAGAGAGAAAGTAGCTTAAATCAGTTAATGTTGCTTTATGCCTCCAAGATATTTGGAGAAAGAGGAGATTGAAAGTCAGTTCAAATGACATTTTCAGTTATCTCTCTATCCTCTTACTGGAGGAAGGGGGAAAAAGGAAGGAAGGAAAAGGGGAAGGAGGGAGGAAGGAAGAAGCATTTATTAAGTGACTACTATATGCTAGGAACTAGGCAAAGAGCCTTACAAATGTCTTTTCATTTGATCCTTACAATACAAGGAGGTAGGGGCTATGATTATCCCTAATTTACAGTTGAGGAAGATTGAGGGAAAAGTAACCCCTTCTTGGTTTCTTGGTAGCCTTTGACACTGTTGATCACCCTCTTCCATTTGATAGTCTCTTCTCCCTAGGTTTTGAGGACACTACTTGTAATGGCAAGCAAAGAAGTACTTAGCACCTTGTTTCAGTTGAGCCTTGCCAGCGATGATCAAGTTTTTGTTAAGAAACAGAACTTGTGAACCCCAGAGGGGGAGGAACTTGCTGATGTAACAGGAAGGGGCAGAACAGGGAAGAGCTAATGACCATATATAAGGAGATGCCCAAGCTGTGAGAGAGCAGAGCTGGTAGGAAGCATGGTTGTGGTGCCAGAACTATGTCTATCTGTGTTGATGTTACTTTGTCAGATCTGTCTGCTGATAGAGGACATTGCTGTTGTTTACAGAAGCCCTAGAACCTTACTGCTGCTTCTTGTTGGCTGTTTACAGAAGTCCTGAAGGATGATTTTGCTGATATTTTCAGAGGTCCTGGGACTTTACTGATGATTTGTGTTGATTTATCAGACAGAGACCCTGTCTTCTGGTCTGTGTTGATTGCACAGGCAGAAAGTGAATTGATGATAGTGCCAGCAATGTGTGTGAATATTGTTGTAATTCTGCTAAATTTGATATGTATAGATATTGTTTTGGCTCTGTTAAGTTTTGTCATCCCAGAAACAGAAAACTGTGAAGGACCTAAGGTGGACTGTACACTGAGAACTCCAGTATGGAACTGGATGAGGAACTGGATGAAAAGCTGGATGAGGAGCTGGATGGAGAGCCTACCTTTGAATCCAGGTGACAGGTAGATTCAGGTAGGAGCTGGACCCATGGGAGAGGAACCATGGAATCTGAGAGCCAGCCTTGAGTCAAGATGAAAGGACCTCTCCTTGGGTACTTAGTGCTGACTAAGAAGATCCTGATTCTTTGGCTTGGGGTGGGAGAACTTTGTACTCTGTACCTTGTACCTCTTAAGGATGATTAAATTAAGTGGAAACTAATCTCTGATCAAGAAGAAAGAAGACTTTTTGACTGAGAGATTAAGACAAAGTGACCTAGTGGTGGAGAACTTTGACCTTTATACTTTGTGTCCCTCAAGGAGCTTTGCTCCTTAAGGATGATTGAGTTAAGGACTTACTGAATGATTGTACTTTGTGTCCCTTAAGGAGGCTTACTCCTTAAGGATGACTGAGTTAAGGACTTACTGAATGATATCTTTTGTTTAAAACTATGTGGCCACTTTGGTGATAATTTGTTGTGTTATAACATTGTGAATGCTGTATTTTGGTTTCTGTGACTGTTTTGCTTTAATTTACTGCTGAATAAGTAGAGAGTTCACTATACTATGTGATCAGAACCTTAAAGCTGTTCACAGCAGGAGTCTTCTGGAAAGCTGCTCCTGCTTGGCTTTACACTACTCTCTCCTGATTCCCCCTTATCTATGTGTCTGTTCTGTCTCAGTCTCCTTTGCTGGATCCTCATTCAGGTTCATACATACCCACTGGGTTTGTGTGTCTCATAGAGCTCTGTCCTGGACCCTCTTCTCTTTTTCCTCTCTCCTTCACTTGATGATCTCATCAGCTCCCATTGATTTAATTACATCTATAAGCTGATGAGTTGCAGTAATATCTGTCTTGCCCTCACCTCTCTGCTGATGTCATTTCACATCACCAATTATTTTTCTAATATCTAAAATTAGTTTTCCAGTAGACATTTTAAACTCACCATATCT
This sequence comes from Pseudochirops corinnae, assembly GCA_028646515.1. Lineage (NCBI taxonomy): Eukaryota > Metazoa > Chordata > Mammalia > Diprotodontia > Pseudocheiridae > Pseudochirops > Pseudochirops corinnae. The sequence continues at coordinate 323,745,928 of CM053586.1, forward strand.
AAAACTGAACTCATTTTCTCCCTCCTTCCAAATTTCCTATTATTGTCAAGGGCACCACCATCCTTCCAGTCCTTCAGCCTCACAACATAGGTGTCATCCTTAGCTTCTCACTATCTCTCATTCCCCCGTATCAAATCTGTTGCCAGCATTTGTCAATTTCACCTTTGTGTCATCCTCACATATGTTCTCTTCTCTCCTTTGACACTGGCACCACCCTGGCATAGGCCCTCATCACTTCATGATAGGACTATTACACTAGCCCCCTGCCACAACTACCTCCCCACTCCAGTTCACCCTCCATTCAGCAGCCAAAGCCATTTTCCTGAACTGCTCGTCTGCCTATATCACCCCCATGCATAGTAAATTCAAGTGACTCCCTATAGACTCCAGGTTCAAATATAAAATCCTCTGGCGTTCATAGACTTTCATAACCTAGTCATCTCTCACTCACCATTGTAGTCTTATAACTTATGTTCTACCATGTAGTCTTCCATCCAGTGGCACTAGCCTCCTTGCTGTTTTACTAACAAGACACTCCATCTTGGCTCCAGGCATTTTTTCTGGCTGTTTCCCATGTCTGAAATGGTCACTTTCCTCATCTTTACCTTCTGGTGCCATAGCTTCCTTTTAGTCCCAGTTTAAATCCCACATTCTACAGAAAGGCTTTCCCAATTAATTCTCTTAATTCTAGTTTCCTCTGTTAATTATTTTCTGTTTCATATAGAGCTGGTTTTTACGTATTTGTTTGTTGTCTTCCCTGCTGGATTGTGAGCAGGAACTGTCTTTTCCCTTTCTTTGTATCTCAGTGCCAAGTACAGTACCTGACGAATAATGGGTGCTTCATTAAATGCTTACTGACTGATTTGACCAAGGTCATAGAGGTAGTAAGTATCTGAGGATGGTAATGATTAAATAATAAATATGAACCAAATTTTGCTTTTCTTTGTCTCAGCCGGTTTTTTCTTTGCAAAATGGGGATAATATCACCTTCTTTGCTTTTTTAAAAGCACAGTCACAAAATCTTAATATAGTTTTAAGCAATTAAAGATTACTATCTGCAATGTGTAGGGAATTAAATTTGCTTGAATTATAATAATTTGGTCATTTCTAAGGAACAAGTCATGGTGACAATTTGGTTGAATACAGTCAATACTATTCTGATTTTTATGCTGACTGCACTAAGACATTCGGGACATTGTGTGCTCACATATTCATATGCATACATATTCTTGTATGTGTGTTTATACGATATATGCTTATATAGATATGTGTGTGTGTGTGCATATCTATGTGTGTGGGGGGTATAGGTGTGTATAGTTTGTTCATTTGTTTTGTTTGTTTTAACATCATCTATAATTCTTGGTATATCCTTTTTCCCACTGCCCTACCAGAAAGCCATCCCATATATAAAGAAAAAAAATGAATTCAGCAAAACCAACCAATACATTTTAAGCCATGTTCCACCCCCATAATCTCTGCAGAGAAAGTGAAGCATTGTTTTCTCATGTCATTTTTCAAAAGGCAGCCTTGGTTATGAGTAAAACAGCATTCCGTTCTCCTTGTTCTACTGCTGTTTTTGTTTCCATTTATATCATTGTAATCATATTGTTAGCCTGGTTCTGAAGAGTTCACTTCGTGGTTTATATAATTCTTCTCATACTTCTTTATATTTATCATTTTCATCGTTTCTTACGATACAGTAATAATCCATTACTTTTATTATCAATGATTGTCGGGCCCTTCTTCAACCAGTGGCTGTCTATTTTGTTTCTATTTCTTTGTGACCACAGAAAGCAGGGTTAGCTTTAGCATGACATATCATTTTATTTTTACGATCATTTATAAAACAATATTAAAATGAAATAACTGACCGAGAATGTTTTATCTAAGCAGGCCCTTAACAAGTGCACCTTAAAGACTCCTTCAGAAGACTTTGAATGTCTGTCTCTCAGCTTACTGCAGTTCTACTTTTAAAAAAAAGGAAGAAAGAAGAAAAGAATCCTGAGAAATGACTAACATGTACGAAGAGTGAGACCTTTGCTGCAAATGTATTAATAAATATGCCATTTGTCCAATTTCTTTGCAAGAGGTCAATGGAATTTAACAAACAAGGCACCACGAGACTTTTTGTTACTCGTAATTACACAAATGGGAAATCTTTCATTGGAAGAGGTCATGTTCCACTTTGGTTCTTTGGCTTCTTAGATTCATTTAAAAGTGTTGAAAAAAGGCAAGCTTTCCTCTACTTAAATCAAAGTTATTGTAGCATTAGAGTCAGACACATAGCCTACAATAACTGTGTTATCTGGAATCTAGCTGTGGTGTGCAAGGCAGTTATCCTTTTGCTGGATAGAACTTAGGTTACCCTTAAAGCATAATTCCACATGTTAAGGCTTCCTTTTATCATTGATTTTCATGAAAATACCAGAGATGTTTGGCTCCAAGACATCATAAGTATAATAAAGGAAAGCAGTCTAAATTCTGCCTTCACCCAAAAGGCCACTGAAGTGCTTATGGGCTCACAAAATCCTGCTGCCTGGAAAGGATGGTTCTGTCAGGCAGGCAAGGTTGTGCGTGCAAATATAAATGTAAATTTACTCCAGCAAGAGGGCTTTATGTGTCTCTCACCCTCAGTTTGCTGAACTGTAAAATGGGGATACAAGTTGTAGTGAGACCATATTTGCACTTCACAGACTTTTAAGGACTATATTAATGTTTGCTAGTGTTATCTTTATTGTCTCAGCTGCTGTTACCTTTCTGGAGGTCTACAAATTTGTAAACTCTTGGAGTAAAGTTGTTTGATATTTCGGTAAATTTCTTGAGGGCAAGGATAATTAATTTCTTTGCCTCTCTAAGAGGCATCTTGGTGATGGGGTATAGGCTCTGGGAACCCCCTTGAACTCTCCTGAATTTTTCCACTTAATCCAGTGTTTTTATGCCCAAATCTGATACCCTTAACCTAGCCAAGCCCTCCATTGTCTGTTACCTCCAGATTGCCTCAGGCTGCTTGCCAGGCTTGATGCTATCAAAATCCCATTCCATTGGTTCCTGGAAATCAGACCTCTGGATACCCCAGCCTCATTAAGATCCTCCTTAGACCCCTCCTCTAATTACCCCAGATTAGTAGACCACCCCTAAATCCCTCCCACAGTCTTTCTGTGTATAAAACCCATCTTGCCTCCATTAAGGTAGTCAGATTCAATCTAGCTCAATTCTATGTAGCTGAGATTCATTCTGGCCCTCTTGTCAATACAAGAGGCACAAATGCTTAGCCTCCTGAAGAGTCTACCTAATATGGTAAATCTTTAATAAATTTTGCTTTTCTTTGGCTGAGAGGAGGCTTGAGTCAAATTCATTCAGGAGGACCCGGTATGTCAGTATTTTGGGGTCCTGAGCACCCCTAAACCTAAACTTCAACATAGGCACAATGAATAGAAGACTAACCTTAGTCAGGGAGGTTTAGGTTCTACTTCTGATATGTAGATGCTATGGGACAGTCAACAAATTACTTGACCCCTTAATGCCATGGCAGCTCTTTAAAGACCATAAGTTAGTTACATCTGGATTGATGGAGAAGTCAAATTAACCTTCTTCCTGTTCCTGGAATGTGGTGTATTTTGGTATTTTGCACTGGCACATCCTCTCATCATTGGATTGCATTCCATCCTCATGACTGATTTTCAAAAGCCCCAATTTCTTTCAAGGTTTTGATTAAATATCACCTTTTCAATGAATCTTTCCTGATGAATCCCGGGGGCTAGTGTCTTCTCTACAAATTCATCATGCATTGATTTTGTATATACATGATATGTGTATATTGTCTGTATTCCTAGAACATAAACTCCTTGAGGTCAAGGACTGTCTCACTTTTGTCTTTGTAACTACAAGTTAAGCTTATTATGTTTGAAACTGAACTTGTTATTTCACCTCTGCCTCCCTACATCTAAACTTTGCTATAATTGTCAAAGGTGCCACCATCCTCCTAGTCACCTAAGTTCAGAACTGAGTGTAACAGCAAGCACCCTAGCATACCTAGGGCGGCTACTAGCACAGGTTCTTAGATCTGCTTTTCTAAAGGAAAGCAACTCAAAATGGGTTAACAATCTTACTTTAATCAAACATATCATTTACCTAGTTCAGGGGGAAAAGT
>CM053586.1:323750577-323778711 GCA_028646515.1 Pseudochirops corinnae
CTTGGCGCCACAGGCTCCACGTGACCACATTCAGCCTATTAGGGAACAGAGTATACTTTCAAATATCCAAAGGTCCTCAGAGTCACATAGCTACTTTAGCAAAGGGCCTAGGGGCAGGGAAGATCTTCAGATTCCCATAACACTGAGGTGGCATTCCTGCCTCCTCAATTTCATCTCCCATATCCAATCACTTACCAAGTCCTGTCATTTCTATCTTGATAACATCTCTCACATAAGCCAACCTCTTCCTGTCCTCTGATGCTGCCATCATCCTGGCATCACTCAGGCCTCAGCAATGGCCTGCCAGTTGGTTTGCTTGCCTTTGGCCTCTCCCTTCGTTTAGCTCCAGATTGAACTTCCTTAAATCTGAGTCTAACCATGTGATTGCCTAATCAACAAGCTCTAATAGTTCCCTATTGCCTCTAGAATCAAATATAAAATCTTCTATTTGACTTTTAAGGCCTTTCATAACTTGATCACTTCCTTATTTTTCAGTCCTCCCATATGTTACTCTCGATCACATATTCTGTGTTCCTTGGACAAGATGCTCCATATCCTGACTATATTTTCATTGACTGTCTATTCCTTATGCTTGGAAATATCATCTCTTCTTTTCTTCCTGACTTCTTTCAAGTCTCAACTAAATTCCCATCTTCTACAGGAAGCCTTTCCTGATTCCCTCTAGCACTATGCCTGCCCTTGTTGATTATTTTGAATTTTCTTAATAATATATATAATTTTCCTTAAAAACCTCCATTGGGGGAAGGGGAAACAAACTTTTAGGGAAGTCCATACCATTTTAGAATAACTGTAAATGTTAGCACCTTATTATTGGTTAGTTGGTTGGTTGGTTGTTTTCCTTTTTTCTCCATCAAGCCTAAATTTTGTTCCTTGTGATTTCCATGCATTGTCTCTCTTCTAATGCCAAGAAAGAACAGTATAACCACACCCCTCTAACATATGATAGCCCTTCAAATGCCTCAAAACAATAACCATTACCTCTTCCTGCCTTTTCTCCCAGTGAGACATTTCCAGTTCCTTCAACCAATCAATAGATGGTATGACCTTGACATTTATCGTATCAGATGCCCATCTGTGAACACTGTCCAGCTTTAGAAAAGATAATGTCTGTCCTAAAATGTGGAACCTTAGACTGAAAAAGATACTCCAGAAACAGTCTGCCCAGATCCAAGTAAAAAAGTTTTATAAACTTTTGTAAAGCCAAGCACAAGCAGCTTTTCAGAAGAATGCTGCTGTGAACAGCTTTTAAGATTCTGATTACACAGTATAGTGAACACTCTATTTATTCCTAATAAATAAAAGCAAAAATTCACAGAAAATCAAAATATAGCATTCACAACAACTTATCACAGAAAATGGCCACATACTTTTCACTACAGTGGTCACAAAGTTTTCAGCAAAGAACAATCATTTAGTAACTCAGTCATTCAATCATCCTTAAGGAGTTTTCTCTCCTCGAGGAACACAAAATATAATAGAGTTCTCCACTCATGGGGCACACTAAGTTAACTCAGTCAGTCACTTATTCAGTCATCAATCACTAAATACAGTAATTTAGTCAATCAGTCATTCAATCAACTCAATCATTCAATCATCCTTCATCATTCATTATTCAATCATCAGAAAATACACAGACCCTCCACTCCTAAGTCATTAGTAAATTTACAATTTCTCAGTCAGTACACAGTATTCAAGTAAAGTCTTTTTTCAGCTTGACCCGGGGTGGTTTCTCAGATTCCCTGAATCCCCTTCCATGGTCCCCGATCCTACCTGTATTCACCAAACTATCATCTGGTTTCAAAGGCAGACAGCTCTCAGGTCCTTATACAACTCTTTGTGCAGTTCCTGCTCTACATTGGAGCTCACAGTGTCCAGTCCCTCTCAGATCCTTCAGTCTCTGTTCCTGGGAAGACAAGTCTTAACAAAGCCACCAACAGGTTCATACAAAGTACCAGTATTACAGTCATGTTTCCTCAGTTTTCAGCAGCTCCGTCTGGCCCTCTGCTCTGACTGGCTCTCAGAACTCTGCATTAGCTCCAGCTGGCCCTTGGACTCAGCAGAAATTTCAGCTGGTTCCCAGAATCAAAATCACTCCATCTGGGTTTTCAAAGTCAAAATTATTCTCTCCAGCCTGGGGGAGGAGGGAGCGCTTTCTTCATCAACCTCCCCAACTCCTCTTCAGCCTCCCAGGTGGCAGCAGCTTCTGCCTCCATGGAGCTTGCACCAAGAAGATCTGTCTCTCCCTCTCTGGCTCTTTTCCTTATATACAGTATTGCCCCTCCCTGTTCAGCCCCCTCCTGTTACATCAGCAACACAGGGGTCACAACTTATGTTTCTTTAACAGAAGCTTGATTAATTACTAAGTGCTAAGTACCTATTACCTTGGCCAATGCAAAGGGATCTTCAAATTCAAATTATATTACCATTACAACTTCCCATTTGACCACTATTTCTCAATAGATACCAAAAATTACATTATTATCTCTGCCTAGCTCGTTATTGGCTCATTGTGAGTTAACAAAGCACTAAAATCACCAGATCATAGGATTATAGATTTATATTAAGAAGGGATCTCAGAGATCATAGAGTTTAGCCCTTTCATTACTCATAGAAGGAAAGTGAGGCTCTCAACGTTTGTGATTTCCCCAAGATAAGACAGGTAATAATAGGTAGATTAGTGTTCTTTTTATAGTTCTGTGTTCTCTTCTAGATTTTACTTATGAAGTTTAATTTTGATCCTGAGTCAATTTATCCCTATTAAATATCATATAATTAGGCTTAGCCCAAATAATCTAACCTAATGGTTTCCGGAATTCTGTTTTGCCATCCGTCTCTTTAATTGTGGAATCTTTCAAATCTGCTAAATATAACATACATTCATTTAATAAAGTCATTGAAAAAATCATTAAATAGCCTAAGGTCAAAGGCAAATATCTGGGACACCTTAGTGGAGGCTTCCTGCCAAGAAGACCCCAAACCATTAATGAGTACCCTTTGGTTCTTGTCTTTTGGTCATTTCTAAATTCACCCTAGTGTACAATCATATAGCCCTATGGGTTGGCAAACTATGGTCCGAGGGTCAAATCTTGCCCATCACCTACTTATGTATAGACCAGGACCTAAGGTGACTTTTACATTTTTAACTAAAAGTTTAAATTAAAAAAAAAAAAAACAACTTTACATGCAACATTGACTTTTAATTTAATTTTTCCTCCTTTTAAGCTTCCTTTTGTGTGTTATCTTTCCCCGTTAGATTTTAAATCCTTTAAAGACAGTGATTATTTTTCTTTTTTAAATTTGTGTATCTATAAATTTAAATATTTGTATAAATACAATATTTTTTTTGTATTTTATTTTATTTACATATCCGAAGTGCTAAGCACAGTCCTGGCATCAGGTAGACAGTTAATAAATGTTTTTTTATTGGTTGATGGCTTTAAATTCAATTGAACTTTAAGGGCGGCTAGGTGGAGCAGTCAATAGAACACCAGCCCTGAAGTCAGGAGCACCTGAGTTCAAATCCAGCCTCAGACACTTGACACACTAGCCATGTGACTTTGAGCAAGTCACTTAACCCCAGTTGCCCTCCGAAAAGCAAAAAATAAATAAATAAATTGAACTTTAAAGAGAATTTCATTTGAATTTAAATTAAAATTTATTTTAAAATATTAAAAAAAAATTCTTAGATCGTAGGTCATATGAAAATAAGCAGCAGGCTAGATTTGGTCCATGGGACAAACTTTGCTGACCTCTAAATTCTAGGCCATAAAGATAGCACAAGAAACTTTGTCAAATGCCTTACTAGTCTTTATCAGGTTATACACTTAGATGCTTCATCTAAAACTGAGTGTGATAATCCAGATACTTGTTCTCCTAATCGATAGGAGTCCCCATCAGAAATTCCTCATTCAAAGTAATATTCAGACCCAGACACTGGGTCAAGAGAATAAAACAATGAAATCAATCTCAACCCCTGAGTTTATGTTGTAGTGAAGGGAGGGGACCATCAGGGAGGAAGGATAGATTATACAAATATATGACTCTGCAAAATGTATAAAAAGTCATTTCAGATAGACCTGAGACTGATAGTACTAAAACCTGGGACGATCAGAAAAATTGTTTCATAAGAGGTGGCCCTTGAGCTGAGTCTAGAATAGAGCTAGGGGTGGTGAGGCGGTAAGTAAAAATTTGTCTAACCATTCATTGAGCATTTCACTGTTCCCATTTCCCCCCTTCTATAAGCAATTGAGCGGGATTATTCATATAATCACAGATTTAGAAATGAAAGAGACCTCAGAGGTCTTCTAGTGCTAAACTTTCATCTAATAAATGTGGAAACTAAGACTCAGACAATTTGTTGCCTAAGGTCATATTGTAAGTAATTAGTGGATACAGGGTTGGAATTCTTCTGGTGCCACTGTACCATGCTGCCTTCGAAGACTCTCAGTAATCTCTCCTAGTTATCAGTCCTTCCCAAAAAAGTACTGTGTCTTAAAGCATGCATGCTCTCAGATTGGTACCATTTTTTTTTTTGTAAATTGCCAGCGGTGGGGGGAGGGGGGGAATGATTATTCTGGGGTAAATTCCTTAATTTGTCTTTCTCCTCAAGCCTCCTGAATTAATTCTTTGATGGAAGCTTTCCAGTGAATGAATGGCTATGGATCTTTTCTCACGAGGGAATGTGTTTATGATTATCTTTTTTTCAAGCAGTGATCTCTAAGTAATCAGTTTAAATATCCATTTAGTTCAATTGGCTGATTATAGTAACTGGTAAGTATTAAACAGAGTTTGCTTGGAGATAGTCATGACATGTAAAAGGAGAAATCCAGTAGCAGAATGGAAGATACTTGTGGGCGAGAACTGGGGACTTGTTTTTGTTGTTGTGTTGCTGTTTCTTTGTTTGGTTTTGGTTTATTTGTTTTTGCAAATAGAATTTGAATATGTTTTAGTATCATCAGCAGTGTGGTATGGTGCATAGTGAGCTGACTGGAGCCAGAAAGATCTGGGATCGAGTCTTGGCCCTGTCACTTATTTACTTCAAGTCACTCAATCTCAGTTCCACCCCACAGGAAATACTCTAAAATTCTATATTGAAGAATAGTTCCAATGCTTGATGCCTGGAGTCACATATTTGATGACAAGAAAGGTGGGTATTGTTTTTTCTGGTGAATTGTAAGACTGACCCCAACCTGGTTACCTTAAGGAAAAATGAACTTCTCTATGAAGAGATGAACAAATTATTCAACTACTTACAGGAAAATGGGAAGGACATAGCTGTTCTGAGTAGGGGTGTGTGTTCTCCCTTCAAGTACATCATTTTGCATGCTTCAGCAGTGTGCTGACTTACTAGGAGACAATATAATACAGCAGGAATATGTACTACTACTTCTACTATTTTGCTGTTGTTGCTTAGTCTTTTTAGTTATGTCTAAGTCTTCATGAACACATTTGTGGTTTTCTTGGCAAAGATACTGTAGTGGTTTCCTTCATCAGTTCATTTTATGGATGAGGAAACTGAGGCAAACAGGGTTAAGTGGCTTGCCCAGAGTCACACTGGTATCAATTATCCGAAGCCAGATTTGAACTCAGGAAGATGAGTCTTCCTGACTACTACTACTACTACTACTACTACTACTACTACTGCTGCTGCTACTACTACTACTACTACTACTACTACTACTACTACTACTACTACTACTACTACTACTATATTACCACGACTGCTACTAAGTTGTGTTTGGAGTTAGAGAATCCAAGTTTAAATAACAGCTCTACAAGTTATGACTTGTTTGACCTTGGGCCATTCATTTAATTTCCTTTGGAATCAGTTTTCTCTTCTACTAAAGCAATGGTTGTGGTGATTGACATTAAGACTTTGCCACAATCTATGATTGTGCAACACGGCAGCCCTATGATAAGCTTAGGTTTGGACTTCTGATGTTTCTCTTATTTGCCCTAGGTTTCTTGTTTTGTTGCTCTACTTGGCATGTGCCTTGGAAGACAATAGAGATGGGTAGGGAAATAGTCAATTTGCCAAAAGGGAAAGTCTATGATAATTCAGATATTGTTAACCATACAGCTCTGGCTATGTTAGGTAAAAGTGGTTGTCTCAGTGGTCCCCTCTATCACTTTAGAGATATATCAGTAAGTCACAGTTATCTCTATAGCAGTGTTCTCCCAATGTTACTAAATGCTTTACAAATAGTTCATAAGGAGGATCTCATTTTTTACTTAAAACATCCCTGGGAGGTAGATGCTATTATCTTCATTTTACAGATGAAGGAACTTAATGCTGAGTGAAGTCAGTTAATTTGCCCAGAATGATACAGCTAGGAAGTGTCAGAATCTGGATTTGAGCTCAGGTCTTTTTGATTGTAAGCCTGCTCTATCCACTGAGCCATCCAGCTTAAGATGGCTCGGATCATGGCCTCCTAGCAGCAGCCAGTAGTAGGGCTTGCTTCCAGCTCAACTTCACCTACCCTTACTCCCAGATACTTCTCCCACTCCTTTTCCTTACTTTGTCATGCAAACATCCAACCACCTTCCCTTCTGAGTAGGGCTTCAGTCCCTCAGCCCCTTCCAAGGATTCACAGCAGCATCTAAAAGTACTTTTAGAAAAATTCAATCCCTACTCACTGTCTCCAAATAACCTTTTGGTTGCTGAGCAGCCATCAGATCACAGCTTCTGCACTTGGTGTCATTGACCATTGAGGAAGAACCAAGCCACCCTGCTTTCATTTTGGGTGAAACAAAGTGAATCATGCCAGCCAAGTGGGAATGGAGAGATGGTAATTCATATCACAGATTTGTGTTGTTTTTTTTTCCCTTGAAACCCACACCTCTTCCAAACTTCTACTACTGTCAGGGTCACCACCATCATTCCAGTCATGGAAGCTCTCATGACATCAGTCATGTGAGAGATGCACAGATCACTCCACTCTGAATGTTCCCATGGACTATTTGGGCCTAACCTGTGGTAGAGCATTCTGAGCTCATATTGGTCTGATCAGCCACAGGTGGACTCACTGAAACTTGACTCTAACATAGTGATGTCATAAGGACAATAACCACATACTGTCAAGGCTACAACCATCATTCCAGTTGTGGAGACTCTCACGTCATCAGTATTTTCCTCATCTCCTCACCTTCCCTCATCCCATATATCCAATAAATTACCAAATCTTACCATTCTATCACCACAAAATCCCTTTAGTCTGACCCTTATTCTCTACTCACATAACCATCATCCTAGGGGCCATCTACAGTCATCCTGATCTATATCTTACTACTGCACCCAGATGACTCTGGAGAAGAAAGTGAGGCTTGAATCTGATTCACTTGCAAGTCATGGCATCATCTTCCTAATGGCATAGTCCTCTTTGAGACTGAAGGACAAACCAACAACAGCAACCATCACCCCAATTTGTATCTTGCCTTCTTCTTGTTTAGCCTATTACAATAGCCTGCTAATTGTCCCCCCTGCCTTATCTCTCTCCCTAGTCCAATATATCCTCCCCACAGCTGTCGAAGTGATTTTTCTACAGTGCATAACTAGCCATATGATTCCTCTACTCAATAAACTCCAGTGGCTCCTTATTTAGTTTAAGGCCAAATATTATTTCAACTTCATCTAATCCTTTTAAAATTTCAATTGCTGTGTAAGTTTTGTAAGCAGTGTGATAATTAGCATACCAGTGGAAAAACCTAATATATATAACTTGTACCAATAATAATTATTAATAAAAATATTAATAACACTTATTAAATAAAGTCATTTGTAAATAAGTATACGCACATATATAGTTATATATAGTTACATATACAAAACTATTTTACTAATAGGGATACAAAATCAAAAAAGTTTGGAGACCTCTGTTCTAAGGCACAGTGTAACTGACTGAAGGAAGGAAGCAGCTATCATATTTCTAATCCTAACAGATAATTTCTAATGCCACCAGGCTAACACTTTTCTCTATTTTCTATTCACCCTTGGCCCTTCATAATGGCAAGAGACTAAACCTGAGAGAGCAAAGGGAGCAAGAAGCAGATAAATAAATGCAGTTACCAGATGGCAGTTTCAAATTTAAAATCAATGTGGTGAAAAGGTACATAGTTCATCAGAAGAGACCTTGGAATGGAAAATATTAATAACGGGAATGTCTGACAAATAATGTGTGCCCAAACAGCTGAATACACAAGACAAATTCAATTTTAAAGCCCCTGTGTCATTAACAAATTTCTCATGCTTTTCTCACTGGGTTTATGGCATCTCCAGAGCCTACCATGCATTATGTCATAGACTAAAAATTCATTAAGCTCTCTTCCATATTTTGTTATTGTTTGAATTACTCCACCTCAGTGGAGTTTGCATCGCCATTGTGTTCCTAGACCAAATTAAAGTAGATTCTGTTGGAGTGAAAGTGTTGTAGAACTTCTCACCCTTGTTTGGTTTACATCAGGAGCAGGCCAGCCACAAAAGCATAGGTCAAAAAAAAAAGTTTTCTTCAATTTACTTTCAGGGTTTAATAAGGTATTTCATGGAGAGCTGTTTTATTGGTGTGGGAGGGAACAGTCCAGGTGCTTAGTGTTAATTTCTAATTTCAGTAAGACTAACTTAAGTACATAGCCACTGGCCAAGATTGAGTAGAATGACTTAGGATAGTTTAGAATGACTTAGGCAAGGTAGCCTTTTTCCTTCTGTTTATGCATATGCTATTGTGATAAGGGTGATTGGGGGGCCCCTTGATCTGCTGGATTAGGACATTTCCAAAGGAAATATGACAGAATCCAAAAGTCATGCCACAAAAAGAAAGGAAGAGAGAGGTAGGGCCTTTCTCCCCTCTTTATAGCCAACTAGGGATGAGCTGTGCAGTGGGGATAGGGTGTTGGAGTTGGAGTCAAGATGACTTTTAATCCTGCCTGAGAAACTTAGCTATATCTCAGCTTCAGTTTCCTCATCTTGGATGATAGAAATACCTGCCTCAGTGGGCCGTTGTGAGGATGAAATGAAATAGTATAGAATCTTAACATGCTACATAAATGTTAGTGTAATGGAGGAACCGGTAAATATTCAGGGTGTTTCAATCAGTGTCATTCCATGTAGAGAATGCTGAGGATGCTCTTTCCTTTAGAAGAGATGTCATTTCAATGTTAGGGAGGAACATTGGAGATACTGTGGTGAATGTGTGGGTGTTCTATGACTGGTTCTGCTCAACCAACTACCATGGTAAAGAGGAGGCTCACTGACTATAGAGACATTCAGAAAGACCTCTTAGCTTAGGCTCATTCTGCTTTTTGCCTCCTGCACTTCTGATAGATCTCAGTGATTCATTTCTGGCATTTACTGAGATGAAATGGAAGTTCTTGGGGTGTTCTACTTAGCAAGGCTATGTGACCCCCAAGAAATACCTTAGCTGTTTGTCTTTGCTTTGTTCCTTTAAATTCTAAGTGAGGAGAATGGAACCTCAAGACTTTGTGGAGTTTGGATATCTCAGTGTCCTAGAATTCCAGTTTGCAGTCATTGTAGCATTGATGCCCTAAGGAACAAGGAGTGACTTTCAGAAGAAGCATTTGAGACCTAGACCAGTGGACACTAGGACATGGACTTATGTGAAAGTGATGCCACATCCTTGGTGGAATGAAGGCTATGAAATACACGAGTTAAGTTGAACCTCCTTTGCCTACAAAGTGAAATGATATAGGGAAGACTATGATGCTGAGGTGTTTGGGAGGGGCAGGAGAGATTGCACAATTATTCTTGCTAGAGCTTTGTAGTAAATATCCATTTTAAATAGGTAATCTCTGTAGCATTTAAGTGAAGCTGGGACAGTAGTCACAGACACATAACAATGGGGCCAATACAGCCCCTAACAATGGGGCCAAGGCTCAGGCTGATGGCGATAGGAACATGGCTCTTTAACCCTTCAGGGTACTCAGCTACCATGAGTGGGCTATGTAGACAGCCTGGCTTTAAGAGAGTAACAGCTTGAATCTAATGGTTGTTGGCACAATGGATATAGCCCTGGATATGGAGTCAGGACCTCAGATACTTTCTATGTTTGTGACCCTGGGAAAGCCTGCTTTCGTTTCCTCGTCTGTAAAAAGTAGATAATAATTGCACCCATCCCCAGAGTTGTGAGATGCATATGAAACAATATTGTATCGTAAAGTTCTTTGTTTTTCATCGGCAAAGTATAAACAATTCAATGTGGCAATCAAGGCTCTTCATAATTTGGTCCCAACTTAACTCTTCTACCTTTAGTTTGACCGCCCTCCTCAGTGTTCCCAGAACACGCCACCCTCTCTTTGTATCTTTGTTCAAGCTGCTCCCCCAGTGTAGGATGCCCACCCCTTTCTTTTCTTTCTTATTTGAGCCTTATTTAGCCATCAGGGTCCAGATGAAGTCACGCTTCTTCCTTGAAAATGTCTTTCCACTTGCATTTTTTTTGAACCATTGTGTATGTATGGATAGTCATATAATGTCATATATATGCTATATGTAATATATATAGTGATATAATCAAATATATACATGTGTATATAGTCATACAATGTATCTCAGTTTCCCTTCCAGAAGAGAAATAGACAAGCACATATGTTCCCAACTTAAATGTTCTATTACATAACAACTCATTTTATCACTCCCATCATTGCCAGCTCTCTATTAGTACATGTAACTGTATGGGTTTCTTCAAAGCCAGAACTGGGACAAAGTGACTAGGCCTGAAACCTCATAGCCAACATGTCAAGCAGCATGATGTTGATCCTTCATCCTCACCCCCTGTGTTTCCCAGTGTCTCCTGCCCCCTTTGAGCACCCCAGCCCACCAATTTATCAACATCCTCAACTCCCATTTCACATGTTTCTAGACAATCTCAACCACACACAGGGGTGCACCATACCTTCGAAATGTATAGTCCATATCCCCTTCATGCCTCTTTCTTTTCCCCAGCTCAATTGAATTTTCTCCGGTGGCTAGAATTTATAATTATCACTCATTCTTTAATGGCAACTTGATCATATTTCTGTTAACATATTAGATTTACCACACAGGAGTAGGCAAAATTAATGTCAAGCTCCATGGAGCCAGCAGCTTAAAGGCCTCACACTTTCTTAGAAGTGAGGGAGCTTTCTTCACTCTTTATTCTCATTCCATTTTGAGATGATGAAGTCTTGAGCTTCCACACCACTCTTACCTCTTATTGCTCCTTTGTAGTCATTCCTAAAATGCATTACCAAGGCCCAAGCTCCCATTCTCTGCATTCATCCCATGAAGCTGCTTTCTCTTCCATTTTCTCATATGTACTACAATGAGGTTGGCTTACAATCATATAACTGTGACGGTTAGATATGACATATGGTGGTTATACACACCGGCACTCTGGTTATGTCTTTTTGTTGTTGTTTTTTGTTGTTGTTGTTCTTTTTGGGGCGTGGAGCTTCATACAGACCTATGATGACACTAATCTGCCACATACAGTCCTAGAGAGTTGTCTGGGACACCAAAAAAGTGAAGTGTCTTGCCCATATTGTATGTCTCATAAATAAGACTTGAATATAGGGTTGCCTCAGTTTCTTCAACTATATAATAGGGATAACAATTGCACCTGCCTCCCAGGGTTGTGAAAATCAAATGATATGATATTTGCAGATTTGCTTAGCAGAGTGCCTGGCATATATTAGGTGTTATGTAAATGCTTACTATTATTATTTCTAGCATCACTAAAATGGTTAATTGTTGACTCATAGACAGAACAATATAATGGGTATGCATTTTTCTTGGAGTTGAGAAGATGTGTCAAATTTTCTAACTACTTGACATAGTAGTATCACTGTGGCCACACCCCTTCAGTTTTCCTGATCTTTAAAATACAGGTAATATTTGTAGGGATTCCCCAAAAGACTTGTTTGAGGCTCAGGTAAGAAAATGTACTATTTATATGTAAGTACATAAAGCATTTTGCAAACTGTAAGATTTTATATAAATGCTAGTTATTATTTTTCTGGAAAGTCTGAAAAGTTTGTACAAGATTGGCAAAGGAACCATCTGGGAAGCTTTAAAAAAAAGGAAAAGGGGAACTTTTAGAAAAATAACCAATTATTATGAATTTCATGTATTCCAAGAAAAAGTTTTTCCTAAACCAGTATAAAATATACAGGAAGCCGAGAACTGCAGAGATGTGCAAAGTTACCCTTAGGGTTCCACCCCAAAATAAAGCTGCAAAAGGTCCCTTCAATTAAAAAAAGGGGGGGAAACTTGTTTGAAATTTCCATAAAGACTTGGGTGGCTTTTTCCCACCTCTGAATCAATTTACCTTGACCTTGACCATAGTCAAAGAAATACCAGTTTAGTTATGCTCTTGGAGTAATAGTAAAATTATATGTTCATTCAATGCATTTTGCACTCCTGCATCCCAGAAATCATATAAAACACAAACACATAGCCTGCATTCAGTAAAATGAGCAGTCTGCACCCAAGGTTGGGCAATATTACTTCAGTTTTTTTCTTTTTTTAAAGGCCAGCTGGAGCAATTTTACATGATATAAATGAGAAATATACATATCTTTATTGGGAGGGGAGGAGCTTTTACATTGTAAATGTCCAATTAAATGAGAGAGAAATCACATTCTTAAAGTACTTAACTGAAATCTGCCTCTGGTGGACCTCACACAAGGACACCAGAATCCACATGTGTGACAAGGCTGCGAAAAGGCTAAGGCTATTTTAATGCTTTGATGCAGCTTTCCCGGGGCCCAGAATGCTCTTTGCTTTACCTCTGACCCATAGGACCCCTCCTTCCTTTCAAGGCTCACCTCAGTAACAAGGCACTCCCCAGCAAGAGGCATTTCTTAACTTCCTTCTCTTGTTCCATATTTGCTTATGTTTTCTACTTATTAATCTATATACACATTATTTCTCCCCAGTATAATGTAAAGTTCTCAAAATCAGGGAATCTTTAACTTCTGTTTTTGAATCCCCAACCCTTAGCACAGAAACTGCCACATTGTCCTTTGAACTTAATCTGTCACCTTATCCATGCAGGAAACACTCAGTTCAGAAGTTGCCTCCAGTCACACAGCCCTGCACTTTGTCTTAGAAAATTGCCCAGGACACTGAAAAGTAATATTCCCAAGATCATACCGTCAATTGGTGTCAAAGGCAAGACTGGAACCCAGTTCTCGTTGATGTTGACACCAGCTCTACGTGACATTTAATTATGTTATAGATGTCTAGCATGTGGTAAATGTTTAATAATTGTTGTTGAATGAATGAATGAGCAAAAATGTATATACTCTTATCTATCATGATAATACCATAGAAGGATACTAGTTTTTGGTAACCGGTGTTCCATTTTAAGAAAGCTTCTGAAAACCAAAGTGTCCTGAGGAGGACAACAAAAGTGTTGAGATCTCTAGAAACCATCCCTCACCTTTCCCAGTCGCATCCGCCATTCTCTGAGCATGGTTCCTCATGTCTAAAATGGGGGAAATCCTGAGGAACTGGCATTCTACTGGGGAATACAACATGTAAATTGTTGAGGGAATGAAATATTCTGACATGGGAAATGGGCAAGAAGAGGAAAAGCTTCCTGTAGGAAGCTTAGCTGAGTTTTAAAGGAAAGTAGGGATTCTAAAAGAGGTGAAGAGGGAGCCTGTTCCTGATGGTGGAGACAGCCTTTATAGACAAAGGAAGGTATAGAGGGGAGATTGGAATACTGAGTTTAGCAAGCAATAACTAGGCCAATTTGGCTTCAATGTTGAGTGAGCAAAAAGGAATTAATGTGAAATAAATCACTAAAGATAAGCGAGATATTGAAAAGAGTTTTATATATATATACACACATTTGCACAGAGGCAGTAGGGAGCCATAGATGTTTCTTGGGCATGAAAGTTACCTGCTCATATCTGTGCTTGAGGAAGATTGTCTTGGCAATTTACATAGATTGAATCAGGGAAGAGAGTGATTTGAAGCTATGAATCAATTAAATAGGCTGTTATGTTGCAATAGTCTTCAAGAAATGATTAGACAACCATTTTTAGGTATATATTACAGTGGAAATTTCTTTTTTGTATACAGAGTACATCATGCAAAAGTCAGGCTGGACAAATCAAAAGGCAGAATTTAGGTTGCTGGGAGAAATATTAACAATCTCAGATATGTAGGTGATATCACTCTGATAGCAAAAAGTGATGATGAATTAAGAAGCCTCTTGATGAGGGTGGAAGAAGAGAGCATTAAAGTTGGCTTGAAGCTTAACATAAAAAAATCACCCTAACATCATGGCAATTGGTCTCATTACTTCCTTGCAAATAGAAGGAGAAGAAATGGAAGCAGAATCAGATTTTCTATTCTTGGGCTCAAAGATTACTGCAGTCAGTGACGGTAGCCATGAAATTAAAAGATGCTTGCTCCTTGGAAGGAAAGCAATGACAAATCTCGACAGCATACTAAAAAAGCAGGGACATCACCCTTGGTGACAAAAGTCCATGCAGTCAAAGATCTAGTTTTTTCAGTAGTAATGTATGGCTGTAAGAGTGGACTATAAGGAGCACCACAAAACCAATGCTTTCATACTGTGGTGCTGGGGAAGCCTTTTTACAACCCCTTAGACAGCAAGGAGAACAAATCATCCAATACTTAAATAAATAAATTCAGACTACTTATTGGAACTGAAGCTGAAGCTTAAATACTTTGGCCAAATAATAAGTCAGGGTTCATTGGAGAAAACCCTGATTTGGGGAAAGACTGAAGGCGAAAAGAGAAAGAATCAGCAGAGGGTGAGATGGATAGAGTCAAGGAGACAATGCATATGAGTGTGGACAGACTTCAGGAGATAATGGAGGATAGAAGGACCTGGCATATGGTTCACGGAGTCACAAAGAATTGGACATAACTCCACGAATGAATGACAATGGGGGCAGCCCTTCCTACCTTTCTATTTCTCATCTATCTCCACTCCACTGTGACCCAGGAACATCAGTTCCCTTGCTGTTGCTCATACACAATATTCCATCCATGTTCGATCTCCGTGCATTTTTATTGGCTGTCCTCTATGTCTAAACCTCTCTTCCTCCTAGATTTCCTGGCTTCCCTCAGATCCCAGCTAAAATTCTATCCTCTACAAGAAATCTTTCTTGGTTCCCCTTAATACTAAGGTTATCCACAAGTTCCGAGAGCAGGTCTGCTTGGTTTCAACTCTGTGGAACAAGATGCCCTTCCCAGGATATGCTGAACACCTGGAATCTCATCATGCTCAGCCTTGTATGCTCAGCATCTTCCCAACACCCTCAGCCTCCTTTCATCCTGTGACGGGAGGGTTGGAGGATGGAGCACTAAACTCCTCTCAAAGCTTTCCTGTATAGAGGGCTGGCCCTGGACTTTCCAACTCACTTGTCATTTACCAGCTGAAGCTTTGCTGGGTTTCAGCTTCATTGAAAAAGAGGCCCCCTAGTGTTCTTCTTGTACACAATGCTTGACATATCAGGGAACATGGCTTGTATATTGACTGTCTAGTTAATTGATCAACAGCTCCATCATGGCACACTTCTGCCTCCATGAAATCTATTCAGTCTATCTTTCCTCCTTCCCACCTAAAAGACAGGGAATCATAAAAGGTAGAGAAGGAAGGGACCTTAGAGGTTATCTAAGCAGTGCCCAGAGAAGAAAAGGAAGAGCTCCAACTGGAATTTGTTCTTAGCCTTTAGCCTCGAAGTCATATCTTGCTATACAGTGTCATACATTGTACTTCTTTCCTATGTTACCTAGATTCCCTTCTGTACTACCTTATCTTATACTTAATTTTGCATTTCTCTTGTCTACTTTCCTAGAAAATGTCATGAGGACATTTTCAGGTTCATAGAATTTAGCTAGAAGAGACTCAAGAAGCCATCTACTTCAAACTCCACATTTCACATTAAGAAAACTATGACCCAGAGATGTGGTCATAGCCCTAGTAAGTGGAATAGGTGAGATTTGAATCCTACTCCTCTGACTTCAAAGCCAGTATTCTTTCTGCCATCCTACATTCTAGGACAGAGTTTTGCCACAGTAGGCATTTAATATTTTTTAAAATTTAATTGAGATGATTTAACTACAGTTCAATAACTTTAGCCCAAATATTAACTTTGCCTTTACTCTGGGATGTGGAATTTTAGAATTGGAGGCAGGTTTATGTACTGCTTTATTAAGTACTGGACTTTATTAAGGTAATAAACTCATCCAGTTGACATAGATTCCTCTAAAATTCAGGTGGTCATGCCAGACACATGGCCTATAAGCATGATTTCAAACTTTTATGTTCATCTGAATCCATCTGCTCCATTATTGATCTCTCACTTCCTTGAACTCAGATCATACTTATGTGTGTTATTCTTTTCACATTTAGCATTTGCTGTCTTACATTACATCAAATTAGTTCTTATGTGATATGATAATAACTGACTTATATAGCACTTTTTAGGTTTGCTGTGTGTTCTATGGACATTATTTTATTTGATCTTCATGACATCCTTATGAGGCTGGTACTACAGGTACATTATCCTCATTTCACCAAATAAACAAACTAAATAAATAAAGAGGGAAATATGGAAACCAAAGCTACTAGAGATTAAGTGGCGTGCCCCTGGTCACATGGTTATGGATCAATCAATCATCAGATTTCCTTAGATGCTCAGCATGTGCTCTTAGACACTAGAGTATAAAGAAAGAAGTTAAACACTTCCTCCACTTTAGGAACTTACAGTTAGTAAGAGGATAAAATGTGAATATAACAACAAACACCACCACCACCAATAATAATAAGAGTGTTGATGGAGATGATGATGATGATGATGATGATGATGATGATGAAGATGATGGTGTAATCTAGGTTTCAAACCTAGGGTGTTTCACATGTATTTGCATCAGCATGATTCAGGATTGGTGGAGACAATGATGTCTGGACCTGAAATGACTGCTCATAAAAGGAGAGTCTCTTTCTCTTTCCCTGGTGTCAGTCCCAAAGAAAGTCTAGAACCTCATGTATCTCTCTGCTAAAGCAGGAATGAAGGATGTCTTTCCTCTCCAAAACTCTAAATGAACTGCAACTCTCCTCAAGTCATGCAGTCTTGAAACTCTGCTTACATCACAATAGCTAACATTTGTTTTGCATTTTAAGGTTTGCAAAGTACTTTACATGTATTGTCTCATTTGATACTGACAAAAACCCAGAGTTAGGTTCTATTCCCATTTCAGAGATGAGGAAACTGAGACTTGTGTGGCGTGTCCAGCGTTATACAGATAGTATCTGAGGCAAGATTCAAACCAAACTCCTCTTAACTCTCAGTGTAGTGTATGCATGTGTGAATACATATATACTTATGCAAATTAATGTATATATTTGCATATCTAACTTTTACTGTTGTATACATACACATACACACAGACATATAAATATGTATATATGTACACACACACACACACACACATTCACTAGAGTTTACTAAGTTCAGAAAAAATACATAGCCATCAAATTAAGAGAGACTGGAGAAGAATGGAACAATAAAAATCTTGGAAGTTATTTGGGGGTCTAGAGGAGAAGCTTTGTAGAAACTCACCAAGGATAATACAAACAGGAGGCAAAACAGTATTGGAAGCAGGAAAGGAGCCAAAAAACTGTGGTGGGAAGCCAGTGTAAGTGAAATAGTGTGTAGGGAAAATGAGACCAAGGCAGCTGACCTTGGTGAATGGATTTCACATCTATAGTTTGTTAATTTGGGGATTTAAAAGTTACATTTGAAATACTGAAT
This sequence comes from Pseudochirops corinnae, assembly GCA_028646515.1. Classification (NCBI taxonomy): domain Eukaryota; kingdom Metazoa; phylum Chordata; class Mammalia; order Diprotodontia; family Pseudocheiridae; genus Pseudochirops; species Pseudochirops corinnae. Next base: position 323,768,386 of record CM053586.1, read on the forward strand.
TAACAAAGAACAAAGATGGGACCCATTGATAGAAATGTAGAAATGCTTAACTGTATGTCCTTAATGATGATTACAATTTATTATATACTGTTCATGGCTGTAGTTGTGCTCAGGGGATGAGTGATTTTCACAAAATAAAAACAGCTGTGGGGAAATCTTCACAAATTATAACAGGCCCAACAAAAGCTGCAAAATTAAAAGATGTACCTTGAAATATTATTCAAGTTGTCAGTGCACACGCAGATTTCTTTTTTGATGCCAGGTCTGGCTCAATTAAAATGCAATTACACAAAAAAATATTTGGTCTCTATTTTGTGAACACTCAGAATCAGCCAAGGCTGGGCGCTACGTGCAGAGTTGTTACTGTTGTTGTTTCAATGTATAATAGTATATGTTGCCAAGTAAGTATCCAGCTTGAAAAGTAAGTCCCTTACACCTTATGCTCCTACAATTTGCTATGGCATAGGAGTAGGAAAAATAATATCCATCAGGTAGAAGAGCCTGGATATATGGTACCATCTGGAGCTGGGAAAGGAGGAGCCATGTTTCTGTTCACAGCAGAAGCTGGCAGTATGACAAGACAAATGCAGAGAGAGTCTCATATTAAGTTCACCAAAGTTAGGTGTCTCATCTTCCATCTTCACACTTTTGTGCAGGCTATTCCCTGTGCCTGGAATATGCTCTCGCCTTACATCTGCCTGTTAAGTCTCCCTAGTTTCCTTCCAAGCTCAGCTAAAGTATGGTTTCCAATATGGGGCTTTTTCTGGGGCTCCCCAGTTGATAGCAACTGTTCTACCCCCAAATTACCTTACTATGTATTTTATATCTACTCATATGTGTATAGATGGATTCCCTTGATAGAGTGTAAACTCCATGAGGGCAGGTACTATTTAATTTTTGTCTTTTTTATGTCTAGTACCTAGCACAGTTCACTGTAGTAGGCATTGGATAAGTACTTGTTGGTTGTTGGATGGATAGATAGAGATGCAATTGTTGGCATCCTTCCATTTCTGGCATTATTAGTAAGACTTAATCAGAATGTGTATTACAGCTGCACTGACCATTGTTTGAGAACAATCCCATAATGGCTTTGGGAACGATCATAATGTGAGATCATAGATCTAGAACAGGAAGGGGACCTTAGAGGTCATATAGTTCAGCACTCTCATTTGACAGATGAGGAAACTGAGACTCAAAGAGAAAAAATGACTTACCCAAATCATGCAGGGAGAGAGAACTAGAATTGGAACTCGGATCCTCCAATTCTCAAACAACATTCTTTCTTCTCTACTCTACTGGTTTCCAATCTACAAGCATTTGTTTTTTCACCTTTCTGTGATATCTGTCTAGGCTTTCATATTTATTTTTATCTAATATGGCCACAGTGAATAGAGTGTCAGGTTGGGAGTCTGGAAGATTCATCTTAATGAGTTAAAATCCAGTCTCAGACTCTTGCTAGCTGTGTGATCCCAGGCAAGTCACTCAAACCTGTTTGCCTCAGTTTCTTCATCTCTAAAATGAGCGAGAGAAGGAATTTATACTCCAGTATCTTTGCCAAGAAAACCCCAAATTGGGACCATGATGAGACAGTCATAACTGGAAAATGACTCAATAACAATATGAGATTTTTTTTTTTAGCTAAATTATTATAGCAGGTAGAATAATGGGTCCAGGACTCTGCATTGTTTTAAGCCCAACTCAAGTGCCACCTCCCTCATACCTACCATTTTTCCTAATCTGACTTCAAAACCAGAATGTTTTCCATGATGCTAATTTTTCTGTTTGGCACCAAAGGGCAGAACCAGAAGGAGCAGATGGAAGGTCCAAAAAAATAAATTCAGACTCTTTGTAAGAATAGATCCGGATTGATTGCCCTGGGAGTGGGTTCCCCCTCACTGAAAATCATCAAGCAAAGTTCAGGTGATAAGTTTTACATTGTAGGGAGAGATTCTTATTCAAATAGAGTGTAGACTCGAATTTATCCTTCTAAAGTCAGTCATTTGACATGGAAAGGTACAAAGAGAGGTGCTCTGTGCACACACCAGATCTTCTTTTATTCAGGATGACCATTCATATCCCTCTACATTCTGTGGTTCTATCCTCTTACTGATTGGTCAGGTTCCTCAGAAAATGGGTACTTAATAAATATTCCTTTGTTGAATTGTATTTCTGTGAACCAAATAGCGTATTTTCCTCATTCTTAAAACCAAATGTTAATATATTTAGCTCAAATAAGCACATTCTCCCCTTTCAGATATCATTAGTGAAGACTGCAATTAAGCATTCATAGTTTCAGGAAACTACAGCCATTAAATTGTGGATTGTAATGGAAGTGCTTGGGCTGGATGTGTATTAAATTGTTCCGAAGATGCTCTCCAGACATTGGGGACAGAAGATAGAGTATTGTCCTTTTATTTAAAGGATTGCATCCCTTCCAGTAAGCCTTGCACCACTGGATATAACAATTTCTGTTGTTATTTTTAAAGGTAATAATGCATGAATTTTTCAATATTCTTCCCTGTTTGTAACAGTTTTGATCTTTTCTTTGTCTCTCTGCTATGCCATTAATATAATCCCACTGAGACCTTTTCAAGTACAATTAGAATAGCACTTAATTACCAGAATTAGAAATGACAAATATCACAGTTTTTATCTGGTTGATCTTTCCTAAGTAGTCTGTGTATAAACTTAAATAATCTTGAATCTATGACATTTAGCATTTCCCCGAAACTTGTGAAGTTCTTGTTTTCCACTCTACTGTTTCTCCCAAATCCTCTGCTCAGAATAGAAGAGTCCTTTCTCTGCCTTCCTTCCTTTATGTGGATCATAACATGCACCAAAATGAATTGTGAATACAGTAGATGGGCTGACTTGTTCGCCATTAATGAATTGTGTTTGTTTCTTTTCTCCTCCTGGCTCAGAAGTAGTTTTAAGTTCATCAGTATAAATAGCAATTTTAGGGGGAAAAAAGATAAGCTCCAATTAGTTATATCTCTAAAACTGTATGTGTAGTATCAAAAGCATATAGGATTTCGAGTAGGAAGAGTCCCTAAGAGTTTCTCTTGTATGGCTCCCTCATTTTAAAGTCAAGGAAACTGAAGCCAAGTGAGAGAAATTAATGTATGAATGAATGAAAGGATAGATGGATGAAATAACAAAATGTTACATGTTCTATTTGCCAAGTGCCATGCTAAGGATGGGGTACAAATGCAAAAATAAAAACAGGACTTGCTCAGAAGAACTTTAAATTCTGTTGTCGGAAACAAACACACAAAAGGGAATTGTAACCAGGGAGGGTTATTTGGGATTGGAAGATTAGTTTTGTTGAGTAGAACTGTGGGGTAGTAGGTTCACACATACACATGTGCACCATTCTAGGACCCCTGATAAAACTGAATTGATTATGATTCCTGAATTTAAGAGATTATGTATTTTGAGGTTGAGGAGGGGAGATAGGTGAGAGGTGCCAATATAGACAGTGTTATGGTGGGCAATGAGAAGATGACTGGGGAGTGAAGTGAAGCATACTTGAAACCAGGCCTAGATATAAAGAACAACTGAGGCAACCATCAATCAAGAGGTGATGAGGATGTGAACTAGGTGATGATTGCCTTTGCAAAAAGAATAAAGTGTGAAGTAAAGATGCTATGGAGATAAAAATAACAAGAACTAGATGGATAGATGATAGATAGATAGATGATAGATAGATAGATAGATAGATAGATAGATAGATAGATAGATAGATAGATAGATGCATGGAGGGATGGAGGAATGGAGGGATGGAGAGATGCATATGGTTTCCCTGATAGGATGAAAATTCCTTGGAGGAACAGACAGTTTGGTTCTTGTCTTTGTATCCCCAGCACCTAACACAGTGTCTCCATCTCTCAAATCCAGGCATTTGCTCTGGTTATCCCCTATGCCTAGAATGCTTTCCCTGCTACATTTCCACTACTGACCTCCCTCATTTCCTTTAATCCCAACTAAAATTCTACCTTCCACAGGAAGCCTTCCCCAACACCTCAATTGTAGAGATTTCCTCTCTTGATTATTTTCTGTTTATCTGGTATGTAGCTCATTTTGTATGTAATTGCATGTATATTGTCTCTTCCATTGGATTATAAGCCCCTTAAGGACAGGGCTGTCTTTTGTCTCTTGTATTCCCAGTGCTTAGCACGATGCCCGGTATGTGGTGGACACATAATAAATCTTTATTGATTGCTTGATTGGCCTCTAGAAAATTCTTAATAACGTTTTTTAGCTGATCTATATCCATGACCTCTCCTAGAGCCACATTTCCGATTGCCTACAAGATTGCCTTCTCCTCCAGGCTCATTACCCATGGAAGTTACTTTGCATTCTAATTTTCTGAAACAAGCAGAATTTTTCTCAAAATTCTGTTCTGGACAGGCTCAATGTGGTGAGCCTTTATAATTGCATTGAAAGTTTGAAAAGGTATAAACAATTTCAAAGAACCTTTAGGACAATTAAGATTCCTTTCCCTCTTTCATTTTCACTGTGTGGTTAAGCACTAGGACCCAAGACCAAAAAGGTAAAGTGTGAAGTGATTCCACTCTTACAGTTGATGTTGGTGAGCCTGGGGCATGAAGCATTCTGGAAGGCTGCAACTCCATGCCCTAATAGGTATACTCCAATATGAAAGATTTTTGTCTCAAATATTTTGATATTATTTCTAAATCAGAATAAACCTTGTCTTAATTTCAGGGATTAAGGTCAATAGAATTGGACTCTGCTGGTTACTTTCCCTGGTCTTTTGTTGTTTACTCATGGCTCCTTTATACACTCACATGCACATATGAACATGTTAAAGAGAAAGAACTCACATCTGAATGAGCTTCAAGATTTGCAGTCTACCTATGTTAACTCATTTGATCCTCAGATTAACCTTGTGAATTAAGTGCTATTATTATCCACCATTTTACAGATGAGGAAACTGAGATACAGAGTTTATTTGCTTTGTTTTGCTTTTGGTAACTTGCCTAGGAGGACGTCATTAGCGTCTGATGTGGAGTTTGAACCCAAAAATTTTTGCCTCCAAGTTCAGCATTCTAGTCACTAGAATGATTAAGCAATGCTGTGTCTACATATTCGATAAAATTCAACAGGCATTTATTAAGAGTTTACTACATGTTAGGCCCTGTGCTTGGCACAGATATAAGCCAAAAATGAAAGAGATCGGCTCTTCATGGACCTTCAGTCTTATCACTCCTTATATTCATCTGTTTTATTACTTAGAAGCATAAAGATGTTAAGTAATGGTGGTAATGGGTTTTGTTTGATTTAGAGCCAAAAGAACAAAGTTCAAACTCTGTTTTTGCCACAGAATCACTGTAGGGTGACTGGGAAGTAATAAAAATTTACCTCTTTGACCTTCATTCTCGTTATATTTAAAAATTAGGAGTGTTGGACTAAAAAGAATATCTAAACTCCTTTTTCCAGGAGGGGTGTCTTGTTGTGTTGGAAGGAATGATGGATTTGGAGGTAGAGGACATGGGTCCAAAATTGCACTTATTATTTGTCTTACTTAAGTCTCAAGAGGAAGCTTACTTGTCCTCAGTTTCCTCCATTAGAAAAGGAGAGTGGTGGGCTCAGTTATCTCCAAATTCCCTTTCAACTCTGATTGCATGATCTTGTTAAGCAAGGAACTTAGGTGTGGAGTCAGGTCCCTTTGAGCCGTAGATCTCTGATTCTCAGTTTGCTCAGTTTCATGACCTCAGTCTGCTTCTCATGGCTCCTGGTACACTTGTTTCTCTTTAAAACCTACATAAAGCATTCCATCTCCCTTTTCTATATATTGTCAATCAGTAGTGAATAAGTATTCATTTAGCCCCTGCTATATATGTTCATTGTGCTAAGCAATGAAGTATAAGGCCTGACTTAGATGCTCACAGTTACTTTGGGAAATGTCATGAGGTTCAAATACTAGATTGTTTGCACAGGGTCAGAAAAGAAGAAAATACGATAGCTGGAGATTCCTTTTGCTTTAAAATAAAAAGAAATTTACGTGATGACTTTATTATATCTCTGTATCTATATATACATATATATTTAAAAGGAATAGCAAGTTATACATAATAGATTTGCAGTTTCATGTGCAATCATCTTTTTTTAAATTATGCTATGTTATGGAAGTGCTTGTTTTATTCCACAAATTAAAAATAAAATGAAAATTTTAATAATATTTTTTAACAACACTTAAATTCTATCTTTGAACTACTCAGGGCTTAATACAAATAATAACTTCCCATGTATCTGTTAAGTCTCTTTCTTAAGTGAAGAGGAATAATTTTAAACAGAAGCCTTTTATATACAATTTATCCTTTCTGTGTGATTCAGTTTAAACAGTTTTCCCCTGCAATCCCTACAGGACTACTTTGGAACAGAGTTTTAAAAAGTTAGGAAGGTGATGGTTTTCAAAAGTATAACTTTTTTTTTAACAGTGGAAACAAGACATTGCCTGAAAACTTCTGACTTGTCTTTGCACTATCTGATATTTGCTACTCATTTCCTGTATATACATTTATGATTGGTTGAGGGAGTGGAATATTAATTTTAAGCTATAGATACCTCTGAGGATAAATTTCTCTCCACTTAAAGGGATAATAGACCCTATTGGGTTTTACTCTTTTGGCCTTGACCTCTGAACTAAATAAATGAAAAAATTCCTTAAAGTTAAATCCTTAATTTATTAAAGCAGTAGACTGTCCCTCAGGAAAAGAGAAGTGTTAAGGTCTTGTTCTGTCAAGCTGAGAACAGAGGTTACTTGAAATACTCTGTAGGACCAAAGAAACAAATATAAAATTCTAAGAAGGAGGAACTACTAAACAGCCGCCTTATACCTTTCACAGGAAAAGTCAGAACCACTTCCCTCCACTATAGGGTCAAGATGAATCAATCCCAGAAATTCCACTTTAAAGTAATAATTAAATGAAGAAGTTGATCATACTCACAATCAGCAGATCCATCATAGGGAAAATATTTTCAGCTTGCTTTTAATTTGAAAAAATAATGAAATAAAAGTTAGAGAAATATACCAATTCTAGGTTCTTTTCATATAAAAAAAGTGTACAGAATTTCTTCATTGATTCAATGAGCAATTATTAATTACTTATCATTCTAGGAATCATGCCAGGAACCAGGGGGTAGAAAGATAAAAAAAAACAAAACAACTACTACTACCATATTTAGGGGAATAGGAAGTTGGCCAGTTTTGCTATAATGCATATTCTGACATTGGCCTACTTAGAGCCTTATGCAAAAAATTCCCTGTGTCATGGTCTTGTAAGGTCCCTTCCAACTCAAAACTGATGATCTCAGAATCCTCAGTGGAGGCAGTAACTTAATGGGGGGGTGGGGGGGAGGGCTTAGAAAAGGAATACTACCACTTTAATTTTGGCTTTTTTTATCAATCTTTTTTTTCCCCATCACTCCTGGAAGGGTTAGTTCATAAAAAGAAATGCGAATTCCAAAATAATAAGGAAAATTTGACATATATTGGTGGCAAATTTGTATGTGGAGAATTCCTAAGGAAATTTATTTTTCTATTCATAGGATTTTTTTTGAATGGTGATTAGTGTTACCTATGCAACTATATTCAGGACTGAGCATCAATGTACCTGATTTTAAATATGTATGGCAGAGCTTCTTTTTCCATAATGCTGCATACTGGGATCAACACTTGACTACAGATCAGGAAGATAGGTTCTAGCACTGACTCTGTCACTAAATGCTGTACTAAGTGACTTGAACTTTTTATGGAATTTCTGTTATGAACTAAAAAAAACATGAGTGTGGGGTTGGTGTCCCTGATAACTAAAGTATCTTTTAACTTAAAAGTTAAATCGTCTTATCATCTTTCCCACATTCTTCAACTGCAACTTTTTACAATGCTCATTTATACCTTTGGACTTTGTTTTGGTTTGGTTTTTTTTAATTATTTATTTTAAGACAATGATAGTAATGTGAAGCCCAATCTTTCTATAATACCTAGCCTAATAGAATGGAAGAAGCGATTTACTTAGAATGCCATTATTGTAAGAAAGATGACTTATAGACGCTTGCTTGGTTTTCAGAAATCTCAGTCACACAGTCAATAAATACTTGTTGAGCACCTACTAAGTGTTTATCATTATGCCAGGAAACTAGGATACAAAGACAAGATGTGGAACAATCCCTGCTCTTAAGGAGCTTATATTCTATTGAGGAAGGTAATTTGTACATATATCAGTATATGCACAGTGAAGAAGCGATAAATACAAGATGGGGAGAGAGAGCACCAGCATTTGGGGGGGAGGGGATTAGAGAGCTCTGTCTTGTACCCTCCTCTCCATTTCATATCAGATGTTTTCCCCCTCTTCCTTCACCTTAACTCATACAAAGAAATGTTTCTTCCCTTTGCTAAAGCAAACCTCTCTTCAGGAACAAGTGATCCCATTTCATCCTGTCTTCTTCTGGAGACTGTGCCCTAAATCATACTCACTTTTTCACTAATCTTCCAAGTCCTAATAAATGCTTATTGATTTGACTTGACTTGGATGCACTCGAGCTAGCTCACAAAAGAAAGAAGGCATTAGAGTCCATTCTAGACATTGGGGACAGCCAGTTCAAAGGCATAGACATGGAAGATAGAGTGCATGGAACATCCAAAAGACCAGTTTGACTAGACCATAGAGTGGGAAAAATTAATAGATATTCGGTAACTTTAAAGAAAGTTGTTTCATTTGATGATTGAAAATAGAAGCCAGATCATAAATGTTTGAAGGTAGAGAGAAGAGAGGAAATGAGCCAAGAGAAACTTGTTCTAGGAGACTGAACTAAAAAGGGAAATGATATATCTTGATAACTTATGTGCAGTTGATAAGTTTGATGATCTGGGTTGGGACAAATTATACTTCTCTGGTCCTCACTTCTCCTTCTGTAACATGAAGGGCTTGGAAAAAATAGCCTTTAACGTCCAGCTCTAAATCTATATGATTCTATGACTTTTCAGAGTCTTTACCATGCCCAGACAGGTGTTCTGGGAAATTGTCCAATAGGATCCATTTCCACTCTAAATCTATGGTCCCGTGATTTCATTTATGGAGGCCACTGTGTAGCAAACTGGATATAGTGCTAGGCCTGGAGTCAAGAAGCCAGAGTTCAAATCCAGTCTCATGTTTACATGTTACTAGCTATGTGACCCTGGGCAGCCTCTGTTTACTTCAGTTTCCCGTACTCTAAAATAGGGGGTAATGATGGCATGTACCTTTCAGGGTTCTTGTGAGGATAAATGAGATAATATGTGTAAAGTACTTAGCATAGGACCTTGCACATGGTAGATACTTAATAAATGATTCCTTCCTTCCTTCCTTCCTTCCTTCCTTCGTTTCTTCTTTCCACTTGAGGTATAAAAAGAATTGGAATAACTGAAATACCTATATGCCCTCCCTTCTATGCCTGGAAACAGTATTACCCCCACTATCCTCTTCAGGTGAGGTAGACTGTACCCTTTTAGTGTTCTCACGGAGAACATTTCAGGATAACCTCGCACTTGGTGATGCAAAGACTACTCACAAACCCCACCCTGTGAGCATCAGTCTCACACCTAAGTGACTAGCAACACCCAAGGTCTGGGAATTAACTCCTCCTACTCAGCCAGGCCAGGATCCTGTGGAATGCTTAGAGGAGAATATACAAGAGACCATGCCATGGGCTTCATAGGATGTTTATAGAAATAGTTATTACTAATTAAGGAGTGAGGAGTAGATAGTTTTCCTCATCTTTCTCCATGCATTAGCCCAGAGGTGGGGAATGGGCAGCCTCAAGGTCACATGTGGCCTTCTAGGTCCTTGGGTGCGGCCTTTTGACTGAGTCTAAGTTTTATAGAACAAATTATTTTATTAAGGGGATTTGTTCTGTGAAGTTTGGATTCAAAGGGCTGAACTTGACGGCCTAAAAGGTCACATGTATCCTTGAGGCCACAGGTTCCCTACCTCTGCTCTGGCTAATTTGGCTTGAAGAGTTGCTCGTTGATGTATCAGTGGGGGTTAAAGTCAGTCTGCAGTTGCAACAGCCAGTTCACAAAAGGGGACTGGCTCTGTTTTACCTAAGCTGCCATCTACTAAACTATGGTCTAAACTGTGGAAGCAGTCAAGTCAAGAAAACTTCGTTAAGCTTATTCTTTGAAGATCACTATGGTGATATTCAGGGAGATGAAAACTTTAGATGAGTCATGCTCTGCCCTTCTGGAGCTGAATAATCCAATAAGCAGGGTTTGGCATATACAAAGAAATGTAGAGCCCTAAATGGCAGATTTTAAGTGCATAT
>CM053586.1:323778811-323799483 GCA_028646515.1 Pseudochirops corinnae
CACTCCAGGAATAATAATTTTTTTTTAAGTATGCAAAAGACAGTCCCTGCTTTCAAGGCATTTACAGTCTAATGGAGGAGAAAACATGCAAATTAATATATGCAGCGCAAGTTACAAACAAGTTAAGTCGGAAATAATGAACAGGGAAGGCAATGGGATTAAAGGAGTTGGAAAAGTTTTTGTGAAAGGCGTGATTTTAGAGTTCTAGACGTAAGTCAGGAGGACCTCATTTTAAATCCCCCTTCTGGGACCTATTAGCTGATTAAGGTCAAGCCGCTGAACCTCTCACCATCAGTTTCTTCATCTAGAACATGAGGAAGGTCACTGAGCCAGGTGGCCTGTGAAGTCCATTCGAGCTCTAAATCTGTAATGTATTGATGAGTCAGGTACCTCCTGCTTGGAGTGCACTGTCTCCTTACTTCGACCTCTTAGGATTTTCACGTTATAGTGCTTCCCCACCCAAAAAAAGACTTCATATTCATTTTGTAGATATTTATATGTCTCCATATTGTTGTGTCTGAGTATCCCTACAGCCTGATGCAGCTACTGGCAAATAGTAGGCACCAGAAAACAGTATGTTGGTTGATTGATAGGAAAAGAGTAGACACATTGTTATGTGAGACACTAGGAGGAAAGACCATTGCTGATCAGACAGGGCATCCTGAAAGAAGAGGCATTTAACATGGGAACTAAAAGATAAATAGGAATTCAAAAGGGAGAGGAGAGGGAATAAGGACATTCTAGATACTGGAGCTAGCATGAGCAAAGTCACAGAAGTAAGATTGTGGGTGCTGGTCACAGAGTTAGGTGATTTGACTAAAGGAGAAAGGTTTCAGTTGTTTCTAAGGAGTGGGAACTCAAAAAGGAGGAAGGATCAGAGAAGAAGGAGGGTTCTCCTGGCAGAATTCCCCCCCCTCCCCCCACTGAACTGTAGCAGCAATCAGGCAGAATACATTTTCAATGCAGTGATACTATGCCTTCTCTTTTCTTTGAAGCATCTAGGAAAAATAGAACTCTGGAGGTGTTCCATAAATGTTTATTGGATGAATGAGTGAATGAATGTTCATCTACTTACGCTTCTTTACCTACATTGAGTTCAGAAAAAGGGTAACGTAGAGCATAATGTAGTCCAGTTAATCAGGCTGACATAAGGAAGAATAGTCTGTAGGGGATTAATTGAGTTATCTGTTTCATCTAGAAAGAAAAACACATAAATAAAATGATCCCCTCGTGGAAAATTGAAAATCCCCATTGGATTGTAATGGAAAGAGTTAGATAGGATTTGGTTGAGTTATTCAAAGGGACTGGGTTAAAAAATTCCTTCTTTTTACCATCCAGTAACCTGGGAACTAGAGGTCCCTCCATTAAATAAATGGATTTTTTTGATTCTTTGACATTTTACTGTCAAGCTGTGAAAATCACTGGCTCAGGTATTAACAGAATCAAATATTATGGTTGTATTTAAAAATAGGCAGTGGGATACTTTAGTGAACAGTAAGTCCCCTTTTCCCTCCTTCCACTTTTTTTTTTTGAAGACAATATATGGGCAAACTCATAAGGCAGGGTATTAAAAACTTATCATTTATGGTCACCTCCCACACGTGTTATAGAGTATGAATGTGCTCTCTGAGGGTATTTCTCTACATCTCCTTCCTGAGCCATTGGTCACTACCTCAGCTCACAGGCTGGTCATGATGGATCCAATCTGGAATGATAAATGAGGGGAAATAGAAAATGATAAACACTGTGCTCCAAAACCTGAATCCACCAGAGCTGCTGTTATAAAAAAAAATAACCACAGGCTGCCTAATTACTTTACAACTTCAGGGACACCTGCCAGTTATAATTAAAGAATCAAAGTCTGAATATTCTATAAATCTCAATAAGCAACTAAGGAAAACAGAAGTCAGCAGGAAATAGAAGTTACAGTCTTTCCCAAGAGTTCAATGAAATCCTTCTGTCCGGGCCACTTAATATTATGTACAAACCATAAATCCATAACAAGTATATTACCTGGTGTAAAAAAGCAATATCTCTTTGTCAACATATATTTTAATTCACAGTGTCAGAGATGAGCTATATTTTAGAATGAATTATTAGCCCAGAAAAAAAGAGTTTCTATCTAATTCCCCGCACTGTACCTTACAGGTTTCTTTTAAAACTTGCTATCCTGAGGCAAAATAACAGGTATCCAACTGCATTCCAAATTTCTTTTGTGGGTCTGTACATTCAGGATAAGGAGAGGAATGTCTTTCCTCCCCATTTTGTCTACTTTTATTTAAAAGCAAAGAGCTATTACAAGTTTATTGAAAATATTCTCTTTTTTGTCATTAAAGGTGGATTACTACATTGTGGTAGAGGCTTCCAAGCTTCTATTGGTCTGATCAGTCACAGTGGGACACACTATACTTTGACCTCAAAATAGTGATGTCATTTTAGTCCTCTTCAAGAATGAAGGACAATAACGAACCAGCCTTTGTGTTGGCTTTTAAAAGGGAGATCTTCAAATGCATCCTCATCTTCATTTGGATCAAGTCCCACCACATATTTCCTCACACCTGCTGCTGGCATAGAGTTCCCCAAATCCCAAGATTATTTTCCCAATCCTCAGAGATAGGACCTCAATGAACCTTCTAGCCCAACCCAACCATGAATAAGAATGCAGAATACCTCTACATCATCCTTACCAACTGGCCATTCTTGCCTTTGTCTGAAGAATGCTAGGGAAAAGGAACCTACTACCTCCGAAGATACTCTATTCTGTTTCTGGATAGCACCAATTATTAGAAAGTTGTGTGTGTTTTTTGTTCTTTTCTTTATTTTTTTCTATATGACACCAAGCCAAAATTTGCTTCTTTTCAACTTATTCCCAGGGCTTTTAGTTCTGCCTTTGTGACCAGTAGAAACAGTTTCTTCTCTCACTATTTCAAATACTTGAAGACAGCTACCATGTAACCCCTTGGTCCTCTCTTCTCCAGTCTAGACATTTCCACCTCCTTTGTTTCACTTAATCCTGACGCCCAAATGTAAGAAACCTCTGGAATCTTATGTTAGCATTAGATTCAGTTTATAAGTGTGCCTAGAATGTGGGAATGTCCTGAGGGAACAATTGGGACAGAACAAAGTAAATACTTCCTCAAGGTGTGCTAGCACACCTAACCCAATTTCTATGCACTTCTGTGACTGAGTTTGTGAAACTGTGGTTACTGATACCCTTTATTGATGGTCCTATTTTCCCATCCTGGATTCCTAACTTGTTTATTGACAACTTCTGGCAAGCCTATTTGCCTGGATTCCCAAGCTCATTAGCATCCACAAACCTCTCTGCAGCTTCCTGGCTCCTGAATCTTGGCATTTGTCTTGTGCACCTTGCTCTGCTCACCCAATCCTTATGTGACAAGTTTATTTACCCTACTTTCCAGGTACCTGCTAAAGAACATATTATCAAGATACTTAGCGGTATAGGATATAGAGCTAGATGCTACCTTATAAAACTGCTAGCTGTGATTGATAGTGCATAGGAGATAGAGTCAGGAAAGCCTGAGCTCCATTCTGGCCCTAGAAACTTGACCATTTTTTTGACTGTACTAATCACTTAAAAATCTCTGAGCCCCAGTTTCCTCATCTGTAAAATGTGGGGTGGGGGAAATAATAGAGCACATAATTCACAAGGTTATTATGAGAGTCATACAGCATATCTAGTACTCTGTATACCTTTAAGCTCTATATAAATGTGATCTCTTGTTTAACTTCCATTACTAGTGGGTAATTCTCACCCGTAGTTCTGTGTAGGCTGGAGTGTTGATGAAATACTACAGAAACCCAAACATCAAATGGAATCCAATGACATAAGGCCCTCTAAGTTAACATCTTCATTTTAAAGATAAAGAAACTGAGGCCAGGAGATAATAATTAATTTGATTGTGGTCTTGTGTGTGACAGAAGTAGGATGTGAGCTCTAATACTCTGACTTCTAATCCTATGCTTTTTCTATGGTGCTATTCTGCCCTTAAACTAATAAAGATGCCTTGGTATGATGGAATTATCTTATTTTCTGTGTTACATGTAGGAAAGAATTATAGAAAAGACTGTGTCAAGGAATCCAAATGAGGAGGTCACCCTCATAATAGAAGGAAGAAAAATGAAGTGAAGAGAGGTAAAGTGAAATCAAACAGCAAATTGGGGGCAAAGCTAGGATTCAAATTCAGGTGTCATTTGGCTCCAAATTCAGTGTTCTTCCATGGTACCTTCCAGCCTCTGGAGTTTTAAAATATAATGCTGAGAATAATGATAATAATAATAATTTGTTTATTCCTTGCCATTGCCTTTCCTAGTCCAACAAGTGCAACTTTTAAAAAAATGTAAAGTAGCTCTACCACAATTGTGGAATCTTAATATATTGTTAATTTACATCAGAATGGCACAGTGTAGAAAGCAATGGATTTGTAATTAGAATCCCTGAATTCATATCTCACTTCTATTACTTAATTTGTGTGATCTTGCATGAGTCAATCAATGTCCTTTACTTAATTTGTGTGATCTTGCATGAGTCAATCAATGTCCTGATGCCTCAGTTTCCTCATCTCTAATACCAGAAAGCTAGACTAGATGGCCTCTGCATTCCCCTCCAGCTATAAATCTATGATATTAGGACCCTCTGGTTGGATGCCTGTATTTCTGTAATATTTCAGGAACAGAGGCGTGCAGTGAGAACGATCAGGGTTCAACATGCTACAGAAAAGTGAAATGGAAAGGGTGTTACAAAAGAAATCCATGATCAAGGAAGAAGACAGAACGTCTGTGAGGTGAGTGGGGGTAAGTGATGGACAGCCCTTCCCAACAGCAGCAAAATGTGCTGATAACAACGACACCTACATGGCGCATTCTGTGTGCCAGGAGTTACGCTGAGTGTTGTACAATAATTATCTCATGTGATCTTCATTACGACCCTGGAAGGTAGGTGCTATTATTTTTCCCCATTTTACAGATAAGGAAACCGATGCAGACAGCTTAAGTGACTTGCACAGGGTCACACAGCTGGTAAATGTCTGAGGTCTATTTTGAACTGAGGTCTTCTTAAATCCAGACCTAGCATTCTATCCACTGCACCATCTAGGTGCCCTGATAAGGTATCGAACATGGTATATAGACACGTGGTGAAGTTATGGGGACACAGAGGAGAAAATCCCATGGATGAGAAGACTGTGATGTGAATTGTCCTAGAGACTCCCCAAATTGATGTGTCCATGGGTTCATTTTTAATCAATGGTCATATGTTCTTCAACAAAAACTCAGTTGTCAGTTTAATTAGGAGTTTAATCTTTCTTGACATTTGAGTTGAGCAAGGAGATAACTATCAGAAATAGCAGTGGCAGGATAAATCAGTAAATAATTTCAAATTTAAGCTACCTTCAGTAGCCACTGGAAACTGCCCAGGGGAAAAAAAAAACTTACATTGGCAGTGGTAATATAGGACTCTTATGTGATGCATTAAATATGAATGGACAAGGAGAACAAAAAATTATGTTCATATAGAATAAATACTCAGACAAAAATAAATACTCAGAGACAAAAATGACACCCTTTGTTGGTTAGTGAGACCAAAGAGACATGTACATTTGGTAGGTAGACAAACAGATTACTCTTTTGAAAAGCACTAGATTTATATGGCGATGCAGTCTGGAGTGGTGGATAACCTCAGAACCAGGAGGATCTAAGTTCAATCCCCCCCTCTGACACACACTGTCTGTATGACTCTGGAAGAGTCACCTAATCTCTCAGTTATGTTGGCAGCTCTGTCAGACTATAAATTGATGAGAAGATGGTGACCAGCTTTAGCAGAAGAAGTTTCCTCAGATGGAAGTACTCTGTACTAATGAAATCACAGGTCTTACCCTCAGTAATTCTGGCCTAAAATACCTGTAGATTTTGTTGTTTTGTTTTGGATGATGATCTTATGTTTTTGGTAAATATATTAGGTAGCAAATTCCAATGCTGATCATAGCATGGTGATCTTGAGTTTTCTGCTTTTATAACAATGGCATGCAAGTTCCCACAGTTCATACCAAGTTTGAAGACTTAAAATACAGTCCAGGAAAAAGATTTCACATCTTTCATCTGAGAACCAGACTGCTGGATGAAGATGGTCAGAGGAAAAATACCTGGGGAGGAGTAAAAATGTGAAATCTTTTAAGATATGGGGGGTTGGGGTGGGACTGTGATCTGTACTTTATATACATATGTACAAATGTATATATGTTTATGTATATAGTATATGTTTTATATATATGCATAGATGGAAACATGTATACCCTGTTTTATATATATACACATGTATATATAAATATATGTGCAGATATGTATATATGTGCATATATATATATATACACACACATGTGTACATGTATCCATATAAGGTTAGTAGACAGTAGTTCTTATCCTAGAGAAGTACCACATGGGCCCCCAAAGGAGAGATCATAGACAATGTTGTTCATCCATGACATCCTAGTTGGAGGGAGGGAAATTTAGCCTTCAAGTCAAAGAAGAGAAATTTCTTAGGCATCACTAGCTTTCCATGTTACCTCATAAGTAACCCCAAATTTGAGTGTTTGAGGGCTCAGCCCTCTATCTAAAGCAGGAGAACATTCTTTCTGATCAACATACTTTAGAGAGGAAAGATTGACTGCCCACACCCTGAAGCAAAAGACCAAAGCTATAACATGCAGGACCAAGAAGATGGACCTAAAAACTGTCACCATCAGTTGTTGTTACAGTGATAGTATTGGAACAGAGTTGCCTGTCTAGAACCTCCAAAGTATGCTTCTCTTCTAAATGGAGTCCAGACAACAGGTGGCACTACAAGCTTGTTTACGACCGTACTGGAGCAAGAAATTTGTTGAAATGTCCCATTATTGCATCACTTGCAACCTCAGATTCAACTTTGTTCTGAGGAGAGTTCCAACCACAAGGTAGGCTTGAGTATGGGGTGCTCTAGGAGTATGAAAAAAAAGTTTTGATCAGGGAGGAAAGAAAATTATGTCATTGTCAATGAACTCTATATATTTTCTGCATTTTTATGAGCTTCTGAAAATCTTCTGTATCTTTTCATTTTCTAGAGGATGAAATTAAGACTGAAAAAAATATATATATATATGTATATGCAAATATATGTTCCCCTCAGAGCTTATAGAGGAACTAAGAGATTCCTTTTTGCCCCTATGTGTAGAAACCTAGAATCAAGAGATACTTGGGCATTTCTTAGAGTAAAATCTCTGTGGGGATAATAATGAAAGCATATTGGGAGTCATCTATTCTGATGCCCTCACTTCACAAAGGAAGAAACGAAGTTCAGAGAGGTTAGGTGACTTATTCACAGTCCTTCAGTATTTAGTGACCTGGCCAAAAATGAAACCCAGGTCCTGTGTCCCAAATGAAATTAAATACTTTCTCTGTTACAATATGTGTGTGGCTAGATAGTAGATAGACAGGTTGCATATGTAAGGGGGAAAAAAACTGCCAAAGTGAAACAATTGTTGCTCATCAGTTCCACCGTCAGGAATGGTGGAACAAATTGTCAGAAGTGAATGTTCTGAAATATCATCAGGCTACGGGAAACAATTAGTGAGAGACTTCTCACTAACATGAGGAGACTTGTATAAACTGATATAGAGCAAAGTAAGCAGAATCAAAGGATAATATACACAATGCCAACAGTAGCAGAAATGAAAATAACATTAAAAAACACCTACCAAATTCTGATGCTATGACCAGTCTTCCTTCTCCAGAACAAGAGATGATGCTTAAAAGGGTGGTCAGAGATTGGGGGGCAATGAGGACTACTGATGTGGAACACAGAATATGTTAAGACACATAATCAATTCATTTGCTTAGGTTTACATGAGAAGAGGGTAAAATATGGGCATATGTATGTACAAATGATCCTGGTGTAAAACACCAAAGGCATAAAATAAAACTCTTAACAAAATAAGTGGAATGAGAGAAGCATAAGAATTGTCAACCAAGGTACAAGGGAGTTAGGAGAACACTCGCCTTAATTAAGGAAAGGAGCGTAGATAAGAACGACAGGAGAGAAGAGAGAGAGCAGATGCCCTTCTTTCCTATTCCTTCAATAAGAAGAAATATAAGATCATGACAGTTTGTGATCCCTAGCACATAAACAAGCCAACAAACAAACAAACAAATAAAGGAAAGGGAAAAAATAATTGTTGATTCTCTGATTGCATGCGGTCACCACATCCTCGTACGTATCCCACGCCAGTGACAAAGATTAGGTGATCCCCCTGTGGCTCAGGAGATTTTTAGGGTAAATTGAATGATGGCTGCTTAACTCAGTAGAACAAAGCCCTTTTATTACATGATATCACTAGGCTTTTATGGTGAGCTTTATGAGACCTCCGGTGGTGATTTACAATTACTCTGTGTCACCACCGGGGCACCAGCGTTGCCTTGTTTGGGCTATTAAAGTAACTGCCTCCCGTGCCAATTTGCGAACTGAGACAATGCACAAAGCACCAGGGCTTGGTGCTGTAAAAATAGATGCTCGAGATAATTGGGCAAGGTGGTGTCATGTCACTGGTGTGCAGTTCATTAATTAACTGCTTGAAACTGCTATAAAATAATAGCCATGTCATCAGGATGAAAGTACGAAAAGTGCAAAGAAAATAAAACTGTAGTAAAGAAGAAGGCCGCAGAAGTAGCTCTTATTAAGAAAACTCAAGTGTTTCCTTCCATTTTAGTATCCATTCTTCTTTCCCTGTACTTACAAACTTGGACTTCGGCTTTGGTGGTTGTGCTCGTTAATATTTATTAGTGCCCAGACGTTGGATTCCATTTATATAAGATTCAGACTTTGGATTTTGATGGATTCTATGATAAAAACCGAGTCTGTGTTGCTAGCTACTTCAATAACAACAGAACCTCCTGATTCCTTAGCCCATCATGTAATTAATAATAATGATAATAACTCACATTTATATAGAAATTTAAATTTTCCAAAGCACATATTCATATGTATATATTCATATATATATCGCCTCATTTGATCTTGCACAATCACCACATAAAGTAGGTCTTATTATTATCACCATTTTATAGATGAGGGGATTGGAAATCTAAGGGGTTGTGGTTTGCCCAGAGTCATGCAGCTAATATACTTTTGTGGTGGAATTCCAGGGCAGACCTTCTTGACTCCAAGACCAGAACTCTATTCATGACACTGTGATGCTGTAAGACTCACATTAAAGTCATATCACAAATGCTGTCTTCTTTCTGCTTTCAAATTTCAGCAGCAGCTTGATTCTTGTCAGACTCAGCAATGGATTAAATAAACTTAGGGCCCCTAAATCAGTTGCCTGGCAGCTCACATCTAAACAAAGTTGCAGAACCGAATGTCAAAATGTGATAGACTGAACACCCCTGAATAACAACTCTGGGGGTACTGCACAAATAAGCATTTTCCTCCCTGGCTGTCAGTTCCTACCTGCAATGACCTTACCCTCAAATGCTATGAGATATACTCAGCAACTTCAAAACTCAATTTGGGGAACTCAGTCTGGGATGTCACAGATGAAAAGAGGATGCCGCACTTTTATATACCATGCAATAAGCGGAGGAAACTTTTTTTTTTAAATAACAAATCTAAGTGTGTGGTGAAAATTATTAAGCCAACTTCTTGATGGGGATACCTTTGAGTTTTAATAAAGAAAAGGTCCCATCACAAAGATAATTTTCTCAGAATCGCCATTCTTGCATGTTCAAAGCAATCTAATCCCCTTTATCTGCACAGTTAGCTAAGGAAGACCATGCTGAACAAGGTAACCATTGACTCCAGAGATCCATAATGAGGTCCAAGGTTCCCCCAGTTATTGTTCAAGTGCTCTGACAGGTGAAATATGTCCCTGTCAGTGCATTCTACACCTGACATTTCTCATATTTGATCTTCTAATGGTTATTGCCTATTCTGCTGCTTGTAAAGGTCAGATTCATAAAAAAAGGTTAAGTCACCTCCATGTGAGCCCTCCCTTGGAAACCTTGCTCCAACCAGGGTTCCCTGCAAACCCTAATAATATGGGACCTAATTAAAGACATAGGTATGATGTGCCCTATAGGTTCAGAATCTATAGGTTCTAAGGAGTTAGAAAATGAATTGTAATAAAAAATAGGGGAAAGAAGCTTAGGAAGAAATGCTGGGTTAAAATTCTACCTTTCCCACTCACTATAGATGCAACCCTAGCCAAAATCTCCACCTCAGATATGCCAGCCTTCTCATGCTAGAGACATTTCCAAACCCTATAGCCTATTCCCTGATTGAGGAAGGGACTAGCAACTAGGAGAGAACAAAAAAGGCCTCCTGTAGAAGGTAACAATAAAGCTGAATTTTGAGTGAAACTCAGGATTCTAAGAGGCAGTGGGGTGAGGAAGAAGAGTGTTTCAGGACGGGGACAGGCAGGGGAAAAGACATCCTACAAGCAACTGATGTGGATATGAATTCCTGACTCCAAAGCCTAGTAGACATTCTACTACCACACCTTGTTATGAAGAGTCACAAGAGAAGGCATTTAGACCAGCTTTATGTGGTGTATTCAAGGGTATAAAATATACACTCATACAGATTTTGTATACTTTTGCCTCACATGGAAGGACAAAGAAAGCGGTTTCTAGTATGTCATAACACAGCTCAAGAGAGAAATAAACAGCGACTCAATTATTATCATTTTTTTTGCTGGAAATAAAAAGGCTCCGACATCTCCAAAGCTTCTAAAGACAAGAATGGCAAACTCCAAACAGTATTCATGACCTCTTCAGAAAGTCTTTCTTACGTGAGTTGCATGTACTTCATGAGAAAATAATAGTGTTTGAGGAGGAAACTCTCAGTTGAAAAATTCTTTACTCCTTGTTCTATAGAAGCTTTTGGAAATATTACCTACTTGTTTCTGGGAAGTGGGGTTTCAGATTGATATTTTGGGCATTGTTACAACAATAGGTATATTTTAGGTCTTCTGCTCATCTCTCAGTTTTCATATCTCAGTCCTTTTTACCTTTCAACAGGCTGCACAGGAACCTAAGAGGGAAGTGAATTGAAAGTTCATTAGCAATTTTAGAGGGAATAGGGGCAGCCTAATACCCTTGGGTTCAGAAGAGATAACTGTTGTGGAATTGGACACAAGTCAGTCCCTAGAATGAATCAATTTAACTGAGTAAAAACTGGATGCAGAATAATGAATACTTCCTGATGAAGGCAGTGTTCTAAGTTTATATGAAAGGGGAATAAGGACGGCTGTCAAGTGTCTACACACTAAAGGGTCTATAATGAAGTGATGTCTGGGAATTATGTAGACAAACGAGGATGCGGAGGAGAGAAAGTTGAGTACCTAGAGAAAGGAGGGAATATGCCAGCTATGGGATTAAAAAAAGGCAAGTTCTTCAGCTCCCTCGACTTTAATTTCCTCCATCTGTAAAATAAAGATAATAATAGCACTAGTTAAAAAGAGTCGTTGTGAGGATAACATGTACAATGAGATAACATGTGCACAGTACTTTACAAACTTTAAGGGTGCTAGATAGGATGTCCCAAAAGTTATTAAAACTTTAAACTCTAGTAAGACCTTTGGGATACCCTGCATAAATGCTTATATTTATTATATAATCTAATATCAGATGACATTATATAGTAAATATGCATGATGATGTGCTGTATGTTAAATAGTAATAATTAGGGTAAATGTCAACAAGGACACATGGTCTTGTTCACACTTATCAGGGATTGACAGGGTTGGGTCATACCAAGGTTACTTCATTGATTCATTCATTCATTTACTTAGTCAGTACCTGTGAAAGCCCTGAGCTAGGTTTTGGGTGATATACAAATTAGGTTAAGATGCAGCCCAATAGATAACAAGATGTAAACATCATGGTAGGCATGTGTATATATATATATGCATATATGCACATGTATATATACACATGCATATATAGATACATATATTCATTATATATATAATTTATATATCTATATATGTATATTAAACACTAATTTTATCTGTAACAATATATGTAATTATACATAATTGCATCATCATTTCATTTTGCATTTGTACCCCCAGCACCTAACATAATACTTTGAATGTGACAGATATTTATTAATGCTTATTAACTGATACATTAATGGCTGGAAAGTATCTATGGAACACAAGTACATTGACACTTATCTGTGAAGTATAACTCCCGCAACACCATCTTTTAGGTTCCCATCCTCTGCCCCAACACCACTTCTGCAATGTTAGAGCATGTGGTTGGAACAAAGGGAAAACTCTCCAGATCTAGGGCTGCGTTACTAGGCTGCTGTCTCACTCACCACCAAGTAGAAGGTCTTGGTCATGGGGATCTAGGATCATAATACTTGGTTCTGTTGCAAAGAACTTCTGTTACTAAGACTGTGAGAACAATAATACTAAATGAAGAGTAGACTTAGTCAAAAATTTCATCTTGCCCATTATTTTGTTTCATGCACCAACACATGTGCGAACACACACGCACATGCACACACACACACACACACACACACACACATTGGTAAGATTGTCAACACTCTGTATTAGCGTCATGTAGAAATAGTAATTGCAAAGTACAGTTTTGGGATACCCTGAAGCTGTCTCCAATTATCTCAATAGGGTGTTTCAAAATTCTCAAAGAATTCATAATATCATAAAACTTAGAGCTGGAGGGAACTGTAAAAATGATGTAGTCCAATTCCCTCATTTTCCTGAAAGAAAATTAATTTTTAATTCACTTAAGTTTAAAAAAATATATATATAGTCAACTCTCAGCAGAGGGTTAACCCATGGCTTAAACGGAACAAATTTTCATAGAACAAAAGAAAACTGGAGTTGGAAGGGATGTTAGGGGGCCTGGTCATTGAGGAATCAGCCTCTTTCTCAATATTTTTTCTCATTCCTCTTCTTTTTCGCCACCCCTGAAAATTAGTATAGCCTCAGGCTCTTTCCTTTACCTCCTCTTTGCTTATATTCTGTCCCTTGAAAATTTTATCTATTCTTAGGGTTTCCTCACTCTCCACTATAGAGGAGAATCCTAAATCCAAATCAGCCCTGAGCCTTCTGTTAATCTCCAGCTCCGTGTCTCTATAAGCTGAAAGCACATTTCTATTTGGCTGTTCTATAGGGATCCCAAATTCAGGCTGTTAAAAACTGCCATGTTAAGTTAAGTCAAATTAACAAGCATTTATTAAGTGTTTACTAGTGGTCTGGCACTGTGCTAGAAAAAAAGACAATCCTTTCTCTCAAGAAGCTTGAATTCTAATGGAGGAAAATCGCCTAAAATAAGTAAAGGAAGGGTAAAAAGATGAGGAAGAAGGTGTCCCTGTGTTGGCCTGGCAAATAAAGTAATCCAGAGGGTCATTAATGTAGGCCAGAGAGGAATGAAAGAGTGAACAGGGCTAGCCTGGTCAGAGAAAGAGGGACCAGCAGTAGAGTGATTTTCCAGAGTGAGAAGGCCTCTGGGACATGGTAGAGAAAAAAGTCTGAGGAGTCAAGAATGGAATAAAGAAGAATTATTATATCTTCTTCAAAATCTTACAAAGTCGTCAAGTTGGGAGGAACCTCTGTGGCCAACTAGTCTATCTATACTTGATCCAAATTCCCATTCCACTACAATACCCCAAATGAGTAGCCTTCACTAAAAAACCTCTACTAAGAGGGAAACTTGGACCTCATAAATCAACTCATTCCACTTTTGGATAGCTCTAAATGTTGATTCCTCCTTCTAAAGCCGTTTATTTTTATCAGTGGCACCCAGCATTCACATGGTGTACTGTGAAAACTGTTGTTTTTGGCTCTCGCTTCTGAACCTTTACTTCACTTAACCAGTCAGTGAAAGCTCAGTTAATTCTATTTTCATAATATTGTAGAATCCTGGAAATTTGCAATGGGAAAGGACTTCAGAGTTGCAAATCCCATCTATGATAGTCCCCCAAAGAGGCTGTTCAGTCTCCATTTGAGTAAAGTTCCTCCGTTTTATCCACATGTCCATGTAAAATCTAACTCTCTCAATTTCATACATTGGTCCTACATTGTGTTTCTCTGTGTGAAACCTGTCCCCAAACAGGAAAAGAATGATCACCATTAGCAACAAATATCGATTAAGTGATTCCTGTGTGCCAGACATTATGCTAAGTCAAGAGGATGTAAAGGAAAGGGAAAGTAAATTTAAAAAACAGTTTCTGTCCTCAAGGAGATCGTGTTAAAATGTGGTTTAAAATGCAGAAATAAAGAGGTACATGTCAGGTAAATATGAAGCAGATAAAAGGCATTCTTAGAGAGGAAGGGAATAGCAAAGGACTAGGGGAAAAAGCGAAGAGGAAGGAAAGACTTCTTGCAAAAGGTGGCATTTAAGCTCTCTTGAAGATGCCAGGAAAACAGGCAACAAAGGTTAGGGGAGGGAGCATTTCTGACTTAAGGGACAACATCTAATGATAATACACAGAGTAAGAAGATGATGGATCCTTCTTCTATATGAAAAACTTTATGCTATAGATTAAAGTTGTAAGTATAAACAAAAATTTCAAATGATTTTAAATGATTTTTTTTTGCTTTTCCATTGTATCAACAATGCAGCATTCACAATGCCTACAGTAACTATAAATATGCTGATATGGTTTTTAATCACAAAATGTAACAGACTCTCTACATAGAGGACATAGCTAGGACATTTATTCAAATACCAGAAAACTGAGTCCCAAAACCAGAAAGTCAAAACCATCTTAGTAGCCATGGAGTTGGCACACATAGTTAATGCAGTAAACACTCACATTCTCAAGCCTTCAGAACAGGCTACCTCAGGCAAAGATCTTCCTCTCCTCACCCACGGTAATTGCTCAGCCTCCATGCAAATTGCTCCCAGCCTCCCATAGTTCCCATCCCTGTCAGTCCTCAGCAGGAGTCCTTAGCAGAAGTTCTGGCTGGTTCAAAAAAAAGGAGTTCTCACCATTGCCACCACTTCTAGTCACATGCTGGTTCCAGCCCAGCTCCTACTCCACTCTAGCTCTTTCCTACTCCACCCTTTCCTGCTATGTCAGCAAGTTCAAGGAGCATGGAAGATCTTCAAATCCCATTACCATTACATTCATCCCCAAGATCTTTCACGTCCCTTACTTGGAAAAAATACATTAACAATACATTTCATTACATAGGTTAATAGGAGTTTTAGGAGTAACTGGTGTCAACAGAATTTTACAACAATATAACAAGGATAGCACACAATAAAAACAGAAAACAGTACTTTAGAATGGGGCTTGAGCACAAGCTCCCTATCATCCCTCCCAAATAAATGGGATCCCAAAATCTTGGGGTAAGGGATGAAGATATCTTCTTCCATTGCTACTAGGTGCTGAAATTGGACATTGAGCTGTCCCTGTCCTAAGGGATCCCATTTGAGAGGTCAGTTCTTTACCCAGCATTTGGAATGTGCTTGATTCCAGGTCCAGGGGTGACACGTCATATTTGTGGACAGGGGGTGACATCCAGCTTAAGTTATCAGGCATCTACAGGTGGAGGGTACCAAGCATGCGGAAACAAATATAGCAAACAAGGTGAACAGACAAAAAGCCAAGAAGAAACAAGGAGACGATAACCAGAAACAAGATAGATATAGGATCAGCCATGCTACTGGAGTCCATGAGACCACAATGTAATGGCTATGGGAATCTGAAGATCTTCCCTGCCCCTTTGCCCCTTGATAGGCTTAAGTGACTCTGAGAATCTTCCCTTATTTGCAAATATACTCTGCCTCCTAATAGGCTGAATGTGGTCACGTGGCGCCTGTGGCAGGAGGCTTGTTTTTCAAGAATGTACACACCTTGTTGCTTTGTGATTGGGCAGTCTTTCAGGAGAGTTGTGACATTCTCTGAGCCAGGTGAAGGCTATATATTCCCTGATGTGAGGTTTTACTTTGGGGCTCACTTTGGAAAGAGTTGTGTGATTTGTCCAGATGAGAGTCTGGGCATCCATTGAGCCCCCTGGCTTTGAAAACCCCAATGTTGGTGCTTCCCTCTCTGGTAACTAACTAGGTGTGGATGTAATGGTCAGACAGCTGGAAGCCCTGTATGCTGAATTGTGTTATTTTCTGTTGTAACTTCTGTTTGTATTCGCCGAAGGTCAGGGTGCTGACTTTTCCCCCTGAACTAGGTAAATGATATATGTTTGATTGATTAAAGTAAGATTGTTAACCCATTTTGAGTTGCTTTACTTTTAGATCTAAGAACCTGTGTTAGCAGCCATCCTGGGTATGCCAGAGTACTTGCTGCTACACCCATATACAGTGGGACTCGATGAACAAGAATCCCATCATCTAATTTATATTTTGCCTTATGGCTTAACTATCCTATGTACACAGTAGGAAATCAGTAAATACTTCTTGAATCAAGTAATTAACAAACACATTATAATGTGATAGCATACCAGATTCTGTGATGGGAAATAATGGTCTGTTATATCTCACAATAAATTCAAGGAAAAAAATGCATTCACAAGCGCATGTCCATGTGTTCACACAAATACACATGTACTCACATAGTATTATGGTAATTTTCCATCCTTTTTGGATAACTCCTCAATGAAAATATATACAAAACAGACCATCACTTAAAAAATAACCCACTCGCCAATACTGGTTTCCCCCAATACAACTCGATAAATAGAAAATAGAAAATAGAAAATATTTCATCACTGAGACATTTGGCTTAGACCAGCGGTTCTGAACCTATGGGTCGTGACCCCCTTTCACAGGGATTGCCTAAGACCATCGGAAAACACATATTTCCGATAATCTTAGGAACCAAGACACCACTCCTCTATCAGTCCTCCAGGCGGGTCCGCCCACATGCAGATATGCCCACATACGAGTATTAAAGGATAGCGGCATTAGGAAGGTTGAGAACCACTGGCTTAGACAATGCAAGGTTGAAATGAATAGAAAATGAACTAAATCCTGTGGTTTCTTTTTTTTTTAATGAATTTTTATTTTTCCCATGTCCAGTATAACTCAATGAACAAGGACCACGCCACCTAATTTTTCCGTACCTCACCATAGGGCCTAACTATCATGTGCACATAGCAGGGAATTATTAAATTCTTCTTAAATCAAGTAGTTATTTTTTAAAGCATTTATTAAGGGCCTGCAATGTTCCAGGCCATATATTGGGAATGGGACCTGTGAAGAAAAAATGAAACAGTCCCTACCCTCAAGGAGAAAATGCTATATATGCACATATAGATAGATAGATAGATAGATAGATAGATAGATAGATAGATAGATAAATAGATATGCATAATCTATATAAAATAAGTACAAGGATTTTGCGGGATAGGAGAGGGAGGCACTGTCAGCTGGTAAGGGTGGGGGGTCATGGATTAAGGCTACATATAGAAGTTGATGCTTGAGCTTATGGAATCTGCATGTGATCAGGAATGGCCTCAGGTAGAAACTAGGAATTCTGAGAGATGGAGGTTAAGAATGAGTATATCCAGGGCATGGAGAACAGCCAGCAAAGAAGAGAAGTATAATTCTTTTTTGTGAAGACATATAAAAGAACTTGTTTATCTGAGTTATAGAATGTGTGAAAAGTTGTAATGTAGCATAAAACTTGAAGCTTATGAATGAATTCCTACTGAGTCCATAAGAAGATGACTATATCAGACACCAGAACAGTTTTGCCCAGTGAAGTAGGACTTTGAAGAAAACCATTCTTTTATTGGAACCAATGGGATTTCATTTTTGACACATTCTGCTTAGATGATGCACATAAGTTCTCAAAATCTTCCATGTAACAAATGATGGAATGGAAATATCCAGATATTGAGAACATTCTCTCACCTTCGGGTCATAGATTTATAGCTCGGAGAGGGATCTTAGAGGACACTGAATCCTGCCCTTTTGTTTTAAGCGTGGCCAACCTTTCTCTGATGCTAAGGATGCTTAAGTGTCTTGCCTTAGATCAATCACACAGTGATTAAGTATGTGAGTCAAGATTTGAATTCAGGTCTCCTTGACTCCAAGCCAAGCACTTTACCCATTGTGCCACCTAGCTGCCTATATAGACCAGCCTTCTAGATAACCCTTTAGAAGATTGGTGTCCCCATGGTTAAGAAGGAATCCAATTCTAGACTGTTGTCCCAAAAAATTCATTCTTTATATTCCAGGCCAAATGGAAAGGCCTATAGTCTAAAATAGTTTCTTACTCTTGCAACGAAAACAGAGATATTGGACAAAATTATATATTTAATCCCATTAATTCAATGGCTAGCCAATGACTAGAACTCACCAATCTCTATCACTGAAGCAATTTGCAAAAATTATACTGTCAGCTTCCTTTTTTTTTTTTCAAATATCATTTATGAATTTACCCTTCACAATGTACTTCAAGCTTGGCACTGAGCTCACAAAACCCTTTGCCTCTGGCCTGAAAGAATATGATTCCTTGTTGGCCAGAAATGGTAATTCTGTAGATTTAATTAACAATCTTTTAGCACTGCGTTCTGCATTCTCTACATCAAATTTAAGTACATAGACTGAAATAACAGCTAATGTTCATTGTTGCATGCTAGAGACAGTAGATGAGTTCTTAGTAAATAATAAAACTGAACTATAATGGTGCACGGTAACTTCCCTTGTAGTCAAATCATTCATTAGTAATTTAGCATCATTAAGGAAATAAATATCTCTACTGAGAAAATAATTTAAATGTAAACAAATTCAAATTGAATTTATAAATACAGTCAGCAAAAGGCAAACCAGTCATTTTTGCTTGCTACAAAGAGTAGAAACTGTAATATCTGCTTATGGGTGAAATTCTAGAATAGTAAGGGGTAATAATTTGAGAGTTATATGTGGCCAGGATCCACTAATATTCCATACAAAGGTAAATGAATTGGTTACATTCCTTTTCAATAACTATGAAGTCTCTGAATTCTATTGAAATTTACATTTAAGAGTATAATGCTGGAAATGATGGCAAGGTAATATAACATGGTCAGCTTTAAAAGTCTCAGAATCTCACAAAAAGAAAGGACTTCAATTTGTACCTATTTTCACTAAAATGGTACTGATATCCAGTCCATTTCTCATATGTTTTATGAATCTCTGTCATTGTGTACATTGATACAGTATAGGTTCTCAATTTAAATATTAAAAAGCTATTCCAAAGTTAAAGTTACTTCTGTTACATTGTTAGTTTTCCAACATACTTCTCTATTTTTTTCCCCCATGATACTAGAGAAGTAATAGAAAACATTGATTTCTCTGGTTTATTATTTGTTTTCTCTTTCTGGTCAGAAATATTGTGAAGGTTGAAAAAATTCTTAATATTGGAATTTCCTGCCTTGTGAATTTTTCATACTATAGCTGCTTTAAATTAATCAAGAGAAAGGGGGAGAGAGAAAGAGACAGAAAGAGTGAGAGAGAAAAAATGGGAGGGAGGGAAGAAGACAGAGAAAGAGAGAGAGAGAGAGAGAGAGAGAGAGAGAGAGAGAATGAGAATGAGAATCTCATTGAAAATCACCCATTATCATTCTGCCTTAACTAAGGAGATTATGGAACTTTTTAACTAATGCTGAACACAACTCCTTAAAAAGGTGCCCAAGCTTAACTATCTCATTCGGTAAATATGCAAGGGGCTTTGACAATAATTGGATGTCCTTAATACCCATATGGAGTCAAATGTGGCACAAAGGAAATGGATTGTAAATTTTGGCAACCAAGCTGAACTGTACTTCCATATGTGCTTTCCCAACCACTGGGCTTGGAATTCTAACTGTTATTACAAACAATTTTTGCTAATTAGTAGCATCTTCATTTTTCACCTTCACAAGTAAAGTTACAAGGAGCCCAGAGCTTTCCTTGCTTATCTGAGATTCCCACTTGGCAGGCAATGTAAAAACTAACTCCCAAAGTGCTGTCATATGCCTGGAGTCTAGAACTTGGCAAGGCTGCTAGCTCTGACCTCAGGGAATTTCATGTGTAACTCTTCCTCTTTTTTACCTCTGAGGGTTCTCTCTAAATTGAAAGAGAGAAAGAGAAATAGCTGTGAACAAAGGCTCAGCAAGCCAGTTTTATTTTAAGTGGTGCGCAGTAATGGTTCTTTGAAGGACCAAACAGCTTCGACACAGTTTCAGATAATTACTCTTTACAAAACAATTCAGGAAGAACGAGGCCAATTAGTTTACCCAGTAAAAGGTGCCTGAACAGCACAACAAACGTTCATCAAACTTAACATGAACACAGACGTTCCTACAGGCATCATGTGGATCAAAGAGAAAGAAAACCGTTCACCAGTGAGCCATTTCCACATTCTGATGAGGTATCAATTCATTTAAGGTCATGGCTTTATAGGACCCCAGATCTTGAGCTGGACGTGATGTCAGAGGTCTTACTTTCAAATTTTAGAGATGGGAAAATAGAGACCTAGGGAGATAAAATGGAGTGGAGGTTGACAGCATATTGCAGGGTTGTATCAGCAATGCAGTATTCACAATGCCTACAGTAACTATAAATATGCTGATATAGTTATTAATCACAAAATGGAACAGGCTCTCTACATAAGAAATATAGATAGTGCATTCATTTAAATACCAGAAGACTGAGTC
>CM053586.1:323799983-323836634 GCA_028646515.1 Pseudochirops corinnae
ATATAGATATACACACTCATACATATGTATCTTCATACATATATGCACACATTCATATATAGGGAAACATTTATGTGTACATACATATTCAAATGGGCTTATAGAAGTGGCTTTACACTAAGTGAGTAAATGTTAGCTCCTTCAGGGCAGGGACTTGTTTTGGTTTTGTCTTTGCATCTTCAGCCAATCTCATAGTATGTAATACATAGTGATTGCATAAAAGATAAATGGTTTGGGGACTGGTATGGTGAAATGAGAAAATTATCTGATGTATGTGATATAATCTACTCTTAGGTTTTTACCCAAGCTACTAGGCCCAAAATATCCCTTTTAGCTTGGTTTAGTGGGCTAGTAGTCGTGATTCCCCAATATATTTTGTGTGTAGAACTAGTCTTTAAAATCCCAGTATTATTACCCAGAGCACACTTTACCTCTAGCTCTTCTTTGGAGGCAGGAAGTTTTCTCTAGTTCCCCTCATCCACATGCTATAGACAATCTCAGGGCCAAATTAGCATAATGGAGTTGAGTTCTACCAGTGTTTTGGTTCAAGGGATGACAAGGTGTGCCACATATCCCGCCTCAATCTGACATGCCCTCCCTATGCCTGTTTCACTGAAAATTCAGCGTCTGGCTCCCATGTCAACAGCTAGCCGGGTAATGAAATACATACTGATTCCTATTAAAATGAGGGCAGACAGCAAGAAAGATTTCAAAGCAAGTTTATTATTTATCTTACATTAAAACTATCATGAAATTGGAGCCGTGACATGATTCAATTTTGGCTTTGCTTAGAACTATTGATCCTGGCTTCAGCACAAAGCAGTTGTTTTGGGCTAAAGCTCTCCACTGAAAATCAATTTGCTTAAAATGCTTCCTTTTCTACATAATAGCTTACTCATGGCGGGGTTGACTCTCTGCATGTGAATAACACCGTTGCTTCCTTCTTGCCAGTCCCAAGAAGCACTATGTAAATTATAATTGGAATATGATGGCAAAAAACCTGGAGGCCATCATCCTTCCACAAGATAATTGAATGCCAATAAGGATCTAGGAATAACATTTAAAGCTGCACCAACAATTGAGTAGAAATGGTGGAGAATTTAACTTTTTATTTTATTTTTTTAGTGTTCTAATATATATTCTAGTGTTTGAAGGGAGGTCAAGTCTATGGACTAATATAATATAAACTATAAATTGGAGGCTTTAAATATTGGAAAAGTTTTGGAGCTGGGAGTTAGGACACCAAGATTCTAAATCCTGGTAGCACCAAGAAGGGTTGTAATTCTTGTACCAAGGAAGTTCAAGGAAAATGGTAGACCTTGAGCTTTTGCACATTCCTCATAAGCCAATAGAATTGTATCAATATGAGTCTAGGAATAATCTCGTACAATGCTAAAGGCTAGAAGGAGACCATGAAGTCTTGTGTGGGGACCATGGTTACTGTGGAGAGGAAGTATATCCCACTCAGAGGGGAGGAAACTACTCCCTGTGACATCAGCACCCTAGGGTAAACTTCAAAGCCATCTGTGTGGACACTGTGGTATTTTACAAAGAGCACTGCACTTGAAGTCAGAGCATTTAAGGTTGATTCCTCACTGTTCCACTTACTACCTATGTGACCTTGGTCAATTCACTTCATCTTTCATTTGGAAGGCTCATACTAGTGACCTCTGAGGTCCCTTTGGGCTCTAAATCTTCAGGCTGTTTGGATGGCCTTGGGCAAATTACTTAACCTCTTGCTCTTAGTTTTCTCATCTCTTAAAGGAAGGATTTGGATGACATCATCCTGAAGGTCTCCTCCAGCTTTAAACAGATATCACTTTGCCTTATGAAGCCATTTGCCATTCATTTCTATAAAACAGAAGGAACTGAAGGGAAATGATAGCTATGTACTTCTAGTCAACAGGGTTATCCAAGGTGAGAAAGCAGAGAAGGTTGTAGACCATCTAAACAAATTAACCTATGAGAAAACATTTTGGTGCATACTCAATTTCTCTATCACCTGAAGCCCAAACAGGTACAATACTTTAAGAGAGAAAATACAAAGGCATTCCTGCTAATAAAACCTACAAACCAAGCAGCAAGAACCTTAATGGAGGTATTGGCCATAATTTCCAATGAATAACAACATGAAATGAAATGGGGGTTCTCTTGCATAATAGGATTACTTCACTAATGAATTCTATAACCCAGTTAATAGGGATATGCCTAATGAAGTCAACCTGTGTGTTATGGGGCACCTAGAAGATCACAATCTATTCTATACTTTATTTCTCTCCCAAGTCTTAAGAGAGAGAGAGAGAGTGAGGAGTCAGGTCAGCCTGGAGTTGATTTTGTGTGTTTCTGGGTAAGTCACCGAACCACTTGGTATCCTAGGTACTTCTGTAATGCTGTGAGTAAGTAGAACAGGGCATGACATTGTTTGAGTGTGTCTCCGTCAAGATCTCCCTAAACTGATGAAATCACAGGTCTGGACAAAGCTCTGAGCAAAAAATTGATATTTAAAAGAAAGGCACCAACTGAATCTCCCAGAAATTACTGCATACACTGGGTTAAGGATGCATTGTCCAAATTCCTCCTTCTGAACCTGGTACTGGATCTGAAATATTTAATTTATTAGCTGGATTATATCCTAACTTTATAGGAGAGAACATAGATTCTAGGCACAGATGCAAAATATATTTCTTAATACCATGCACTGAGTGTTATATTATGCCTATGATCTGTTCCCATTCAATTTCCTCAAAGCCAATTTTAAAATCATTTTCCCATAAAGATTTAATTGGGAGTGTCTCCTCACTACAGATCTAATTATTCCCTACTATACCATGAACACCACATACTTCCGGCCTCTTTTACCCTAAAGGATTTCAATTAATTCTAGCTATTGTGAAACATTAGGAAAGTAATTCCTAACTCATTGTATGATGTGCCTAATTTGTATATATCTAAGGAAATGTGATCTAACAACATCATATTTTTCCAGAGGCCAGATAAAGGGCATAAATATGTTACTGAAAGACAAATCTAGGATGATTAAAATTTTTATTTTCTCTGAAGCATCATTTCTTTTAAAAATAGTAGAAAGTAGTACATCTCTAAATATGTGTTGAGGTGGGGGAGAGGAAGGATCTTAAATCTACCAAATAGGTTTGAACTAGATTTGATGAGAGACCTGGTAGGAATACATCTTTTGGGCTCGAATATCTAGTGCAGTAACAGAATCGTGGAATGTTTGAGCAAGGTAAATGGTAAGTTTTTGTTGTTGTTCAATTGTTTCTGAGTCTTCAAGACCCCATTTTGGGGTTTTCTTGGTGGAGAGACTGGAATGTCAGCCATTTCCTTCTTCAGCTCATTTTACACATCAGGAAACTGAGGCAGACAGGATTTAGTGATTTGTCCAGTGTCACACAAACTCATAAATTTTTGAGGCCAGATTTGACCTCAGGAAGATGAGTCTTCCTGACTCTAGGCCTGGCATTCTATCCACTATGCCACCCAGCTGCCCAAGTAATAGATTGAGGCAGTAGTAAATAAGATGGTATGTTTGGGGTCAGGAAGACCTGAATTTAAATCCCATCTTACTCCCTCTGTGACTTTGGGCAAATCACTTAATCTCTTTCAACCTAAGATACCTTACCTGTGAGACAGAAATAATTATAATAATGGCAGTACCTACCTCACCAGAGCTGTTGAGAGTCTGAAATGAGGTAATGTAGGTAAAGGACTTTGGAAACCTGTAAATTCTCTATAAATGCCAGTTATAATTAATGTGAGGAAGCAGCATTTTGTTATCTTAACTTGCATTTTTTGCCTAAATAAATCAATATGGAGAGAAATTAATCCATTCTAATGGTCAGTGTATTTAATTTAATTGACTGCTTACTGGTATCCTTTGCATGTGTAAATGTAATTGCATAGCCACAGAATCAGGAGGCAGGAGAAGATTAGGGAAAGCCTGATTCATTTTCTTCCCCAACTTTGAGGTTGACTCCCACCTGAATGAAGTTGGTAATGCCTCTGATTTTAAAAGCCCTACAGAAAAAGCTGTCCTACCTGTCTTAAGCGTCTGATCTCAAGTGGAACAGAGAGAGCTGCACAGGGGGTAATTGTTACCCAATATTCCTCCGTCCCAGGAGGTTAGTTCAGTTTAAAAGTGACATTGGCTAAGTAGCCACTGTGAGAACCCCAAGTGATTGGCCTCATTTGGGATGCTGCAAGTGATTTCAAGTGAAAATTCCTCTTGTGTTACAGACATTCTTCCATGTTTACATCTATGATTCCATTATTCTATATCTCACATAATCAGAGTTTCTATTTTTCTATCACATGGAGGTTTACAGAGGCCTCTTCTCCAAACAACCTGAGAGGGAAGCAATACACATGTTATCCCCATGTTACAGATGCAGAAACAGGTTTAGAGAAGTTAAGGAGCTTACCTATAAACATCAAAGCCAAGATTCAAGCCCAGACTTCTCAACTCCAGGTCTAGTATTCTTTCATCAATGCATGAGTTCTGGAGTCAGATGACCTGGGTTCAAATCCTACCTCCAACTTTCCCTGTGTGATCTTGGACAAGTCAACGTCTCTGTTTCTCCATTTCTTCATCTGTAAAATCATGGCAGTTGGGCTATATAGCTTCTGAGTTCCCTTCTTGTTCTAAAGCCATGAGCATATATAATCCAGTACCCCACCATTTCATTATCCATTTGTTCCTCTGCTCCAGTGATGTTGTCCTTAATTCCTTGATGTTTTGTTTATTCAAACAGGCCAGCGATTCACTGTGGAACTAAATCAGTCTCTCTGGGTGGGGATCATACGCTCATAGATTTGGATCTGGAAGGGACCTTACAATTCATCTCCCTAATCTCTGCTCAGTATTGACTAGCAGTCCCCCAAGTGGCCATTCATTCCCACATTAAACAATGCATCCTGGCAGGAAAGTCTTAGAGCTCACCAGACTCTCCTGATGTAATTAAAAAGCATTCCAATTTTTCTTTTTCTCGGTTGATATAGAGAACAGCTGGTCCTCATCCCCTGTAAAATAACTCTTAATATACTAGTAGACCATTACTAAGGATGTGAAGTCAGATGTACACAAAATATCACATTCAGTCTTACGTTATTTTGACTTGGATCCAAAAACAGTTGGAAGCCTGTCTTGCTCTCAGTGATCTCCAAGGAAAGAGATTCCACTACAGCCCATGTTTTAGAATCCTTGCATTTAGGAAGTTTTAACTTACATGTAACTCATATCCCCTCTCCTGCAATTTAAGCCTATTCCCTCCTTTTGTCCTCAGTAGGTAAGGACAGCTATGAATTGTTCAGAGAGAATTTTTTTTAATATTTAAATTAATAAATTAAATAAATAAATTAAATTAAAAATTTAAATAAATTCTTCCTTCACATTAATTAGAAATTCTTTTTCTCCTACATTTTCTCCAAAATACTTTAGTCTTCTTGAAATTTGTCTCTTTGTAAATAGTTACAAAAATTCACTTACACGTGACCAGTGTATAAATATTTGCCCATTTAACAGATTCAGTCCAAATAAATAATTTCACCATTTACCATCATAATATGTAACTAGCTGTTGCTATCTACTTGGAAGTGCCTTTATACACAGCCCTGCTGAATACTATGTCATATACATTTTATTTTGCATAATTCTTAATAGTAATAATTATTCCAAATGCTTCCCTACTCTCATTCTTATTGCCTTATAACATTTTAGTATTATTTTGAAATGTATTATTAGTTTGACTCATTCTATGCTGTCATCAAAAAAATACTCCTGTGTAAATTGGAAGGCTTTTCCTTTGGAATAAATTATTCACATATTGGAGAATGTTCTTCCTATGTTTAATTCGAGGAACAGTGTGGTGTGGTGGATAGACAGTCAACCTTAGAGTCAGAAAGCCTTCGATCCAAACCTTTGAAATATACTAACTGTGTAATCATACATAGGTCACTAAAGTTCTCAGTTCTCCAGGAAACTCCGAGATTATAAATTACAGAGGAGTTGTTGATATATTTCAGTGTATCGAGTTTCCATACTGGGAGTTGTCCACTCCAATGAAATCAGAGGTCTAGACCACTGCCCAGAGGTGTGCTGGTAAATGTTTAACAGCTGGCTTTTTTGGGGAGGGAGGGCATGCCACCATCATTCTTTTAAGTTTAAATTGCATCATTAACATTTTCTCCCTCACTCTCAAGTCTACACAATCAACAGATCAAGCAAACAAGCAAGTAAGCTCTGATTTCGTTTCCAAGGTATAAATGTTTGCACTAAAAACTTAGCAATTGACTCAGGTGAGTAGTTAGAGCGCATTATGGCTTACCTTTGCTACTACCTAAGAAATGACTGTCCCCTAAGGTTACAGGCATTCTCTCAGTTCCAGTAGTTTTATACAGGTCTCAGAGGTTGTAACCAAATCCCTCAATCAATCTGAACAGATTTCCACTGGTATATAAGAAGGTATCGGTGCCTTATTCACATCTATAGCAAGTGATATATGTTCTGATAAAAGTATCCAGGTAAGTAGTCTGCTCCAGATGTGTTTGTGTTAGGGAGAAACGCCCTGAGGTGATTATGACCCCACCTTTAGAGGGTTTTGCATTGTTGAAATTCATTTTTGTTATCCTGTGGATTGTATTGTAATTACATTATATTTGGCCTACTATCTCTTGGTAGGAAGGGAGATGGGGAGGAAAGGTAAGGACATCAGTGAGGACTGGGGACTGGGAAAAGATTCTAGGTTGTAATGTTTTTTGCCACATGATCAAAAGATGAAAGTTAATAGCAATAAGGATAAATCTAAAGTCTCACACAGATTCAAAAGTAAACAAATGCAAGATGGAGAGGTGTGGCTGAAGAGGCATTCATCTGCAAATGAATCAACAACCTTGTAATATGCCAACCAAGAACACTCATGAAAACTGAAGCTGCACCGAGCAGCAGAGCGTCTCAGACCAGAGAGGTCCAGAGGCGGAAGTTTCACTTCACCCCTAATCAGACCTCAGCTAGAATATTGTGTTCGGTTTCACGTACTCCCATTCAGAAAAGGCCTCAAAAAGATGGCTGTCATCCAGAGAAGGGCGGCTCAGATGGTGCTGGTTCTTGAAAACATGTACATGTAAATGTATGGAAAGAGCTAGAGATGTTGAGCCTGGAGAAAATGTGTGGTGGTGGGATATGTGATAGGTGTGTTCAGCCCCTTTATAGACTGTAACATGGAAGAGGGAATACAATTTGTTCTCCTTGGCCTGAGCAGGTAGAATCAAGAGCAAAAGGGGCAGAAGATAGAGATAATTTTAGGCTTCCTCTAAGGAAGAACTTTGCCAAAATTAAAGCTATACCAAAATGGAACAGACTGACTGGGGAGATAGAAGGTTCATCTTAATGAGAACCCTTTTACCAAATTCTGCAGAGGGATTTTGGGTTCATGTATGGGTCGTAGCACATTAAAATTCACAGAGGACTCTTCAAAATACTGAAATTCTGTGATTCAATGAAGCCGTGTTTGATGTTCCTGATCTCTGCTGTGTCAATAATTCAGAGAATTCAAATGTTTTGAGTTGGAAGGAACTTCAGAGGCTACCTTCTCCAGTCTTAACGTCATGAATGAGGGCATTGAAACAGAGAGATTAAATATCTTGCCCAATTTGTGGCAGAGCCTAGAATTGTCCCTCTGATTCTTAGTCCTGAGCCCTTTCCATAATGGACTACATAGTTTATTATTATTTATTTATATTATTATGTTATATATTATTTATGTATCATTTACATATTATTTATATATTATGTTATACATATATATCATATATATTTATTTGTTATTTTTTCCAGTTATCAGATACTTATTTTTCCTTCTCCTTCCCATCTCCCGCAACTCCACTGAAGGGGGAAATAAACCCTTTTAATGAATAAGCATAGTCAAGAAAAATAAATTCATATATTGCCTTTGTCCATAAATATGTGTCTCATTTAAATAGTGGAAGAGTTGTAGAGCCCTGTCCATCAGTAAGTAAAACATTTATTTAATACCTACTATGTGCCAGGAACTCTTCTAAGTTGGGGGTACAAAAAAGGTTCAAAGATAGTCCCTGCCCACAAGGAGCTCATGATCTAATGGGGTAGACAACAAACAAAAATGTCCTAACAAGAAATATATAGGATAAATAGGAAATAATTAATAAGGGACGGGAATTAAGAGGAGTTAGGGAAGCTTCCAGCAAAAAAATAAGAAGGGGGGGGAGGTTAGCTGAGATTTAAAGAAAGCCAGGGAAGTCATTGGTGGAATTGAAGAAGAATAGTATCCCAGGCTTAGAGGAGAGCCAGAGAAAACTCCCAGAGCCTAGAGATGGAACATCTTGTTTGTGGAACAAACAATGTCACTGGAACATGTCACATGGATGTTACATGTATCACATGAATGGGAGTAAGATGTTAGAAGACTGGAAAGGTAGGAAGAGACTAAGTCAGTAAGGGATTTACATGCCCAACAGGGGATTTTTTAATTTGATCCTGGAGGGAATAGGAAGCACCAGAATGTATTGAATAAGGTGATACCTGCTTGTTAGGAAAATCACTTTAGTGATTGAATGGAGAATGGACTGAAGTGGAGAGAGGTCTGTGGCAGGTAGAACCACCAGCAGGGTTATTACAGTAGTCAGAAAGTGAGACGAGGATGGCCTGTACCAGAGTGGTGGCCATGCTGGAGGAGAGAAGGGGGTGTATCTGACATGACATCAAGGCAAAGACAGCAGACCTTGGCAACAGATTGCATATGGCTGGGGGGGGCGGGGAGGGAGGGGAGAAGAGCAGGGAGAGGGAGCAGAGATTGAAAGACAGTGAGGAGTTAAGCATGAATGAGGAACCTGGACCTGGAACCAGGAATGCCTGGGTTCAAATGCTGCGAGAGATGTTTCCAAGCTACATGATCCTAGGTGAGGCATTTAATTTCTCTGACTCATTTTCCTCATCTGTAAAAGGCAGGGGGTGGGTTTGAAGTCAGTTCACGTCCTGTCTTACACTAGGTTTATGATCCCATCATCTGTGCCTAATACTACAGTTAGTGGTGCATAATTTGAGCTAGCTCTATTCTTGACTAACCAAAGGCTCCTTTGTCAGATAGACGCTGACCCTCCAGACACTTTTAAAAATGCTATCTGGGCAGGCCAGTTGAATAATCTTTACTCACAGTCCTCTATGGGTCTCTCTTTATGCTAAATGTAAAGACTATCTCAGTTGAGTTAACAGTTCCTATAACTGCCAGCATCTACTTTGTTGTATTTTCCAAGAAAGGTTCTAAATCGGATGATGTCATATTTTCAGGCCACACACGTAGACTTCACTAATTGCAACATTTACTGGACCAATTTGCATTTCTAATTTTTCATAAAATACCAGGAACCATTCTTAGGACTTAGCAGCACCTCCTGTTATAGCCTAGCGTTTGTATGGCTGCTCTTCCTCTATCCTTCCCACCCTATCCACCCCCAACAGTTTTAGAATTGTTAATCATTTAATAAGAGCATCTATTTCCGTAAGAACAAGTGAATTATTTTTAACCCTCTTATTCTTTTTTTTTAAATATTGTTGAATAACTCTCCACAAAATAAAATCACAACAAGGCTTCTTACCTTATTTTAGACATGAAAAATAGGCATAGTCTAATCCTGGCTCCACCAATAGTTACCTGTGGCACCTTGGTCAAGTCACTTCCTCT
Organism: Pseudochirops corinnae; assembly: GCA_028646515.1. Classification (NCBI taxonomy): domain Eukaryota; kingdom Metazoa; phylum Chordata; class Mammalia; order Diprotodontia; family Pseudocheiridae; genus Pseudochirops; species Pseudochirops corinnae. The sequence goes on from CM053586.1 coordinate 323,809,715, forward strand.
CACTGATCCTTAGTTTCCTCATTCTAAAAGAGAGTTGAGCTAGATTATCTCTAACCTGTCTTCTAGTTCTAAGTTCCATGGTCAAGAAATCCCAGAAATTCTAAATATATTGGTCATTGGAATTCATTTATCCCAATCTCTACCCCAGAAAGAATTCCCACTGTGATATAATTTACAAGTGGTTCCCTTGCTTCTGCTTGAATATTTCAAATGATTAGCTCATTTCCTTCTAAGGTAACTCATTTCATCTTTGAATAGCTCTGGTTTTCAGGAAGGGTATTGTTATGGTTGTGCTTTTGGCTTTCTTGTTTGGTTACATCAGACCTAAATACCCTAAATACTAAATGCTAACCCTAAATGCCCTTTGCAGTTTCTTTCTGTTTCTCCTAATTCTATCCTCTGGGGCCAATCAGAACTTGTCTAATCCCTCTTGTAGAGGTTGTTGCTATTCAGTCCTGTCTGACTCTTCCTGACCCCATTTGGGGTTTCCTTGGCAAAGATAGTAGAGTGATTGTTTTAGAGATGAGGAAACTGAGGTAAACGGGTTAAGTGACTTGCCCAAAGTTGCACAGCTAGTAACTGTCAGAGGTCATATTTGAACTCAGGAAGATAAGTCTTTGTAATGTTAATGAAATAGGAAGATCTTCCCTCATCCATTAACAGACCTATATGCTCAGCTGTGATACATCCTGAATCACATGGAGCCCATTAGGGGAGAAATTTGCTTAAAGCAGCGGTTCTCAACCTGTGGGTCATGACCCCTTTGGAGGTCGAACAACCCTTTCACAGGGGTCGCCTAAGACCATCGGAAAACACATATTTCCACCCACATGCAGATACACCCACATAGTAGTATTAAAGGGTCGGGGCATTAGGAAGGTTGAGAATCACTGGCTTAAAGAGAAGCTTGCTTAGGGGAGGCTTGCTTGTAGGAAGGCTTTCACACTTTTTGGTACTAACTTAATTAGACACTGAGTCAGGAAGGTTATGATGCCTTCTGGATCTAAGAAGTATATATACTCTGAGTTGTTATTTTGCTTTGGGGTTTGCTCATGAGAAGGATCTTTTGATTTCCTGGTCAAGACTCTTAGAAGCCATATGTTCAGAGCCTCCTGGCTGATGTCTGGGCTCCCTTGATCCAGTGATCTATGTAAAGCAGTGGTTCTCAACCTTCCTAATGCCCCGACCCTTTAATACAGTTCCTCATGTTGTGGTGACCCCCAACCATAAAATTATTTTTGTTGCTACTTTATAAGTGTAATTTTGCTACTGTTATGAATCTGTCTGATATGCAGGATGTATTTTCATTGTTACAAACTGAACATAACCCACAGATTGAGAACTGCTGAATTGTAAAGTGTGTGGCAATATTGCTTTACTCAGACAGTTGGAGCCCTCTCTGTTGGTCTTTGTGCTAAGTTTTCTGCTTGTATTTTCTATACTCTCCACATTCAAGATGCTGACCTTTCCCCTGAACTAGTGAATATAATTACAAGTAGGATTGTTAATCCCCTTTTTGAGCACTTTCCTTTAAAAGCAGATCAAAAAACCTGTGCTAGCAGGCCATCCTGGCTATACTAGGGTGTTTTATTTTAAAGTTGGAGGAGACATTTGAGTCCCTACCTCTCTTTTTACACATGAGAAAACTGAGTCCCAAAGTGGTTAAATGACCTTCCTGATGTTACTCAGCTCATTAGTAAGAGAATGGAAGAACCTGGCTCAAATCCTTCCTAATGGACAGAAAATCAACCCACACCTTATAATTACCTACTATAAATAGGGAAGTAAAGGAAATAAAAGACACCAAACATGAGTGTTATTTGCAAAATTGTTTCAGACTCTTAGGGAAGCAAGCACATTTTTGTAAATATTTCATATATTCCTAATCCTTCCATGTAAAGTAGCCAAAATTTAAATCATTTTGTAAACTTTAACTGTCCTGACCTAAAAGAAAACATTTATTCTTCTGAAATAGTTGAAAAAAACAACTATTTTAGCATCTAAGTATTTTCTCCAAAAAAACAAAAATCATATAGAAAGCCAAAACCTTAGTGGACCACTTTACCTTTTCATCTCCTTTCATCTCTTCAGATCACCAAACTTCTTTTGCTCATGAAATTTAGAGCCAAATGTCATGACATCCAACTTGCCCCCAGAAAAGGGAACCAGGGTCCAAACAGGAGAAAATCTGATCTAAGATTTTTTCATTTCTTTGACATTTTAAAAAATTGAGTTGCTAGTATGTGGAAAGCACTCTGCTGTTATTATTGTTATTATACTGTTATTATACATTATTGTTACTGCTTTTTGAAATTTTTGAGTGGTGACAACTAAAAGCAACACCCCATTCCTGCCTTCATGAGTCATTTGGTGATCTTAGCAAAGAAATCACTGAACCTCTTCAGGTTTGGTTTTATCTACTAATCGAAGGATTTGGGCTGAATTTCCTCTGACAGGTCTTCCAGCTCTAATTCTATGTTCCTGTGTTAAGGGGTCAAGGAAGGACCTCAAATGACTACAAATACAACATCCTACCTTTTTCTATTTTTTTTTTAGCCATCAATTTCTATCAAACCAATATGCTTTTAAAATATTTGATGCTAATGAATGGAGATCAGCCATGTTTCAGTGCCACGCTTGAGAATCAAATCTACCTTGATTAATTCTGGTGATGCTTCCTTCCCTCTGCCAAGATAGCAAATGCCTACTCTCACTTAAATTCTTAGCGTCATTTTTATTATTATAAGTATAATTCACTCTTCTCACCCTATGTGCCACCTAAGCTGCATGGCCCCTATCTGTTTGGGGAAGACTTGTGTTCATCACTATGATTTGTTTCCCAGGTGTCTCTGAAAGTCTACATTGCTTTTGAAGGGGCTTTGTAAAAGTCTTTTCTGTGCCTCCCGACATCACATTTCCTTTTGATGCGCTTAAATTAGTCATGGTGAAATGTGAAGGACAGAAGACAAAAATGATTTTCATGGCTAATGCCTCCACAAATGTGTAAACCCTTAGTATAAAAATCTGGGTTCTAATTTAGTAGAAAATAGGACTTTAATCATAGCTCTGAGCCAGGCTGTCTACCAACCTCAGAATTTTTGCAGGCCTCTATTAAGGATTTGAGAGGCAATACACAATTTCAAATTTTCATGAGTGTTCTAAGGATCTTGCAAGAACTATATATATGAGATATATATATATATATATATATATATATATATATATATATATAAAATATATACATATATGATATATGTGTATAAACTTCTTAATGATCCCCCTTTATGTGATTACATCCAAAATCAATGTTGTTTTTTCTCATTATTGAAAAGAAGAAAAATATTAAAATAATGAACTAGGACAAAGTTTCATTCCTCAATATTTCAAACTTGACTTTCCTGTTTTCTTTGGCAGGATAGATCCCTTGGCACAGTTTTGTTTTAAGTATCTTTTTAAAATGTTTAATGTAGTTGAAAAGCCTACTCTGGCATTAGAAGGATGGAGGGAGGAAGTATGAGGGACTAGAACAAGCATTAGCCTTGGAGGCAGAAGATTCAGATGCAGGACTGAGTTTAGCTTTTGACTAATTTAAAATGGAGTCAATTGTTCTTCTACTACTTACTTCAAAGGATCACTGTGACCCTGCCTATCTTTCTGTCCTTCACTGCCCTCCACAAACAAAATATCTTCCATTGGCCTATGTGATATTGTTCAAATGATGCTCCATTTTTTCGTCTCCATGCCTTTTTGTTGGCTCTCTCTCCCATGCCTAAAACTCCCTCCCTTCCCACTTCTGCCTCTTAGAATCCCAGACTTCCTTCAAAGGGCCAGTTGCCGTGGGAGAATATTTCTGGTCCACTCAAGTGCGAACACCTATCTCAGAATCAGAAGAGATCACAAATGTAAGGCTGTTTGCAACCTTTAGCAGTGGTTCTCAACCTGTGGATCGCGACCCCTTTGGGGGTGGAATGACCCTTTCACAGGGGTCACACATTTTCTAAGGTTTTAGGGACGGAGATACCACTCCTTTATCCAGGCAGGTGCGCCCACATGCAGATACAACCATGTGTGAGTATTAAAGAGTTGCAGCATTAGGAAGGTTGAGAACCCCTGCAAGTGTTACATGAAGGTTACCTTCCATCCCAGGCTCCAAGACCATCATCTAGAGAAGCAACTTCTGAGGAGATAGTCATACCCATCAAGTGCCAAGCAGCAGGGCAGGCAAGCCAACCTTGCAGAGGCAGCAAAGTGCCCTGGGGGAGATACAAGAAGTAGCCAAGTCAGTGACATTCTTTTAATTGCTTCCTTCATCTACTGATTAACTGCTACCAGTAGGCATAAACAGCAGCCCAGGTAGCCCAGGCCTCCTCAGCAGCCACAGAGACTGAAGACTAGCTGATGGTTCAAATGGATTCTTTTAAGAGAACTGACATAAAGAAAAAACATCGCCATTTCTTTTACATTGTACCCAAAAGACACTAGACCTTTCCTTTTGATATGTTTTTTCTGTGATTAGAAGGTGAGCTCTCTGAGAGCAGGGGCTGTCTCAGCTTTTCTATGTGTCTCCCCAGCCCTCAGCACAATGCTGCATACATAGTATACTGTGAATTCTTTCCCATTCAATTATTATCATTATGTGAATAAAGCATTTTGTAACTCTATAACATACACACACATATATATATATATATATATAAATGTATGTATATAAACATATATGAAATGAATGAAAAACTCCAAGAGACAGAGTTTCTGGGTAATTAACAATCAATCTATTAATTAGGCTAGCTGTTAATCAATAAATTGATGGTCAGTGGTTCCTCTGGCTAGCCAAAGACCCCCCAAAAAGAGTCTAAGACGCCTTAGACTTAGACCTTCTGAAAGGGAATTCCCCGACGACTGAAAATTAGCTTGATTGGTGGACATTTAATGAGGAGCTGGGTCAGAAGTCTTCAGCTCCTCCTGCTGAGAAGGTGGCTTGACTACGAGACTTGGCAGCTTCCAGCAATCTGGGCAGGAGGACACCATCTCCATCTGGATCTCTCTAGTTATTTTTCTCCTTCACGAGCTGGATCACCCTAAACTCTAATGGAAGGGACTAGTGACTGGGTTACTTCCCTCTGGGCAAGGGCTCACCTGGACTGGATTTTGTTTATACTCTAAACAGGAATTAGTTCTCCTAGTTGGGTGAGGTCCTGCCCAAGATTGATGAACATGTTCCTGGAGGGCTAGGAGTAATCTTATTAATCTTTCATGTCCTTTAGCAACTGACTTTACTAGAGCTGGGACTTAAGGAAATTGAGGCAAACAGGATTAAGTGACTTGGCCAGGATTACAAACTAGGAAGTGTCTGAGTCCAGGTTTGAACTTGGGGAGTTGAATCTTCTTGACTGAGGGCCAGCCTTCTGTGCACTATGGCGCCACCTAGCTGCCCCTTTCATTTTATTTGTAAGGTAAATGAGGGAAGTGAAGAGATTTCGTTTATACAAGTAGCAGATGTGAGATTTGAATCTAGGTCCCCTGGCTCCAAAGCCAATGTCCTTTCTCTGTTGTACCCCACAGGAGATAGACAGATACATACACATGCACGTACAAACACACATACATCTTCCAGATTCAACCTGATTATTTTCAGGGATGGGGAATTCACTGCCTAACAAAGGGACAGTCTATTCTACTTTTTGACAAATCATTAATAAGCTTTTCCCTACATTAAGTCGGAATTCATCTCCCCATAGCTGTAACCCACTGGTCTCAGTTCTGCAATCTGGAGACAAGGCTGATTCATCTTGAATATGACAGCCCTTTAAAAAAAAGTTACCATGTCCCCTCTGCCTCCTCAAAAGCCTTCTCTTCTCCAAGCTTGGTGATATTGCTTTCTTAGGCAGTTCCTTATAGAATGACTCAAATCTCCTTTAACATCTGAATCGCCTTCTGTAATTAAATCAATGAATAAATGAATGAGAAAGCATTTATCAAGTGCTTTGTATATTCCGGGCACTCTTTTTTTTATTTCTAACTAGACTGACTTCTCTATCATGTCCCAGAAACCTCTTCCTCCTGGAAGATTATTTTAGCATTGGAATTCCCACCTTGGAAGTATCCTGGAACTTTGAGGCTGCTTTATATAATTACATGGCTCCTTCTAGGATCTCCATTTAGGGAGGCCCATCCATCCCTTCATTTCTTCCTTATCTGTATTCCAAACTTTGCCATCATCCTTCCTTGCTTCTTCCTACCTTCATCCTTCCCTTCCCCCTTTCATCTTCTCTTTGTTGTTTTTCTCTATTAGAACGTAAGATCCTTGCCAACTCAAACTATTTTTCTTTTTGTCTAGGTAGATAGATACACATATGCTATTATACTTATTCACAGGGCTTAGCATAGTACTTGACATTTAGCAAGGACTGGGTAAATGCTTGTTGACTGATGGACTGACTGTTAAATGCTGGTCACACGAATACAAAAAGTGAAACAATTCCTGCCCTACTCCTGGCAGCTAGGTCATATAGTTGATAGTGTACTGCACCTGGATTCAGGAAGAAAGAACTGAGTTCAAATCTTATCTCATCTTATCTGAGACCTTTACTCACTATGTGACTTGAGTAAGTAATTTCACTGCTCTGGGCCCCAGTTTTCCCATTTGTAAAACGAAGATGTTGGATTTGAAGATTTTTGACATCCTTGCTTCAAGCTGTAACTTTATGGCCCGTTAGTCCTAAAGACCTTCTATTCTGATGGGGAAGACATCATCTATAGGGAAATGCTAGCTAACAAAGGGAGTTTACTAGTCAGCATCACAGAGATGTTATTATTGATTTGATGACTGTACCAAAGGCAAAAGGTAGAAACAAGTGAGGTAGAGGGGAGTAAGAACAGGAGACAGATGGCAAGATAACTTGAGTATATGGCTTAATGCCCACATGGTATGTGAAGGGGAAACATGATCTGATCTATGGAGCAAGCAAGTAGATACAGTGAGCCAAATGAGCTAGCTTGTACTTAACTCAGCCACCAATCAAAGTCGTGGATGCCTTAAGGTAGCACTTTCAAAGATGAGTGTGTTAACTCCCCTTGGGACTAGGGGCATGTATTCTAACCTAATTTCTTCAGTTTGTCAATGTCCTCCCTAAAATGTGGTGCTCAGGGCTAAATACCTTTGTCTAGATCTGCTTTTTCTAGGACTGTGAACCATAAGATTATCATCTCTCTGATTCTAATTACTATACTTCTTTTAAGGCTTACTAAAGTCACATTATTTGGCGGTGGGGTGGGGGTGGGAAGCCGTGTCACACAGTTCATGAAAGCTAGGGAAAATATTTCCCCTTTCCAGCCTACAAAAACCTACTCTTTTCCCCTGGACACTAAGATTTCCCTATACATGGTGGTGGTGGTGGTGCATTATTAAAATGTTTCCTTCGGTTTTTATGTTTGTGGTTTTTTGATCATTTTGTCCTTTTCATAGGAAATATTTTCTCACCATGCCTTTCTTCATCCTACAACTGTGCAGTTGACTTTTTGAACCTGAAGTGAAGATATTACATTTATCCTTTCTAACTTGTACATCATCAGATTGAATTTTTTGGTTTGTTTGTTTAAGCCTATGGAGATTTTCTTATCCAGTGCATTGGCTATCCACTTTAACTTCCCATAACTTTCAATGTTGAGACCCATGTCAACCTTCAGATAGAAGCCCAGAATTTCAGAATTGAAAACAACCTCAAAAGGTGTGCTTCCAACCTGTACTCAACAAAGAATCCCAACTCCAATGCAACTGGGAAGGCAGCAGTCAAAGTATTGGACAACACGGGACCAAAAACAAGACCTGGGGACTCTCCAACAGAAATGTCCTTCCACGTTGGCATTGATACCCTCAGCCACCTAACCCAATCTTGCCCATATCCTCCCTCTTGTTCACATGACGGTGCAAAGGATTTTCTTGAATTATTAAAATAAAAGGATACTAAGCCTGTAACATATGACATTGGTTATCCTTTTAAAAGGAGGATTCCCAGGTGTAACCTGACCTAGATGACACTATGCTGGATTTCAGGGATCATTGTTTAGATCTTAGCAATTACAGATCATAGCTTAGTAACCCATTCAAGAATATTGTCAAGGTTTACAAGGTATCAAACGCTGTGGTAAAATCTGGGGACAGAAATATATAGTAAAGGAAGACCTGAGTTCATATCTTGCCAGATATGACTATTACACTGGTTTATTTTGCTTGACTGTATATATCAGTAATAAGGGGACCTTTTTCTGGGATGAGGAGAGAAGTAATAGATGTGGTAAATGTAATGATATTTTATTAATTGAAATTAAATAATTTGATAGTAAATGGTTACTAAAAAAGTTTGGATCATGGTACTAATTTCAATTTTTTTTTCTAGCAACTGCCTTAACTTCTCATGAATTAAGTTTACTCACATATAGAATGAGAGAGTTGGATTAGATAACCTAAAGAGTCCCTTCCAGATTTCAGCTTTTGATCCTAATATATTTTAAAAGAAGCGTTTTGTTTTCTTCCACTTTGAGAAATACTAATGTACAAAAGAATAGTTTCACAAAATTAGTACATTAAGAAATTGTTGTTGCAGCCAAAGTAGAGTAGCGTTTGTGACAGAAGGACTTGGGTTTAAGGCCTGCCTGCTTGTGACACTTCTTAATTATGTGACCCTGGCCACTTAACTTCATAAGTCTTCGTTTTCCTCATCTAAAAGATAGGCATGACAATAATAAGATTGTACAATGCTTAAATAAGTTAATGTATGTGTATTGTCTCTGTCTGTCTCTCTGTCTCTGTCTCTCTGTCTCTGTCTCTGTCTCCTCCTCCTCCTTCTCTCTCTCTCTCTCTCTCTCTCTTTCTCTCTTTCTCTCTCTCTCTCTCTCTCTCTCTCTCTCTCTCTCTCTCTCTCTCTCTCTCATCAAGTAGTTCTGCATATGCTGCCCATGAAGTCAACACTAGGGTTCCTATCTCTAACCTAGGACTGATCACTCAGCCTTTCAGTGTCTCCAGTTAATTCTCAGAGACTATAATTTGCAAAGCAGTTGCTGTTTTGTACCAGTGAAGGGAGTTTCCTCACTAGGAGTTCCCCACATGAATGAAATCACAGATGCCCCATGCCCCAAAGTGATTATTCCCATGAAAAAATCATTATTCTGTTTCAATAAATGGAATTCCTGTCGTTTCCCTTTAAATGATTCCCCTAGTACATTTAAAAGATAATTTCATTTACAAGGGCTTGACTTACATGCTTTTCAGATATGTATCTATTTTGTAGAGTGAGGTCCATCTGTCATTGCAAATAGTTCATAACACATATTCTGGTTTTTTGTATAGAAAAATGATACTGACCCATCACCAGGAGGACATTCCGGTCATGTTGCTGGATTTGTACTAAGCCGTCCACATTCCCTCACCTGATCCCCCTCATGAATTGCAGTAGTCATTTGTTAGACAGCTGGTAGGGATTAGCAGGGAAAGTCTCTGGCCATGAAGCAAAATGTTTCCTTTGGGCAAACCCATTCCTTTGGCCTTATTACCACCAAGCTCTGAGCAGCTGAGCTAACTGGTCAAGATAACAAAGACCCTGGGAATGGACCCTACTACTCAGGAAGCACTGAATCTCTTCTATCCCTGAGATGGTGCCTGCCCTCCACCTTCCATGGGAAGGGGACAGTTAAGGGCATTTGGGATACCATAGCTAATTCTCTTTTAGTAAATCAAGAAATTTTTTTTCTAGTGTGATCCATAGCATGAAAGTTTATCAATCTATTTGCTATTTGTCAATTTACAATGGTAATGTCGTTTGTCAGTCGTTAAAAAGAGACAGTTGGAAGAACACTCCGTTCCACTTGTTATCATCTGTGCATTTATTCATTTTTTCCATGTATGATACTGATGAATGTTTCTCATAAAGAAAATGACTCATAAATTTTTAAGTCCGGGGGTGCAAAAGAAGGAAAATAACAAATTGAACTTGGTTTTTTTCTCAGTTTGCTGTTTCTAAGTAATCATTTCCTCAACAAGCATTTACTAAACTACTGTGATCCAGTCCTGGAAGCACAAAGACAAGAATGAGAGTCTCTGCCCACAAGAAACTTACCTCAGGGAAACAGCATGCACGCATATAGCTATACAAAAAGTAGATTTGTGGTAATTTACCAGGGTTAAGCACTAGCACCTTAAGAATCCAGAAAGGCCTCCTCATTAGGTCTCATCTGAGTCTTGAATTTGATCTGAGTCTTGAAGGTAACTGAGAGTCAGAAGTGAGGAGGAAGGACTTGGATGAATGAATGAATGAATGAATGAATGAATGATTGAATGCTTGAATGATTACACATACCATTTAAGAGCTTGCTGTGTTAACACAGTACTTTACAGTTTGGTAAGTGCTTAATAAATTCTTATGGACTGACTGTACCTAACAGTGCCTCCTGACATATTGTGGGTTCTTAATAAATGTTCTTTGGCTGATTAATATCCATCACCTTTCTCCCAGACCAATGTTTCGCTGCCAACTGGACCATTTCTACCCTCTCCCCCAGCCACATTAGCCACTGGAAGCTGCATAGCATTCTAATTATCTGGAACAAACTGAATATCCTCAAAATTCTGTTCTCCTGGGCAGTCTCAGTGTGGTGAGCTTTTATAACCACATTGGAAGGTTGAGAAGGTATGAGCGACTTCAAAGAGTCATGGTCTATTAGGATTCCTTCCCCTCTTTGATTTTCACCGTTTAGTTAAGTAGCCAGGACCCAAGAAGGAGAAGGCCAAGTGTGAAGAGACTCGGCTCTTGTGGCCAATGCTGGTGAGCCTGGGGCAGGAGGTGTTCTGGAAAGCTGAAACTATCTCCCTAATAGTTCCATTCCAACCTAAAAGATTTAAGACACTCAAGTATTTTAATAGTATTTCTAAACCAGACCAAATAATGTCTTAATTTATATAATAAAGAATAAGGAAAATAGAGATTATTCTGGGCCTTTTATGGTCTTTTTCTGCTTAGATATTACTCATTTACACACACACACACACACACACACACACACACACACATGCATAGGTTAAACTGTATATGGAGAAAGCTCACATTTAGATAGAGCTCTGAGACTTAAAAAGCCCTTTTTCTACATTGTATCACTTGATTCTCATCACATTCCTGTGAGCTAAATGCCAATATCTCTAGTTTATAGATAAGGAAACTGAGGCACAGATAGGTTTGCTCCAGGAGAATATTTACAGTTAGTGTCTAATTTGGCATTTCATCCTATGTAATCCTGACTCCAAGTCCAAGTATTCAAGCAATTCTATTAAAGTGCCTTGGCCTATTCAATGCAATTTAATTTGATGAGCACTTATTAACACTTCTGGATGCAAAAAAAAACTGTGGTGAGCACTGTCTTCTTCAAAGCTCACTTTCTAATAGGAGGAGACAACACATTAACAAACAAGAAAACCATCAACAACACAAAAGGTACTGCAGTCCCAGGGAAAAGAGGCAAATTTCTTTGATCATGATCTTTGATCTTTTTTTTTTTTGGTCACTTCTCTTTGGATATAGTTCATTTCAGAATAGGTGGCAGGCAGCCTTCAACCATAAAAGGGGGTTCTCACTTTGGGGCTAGGTATATGAAAGAAATCACAGTTGCAGTGCTTATTCCTAGCTAGTTAATTTGCAGTGACTATGTGAGGGCCAGGAGGAAGAGAATAAACATTTATATAGCCCCTATTGTGCCAAGGATTATGCTAAGTGCTTTACAATTATGATCTCATTTGAGTCATTTAAGTGCTGTTATGGTCTCCATTTTATAGTTGGAGAAACTGAGGCCTGATAAAGGTTAAATGACTTGCTCAGAGTTATGCTGCTACTAAGTATCTTAGACAGGACTTGAATTCAAATCTTTCTGACTCCAGGCTCAGCATTCTATCTGCTGTGCCACTTGTTGCTTCTATATACACATGTATATGACTGTCTACACATATGTATGTATGTATGCATATGTATATACACACATACACATATTTATAATATAGTACCTAAGTTCATATATATGTTCTATATGTATATGTGTAGTATGTATGCTATATACACATATATTCTATTCTAGAACAGGTTCTCAATAATTAAAAGGAATTAGATGCTGATATACAACAGATAGTTACCCTGAAGGAAAGTGGTCCTTTTACCTTAGAATTTTTGAGAGAGAAAAAGAAGAAATCTAGACACAGCCTTACATGAACCCTAGATTTTTGAAGATCAAATATAAAGAGTTCATTAGAAAGATGCCTAGAATTCCACAGGCTTATTTCCATCAGGGAGGTGAACCCATGAGGCATGGCAACTTTCAAGAAGAAAATTCCAAAGAGTCAAAGAAATACTATTCTGATAAGGAAGAAAGGGATAGTCATGTAGATAATATTGACCTAATAGTGTCCACTATGAAGGAGGGGAGAAGATGGAGGTGGAGGAAAGGGAAAGGGCAAGGTTGGAGGCATTATACCTTACTTTCTATTGTCCGAATCCTGAGGGTCTGATACCCTCTTCACGATCATCCCATTTTAATTTTTTTTTAATTAAATTGGTTTATTTACTTTTAGTTTACAACATTCAGTTGCATAGTCCCTTGAGTGTTGGATTTTCTCCCCTTCCCTATCCACCCCCCCATCATGGAAGCATGCACTCAAATATAGGATCTACAAATATCTTCACATTAATCATTAGTCAGGTTGTAAAGAAGGATTGTAACTGATGGAATGATCAGTGGGAAAGAGGGAACAAAATGAAACAAGAAAAAGAAACACAGCAAGTAGTTTGTTTAAATCTGCTTTCAGACTCCACATCTCTTTCTCTGGATGTGGATATCTCTTTAGATCATGAGTTTGTTGGAGTTGTCTTATAACCTTACAGTGCTGAGAGGAACCCAGTCTATTGAGGGTAGTCATCACACATGTGTTGTGTCTGTGATTGTGTACAGATTTCTCCTGGTTCTGCTCTTCTCGCTCAGCATCAGTTTATATAAGTCTCTCCAGGTTATTATCAAGTCCATCTGCTCCTCATTTCTTACAGCACAGGAGTATTCCATTATATTCATGTGCCACAACTTGTTCAGCCAGTCCCCAATTGATGGGCATCCCCTTGTGTTCCTGTTCTTTGCCACCACAAAAAGAGCTGCTATAAATATTTTTGTGTATATGAGTCTCTTCCCACTTTGCTGATCTCTTTGGGATATAACCCTGGAAGTGGTATTGCTGGGTCTAAGGGTATGCACTTATTTTTAGCCCTTTGGGCATAGTTCCAGATTGGTCTCCAGAATGGCTGGATTAGTTAACAGCTCCACCAACAGTGCATTAATGTTCCAATTTTTCCACATCCTCTCCAGCATTTATCATTTTCCTGTTTTGTCATCTTAGCCAATCTGGCCAGTAAGATGTGGTACCTCAGAGTTGTTTTAATTTGAATTTCTCTAATCACTAGTGATTTGGAACATTATTTCATATGCTTATAGATAAATTTAATTTCATCTTCTGAAAACTGCCTATTCATATCCTTTGACCATTTATCGATTGGGGAGTAGCTTGTATTCTTATACATTTGACTCAATTCTTTGTATATTTTAGAAATGAGTCCTTTATGAGAGACACTGTTGTAAAAATTCTTCCCCAATTTTCCACTTCCCTTTTAATCTTGGTAACATTGGCTTTGTACAGATGCTTTTCAATTTAATATAATCAAAATTATCCATTTTGTATTTCATAGTGCTCTCTAACTCTTGTTTAGTCATGAAATCTTCCCTTCTCCATAGATCTTACAGGTAAACTTGCTCTCCCAGATTGCTTACAGTATCAGCCATTATACCTAGATCATGCACCAATTTTGACTTTATTTTGCTGTATGGTGTTAGGTATTGCTCTATGCCCAGTTTCTGCCATACCATGTTCCAGTTTTCCCTCAGTTTTTGTCAAATAGTTCATTCTTATCCAAAAAACTGGAGTCTTTGGGTTTATCAAATAGTGGATTACTATAGTCATTGGCTACTGAGTCTTTTGAACCCAATCTATTCCATTGATCCACTACTCTATTCCTCAGCAGAACCAAGTAGTTTTGATGACTGCTGCTTTTACAGATTAAAATCTGGTATGGCTAGGCCACCTTCCCTAGGATTTCTTTTCATTAATTGCCTTGATATTCTGGACCTTTTGTTCTTCCAAATGAGTTTTGCTACTATTTTTTCTAGCTCTACAAAGTTATTTTTTGGTAGATTGATAGGTATGGCACTAAATACATAATTTAATTTAGGTAAGATTGTCGTTTTTATTATATTAGCTTGACCCAGCCATGAGCAATTGATGTTTTTCCAATTAGTTAGATCTGACTTTATTTTTGTGAAAAGTGTTTTGTAATTGTGTTCATATAAGACCTGGGTTTGTTTTGGCAGTTAGATTCCCAAATATTTTATAATGTCTACAGTAACTTTAAATGGAATTTCTCTTTCTATCTCTTGCTGTTGGATTTCGTTAGAGATATATAGGAATGCCGAGGATTTATGTGGGTTTATTTTATATCCTGCAACTTTGCCAAATTTGTTTATTATCTCAAGTAGTTTTTTACTTGATTCTCTAGGATTCTCTAGGTATATCATCATATCATCTGCAAAGAGTGATAGCTTGGTCTCTTTTTTTTTCCTAATTTGATTCTTTCAATTTTTTTTCTTCTCTTATTGCTACTGCTAACATTTCTAGCACCAAACTGAATAAAAGGGGTGATAGTGGACATACTTGTTTCACCTCTGATATTATTGGAAATACTTCTAGCTTATCCCATTACATATAATACTTGCTGGTGGTTTTAGATAGATGCTGCTTATTATTTTAAAGAAGACTCCATTTATTCCTATACTTTCTAGTATTTTTAATAGGAATGGGTGTTATATTTTGTCAAAAGCCTTTTCTGCATCTGTTGAGATAAATCATATCGTTTCTGTGATGAATGATACTGATAGTTTTCCTGATATTGAACCACCCTTGCATTCCTGGAATAAATCCTACCTGATCAAAGTGTATTATTCTCATGATGATTTGCTGTAGTCTTTTTGCTAATATTTTATTTAGAATTTACACATCTATATTCATAAAGGAAATTGGTCTGTAATTTTCTTTCTCTGTTTTGTCTCTTCCCAATTTAGGTATCAGTACCATACTTGTGTCATAAAAAGAATTTGGTAGGACTCCTTCTTCTCCAATTTTCCTGAATAGTTTGTAAAGTATTGGAGTCAATTGTTCTTCAAGTATTTGGTAGAATTCACCAGTAAAGCCATCTGGCCCTGGAGATTTTTTCCTAGGGAGTTCATTGATGGCTTGTTCAATTTCTTTTTCTGAGATGGGGTTATTTAAGTAGTTTACTTCCTCTTCAGTTAGTCTGGGCAACTTGTATTTTTGTAAATATTCATCCATTTCACTAAGATTGTCAGATTTATGTGCATACAATTAGGCAAACCTATTTTAATTTTGAAGATATATATGTTGTTCTCTTAGTTCAGCTAATTTCACTCTGTATTGATACTTACAAAGCTTCCTGTCCATCTCTGAATCCCTCACATTCTTACTTTATTCCTGAACAATTATCAGCTATTTCACTTATATGCCCCAGTTTTTTCACCTTTTCCTAGTCCATGGACACTCATTTTTTTTCTAGCTCTTCACTATCACAGAGTACTGCCCAGAATATTTTGATATATTAGACCATTGTTTCTGTTGTTGTTTTTCTTTTTTAAACTTTTTCTGAATATGTTCCCCTAATAAGGATCACTGTGGCAAAGGATATAGATGTTTTAGTCAGTTTCTTGCAATATTACATATTAATATCCGGAAGAGTCATGCCACTTCCCAGTTCTACCAACAGGTCGTTCATGTGTCTCTCTTTCTATAACTCCCAACATTGGTGATTCAAATTCAAATCTTTTTCTTTTCATCTTCATCAGTTTGAATGGTATGAAGTAAAACATCAGTTCTTTTGTAGTTGTTTTTGCTTTTTTTCAAATTGCTTTTCTCTGACTGCTAATGATTTGTAGCATATTTCTATGTGGTCATTTACAATTAGCAGTTTTCTTTCAAAAACTATTCATGTTCTTTGACATCTTAGCCAAAGTATCTTTTTCAGTAGACTTGTACAGAGAATGGAAACAGAGGATGATAACAGAGGATGAATATTAAAGCATGACATATAGTCCTATAAGAATAGTCTCCGGACTATTGCAGAAAAAGTGCAGAATGAGAAGGCAATCATCAGAATGAAGGCAAAGGACAAAAAAAAAATGGTCTCAGAATCCCAGAATATCAGAGTCTGTAGAGTCCTCAGATTCCAACCCATCCTTGAACATGAATTCCCTCTATAGTGTACTCAACAAAAAGGTCATCTAACCCCTTGCTTGAAGACCTTAAGGGAGGAAGAACTTACCACCTTTCAAGGGGTTCTAATACTTTTGGGTAGTTCTAAGAGTTGAGAAGTTTTAGTAAGTTAAGCAACTATGAAAATGTCACATAACTGCTGAGTTATAGATATTCTGATCTATTGTCTAATAATCCTGTGTAAAATGAGAATAATTGTACCTATAGACATACTTTGGAGCATTGTCATGAGTGTTTTTGCAAACATTAAAATGTTTTCCAGGATGTCCCAAAAATCTCAATGAGGTTTTATGCTATTGGTTTATTATTATTAATAGACACTTATTAGTTAGGGGGTTGGATGTGTGGTTTCATTAATACATCAAGATATTTTAGATAAAGAAACTCCCTTTGGAAATGGAAGTCAGCACCTTTTCTATAACTTACAGCCTTAGAGAGTTTTCCAGGGTACCTGCCCAGGGTTACTCAATTAGTATATGCCAGACAGGGTTTTAATCCTTCTTTGTTTTGAAACCAGCTCTTCAGTCATTATTTCATATAGCATCTTATTGAATAAGATGATTATATCCTTGCTAATCCATCTGTTCTCAAGGTCACATAACCCTCCTTCAACAAATATCTCCATGCTGTGATCTCCAGGCCCTTCACTAATAGTTATTCTGATCTGTCATCTAGTAACCCTATAAAAATCAAACAGAAACAGAACAAAACAAAAATCACATAAGTTTGGTTGTCCTAGTTATTTGCCAAGAATTGTCAAGCAAGTCAATTTTGCTGGGCAGTATTGTGAACATTACATCATATTCCTTTAAAAAAAAAATCAATACATTTGTTTTTATCTTACCCTGTACCTTCTTCCTAATTCTGGATTTTTCAGAGGTAACTGAGTCTGACTCAACAATAACATCTACCAGTTCTTTCAGTGTTCTACTTCTTGAAACCCCAACTTTCTTCAAGGGCAAACTCAAATGCCCCTTCTTATAATGCACCTTTCCTTACCCCAACGCACCCACTTATTAAAACTACCCTTATCTTACCTTTGGAAATTGCTTGATATCTCCTTTTTATTCCTTTTATATTTTCTTATCTGTGTATCATGGCAGAAGAGTTTAAAATGAGATAGGCATTTCCAAGTTGAGACAGAAGAATCAGAACCCAAAAAGGGCAAAAAGAGTTAAATTTTCATTTTAGTACCCCAAATTTGCAGCTGTGTGGCATAGTAAATAGAGTGCTAGGCCACAAATCAGGAAAACTAATCTTCCTGAGTTCAAACCTGGCGCCAGACACTTATTAGCTGTGTGACCCTGGGAAAGTTACTTAGCCCTGTTTGCCTCAGTTTTCTCATCCATAAAATGAGCTGGAAAAGGAAACGGCAAACCGCTCCCGTACCTTTGCCAAGAAAACCCCAAATGGGGTCATGAAGAGTTGAATGTGACTGAAACAACCCAATAACAACAACATCCCAAACTATATACTAGGTGTGTACTAGGCACTTAATAAATACTTATTAAACGAATAAATGAAAATTCTCAAATGCAGCTCATCTGTGTCTGGTATCTTGAACTCATTGAGAATAGTAAGGAACTCTCTTACTATCTACCCACTTACGTTTGGTGACTACAGGTTCTTAATCATCTTTGTCCTAGCTCCAGTTCAAGATCATTCTCTTTGGTAGAGAGGATAGAAGGCATTAAGATTTGAGCAGATCACCACAGTTGTGATCGTTCTATTTGCCAGTGTACCAGTAGTATCAATTATGTCACTTCTTTAATCTGCGTCACCAGGTTCAGTCCATCCTGAGCTCGAATGCTTCTAATTTAATTTTAAAGGATATTATAATTTATTTTGTCTACAGTTAACTGCACTAGTTTTGATTTTCTAGCCACATCTTACAGAATCTTAAATTGGAAAAGGCCCCATGATCTCTAACTGTAAAGATTCTGTGATGGCTGATTCATGCACCTCAAGAGAATAGTCGAGGGCTTAAGAATTGTGACCAAAGTAAAAGATAATGAATCAGAAGGTGTTCTCAAGTACTAGTTGACTTTTCCTGAATTTCTCTGTGTGTGTTATGCATCCCTGAGGAGGTGCTGTGCATCAACATGGTACAGAAGAAAGACTACAAGATTTGCAATTGGAACACCTGGACTTTAAGCCTAACTTTGACATTTACTACCTGTATGACATTGGAGAAGTCACTTAACCATTCTGGGAATAGAGACAGAGAGGGAGAGTGTATGTGTGTGTGTGTGTGTGTGTGTGTATGTGTGTGTGTGAGACAGAGACAGAGACAGAGAGGGAGGGAAGGAAGGAAGGAGTAAGGGAAGGAGGAGAAGCATTTACTAAACTCTTCTATGTATCAGTCATTGTTCTAAGCACTTGGGAAAGTTTTTTGTCCTTCATAAACAAAGAGGAATAAAATGACATTGAAATTTCAAACTTAGTGTAGTATGTCTGACTGAGGCTGATCAAAACAGTACAAACTCTAAAGGCTCTATTACAGATCGGGCACAGATAGTCCATATGAAAATTTGGGAACGTAGTGTCTCTAAATTTGTACATCTTACATTTCTTTTGAGATGCTGTAATTATGCTTTGCTTGTGAAGCACAGTGCCTTCTTTCATGCAGGCATGCCGTACTGGATGATCCTGTGCTCTTGGGTAGACAGTCATCTTCCAGGTAAAGAATCATCCAATTAAGGAGAATTCTGGCAAGAATCTTGCTTGTAATGACTAAGAAAGAAAGACCCTCCTGTGGTTATCAAAGGACAACCAATTTCCTTTTTCTTTATAGAGGTGGACAGTGGAGACATCTTTGATCTCCTGGGAAATAACATCCTCTTGCCATATAACTCAGAAGACATCAGTCAGCTTTTGTATGAGCAGTGAATCCCTTGCTTAGTAAATCTCTGCTGGAATGGAATCAGCAGCAGGCACTTTGCCACACAAGAGGAGCCTAATGGCATTCAAAACTTCTCCTTCCATTGGAAGCTCGGCTAGAAATGGATTGATGTCAATCTGAGGTATATGGTCAACGGCTTTAGCATTGATTGATGGTGGTGTAGAGAACACTATGAAGTATTCAGCCCATCTCACCAGGATCATGTCCTTATCACTGATCAGTGTAGCTCCATCAGTGCTGAATAGTTGAGATGCACCTAAAGTCTTTGGCCCATAAATAGCCTTTAGGGCATTTTAGAAGTACTTTCAATTGTTACTGTCAGCATAAAACTGAATTTTATATGCCTTATATTGAGCCAAGTATCTTGTATCTTCTAAGCATTGTTTGTACTTTACTTTTAAAGCAGTTAAATGCTGCCTTCTTAGAGGCAGATGAACTATCCTGTTGGTAAACCCTGTGGAGTTCTCATTTTTCATTTAGTAACTTCTGAATTTCCCCATCATTTTCATCAAACCAATCCTAATGTTTGTGAGTGATTTGGCCCAGATGAGTGATCACAGGGCTATACACCAAATCTCTGAAAGCTGCCCACTCCTTTTCTGTTCCACTTTTGCCATCTGTGTGTTGGTTCAAGTTTCTGTAAGTAAGGATAAACTGTTTGCCCATGGAAAAAATACTCTAATCTGTAGAAGTTGAATTTTCATAGTTGTCTTGCCTTGGGGCTGCCGCTTTTGTTGAATGTGAACGTTTAGTTTGACTAGGATAAGTCTGTTGTTGATCTAGCACTCTGAGCTGTTCATCACTCTCACATCCTGTTAGTCTTTTCTTTTTTCTTTACAAAGACAAATAACAATGTTTGCTGCGATGGCATACCCACAAAGTTGTATTGGTAAATGAAAATCAGTGTTGGTATTGAGAAGGTCATGAGAAGCACAGGTCTTCAGTAGCAAATGACTGTTGCTGTTGCTGTTTTTGACTCCATTCCTCCCAAGGACTTCCTGTTACGTCTGATAATTTGATCAAGGATTGTTTTGATTTTGCCTTTGTATTCCCATTAACAAATTTACTGGATCATATTAGAGCTGTACAGTAAGGGATTTAGATTCACTGATCTCCAGGGTCCCAGATCAGTGATTCATGATCATCTAGCCCTTTCATGCTATAAATCCTTTGAAATGGGTCATGCTGCAAGCTTCCAGAAAACACAAGAAGAGTAGCACTAATGACTCCGACTCTCAGGATCAGATAATAATGCCTCCTGAGCCTCCACCTTTTAGCTCAGCTATGCCTGCATCAGAGGGAGCAGGCAGTACAATACAGTGGAGAAAACACTGGCCTCAGAATTAGAAGAACTGTGTTCAAATCCCTCTTCTGTCATGTACAGAGGCCTAGCCTTGGGCTGCCCAGAGCATAGGAGATCTAGATCATCATTCTAGGATTTGCCTTCATTACAGAGCACAGAATAAAATTTATCACAACTAATCTTTCCAGTAATCCACTAGCATTTGTTACTATGCTAAGTACTGAGGTCTGGGAGGGGAGGACCCTCTGGATTTCTGGCCAAAATATTCGCATTCATTCTGAGCCAATCAAGGACCCAAACAATGACCAAGTGGGGCTTGGCCTTGGACCTATTATTGGCTAATATGTGATTTGGATTAAGGCTGGTTGGTCTTTAAGAGAAAAAACAAAAACAAAAAAAGTTTCAGAGATTAAAATTTACATTCCCTTTGGGCATAGCAGGGACAGATAAAGGTGTGATGCCCTAAGTGGAGAGAAGGAAGGGAGAAGAAAGGAAGGAAAGAACTTACCTTGGAACCATTCTTTGCCTCATTTTTTATTAAGCCTTAATCACTGAATGGGCATTACCTCAGTAAAACTGAGACCTGTTCAAGACCTTAGCTTGAAAAGGCCAAATTTCCACCACTGCATCCTGGGCCATCTCCAGTTGTTCTGATCCATATCTGGTCACTGGATACAAATGGCTCCAGAAGAGAAAGCAAGGCTGGTAACCTTGCACTGCTCTCCCTCACTTAAATCTAATTATTGCATGCCCTCTCATCACTTCTCTGATATCTGATATCTCCTCTTTGAGAAATAGGACAAACTTTAGGAGCAACAAGTTCTGGAGAGACAGAGACCAAATAAATGGAAGAGTTCTTACCCTCAAGTAGCTTACATTCTATCAGGGAAACAAGTGGATATATAAGTACACAAGGTCATTAATAGGTGGTGGAGTTAATTAGGCGCTAGAAGCTAGAAGACTTAGCAACTAATTGACTGTGTGAAGTGAGGGAGAATAAATGGTGAAGGACGATTCTGAAGCTGTCAGCCTAGAAGATGAGGTGAATGGTAGTTAGCTAGATAAAACAGGGACATTTAGAAAACAACTAGGTTAGTGTAAAAAGAGAAGTAATGAATTTTGTTTTGAATGTGTTGATTTTGACATGCCAATGGAACTGGTCTGAAATGTTTATCAGTTGGTATTGCAATACTGGAGCTTGAGACAGACTAGCTAATCCATATAATAGCAGCTTTGCTGTGGGCTGGCCAACTAGAAACAGAGGGTAAGAGATAGAGAAAACAAGAGGGCCTCCAGAATTGAATCACTGAGAGCTCCAAAAGATAATTCTGGAGATGAGATGTTTGAAGCCTATGAAGGAATAGCTTGGGTTGCTAGACAGGGAAAAGCTTTCTTGTCTAGGCACCAAGGGGGCAAGGGTTTGAATTTCCCATATTTGTGCATAGAACATTCAGAGCACATGCTGTTGTTGAGGCGTGTGCTTACTGTGTGCCCAGAGCATCTAAAATCTAAAACCTAAATCGTTCTTTCCTCCAAGGAATTCTATGGAGTCCATGCAACGAGTACATAGAAACATGGGTTTTTATTCTGCCTCTCATACTTGTTACTTGTGTGATGCTAAGTAGATCGATCGTTCATCTCCCTTACATTCAGTGTCATCTGTTAAATGAAGGAACTTGTCTGGAAAGTTCCTTCAGTTTTTAAATCTATGATCCTATAGTTTGTATTTGGCATATAAGGCCAGGATTAATATGTAAGACCTTTGTCACTTGTAAGCCTTTAGGGCTTTTAGGATGAAAGTGTGTTATAAAGTTTATATTCAAATTCAACCAGTTATTAGAATGGTTCAGTCCAGGGAGAAATGTAGAATGAGCACAGATGGGATTACTGGAGACCAGAGGGCAGACTGGATGTGGCACCCAGTCCAGACGGGAACTGTGTGTTCTCTCTGGTCACACAAGGTAGAACAGGGAACAAAAGGCAAAGTCACAAAGAGGCAAATTTTCGAGTTGTTATGAACTGACTGGGAGGAAATGAGGCAGCATGGTCGGTGTCCTCCTGGAGGTGGGAGCAGAAAGATCCGAGATCACATTATGACTCAAATATTTATTAGCTATATGACCCCAAGAAAGACACTGGTCTCTCAGCCTTGGTTTCTTCATTAATAAACTGGAAATAATAACGGCACCTCTCAGTGGTGTTGTATCAAATGAGATAGCATGTAATAGTGCTGCACAAACCCTAAGTGCTATTGAAATGCTATTTATTAAGAAAAAAAAATTCTAAATATTAGAACTGTACAAAAGAAGGAAGAGCTGCTTCCATCCCTTGAATAGAAGTCTTCAGTTCAAGGTTGGATGACCACGATTCCAGGGATTCTTTTGCAGCTATGGGTTGAACTAAATGTGATCCAAGGTCCCTGAAATTCTGTGATTTTATGAAGAACATTAGAAAAAAACAAACAAAAAATCCAAACAGTTGCTTGTTGTATCCATGGAGAATAATAAGAGAAAGGAGAAAAAAGTCTCATCCTCTTCTTCAGATTACTGGGGGAAATCTAAGAAAGGAAGGCACAGTGAAGGGTGCCAGTGATAAATCGGCAGGGGTGGCAGGGAGTCAACTCTTTAGGTGAAAGAAAAGCTTGCCCTCCATTGGGGTTACAGGGCAAGTGCTGTGAGCCCTACAGCATCCCAGCTGCCACTTGCTTTTTTTTTGCCAGCTTCTTGGTAGATTTGCTCACCTTGATTTGTCCTTCTTGATCTTGGTCGATTATAAAATTGTTCAACAAAGTGCTACCAAGGTCCTAAATTTAGCAGCAGATTTTTAGCTCTTTGTGAACAAAGAAAATCCTGGTCCCTGGTTCATGCTCTATATTTCTTGTCCTTGATTTGAGTCTCCCTCCTTCTCTCATTCCCTCTCCCTTCTCTCCTATCTCTCCTCTCCTCTCCTCTCTCCTTTCCTCTCCTCTTTTCTCCCTATCTTTCTTCCTTTCTTTCTTTCTTCTTTCCTTCCTTCCTTCCTTTCTTTCTTTCTTTCTTTCTTTCTTTCTTTCTTTCTTTCTTTCTTTCTTTCTTCTTTCCTCCTTCCTTCCTTCCTTCCTTTCCTTCTTTCTTTTCTTTTTTCTCTCTTTCTTTCTCTTTCTTTTTCTTCCTTCCTTCCTTCCTCCCTTCCTCCCTTCTATCCCTCCCCTTTCTCCATCTTCCCTCCCTCTCTGTTTCTCTGTCTCTGTCTCTTTCTCTGTCTCTCTTTCTCTCATCTCTGTGTCTCTATGTTTCTTTCTTCTTCCCTCCTTCACTCCCTTCATCTCTGCCTCCTTCCCCCCTTTCTCTCTCTTCACTGCTCTTATGACTCCAAAGAGCACTCCTAACCTTGCTGCTTGTCATTTGGTCAAAAACCTTTGAAAGAACAGGCTAGCTCAGACACAGCCAAAGGTCTGGATGTATGTCTCAAGGATTTTCAGTGGTTTTTAAAAATAGCTTTTGGTGTGAAGTTTCTCCACTTTCCAAAAAAAAAAAAAGCTTCCATATCTTTGCTGCCCTTAAAAATAATTCAAGAATAAAACTTGATTTAGGGGTTGAACCACAGTAATTGATAATGCTTATAGTAAGACTTAGAATTAGAATTAGCATTTTAGAGTCCTTTAAAGTTTGTGAAGTGCTTTATATATGTTATCTCATTTGATCCTCACCACACACAACCTTGTGAAGTAGCGATTGTTATTATCCCTATTTTAAAAATGATGACCCCAAAACTGAGTGAGGTTTAGTGACTAGCCCAAGGTCACCCAGCTAGTAAGCAGTGGACACAGGATTAAAACTCAGATTTTCCTAACTCCAAGGCCAATGCTATTTCCACTGTACAGTTCTAGAGCTAGACTTTGGAGGGCATTTAGTCTAATCATGTGATTGGTATAGAAGCTGAGGTGGGGCAGAGAGGCAGTAGGTGAACAGAATTGAAAAAAGAGGAGGATCCAGCCAAATGAAGTCTGGCCAGCCTTCCTGATACTTTTTAGTGGGAAAATCACATCTCATCTGGGCAGAGAAGATTTCTTGGAGCATAACCTATTACGGCTACTGAAAAAATTCTACGATGAGATCAGCCTTGGCATCCCCAGGGGGCTTCTGCCTCTACCTTGGTCTGTGAAGCTACTAGCCCTTGATGAAATGATGGAGCCCACTGAGAAAACAGCACTTGGAGTCTAATTGAAGGGAATAACTACTGTGCACCAGTCCTTTTAATCAAGACGTTAAAAGGAAACTTTATTAAACTGTGATTGAATATATAAAATTAAGATGTGATGCATTTTAAATATATTAGCTCAAATTATAAAATATTAAATTAAGATTTAATATATTAAATTAAACACATATTAAATGAGATTGAAAAAAATGCTTTTAAAAATTTCAAATACACCAGAGGAATTATTAACCGTTTTATTTAAAAATGAAGGTCTGGCGAGTAGGCGAGCGATAAAATGAGAACTCTTTAAGGTATGATTGTGGACCCCAAAGGCAGGGCAGCTAAAGGTGAGCTCTTAGCAAGTGTAACAAAACTAAGAAGACTTTCATGCCATTCTGGTGATGGATTGTTATGTCTATTGCCCAGAACTGTCCTAGCTAACTTTGGAGCATCTCATTGCCAAATTGGCCAGAGGGTGATAAATGTTTTCCTATAAAGCAGCTCCATCAGATCAAGGCACAGGAGTGCTGCAGTTTGCATCAGTAGGGGCAGTGACCATACCTGATGACAACTTTGATGCTTTAGGCACTGAACTGAGTGGTCCTGACTTTGCAAAAACTGGCACATAATGAACAAATATAGGGAGCCCTAAGTTGAAACCAGAATTAGGGTTCCAGAGCTGCCTGTAGGAAATGGAAATTAGTAGTGAAATAGACCAGGTGTCCTCAGAGCCCAGTGGCTGTCTATCCCTCATGGGAAGTATGGGACTCATTTGTTTCATGTGAAGTTCTTTTCCTTTCTACACAGAAGAGCCCCTGAAATAAGTCTTACTCCATGCTTATAAAATGACTAGTGATTTAACGTAGGGCCCACTCAGACAGGTTGAATCTTATAAAAAGTGATCTTACTGGCTGCTGTATGGGGCAAGTGTCTTTTTAGTGAAGACCATCTTTCCTCTCAGTAGAGTGACTACTGAAAACTGCAAGTGATTAAGTGAACCTTTTAAATAACTGAAGAAAGCAAAGACACTGCTGTATGTTTTCTGTGAAATCAGTAAGATCATAGACTTTGATCTGGAAAATACCTTAAAGATCATTTGACCATCTAGACCAGCCGTTCTCAATCTGTAGCTTGCGACCCCTTTGGGGGTTGAACAACCCTCTCACAGGGATCACAGGGGTCATCTAAGACCATAGGAAAACATATTTCTAATGGTCTTAGGAACGGAGACACCACTCCTCTATCCATCTCCAGGCAGGTCCGCTCACATGCAGATACACCCACATATGAGTATTAAAGGGTCGCGGCATTACGAAGGTTGAGAACTACTGCTCTAGACCAACCTCTTCATGTTATAGATGAGGAAACTGAGACCCATCAGTGTTAAGCAACTTGCCCAAGATCATTCCTGCAGGTTGGAAACAGTGAAGCTGGGATTTGTAGTAAGGTCTTCTGATTTCAAACTTAGTCCTCCCTTTTCACCTCATTACTTCAGGGATGTGGCAGTGTAACTAGGGTAGAACGATAGGGCTTTACACTGGGTGCCAGATTTAGAGGGAATCAAATTTAGAAGGTATTAATTATACTGTGATTGAAATTTCAGCAGCAGAGAAATAGCAGACCCTAGCAACTAGTGAGAAAGAATAATTACTTGAAATAGGAACTAGTAGATTACCCCTTGACCTTAGCTCCCTCATTCATAGATGATTTCACTAGATGCCTTCTAGCCACAGCTATATGATTCCATGGAGAGCGGTGGGCAATGTACCTTTCCACCATAATTCCCTGCCCCTATCCTCCACCCCTATCTCAGAAGCATTGGGTAGGAGAAAGAGTGCTGGGTTTGGAGTCAGTGGTTATGGATTCATTTTCTGCTTATGTCACTTATCTTTTTTTTTAACTTTTATTTGTAGTTTACATCATTCATTTCCATGAGATTTTGATTTACAATTTTTCTCCCCGTCTTTCCCCTACCTACCAACCCAAAACAGTGATCCCACTGTATACCCCCTCCCCCAATCAGCTCTCTCCTATATCTTCCCCCATCACCCCTCCAGTAGGGCAAGATGGATCTCCCTACCCCAGTACCTGTATATTTCCCTCCTTCCTATTCTACCCCCCACTT
>CM053586.1:323837134-323871041 GCA_028646515.1 Pseudochirops corinnae
AGAGAGAGAGAGAGAGAGAGAAGCAGAGGGAGAGGGAGAGGGAGAGGGGGGGGGGGAGAGAGACGGAGGGAGGGAAAGAGAGAGGGAGGGAGGGAAAGAGAGAGGGAGGGAAGGAGGGAGAGAGAAGCAAAGAGGGTCCAGGACAGAATCTTAGGGGAAACATATGGTTTGTAAGTATAACTTGGATGAAGATCCAGCAAAGGAGATTAAGAAGAAGCTGTCCAACAGGAGAGGGGAGAGTCACAAAAACCTACAGAGAAGAGATTATCAAGGTGGAGAGGGTGATGGATTGTTAAAGGATGTCGAAGGTCAAGAAGGATGAAGATTGAGAAAAAAACATTAAACTGGCAATTCAGAGCTCATTAGTAACTTTTGAGAGAGCAATTTTGGTTGAATTATGAGGTTGCAAGACAGAGTGCAGAATTTAGAAAAGAGGGAAGGGAAAAGAAGCAGAAGCACCAAATGTAAATGGATTTATCAAGGAAATTAGCCCAGAAAGGAAGGGAGAATAAAGGGTGATAACTTGTGGGAATGTAAAGATGAAGTCAATCTCTTGAGGATGGGGAAGACATGAACATCTTTGTAGGCAATAAAGAAAGAGCCAGTAGGCAGGGGGAGACTGATGATTTATGAGAAAGTGAAGATGATGCAGGGGGCAATATGCTGGAGAAGACAAGATGGGATGGGATTATACGTGTGGAGACAAAAATAAGCAATCTCTGCCTTCCTGCTTTAAATTCCTTTGGGTAAGGGAGTGAAGAGGGAAAAGTAATCAGATGCTCTTCTCGAATGAAATTCTGATGACATAAATACAAACAAATTCAATGAGGAAGAAAATGAGGAGTTGTCTAAAGAGAATGATGTGGATACATAGGGAACCCATCTGCTACCTTTCATTTAAAAAACATGAGTCTGAAAGGAAAAAGCACACTGGAAGTGGATAGAGCTTTGGATTTGGTGTTTAGAAAACCCACGGTTTGATTTCTGACTGATAATTACTAGACATTTGACCTTGGTGGAAAGGGAGTGAACATGTAGCTTCTTGGAGCCCCATCCCAATTATAAATTATAGATATAGTAGATACTGCCTGTGATTGGAAAGATTTTCCACACCAAGGACATTTGAAAAGTCCTTGGCATATTGATAAGTGAAGAAGAGGAAAAGAAGGGCATATAACAAAAGGAATGGCTGTGGTCTTGAAAGAATAAGTATAACAAAATAAATACAATGAAAGCACAGATTGTGTTAACAACAACTACAAAGGGCTTTATGGGTTAATTTGAGGCCAAGATGAAGATCAAAGGAAAGAGGATTGCTGCAGAACTGCATGATAATTTGTTTACTAGTATTTCTTCTTCAGATTGGGTAGGATAGAAGAACACTCCTGTTCTATCCACAGACTTTGCTGATGAGCACCCTACGTTGGGTAGAAGATAACAGAATGTGCTCAGAGACATTAAGTGATTTAATGGAGACATACAGCTAGTAAATGTATGACTTTAATGTCAAATTGATGTTTCCTTTTTTATTGAGTTCCCTTGGAATAGGAGAACCTAGATTTGTAGTACATGTTAAAAAGAGACAGTATCCCTGCCCTTGTCCTATTACATTCTAATAAGAAAGGAAAAGGAAATAGCAAGTAAATAAGGAATTAAAACTGAAAGACAAATCAGGGTGGAGTAAAAACATCTAGCTATCCTCAGTCAGTGCAAGTCATGCATTCAAGGTTAATTAAAACACTTGCAAATATGATGTCTGAGCCTGGCATGGATCTTTGAAAAAATAAATGAGAAGAGGAGAATTATAACAAGAATTCTAGGCTGGATAAGCCTAGGACTTCCTTCCTTTCTCAGAATTGCTAGAAATATGCCAGATAAACAAACCAAAGAAACTAACATAGAGAAAAGTAATAAAATCCCCACGAGGGAGATTCCAAGGCAGAGAAAATGGAAGGGTGAAAGGCTGTGATGGGAGTGTGTGGAAGAAACAGAGCAAAAAAAGCAAAAAAAGCAAAAAGTAAGCAAAAGCAAAAGCAAAAAAAGCAAAGCAAAAAAAAAAAAAAAAAAACAAAACTCCTAATAAAATGGAGAAATACTATTAAGATGAGGAGCCAAGAAAATCCCAGGGACAAAACTACAGAAAAAAAGAATAATTCTATGAGAACTACAACTAGAATTCCAGAAGAGATAACGGCATATCCACAACCATTTTTGCAAATAAACAATTTTAAATTTTGCAGGCAAATAATTATTAAGTTGACCATGTCCTTTGACTCAGTGGTTATATTACTGTGACTATCTCCTAAGGAAGTTATGGATAGCAAGAGAGATTCATGAGTACAAAAATATTTATAGAAGCATTATGTATGATAACTAAGAGCTTGAAAAGAAAATTTATGCTGAAAGATTGGGGAATGGCTGAATAAATTATGGCATGTGAATGTTATGGAATGTTACTATATTGTGAAGAATGATGAATATGAAGAATTCAGAAACTTGAGCCAACTTGTATGAAGTGATGCAGAGAGAAGAATGTGAACCAGAAGGACAATGTGCACAATGACTCCAACAATGCAGATGAAGATAATATTTAAGTGAATAAAGTTTTAGGTGATTACAGTATTCACTGTTATTATCATACTTTCCAAATTATAGGACACATTCCTCCTCCTGTTAACAATTCATTAACTTTTTCAGGAAATTTGTTTTGCTGATGGGGTACGGATGTTTGTTAAAGAATTATTTGCTTGTCAAAACAAAATGAATTAATAACATCCATTTTTTTTTAAGATAAGGGAGAGCAGAAGATTTGTTGCAAGGCCAGAGAGTGGCAATTTTTTTCCATCTTAAAAAGAGTAAAAAGGTGGGGTTCTCAGAGAAGAGATCAGCTAGCTTGACTTTGATTCTTGGCAAAATCCTAGAATGTATTATTAAAGGGATGGTTTGTGAGTCTTATAAAGGGAAGTGGTGATTACTAGGAGACAGTAGGCATTTATGAAGATCTAGCCAAGACAGATTAACCTCTGTTGTCAAACCTTCTTACTTTCCAAGTCTGCTGGAGGTCAGCACTTTCAGGTTCCTTTAGGAAATAACCATCATAGTTACTAGCAGCTGAATCCTTTAAAATCACCTGTGATTTTGAAGAGGGAGAGGTATTTATTGGGATTATCAGATGTATGGACTATAGAGAAAATTCCTTGCTTAGTAACAAACACACAAATTCAGTGTAAACCAGGACCTATCAAGTACTTGGAGGATCAGAGTAAATTCTTTGCTGACTAAAAACATACAAAAGAGTCACAAAAGACTCCTGTATTGTGAAAGTATAATTTTGAACAATAGTCCAAAAATATGACACACAATTATCCTAGAAATGGTGATGGAAGTGGATTAATCATCCATAAAAAGCCTAAGACCAACCGGTCTTCCTGTGTTGTCATTTGAGAAGGGCAGAAAAGTCCAGGAGTGTTCCTTATACCAAGAGAAGAAAGACAGGGACAAAGTGCTTCTGCCTACTCAGTTCAATCAGTCAGTCAAAAATTTATTAAGAGCCTATAATGATGTGCCAGGAACTGTGCTTAGCACTGGAGATTCAAAGAAAGGCAAAAGACTGTTTTTGTTTTTGAGAAAATAGGCAAACAATGATATTGAAACAAGTTATATACTGGATAAATTGGAGATGATCAACAAAGGGAAAACACTAGAATTAAGGGGACTTGGGAGGCTTCCTAAAAAGGTGGGATTTTAGCTGGGACTTGAAAGAAGCAAGGCAAAAGTGAGCAATGTCAAGAAAAAGATTCTAGAAGTCCTGGGTCATGAAACCCACTATTTTCTGGTTCAATCGAGTCACAAGATGCCATAAGACATGCTTCTGGTTGTTAGGATTCAAAGTCACTTGTCAATTTCTCCTCAAGCATACCTATAATTTAATATCTTCTATGTCAATGGAGTTGGAGTGTCACTGCCAAGGAAGGAGTCAGTTTTGAATTGAGGAAATCCTTCCTCATTAAATATAATGGTGCCTCTTCAGTAGGCCCCCATGCCCAAAAGTCTTCAGGTAGATACTGAATGACCACTTGTTTCCATGCCTTTCATGGATGGGTTGAACTAGATGTCTTCTGAGGTATCACTCATTTCTCAAATTCTGGGAATCTGAGACTGACTAGATCCTGTAATTTGAAATTTAGAAGGTTCTACTCAAATAACAATGATAATAATTAGACTATCATTGATATAGCACTTTAGTTTTATGTAGTTAGAATTTATGTAGCATTTTAAATGTGCAACGTGTAAATCTGTTCATTGAATCATAAGATTCTTGTGATGTAGGTTCTCCAAATATTATTATTTCAATTTTACAGGTGAGGAAACCAAGACTCACGCAGTTTGCATGGCTAGCAAATGCCCAATATTGGAGAAGGACTTAGCTCTTCCTGCTTCCAATTTCAACTTGATGACTTTCGCAGTTTCTGCAATTAATTGCCGTACATGTTGCATTGGAACTAGGGCTAGAATAAGAGTCAGAGTCTCAATCCTGGTTCTGACATTTCCTGTGTGAAAATGAACAAGTCATTTAATTCTTCTAGCCCTCTGTTTTCTCATCTGAAAAATGAAGGGATTGGACTAGCTGACCATTAAGCTCCCTCTCAGACATTCCTTGACAGACTCTACAAAGCTACTGCATCAGGCAACACAACCTAAAGAAATTACCTAAGATTTTTGACGTTACCTAAGATTTTATCCAGAATTCATGGAAATCTACAAATAGAAGTGAGAAACAAAAGAAAACATTAGCAATCATTTTTCTTTGGTCTTGTACTTTTTCCCATCTTTCTTTCAATCAATTGAGTGAATGTAGCCTACAAAAATTTTAACTCTCTAGAAAGCCTCTTCCTCGGTGGTATATATGAAGGAACCCCATTCCTTTCTGAGAACTACTGTATTAAAAATTAATTTGATGTCTCATTTTTAATGATGCTGCCAAGGCTGATTGGGTTGGAATATTCATTACACGTCATGTCTCTTATTGTTAGGGCTGCTTGACTGGTATATTCTGTAGAGAGAGCATAATTTTCCTGAATTTCTGGCAAGGCAACTGACAATATCTTTTGTGATATAAAGGGCAGCTGAGTGGACAGCGCAGTGGATAGAATGCTGAGTCAAGAAGATTGGAATTCAAATATAACCACAGATACTTGCTTGGCAACTCACTGAACCTCTATCTGCCTCAGTTTCTTGATCTGTAAGACGGGGATAATAATATCAGCTATCTGTGAGAGTGGCTTGTGAGGATCAAATGAAATAACACATGT
Organism: Pseudochirops corinnae; assembly: GCA_028646515.1. Classification (NCBI taxonomy): domain Eukaryota; kingdom Metazoa; phylum Chordata; class Mammalia; order Diprotodontia; family Pseudocheiridae; genus Pseudochirops; species Pseudochirops corinnae. Next base: position 323,842,447 of record CM053586.1, read on the forward strand.
AAAGCACTTAAGGTGGCATATAAATGATTGTTGCTGTTATCATTCTTGTGGAAAAGGTAGAAAAAATGGACTGGATGATAACACACGTAAGTTGTTTCAGGACTAGCTGAAAAATTGACCTACAAAGCCAATGTGAACAAGAGGGAGGTCTTTCATGTGGAGTCCTCGGGATTTCTCCTTGACTGTGTTCTGGACAACATTTCCCTTGATGATGTGTTTGATTGCATGAATGATATTCTTATCAGATATGAACAGCTTTTGACTATATGACAATTAACATATTACTTGCCAGAAGTGAGATCCAAAGAGAGGTCAACTAACCAGAATAAGAGGCTGATTTTAATAAGAAATGTTATAGGAATGAAGGGCTTAATAAAGGGGTTAATTTGGGCTGGCTCATATCTGAAAAACTATGCAAGACCCTCAATTATTCCAAGTTATTTCCTATTGTGAAGTCCATCTTTCAAATATCAAATTCTCCCAGTGGTTGTCTATGGCTATGAAGCCATAATTCACATTTAGTGAATTAAAGTTGCCATGTGCAAAGGACCAGTGGGAAGATGAATGACTGGGGATGACTTATGATAAGAAGAGATATAAATGACATCATCCAATTCATGTATAATCAGGGAAAGCAATTTATGTAGCAAGAGCAAAAGATATGGAAAATAGAACAGGACTTGTCAGGTAGCCACAAAACATGAAAAGAACACAAGCAAAAGTTCCATCATGTTGGGTTGGTCATCTCGAGATAGTTTATAGAAAGAACTAGACAAGAATCACACCAGAATGGTTTCACTCCTTTATTTGTATCCTCGACATTTGGCAGGCTCCCCCACTACACAGTAGACACTTAGTAAGTACTTAATGATTTGACTGGAGAGGGTGAGACCGCACAGTTGTGCTATTATCTGTACTAGGGGAAGTAATACTTATATCAAGGAGATCCCAGTTTCATAGAATTATAAAGGTAATTGTAAACTACTACATGTGAGTTCAAAAATTAGTCTCATGATTGAATCATGCTCCCAGCCCAACGGAGCTGTAGACTTGTAGCCCATCTCCTCATTAAATGTCCACCAATCAATACTGATTTTCACTTGTCAGGGGAGTTCCCTGTCAGAAGGTACACACCCAATTTAATGTGTTTCAGAGACTCCCTTTAAGGTCTTTGGTTAGAGAGAAAGTGCTGATCATCATTTTATTAATTGTTAGCTAGCCTAATTAATAAATCAATTATTAATTACCCAGAAGAAATAACTGTGTACAATGGGGGATGCAATTATAGCTCCAGAACACTTAATATGAAAAATATCTGTAAGTTCCAGAGGTCTACTAGCTCAACGTCAGTCCACAGTATAGTGTGGAAGCCTCAAACACTGACAACTGGAGTTTTCATTAAAAAAAGCACAGCATCAAGAATGAAGAAGATGGTAGACTACATTGACTTTTCCTTGGTCAGATTGAATATGGAGTGCTGTGCTCAGTTCTGGGTACCATATTTTAGGAAGACATTGTGAAGCTGGACCTCTTAAGTTTCTTCCAACTCTGATCTTCCAAGGCTCTATAAGTAAATACCTTTTACAGATTGTAATTTGAAACTCAAGAAATAGACGAGTATAATTTAGCACCTAGCACTTTCTCTACATCAGCATATGAAAAAAAATGAATCACTCTGATATTTTCTCAATATACCTATTAGTACAGGAAACAATCCTTTTATTTTCATTTTTGTAGTATACATTCACTTAAGTGGCTGAGAGAAAAATGGAAAAAGGTATAAGACAAAAAATAAAATTATTCCAAATATTTTCTTCTGTTTCTTACTTCTGTTGGTAGATTTCTATGAATACTGGATAGAATCTTAGATAACTTCTTTAGATTTTATTGCCTGATGTAACATCTCTGCAGATTCTATGGAAGATGTTTATGTCAAGTACTCATAGGAATATCTGTCATAGATCTAGACTGGAAGAAAGCTTACTGATCATCTCGTCTAATGGCCTCAATGCTGCCAATTTTTTTTGTATTTTTTTAAAAAATATTTATTTATTTACTTTTAGTTTACAACATTCATTTCCACAAGCTCTGAGTTCCAAATTTTCTCCCCCTTCCTCTCTTCCCCTCTACTCCCCATGGTGGTATGCAATCCGATATAGGTTCTACAAATATTTTCACATTAAACGTTAGTCAGGTTATAAAGGATTTTAAGCACTGGAATGAAAACAATGAGAAATAAGAAATAAAACAAAACAAACATGAGAGCAAGTAGTTTGCTTCAATCTCTCATTTTACAGATGAGAAAACTGAGACCCAGAAAAATGAAATGCCTTGTTCACTGTCACATAGGAAGGATCAGAACTGGGATTCAAACTCTGATTCCTGTTCTAGCTCCAGTCCCAATTCACAATTCAGCCATGTTCACAGCAATTAATTGAAGAAACTACAAGGGTCATCAAGTCACTTAATATTTCAAGTTGCTTAATAATTCCTTGATTACAAATTCTGTGATTTCATTTGTTCTGGGGTGCAAGGACCCTCTATGGTACAGTAGTCCTTTCCAAAGAGAAACAGATGGCTAACAGTGTCAGTCTGATGGGGCAGTGCAAGTTCGTTACCCGAAGGACCACAGGGATATGAGATAATTTCTAAGCCCATCTTTGAACTGATAGTTTCTTATATGAACCTGGTTCCCAGCCTCAACTTATCACCTCCCTTCCCATTCTCTTGATCAAAATTCTCAGGTAGAACTTGTAACTGACTTGGTTACCAAGGCATTATTGGTCATCTGAGCCAATGAGAGCTTGGACTCAAATTCTAGTAACCTCAGCCTCTCTGGATATGAACCTGTAGATGAAAGAGTTAAAAGGTTCATATTTAGCAAACTTAGGTTTCATCTCAACTCACTCTCATTAGCTGTCTGACCACTGACAAGTTACTCACACTTTCTGAGCCTTGATTTTCTTATTCATAAATGGGGATACTGATACTTTGACCTACTCACTTCAGGGAGTATTGTTGTGATAACTGAATGAGATTATGTATATAGAACACTTTTTTCAAACTTAACTACTTTGCATAAATGTAAGGTATGATCATTAAGAACTTTAACCTAAATCTAGCAGAATTAGAGCATTAGTCTAAAGTCACCAGAATTAGGTGGGTATTTAAGTACAGGCCATTCCTCTTTCCCATTTCTTGTCTTGTCTGATGTATACTTAAACAGTGTTCCCTCCTCTGGGAAGCCCCTCTATAAATTGGCATTTCCATCAGTATGCAAAAGGACCTATCACTCTCCCTCGGGATTCCTAGAATGTTATGGAAACAATTATGGCCTGTAATGATAAAGATATTCATGTAAGTTTTTTCTCCTGGTTAAGAATATGAGACAGTGAACAAGTAAAGATAGTCAGATACATTTATCCAGTATTAAATACCTGCATAAGATTGAATTTTGATAACTCCCGTCTGTTCAATTCCCAGTACCGCTTCTTTCTCTCTCTTTTGCATATTGTAGTCTTTCTTCCTCATTTCAGAAACATGATTTAAATTTACTCTGCTAATCACTAAATTCATTGTTAGGGAAGAGAAAGGCCAAGTAGACACATCAGATGCTATGTATCCAGGAGGTGAAGGCCCAATTTAATCATTTATTTAAGTTAATAAATTTCATGTTCTTGGCAAAGAGAACTCAGTGGGTTAGACATCTCAGAAGTCAAAGAGATGAAGTTTATAGGAAAGTTGAAAGCATTTTTCCCTCTAGACCAACTTTCTCTGTCTCAATCCATGTTCATGACATTTCATTATCAAAAAAAGGAGAAGCTTTGAAAAAAATTTCTCCCATTCTCCTATATATAATCAGGGAAGCTGATTAACATAAGTTCAGTTTTCCATTACAGGCTAATACAGTGATAAGATAAAGCTTCAATTTCGAAGTTGAAATAATACTGCTTAATTCTACTGTGCCTTTTCACCTTGAATATTTTTTTTTGTTTTCAACTCAAGAAGCTCCATTACAAGCATTATGATACCTCTGCTGGCTTTGAAGCCCCAGAAATCTAATCTTTTGCCCCCAAAAGGCTTTATTTTCCTACAGTCACTCCTGGTTCTTGCCCTTATTTTGAAACAACCTGACACACCAGAGTTCTACCACCCCTTGGAGCTTAAGAAAGAGATGGTTTCCTTCTTATTACCTTTCTTAATTTTGGAGAATAAAAGAAAGAAAGACTCATTTCTTCCATAACATTAGCCCATTTTCATTCTTTTACATGACTGTGGTAGATGATTGATGGATTTCTATTGATTTTTCATAGGAAAGTGAGGCTTTTTAAAAATCAAACTCTATTTTCCTTGTAACAGAACAATCGATGTTTGGAGTTGCCCCTATACAGCTCGAGTTCACTCTTGCTCTGCTCTCCCTTTAAGCTTTCCTGTAGAAGAGTCCAACAGGGAAGTGGCAGAGGTAGCTATCACATGAATCAAATTCCTCCCTAATCTTCAGGAAAAAAACAATCAAAGGCATCACCTTCCATGGATTTGTTCTTTCCTGCAAATTTGATCAGTTTCCCAACTGTAGGAATGAAAAAAAACCCACATTTATCAAGTGTTTATTTACGGTGTGTCATGACCTTTGCTAAGCATTAAAGATACAACTATAAAGGCAAAAGAATCTCTGCTTTCAGGAGATTGTTTTCTAACAAAGAAGACATACACATATGGGAGTGGAGATCAGGGAAGGAAGTATCTATTCTTCTGAGGAGTGGAGCCATAGGATAGGTGATTGATATGTATCTTGCAGAAGTAATAGTTGTTTTGATTTCTCTGCCCAGAATAAGAAGTGGAAAGAGGGGGAGAGATTACCAGTGTTACCATAGCAAGCTAATGGCAAAGCATCATGAGTGGATCACTAGATGAGATATAAAATTGAAGTGTGGTCTCATGGTCTGGGCCAAGTGCTACCATTAGAGAATCTTCTGTACAATGACTCCTTCCCCTACTGCCAAGTGAAGCATGGTCTGATGGTCTGGGCCAACTGGTAATGCTAAAGAATCTTTTACATGATGATTTACATGATGATGTCCAAGTTTTAGTGCCTCTTCCACTGAAATTACCTTAATTTAGTTTTTATGTATTTATATGTATTTATCTTTATAGATACATTGGTTCCTTCTAGTACAATATAAGTTTCCAGATGTAAGAGACTATTACATTTTTGTTTTGACATTTCTGGCACCTAGCCCAGTTCCAGGCAGAGCAGATACTTGCTGGTTGAATTGAACTGGGTAGGATGCAAGCATCTTACCTTGACTGAATGAATCATATAATTAAATGTAACCTGTGCCCCTTGATGATACAGTCATCCCAAATGACACTAGGTGACAATGAGAAAGTAAGGGACATGAGAAGACAGTTTTGTAGTGGCCTCCTGTAGCTTGGTTTTTCTACATCTTGTGTTCACTAAAGATTGCTGAACCATCTTTGGTCAACAGGTTAGAAAAAAAGTATCCCTAAGGCTACAAAAATATTACATTGAAAACTATAAGGCATTCACCAAATATTCATGAAGGTAGAGATGTCGATGCCTAGCTCATTGGTCCTTTTATTAAGGGGATTTATTCTGTGAAGTTTGGAGTCAATCAAAGGGCCACACTTGAGGACCTAAAGGGCCACATGTTCCCTACCCCTAGCCTAGGAGATGCAAGAAAAGAAAAACAAGCATGTTTTTATAGGTGAAATGAAAACAAGGGCAATTAGTGCTAAGTTCATAGACAACAAGGTGATGTATCCATTTGCCCTGGGCTTCTATAGTTCCCAGGGATGAACTTTCATCATTTAAGTTTCTCCTAGCTCTTGCTTCTCTCTCTATACCCTCTTCCTATCCACCCTTCACCCAGAGGCACTTTACACGAGGTTATCATGGGAGATTTAGGAGATTTTAAATTTGGGAACTGGTGGTAGTATCTGTATAACTGGGTAAGTTGGAAGGAGTTGGTGATCCGTTCTCATGATTTCATCTAGGTAGGAAATTCTAATTGTGGAAACTCTTTCCATATTGTACATGAGTAATTTCTCTGTAATGTTTAGTCTTAGAGAGTAGCGTTGGGCACTGAGAGGTTAAGTGATTTGTTTATGGTCAGTTATTCTATGTCAGAAACAGAACTTAAAACCATGTCTTCCTAAACACAAAATTTGTCCTCTTTCCAGCACACAAAACAGGCAACTCTTATGGGCTGTGTGACGCTGCCATGAAGTTCTGCTTAGCTTCAGCTTCCTCCCTTGCAAAGCTGGCAGCACTGAACTCACAGTGGCACTGCGAATCTCAAATGAGATGAAATCTGTAAAGGCTTTTGTGAACCTGAAAGCACTATCCAAATTAGAATACAACACCAGTCTTTATTTTCTGAGTTTCAGTAGCACATCAGCAATTTCTTATTAAAAATTTCCAACTGGATGGCTCAGAGGAATCTCAAACCCAACGTGTCTAAAACTGGACTCATTATATCCCCTCCCCCCAAATCCCCACTCTTCCTTCTTCCAGTCTCCTGTACCTATCAAAGGCACCTCCATTATTGTGGTCTCCTAGGTTTGTAACTTTGGCACTCTCCTGAACTAATCATTCTTCCCTCACCCCACATAGTCAGTCAATTGACAAATCTTGACATTTCTGCCTCATACTTGACACCTTCTCTCTACTTCCTCAGCCAACTCCTTATTTTAGGCCTATGCAGCCTCTTTGCTAGATTACCACAATGGTCTCCTAATTGGCCTCCCTGCCTCAAGTCTCTTTCCACTCCCTTCTAACCCACACAATACTGCTTAAGTTATGTTCCTTAAGCTCAGATTGGCCCATGTTGCTACCCTACTCATTAAACCTCAGTGGCTCCCTATTGTCTCTAGAAGAAATTATAATCTCCCTTTATATTTTGAAGCCCTTTTACAATTTGACCCCAACATGTCTTTCTAGACTTATCGTACATTACTCTCCCATCTATATTCTGTAATCCAGCCAAACTGACTTTCTTCATTCATGGCACTCCATTTCCAAGTGTCTTAGCACTAGCCATCCTTTAAGATGCAGCAAAAGTATCACCTTCTATATGATGTCATTTCCAGCCACTTTAACTGCCGATGACTTCCATCCTTAACTAGATGTATTTATATCCCTAGCTTGTATTTAACTATGTTGTTTTTATTTTCATTTATTCTCATATATATGTATGATATATGTGTGTGTGTGTGTGTGTGTGTACACACACACAAATATATAGTTTATATATTCATTTATGTCAGCAGTTCTCAATCTGTGGGTCGCAACCCCTTTGAGGGTTGAATGAGTTTGCCTAAGACCATCAGAAAACACACATTTCCAATGGTCTTAGGAACCAAGACACTGCTCCTCTATCCATCTCCAGGTGGATCCGCCTACATGCAGACATGCCCACATACAAGTATTAAAGGGTTGCGGTATTTAGGAAGGTTGAGAACCATTGATTTATGTCCTTATTCGCTCCCCTTTTGGGATAAAGCCTCCTTGCAAATAGAAGTTGCTTCATTCTTTTCTTTGTATCACCAGTGGCTGGCACAAGGCAGCAATTATTAAATGCTAACTAATTAATTAATTAATTAGGTTTGAATGATCAATACTGTCCTATGCGTCTTTCTTTCTGAAAACCACATACTCAACTGATTCCCATGTTGCTAAAGGCAGAAATGAGGACTTGCATGAGAAAAAGAAGTGGCTTTCAAAGCTGTTCTATTTACTTAGAAAATAAAAATGATATTGGTTGTAGAAGAAAAATTGTATTTTGTTGGAAGCATATTTTCTCAGATAGAAAATTTGACCAGTATGCATATCCTATATTTATAAGTCTGCTAGGGTAGGGTAGGCTGTGATCCTGATATATGTCTTGCAGAGTGCTATAGAGTTTTGAGGTCTTCTCAGTACCACCACGAGAAAATATATAAGAATACAAGAGACTTGAGCCTGAAGGCAGAAGAAGATGAGAAGAAATGCAGAAACCAATATGTCTTGTCTTGTATTTGGCACACCCTTGCAATAAGTTTATAACTAAAACATAATAAATAATTTTAGCATGTTCACACACACACACATATACTGATTAACTTGAAAGTGAAAGGCTCTCTTTGAGTAACATCCTTTTTAGCAGCCCATTGCTACACCACATGGTCCAAGTCAAAATGTTCTATCATATACATCATGTGTTGGAAGACAGAAACTGAAGGGAAAAAGTCCTCAGTGGAACTGTGAACTGAAAATTTGAGCCTGAGAAATGCTAATTTATTAGATTAGAAACTAGTGACTTTAAAGCTGGGGAAACCAAACAGCAGTCATCAAGATTATTCTGATAATAGAACTGGGTGTAACACCATGCATCAGCATGATTGCTGTTACACTGGGCTCACCACAAATAATGGCTATGTTCATGGTTGAAATAATATAATCAGCTTGAACCCAGGTATATGATTTCTGAATATCCTTTAAGTTCTGGGATTGCTTATATAACTAGGAACTGTAGAACTCTGCAATTCTAAAATGTTCACAGTGCCTGGGACATAGTAAATACTCAATACATGCTCATGGATTTGTTGATTCTTAAATGGTAGGTCAAAATAGCCTTGACCAGTGGCAATGACTAAAATTTAATAAAAAAAGTACTAAATCTGAAGCAACTCAGAAGGGGGCTGAAAATGATCTTTAAATGACTTAATATTGTAATAGAACAAGATTCACGCTACATACACATACAAGCACACAAATTCCAATATTTTAGCAATATTTTTGAATGGAAAAAACAATAGAATTGAAACAAAAGAAACTTATGTCCAAATGCTCATGATTCTAATCACTTCCATGCTTCAACTAGCACCAATGCTGTCATGGGGCATGCAATGTCACATGGCTAAAAATCCACAGCAATGTTCTTAGAAGAAAGGTTTCAATGTGCCCAGGTGGTAAGCAGAATGTGACAAAGTTCATGAGTACTGATTCCAAATCAACAGTTCCATATACATTTTGAAACCAAGGAAATCAAAGGTAAACCATGGCTTGAGATTCATGTACCATATTATCCTTGCAAATACTTTCCCATCATCAGCTATCAAATACATTAGTTGAATTACTCACCACGTCATTGAGCATAGTCATCATGGTTTGGGGATCAATGGCAAGAAGTGGAAGCAAGCTAGTACCTTTGGTAAGGTGCCATCACGAAGATATGGATACAGAAGTTCTGGCTATCAGCACACTCTTTATGTCTTTTGACAAATACTTGGTTTTGATTATATAAAACAAGTAGCTTCAACCCTCCAAAGATTGTTAAGCTAACCTGAGGCTTCTCTTCATTAGATCTAACTAGGATCATTGACCAGATCATGAATGTCATGTTGTAATGTAGGAAAGCTGATTGGTTTGATATGGCCCGAGTTCAAAGAGGAAAGACCCACCTAATATGAGAACAAAAGAAGAATTAGGAGTCTTTATATCTTTGCAGCACCTTTCTCCCAAGGAGCTCAGAGTGCTTTACAGACATTATGTCATTAATCCTCAAAACACCCCCAATATGGCTCCATCGAAGTACAGACAAGGGAAGAGCCTCTTTCCGTCATTTATTATGTTTAAATTCTAATATCTCTGTCAGCACGCCTAAATAACTATGATTATAGGCGCCATAGAAATAATTAGATGGATAGATGGAAAGATAGATTGATTTAAGGGTTCACCAAGTTTCAAGTCTGCTATTGTGGAAGATCCATTAACCACTAGTTTTCTACTTAAGCTTTTTCATTGTGTTAAAAGCTTCCATATTTTTTAGTGAATGGCATATCATCTTCCAGGCGCAAGACACCAGTATTTCAACGGGAAGACAGTAAAACATTTCTGAACACAAGAAATAGTAGAGGCTCCCATGTAATGGATTCCTATTTATTTTTTAAAGTAATCAATAGTTGTTTGCAAGTAATTGCACACTATAATCTGTAAGTAAGGTTCGACTGAAAACACACAGGCGTGCTATGAGACAGGCTAGTCTGCTCTGGTTTGGGGCCAGGTCACATAAGACGTGTATATAGAATCACCTTCTCTTTCCAGCTTGCTATGATGACCTTTTCATAACTGGATTTAGATTGCACATCACTTACAAATTTCAGTAGAACAGTAAACTTGCGTAGAAAAGATGCCATAGTGATTGAAGTTAAGTACTGCATTTTCTATAGAAATCAATGAAGCTAATCACACAATCCCAGTTCAATGTTTCCCATTCAGCAGTCTCAACAATACTTGAATATCATAATTGGTCTGCTGCTGAGCACATTTCTCTCTTTAGATCTAAGGAGGATGAAGTGTCTTTTCCTACTCACTGTACACAAGTGAATAATGAAAGATTTAAGGCACCAACTTGTTGTTGTCGTCAAAGAGTCTACCCTCAAAAGAGGTGCTTAGGTCTCCAGGTCTCTTGTTCCCTTTCCTTTTAAAATGCTCTGTTACTGAACTGCTAATTATTTCCCAAAACACACTCCAGTTAAAACTGAGGCCTTTCCTCTCAGGGGGAATTGGCTTTCATCAGTGAAAACAACCATTTGGTAGAATGGAGTGACATGGTGGTAAATATTTTATTTCTAGATAGATCCAAAACGAGTATATTCTCTTTACTGGTTCATTCTTCAGTGGAAAGAAAATGCCATAAGGTACAGTGGGCAAAATAAAACAAGTCAGCCACTGTGGGTCAGACTTGGTATCCAATTCATACTCTGTCACCATGGTTGAGTCATAAAATCATAGACTGTTCACTCTGGAAAGGGACTTAATGAGGCACTGTGCTATAATGTTGATGGAGGGAAAATGGGATAAAGAAGAAAATGTTGGATCCTGGATTTATTAATTGAAGACCTACATTCAAGTACGCTCTCTGTCTTTACTAGATGGGTGAATATATACAAGTCATTTAACCTATCTTAGCTTTTCTCATTTGAAAAAGCAGGGATCATGATATTTGCAAAACCTATTGGATGAGAACATTAGCTGGAAAGTCCTTTGAAAACTTTTTAAGTTTCATGGACACTAAGCTCGATGATAAGAAAGGCCCCACGTATGCGAAAATATTTATAGCAGCCCTATTTACAGCAGCAAAGCAATGGAAACAAAGAAGATCCATTTACTAGAGAATGGCTAAAGAAGTTATGGAACATGAATGCAATGGTATATTATTGAGCTGTAAGAAATGAGGAATATGGTGAATAGAGAACTGATGCAAAAATTAAGTAAGCAGAGCTAGGAAAATCAGATTAGAAATGCATACTAATTATAGTATTATAACAAAATAATGAAAACAGAAATAAAAAATGAAAACTAGTAGAGTATGTAAGGTTAGCTCCAAAGAAGAGAAAAGAAAGCAATTCCCCCCTCCATCATTAATCCAATCTCTTCTTTGCAGAGGTAAGGGAATATGGATGTGGAGGACTTAATAGAATATCAGACTTTTTCAATGTATTGGCTAGTTTTGTTGTACTTTTTTCCACTTCATTTTAAATTCTCTGATACAAGCAATGGGAGGGTTAGAGCTATGTTAAGAAATGTAGGTGATGATGCAAGAACAGAAATATTAGTAAAATTTCCAAATATAACTTATAACACTATATGAGTTATTATTAATTTTCCATTTCTTGTCTATAACCAGTGTCTCCTTGGGTATTGACAAATTCACAAGTCAGTATTGTTCTTGGTCACAAAGTCAAAATCTACATGAAGGCAGCAGCAACAGAAGAATTAACCAAAAAGAGACATAAAATGTGTTAGTAGGTCTGCTCGATCCAGTCTCGTAAGGACATCAGTTGCTCAATAAGCATTTACAGACTGCCTAGTCCATTGAGGATCTGTTGGCTTATTTATAAGGAAATTATATTTCCTTTTTTTGTTTGTTTTTTTTTTTTGCTTCTTGGTTTTTTTCCCCCCAGGATTTATTTATTTATTTTTAGGTTTCAACATTCATTTCCACAAGATTCTGAATTCCAAATTTTCTCCCCATCTCTTCCCTACCCCCAACCCTAGGATGACAAACATACTGATTACTCTTTCCCCCAATCTACCCTCTCAAAAATCCCTCCCATCCCTTCCCTTATCTCCTTCCCCCTTACTCTCTTGTAGGGCATGATGGATTTCTATACCCCCCTGCCTGAATATCTCATTTCCTGGTTTCATGTAACAACAATTTTTCAACATTTGTTTTTAAAACTTTGAGTTCCAGATTGTCTCCTTTCTTCCCTCCTTACCCACCTCTACTGGTAAGACAAGCAATTCAATACAGGTTATACATGTGTAGCTATGCAAAACATTTCTATAGTAGTCATGTTGTGAAAGACCAACTATATTTACCTCTATCCTATCCCACCCCCATTTATTCTATTTTCTCCTAAGAAATTACATTTTCAAAAAATATTTGTGAATTGATTGCTGGATCATCTTTTTTTCCCCTCAAACCATCTCCTCCTCCATAATTCCCTATTTGACCCAGTAGAACAGTACTTTAATTTGAACCCCTCATCTTTTATTTCTTTTTCCTCCTCACCCTCACATTTAATCACTCACCATATCCTGTCAACTCATCCTTTAAAATCTCCCTCACATCTGTCTCAAGATGAATTAAGGTGAGTTTTAGTCCAGACATTACCACTAATCTCCTGAGTGACCTTGGGAAAGTCTTTCCACTTCTAAGGGTCTCACTGACTTCATCTGTGCAATGGAGAAGTTGGAGAGCCATAGTTAGGGTAGGGTGCCTACATTATTTTTTTCTAGGGTACCAAAATATTGAAAATACTCAAAACACTTGACTACCTTCACTGTTGAAACAATTTAGCACCTGATTAACAAGAGTAATTAATTAAAATAGAAAGATAGCATTATGGTGCTCTTCCTCCCCTAAGGGGCTGCACCTATGTTAGCTCCTCCCTGGCTCAACTCAGTCTTTGACTCCCTGGCTTTCTCCCTGGATGCCATTTCAATAGTGGACTTACAATATCGCAGTGTCTATCTCCCCACTTACCAATGGGGACTTGTACATTAGGGTCTCCCTTCCCTCGCTAAATGTGCCTTTAAAAGTCGCTTTTTTTTTTTCACTTGTGTTTATTTTGTAGGAGGAAGCATGAGGGAGTGGATAGAGACCTGACATTGTAACCAGCAAGAATTATATAACTATCTATTGCATATTATTATCCATATAATTTACAATTATATATATAAATATATGTGTGTATGCATGATAATTACACATACATGTGTACCTGGAGATGTATAAGCATTTATACGTTTACACATACTTTTATGTATGTGTATAAATATTTTATGTGTGCATATACATGCATATATATATACACATATATATACATATATATATATATGTATGTGTATATGTATGTATAAGTTGTAAAAACCAAACTTAGGATTTCCCTACCAGCACAGATAAGCAGTTTCTCTATGACTTTTAGGTTTTATCAATTTTCCCAGTGTATTTACAGTTTTAGTGGGTAGTTCAGGATCACAAAGCCCATATTTGTCAAAGATAGGACCTGAACCCAGCTGTTCCAGGTTTGGAGGTTTGCTGTCCCAGCAAACTATTAACATCAATGAAAACCACATCAGTTAGATGTGAAGAATGAGTCAAGAAAGTACATCTAAATGATTTTTTACTGATGAATTAAATGAAAATTACCTAAAATGCACAGAATCTGAGCTCAAAGTGAAGCTCACAAAGTGGATTCCCTATAAAGACTACACGGTGAAATTGAAGAACTGTAATTATTGTGGATGAGAAAACATTCTCCCCACTCTCACCTGACAACACACAGAAATGGGACTATAATTTGTTTAGTGTCTTATGTTTTCTCGTGCTGCAATGTTCTAAAATGAAAATGAAATCCAATTATGCCACTTATAATAATGGCTGATTATTTAAAAGATACATAATCTTACTGCAGCTCAACCTGAAATTTGTATTTCTCTGTATTTGTCAATTGATTTATTCAAATGGAAAGCCTCTGCCTTATGCAATCAGTCAATAAACATTAATTAAGCACCCACTATGTGCCAGACACTGTATGTAGGCATCATCCCTGGAAAAATAAATATTAAAAATTATTATTACCTCTTATTATTTTATTTAATCTATATCATTATATATTAAGTAATATTAATTTAATAAATGTTATTATATAATTAATATGATTATTGCCCCTTTATTCTCAGGGAGCTCATATGATGAAATATGAAAATATAGTGTTTTACACATCCTAAAAGGAAAATAAATATTAACTGTTATTATTGTTATCATTATTTTCCTTCATTGAGGTTATATTTCCAATGGAAAGTGAAGCATTTGGACTAGTGAAATAGGATATTTGGAATATCACTCAATCATAGAATTTGAGCTGGAAGAGAACTCAGAGACCAGCTAGTCCCGGAGTTCTTAACTTTTTGCGTGTTATGGACCTTTTTGAGTCTTTTTAAGCATAGAGACATCTATAATTAACATTGATAATAATAGCTAAGCTATATATAGTGCTCTAAAGTTTGCAGCTCACTTTACAAATAATATCTCATTTCATTCTCACAGCTGTGGGAGATAGGTACTATTATTATGCTTCTTTGACATATGAGGAAACTGAGGCTGACAGCAATTAGGTGTCATAGCATCTGAAGCCAGATTTGAACATATCTGACTCCAGGTCTAGCACTCTATGCATTAAACTACTTAGCTATCTCTAGAAGAGTGGCTTCAGAAAATATAGTTTTTAAATTACACAGGACTGCAAAGGAAATTAATTAAATGGATATACACGTCACTGACATCTTTTTGTTTTTAATTCACAGATGATAGCTTGAGAAGTCCAACTTGTACCTGAACAAGAGTACTGTCTGCAACAGGTGATCATCTTCTAGACTTTGCTTGAAGACTTCAATTAAGTCCGCAGGCAGAAAATGTGTGAATTCTGAAGAGTGCAACAAGTACATATCCTCAGACTCCAGCAGTGTCTAGCATAGAGTAGATACTTAACTCCTTACTGATTGCTGATGGAATATTAAAAGGATTTCCCAAAAGTACCCATGCACTGAATGCCATTCAGGCTTCCCACTAGAGAGTGTAGAGAAAACAAAGCTGACATGTTAGCCAATGCTGGGGAAAGGTGAGGAACCACCTAGCCCAGGTGTGGATTTGTTCTGTGGAATCTGTATTCAGTCAAAGGGACGCACCTGAGGACCTAGAGGGCCACCTCTGAGTCCTAGCCCAAGGAGAACTTACAAAGGAACTTTTTTTGATGGCTCCATAGTATTTTTGTTCTGAGCCCTCTCACACATGGTAAAGTTACTCACTTTTTAAAAATAGCACTTTCTTTACATATCTCATTTTACATGTTCTGAGCCCTCTCACACATGGTAAAGTTACTCACTTTTTAAAAATAGCACTTTCTTTACATATCTCATTTTATAGTCACAACAGCACCATGAGGTAGGTCATATCTTCATTTTATTGATGAAGAAATAGAGGATCTGACTTTTACTAGGTCACTGAACTAACAGTTCTCATAGCCGAACCCATGTTTCTCTTGATTCCATGCCCAGTGGGCTTTCCACCACACCTTGCTGCCTTGATAGACAGAATGAACAAAGCTTGTCTCTATGATTCTCCTGTTTCTTCTTGTTATGTCTCTTCTTCCCTTTTCCAGACCCCAAAGAGTATCAAGTGGTCAACAAACACTGAATAATAGTCTTATTCCAAGTACCATGGAAAGCTCTGGAGATGTAAATATAAAAATGAAACTGTCCCTGTCCTCAAAATCTTTACATTTTTACTAGAGAGATTTAACATGTCAAGAAAAATTAAGTGACTTGCTTAAAGTCATATGGCTGCTAATTGAGAGGGCCAGGAGAGGAAATTTGGATTTTTTTACACTTAGGTCAGTGTTCTCTCCACTGCCCAAGACTTCTTTGTACCACAGAGGGTACTTAAGGCCACATAGGCTCCCCTTGGTAGTAAAGGAAACCCTTGCTGTCAGAATTCAAAGGATAATGAGGTCACATCAGGCTGGCGTGATGAGGAAAGGTTTCACAGAGAAAGTAGAATTTGAGCTGTTTGCAGAGGATAAGTAGAATTTGGATCACCATATTAAGCCCCTGGAGAGCAGGGGCAGATCTGGCATCTCATTTATCCTTAGGTCTGAGATACACACTCAGATCCCTGTTTCTTCTTACAGTTAAGGTTCTATCTAAAAGTAATCACTAGACACAAATTTGAAGAAAAGAGTTCAAAATAATCATTATGGATAGGATGAGCTTCCCAAATTAAATACTCTTAGAAGAGTTTTAGTTTAATAGGGATATGGAAGGGTTCTGTTATTTAATTTATTTCGTGAACTCCCAGGAGAGCTAACTCCCTCTACTAATATAGGTTAGGACCTTTTCTGAAATGCACAGCCTCAGAGAGTTCCCTACTACACTGAGAGATTAAGTGATTTGCTAGGGTCACATCTCAAGGTGTCAGAAGTGGGATATGAGCCTAAGTTCTTTTCTGTCATTAGGGTCAGCTCTCCATCCCTTATGCCATATTGCTTCTCATTTTTGATTGGCTGCATTTTAAAATCAGACACTTCTTTAGTGCTTTTCTAAAATGTTTGTTGAAATAAATCAGAATTCAAACAGGGCTGGGAGAGCATCTATGCAAATGTTAAAAGCTTTTTAGAGACCATAAGATGACCTGTTTGGCTGGAGACAGCATTTTCTGTTTGGCTGCAGTGAGACAAAGAAGTTTGGAAAGATGGACTGGACTGTGGTCAAGATTATGGAAGGCCTTAAATGGCAAGAGGGAGAGCTCGGACTTTATTCTATAGATAGAAAATAGGGAGCTTTGCAAGAGTTTGGAGCAGTGGAGCAGCAGGATCAGACGTAAGTTTTGGAGGATGACGCTGACAGTGGTATGGAAAGGAGACAGGCAGCTGGTATGCTACTGAAGCAGTTCAGGCAAGAGGTAGTTTTTTAATGTAATGATTCAGAAAGACTCAGAATGGAAAGAAGGAAAATACTAAAGTGAAAACAAATTTAACACAAATATTTTCTAATTTTATTGAATGAAATGGAGATGGACAATGTGTGTGTGTGTGTGTGTGTGTGTGTGTGTGTAGTGAGTTGAGGTGCCCTAGATGACAGACAATTGAGGCAAGGTACTTGTGACACCCATGCTGTGCTGTGTTTCCATTAGCAATAGTTTGAGCCTGCTATGTAGCACACACTAATTTGGAAACAAATGAGAAAACATCAAATGCACGTGCCATGCAGTGGGTAACTGAGGATAAGGCTCATAGCTTTTATTTTTTTCACTCTCCCTGCTTAGCAGTTGTAGTTGGCACTTTTTGAAATCTGGCTTGCCCCAGGATCCCCTCTACTGGCTACAACGGTACCTTCTGTGATGTGCCCTGGCAGCTGGCTGGGAGATTCCCAGGGTGCATCTCAACAAGAAAATGCAAACCTGCTTGATGGAAGAGAGGGGCTCTGGGGATGAATCCACAGGGAAGCAAAGCATAAGGTTAGGGAAGAACAGACAATCTGAGGCACGTGCCCAACACCAGCCTCGTTGGTGCCTCTTGCTTTTGAGTTTGCTAACAAACTATTAGTTACAGCCAACTATTAGTAATTGAAATGTCTACTGCAGTAGGAATCTTAGTTATCCACCATCCCTCCTCATTCTCTGTATTCTAGTTCCCAACTATTTAATGAGGGCTTATTTATCACAGTATCTAGATAAATAAATTATCATTTTACCAGACTTACTGAAAATACCCATTAATTAGTTTGAAATGGGGGGAAATGTGTTTGTTGGTCCTGCAGCTAAACTGAGTCAGACAGTAATCTCATAATCTCCTTAGCTTTTAACAGATGACCTTGTCAAACATAACTAAGGAAAACCTAAGGGCTTCAGTGAACTCTGATGGAGATGGATGGATTATAGGCATCTCTTCTGATTTGTCTTTGAAAGGATGGAGGGAACCCTGTATTGCTAGAACATACTGGTTCAGGCCTTTTTCTTAGTGAAATCTGTACTGAGAAAAGAATTTTTCACATATCTTTTGGGATATTTTCCATAATTTTTGAACGTACTAGAAGCATTTCTTGCATAGGATATTAAAATGTCTGAAAAATATTTTGGAGTCTTGTCTAAGCATCACACTTTGTGGTAGGTTTGTACTAAGGCACAGAAAACATATCCTTTGTGACTCCATTTAGTTTTTTTATATGAGATCCAATTTATACATCTCTGTGACATAAGCAGTAAATAGAATTTCACATCTTCTAAATGAAACAAGGTTGATGTGTTTTGGGGGCAGATACCAGAGGTTATGTGTGTAGGATGTCTAAGGCAAGCAGTCCGAAGTGTGAGAGTGTGTTTGTGTGTGTGTGTGTGTGTGTGAGAGAGAGAGAGACAGAGAGACAGAGACAGAAACAGAGACAGAGAAAGAAACAGAGATGGACGCTCATTTTCAACCCAAAAATTGTGTTCAGTGGCCTACCTAATCTTATAAAGAGAAGCAGCATGATGTACAGCAAAGATTCTTAACCTTTTGTGTGTCATGAACACCTCTGAGACTCTGGTGAAACCTCTGGATCCTTTCTCAGAATAATGTTTTTAAATTCATTTAAAAATACAGATTTCCAAGGAAAGTAATTATATTGGAATAGCTATCAAAATATATATTTTTTAAAAGTTCATGGGCCCCAGGTTAAGAATCTTGTGGATAATGGGTACAGAACTGCTGTCCTCAGAGTCAAGAGCATCTGGTTTCAGACATACTGGCTATGTGGGTTTGAGTAAGTTCCCCATGCTACCCTTGAAGGCTATCAGCTGCAAAGCAAGTGTTGATCTGAATTCATAGAGTGAGCTTCCTCATTGGATGTGCCTTGTATCAGTGATGTCAAACTCAAAGATAAAGGGATACCTGAAGACCATATGTTCACTTAGAAAACCACAAATTAACATGAGTTTTGGGGGCAGATACTAGAGGTGATATATTAGTCTTGTTACGTATTGGACTTGTATTTATTTTGCTAAACATTTCCCAATTACATTTTAATGGAATTTCAGCCCCACTCTGAGTACTAAAGGCTATATGCTTAGCAGGCCTTATATTTGACAACCTCTGCCTTACACCAAAGAAATCACAGGTCTTGGCCCCCATCAGAATTACTGTGAAGCCATTTTTATGCTGAAGGCTAGGATCCATGTGGATAAATGCACTTCCTATCCTATTTAGGGAATAAGGACAAAGAAAATCAAAGCATATGGGTTTTTTATTATTTTTTTCTTTAATGAGAAATGACTTAGGATACAACCAGCTGAGTTGTCAATTAATGTAGAATTATTCAATCAATAAGCATTTATTAGGTGCCTACTATACTCTAGATCCTGTGCTCATCATGGAGAAAATGCTAACAAAAGTCTAACAGTCACTGCCTTCCAGAGTCTTGCTTTGTAATGAGAGGAAACATTAGATAGATGATAGCTATATCAATCTAGAGAAGTAGACAGATGGGTGGATTGATTTGATATAGATAAATATGGACAAAAATATGTCTTTGCTTGTATACAAGTATACATGTACACATATACGTATATGTGCATGCACACACACAGAATGAATACAAAGTATTTTACAGATAAGAATCATAGACCTAAGTCTTGATGGTCCTAGAAAGGACCTTAGGAGGTCATCAATACCAATGCCTTCATTTTACAGATGAAAAAACTGAGGCCAAGAAGATTAAATGAGTAGCCAGTAGTTCCAAAGCTAGCCATCTGTGGTAATTTTTGAACATAGGTCTGAGTGCTCTTTCTGCTATACCAAGTAGCAGTGGAGGAGGCAGTGGTTGGGGGACAGTTCAGAAAAAGCTTTAGATCTAAGATGGGGCTGGCCCAAGTTTTTAAGGAAAATAGGGGTAGAATATAAGAAAAAACAATAATAAATTGCAGAGTTCAAAAAAGAACCTTTTCATTCCTTTCAAAACAATTATGCCATTTGTGATGAACATTCAACCAGCATAGAAGTAGTTTCAGTGACCTGGATTCTTTCTGAAATGTTGGTGAGTGAAACAACCCTGGAAGGGTACAAGACGGCCTCATGCATCCTCCACTCCTATTGGAAATGACCTTTGGGAAGGAATTCTAGTTGGTAGATGGATTTCAGGAGATCACTGAACGTGGATGGGGGGAAAATGTATTTTTCTTTTTCATTGACCTTTATTTAAATTGATAATTTTCTTCACTTATAAAACTGAAAAAAATTATGCTGGTAAGGGGTCAACAGGTTTCACCAGGCTGTCAAAGGGATCCATCACACACAAAAAAGCTTAAGAATCTAAGAACCCCAGCTTTAGGGGTATCTATTAAGTACCTTAATGGGAAACTCCCTCTCAATGCCTATCCCTTCTCCTAAATTATTTCAAAAGCTCCTCAGTACATCTGAAGGGCAGCCCCATGGCTTGTGTCCATCCCAGACATCCTTGAGGTAGTTAGGATCAATGGGATTGGACCTGGGATAACTGCAATATTGCTAAAGAAACTGCCGAGGACTAGATAAGCACGTTAAAGTACCAAAGAGGAATACAGCTCAATGGGCAGTGAAAATCAATGAGGGCAAATTGGTCCATTTTTGCCTCACTGATCCTCACTGACCATTAAGCCCTATTTGCTGGTTCATGGCTGTTCACTTCATTTACTTTCTAATCCCCTTTTCACCCGCTTGGCATCTCTCCAGGTTAGTGCAATCCTACTAATTGCAGCAGCCTGTTCCTGACTGCCTGTGACTGGGGCCTTATCACCTCATTACAGGGCCCGGACATGGAACCGTACACTTGAAACGCAGCTTGAAGCCTGGTTAGTTTAGGATCAAGGCTTAAATCAGACATTATCTCACAGGCTCTCAGATCAGGGGACTTTCATGGGGGATGGCTGCTGGGGCTTCCTTTGAAATGGTTTTCCCTGCAAATTTTCACTGCCCTCGGAAGAGCCCAGGGAACTTATGGCTAACATTCCCCTTTCTAAACTTCAGAGAAGAGGGAGTGAAAGGAATGTTCCATGGTAGGCAGATGTTTGGGGAATTTTCTTCTTATGCAGATTCCAAACTAGATTCTTGGTTGCTCTGTAGAAATTAAGATTTTATTGTATAGTATAGTGGACGGAAAATTGGCCTCATATCCAGAAAGCCTTGGGGTCAAATCCTGCCTCAGCACCTATCTCATAGAATTGCTATGAAGATTTAATAAGATAACATTTGTTAAAAGTGCTTGGCAGAGTGTCAGTCACATAGTAGGCACTTAACAAAAACTTATTCCTTTCTCTCCTTTTCACTTTGACTCCTACCATCTCTGTGACCCATGGTGAATCAATTAAGCTCTGAGTGTCCTAGTTATGATTCTAAGACTACAAGTTACAACTAAAGGGCCTGACCTGCATCATTAGGAGTTTCCTCATTTGGGAGTCCCCTATACCAATGAAATCACAAGTCCATTTCCTATTCCTATGCCTTGTAGGTTTTTATTTCATTTTTATGTTACCTTTATTTCCTAATATTATCTCTTCCCCTCCTCTACTCAGTAATTCCTTATAATAAAGAAGAAA
Organism: Pseudochirops corinnae; assembly: GCA_028646515.1. NCBI lineage: Eukaryota > Metazoa > Chordata > Mammalia > Diprotodontia > Pseudocheiridae > Pseudochirops > Pseudochirops corinnae. The sequence continues at coordinate 323,864,118 of CM053586.1, forward strand.
AAGAGAAAGAAGAAAAAAAAAAGAGTTGAAACAAAAGCTGATCAATACAGCAACAAAGTACATAGTATCTCAAGTATTGCACAGCCATATTCCCCCACCAGTACAAAAAAGGGAGGGAGGCACATTTTCTCATTTCTTCAGAGAGAAGCTCAGCCAGTTATATTTACATAGCATTCCATTTCAAAATAGATTTCCTGCTCTTCCAATGTTAAATTTTGGACTAAATTGGTGATTTCTTTAATGAAAGGAACTTTAGGTAAGAAAATTCCTTCTACCAACATAGGTCATCAGCTACTCTAAGTCAGTCATCAATCAACAAGTATTTCCTAAACACCTATTACATAGCAGGCACTGTGCTAGGTAGTAGGAATACATATAAAATCCCTACTTATAAAGAACTTACATTCTTATGGGAGAAATTTAAAGTTAAGTTGCCCGCCTAGAGTATCACGGCTGGCAAGTGTCTGAGTGAGGACTTGAAACCATCTCTCCCTGATGCTGAGGACTTTTTTTATCTGCTAAACCACAGCGTCTCTCCTTCCTTTTTATATGACTTTGTAGATAGCACAGTGGATTTCTGAACCTGTAGACAGGAAGACCAGAGTTCAAATCTAATTTCAGGCACATACTAGATAAGTAATCATGAGCAAATCCCAATCTTTGTCTTTATTATGTGTGATGGAGTATTGTGTAGTGGTACAGAACTGGATCTACACTCAGAAAGACTTGAGTGGACAGGGGTAAGTCATTTAAACTGTTTGACTCAGTTTCCCCATCTGTAAAAATGAGGCTAATAATGAAAACTACCTCCCAGGGTCATTTTTAGAATGGTGAGATTTTATGGAGATTTCACAAACCTTAAAATGCTGTGTAAATGTTAGCTGTTTATCATTATTATCACTATAGGATAAAGGAGGGAAAATATAGTTGAAGATGTTTTCCTCTGTACTGGAGTTTAAAAAAGGGGAACTAAGAAGAAACCAATAAAATATGATAAAGTTGAGGAGGAATATTTTTTAAATAGAGAAACTTTTATAGAAGCATCTAAGAAAATGGAGCAGCTTTTTAAAAACTACTTTTCCCATTACTTACAATTCCTTGTTTTCTATGTGCACCACCTGCAGACTGGAAAGAGAAGCCATTTTTTTCCATAAAGAATATTTAATTAGCTAGTGACACTGTCCATAAAAATTATCACTAAACTAATGAAAGTTTTAAAAATAATAATTCCAAGATGAACTGGTTTGAAAAAAAGGAACTCTCCAAATTTGAATCAGCTCCCCAAAGCTAGCCAGATTCCATCCTCATCACTGTGTAGGACGTGAGGTATCAAGCTCCTGGGGCTGGGGATTATTACTGAAGAATCTGACTCACTTCAATGGCTGGCACTGATATTTTGGGGAGTAAATCAGAACTCTAGAAACAACTGGGATAGTCACTTTGGCTTGGGAGCTTAAGTCTAGTGGTGGTTGGGGTTGGGGGGATAGTGTAGGTCAACTCTTCCATGGAGCCTTGTAGAAATGGAGGAAAATTTGCCAGTCATTTCTATAGACAAAGAAAAGTATGGGGTCTCTCCTACATTTCACTATGAATGAAACTAGCATGCAGCCCACATATATGTGCACACACACGTGTGTGTATGCACTGACATGAGAAGCTCAAATTTTCCAATAAGCCCAAAGCAACAAGCTTCAACAGTTCTTAATCGAGCTTCCCTATGCTGGCCAGATTCCAACTGGAATAATTACATTCTGCTCACCTCCACTCCCCCTGCCGTTTCAATGGGATACAATGCTCGTCTTCACTTTGGGCCCCAAACTGTCATGTTAGTGTTGTTGCACAGTGTTCAACCATTATTCCTGTTCACACCATATGTGACTTCATTTCCTAGCTGAGATAATCAAGCTCCCCACTCACCCTTCCTTTCATTGGTTTTGGGAAGCAGAACAACCACACAAAAACACACAGGACTTGTCACCCCTAAAAAAATGCTCATCAGTCAACTTTTTTTCTCCTCCCATTGCTACAGAATTAAAGGCACTGAATTTCTCTTTTTCCCCAAATAACACCCACCTTAACTTTTTGCATTTCCTGCTAACTCGCTTTCCAAAACAAAACAAAAAAACTCACTCGTAATTCAACTCCACACCAAATTCCCATTGTGGCAAAATTTCTCTTCCTTTTTAAACATAATTATTCTTCATTTTCATTCTGCTGCTCCTGCCTTTCAGCTGCGCGTTCAAAGCTTGTGTTATGTGGCTCTACATTTTTGTCTTTTGGTCTCAATAGTGGATATCAAGCTTCCCAGGGGCAAAACAACATTTGGCAATGTTTATCCTGCTACCCACCACTTTTCGACAATCGTTTTCATTTCTGCCTCACAGAAATTCAATTGAGAATTTTGAACAACTTTCACTCATTTCTACCTTAAAAAAAAAAAAGAAGAAGAAGAAAAGAACCTCAGTGGAACAGACTAGGGTGCTTCTGGTAATTTCAACATTATTTAAATGTGAGAACCTCCTGGCTATGTGAACACCTCTGCTCCTGCCCCAATTAGCAGCTGGGACACCTGCAGTCCTTGGGATTCTCCCTCTTTGGCTGTAATTACACACCTGGGAACCCAGGGCAGCCCATGCCCAGCAGGAAGTATGCAGGAGGGCAGAGGGCAAACAGCTTCTATGCTGGGACCAAGTTCACTGGGGGTATCTCTGAACCATTAGTCCTCCTGCCTCAAACCATCCAACCTAGATCTTAGACCTTGCCTGCCTTGTAAATAAAAGACAGCTGAGGCTCAACATATTGTTAGCTGGGATTCTCTGATCCCTGGCTGGCTAATCTCTCCCACCTTAAAGAAATCCTGTCTATGGACATATCTCCTCTTTCAGTGGAAAGTAAGTACTATGAAGACAGAGATCTTTTTGTATGTTTTCTTCTTCTGTTTCCTTTTACTTGGCACAGTGCCTGGCACATAATTAAGTGCTTAATAAATGTTTATTGATTGATTGATATCTAATGACTAGATTAAACACTCAAAAAATCCTTGTTCACTCACTGATTTTTTTTTTTAAATTAAAGAACTTCCTAGATTTTCCCCTCATATCATCTCTTTTTATCTCAGGTAACTATTCATACAGTTTGCATTTATTTTGCATATATTCTTGTTTTATGTTCCCATCTCAGCATGGTGACTGGCATATAGGATATAGCTTAAGCAGTTCTTGCTGACAAACTCAGTATATGTTGTTTAGCTTTTTCAGTTGTGTCTGACTCTTTGTGAACCCATTTGGGGTTTTCTTAGCACAGATATTGGAGTCGTTTGCCATTTCCTTCTCCAGCTCATTTTACAAATGAGGAAATTGAGACAAGCAGGACTAAGTGACTTGCCAGGGTCATTCATCAGGAAGATGAGTCTTCCTGACTCCAGGTCCAGGTACTCTATCCATTGTGCCATATAGCTGCTCAACTGAGTATGTGTTTTTTAATAAACATGTTGCCTCCTTGATTAGCATTTAAGACCCTTGAGTGCAAGAATTGATTTTTTAGGGGTCCGTGTATCCCCAGGACTTTGCCTGGCATACGGTAGGCACTTAATGCATGCTTCAGTTGTTGCTGTTGGTTTTGTGTGTGTGTGTGTGTGTGTGTGTGTATGTGTGTGTGTGTGTGTGTGTATTTTAATTGAAGCATTCCCTAGACTTTTTACTCCTCACCTCCTCAGCTAGTTACCCAAATAGACAGCGCTTCCTCCCTTGTATTTATTTTGTGTATCTTTATGGAGATGTTTTTCTGATGGAAATGGAAAAAAATGTCTCCCTGATAAGAGTATCAGCTCCTCAAGGGCAGAGACTTTGTTTTGCCTTTTTTCTGTAGCACCTTGGCATATGGTATCCATCAAGAAGTGGCCAGCATGTGCCAGCTCTATTCAGGTTCTGAGAGATACAAATAAAAAAAAGAAACCATTGTTAGATTCCAATAGCTTACGTTCCAATAACCAAGGCATATAAGTATAGACAGAATTCATGTATGTATATACAGAATAAACATAAAGTGAGCAAAAACAAATTAAGTACAAGCAAGGTAGTTTGGGAGGGAGAGAGGTCACCAGCAGTTGGGGGCATCAGGAGTGTCTACATTAAGGAGGTGGTTGTCGAGTTGTATTTTGAAGGAAGGGGGGGATTCTGTGAGGCAGAGGGGAAGAAGGGGTACATTCCAGACATAGGTCCTGCCAGGGTAAAACTAGGGAAAGAGAAGATGGTGTGACCTTGGGTCCAACAGGAAAAACAAACAAACAACTCCTGTTTGGCTGCACCACAGAGATGAACAAAGGGAATGATATTCAGTGGTGCTGGAAAGAAAGGTAGGTGCTTAATAATTGCAGCCTGATTGATTCCAGAAAGGACACCTGAGTTTTCTGATGCCTAGTCCTGGTCTTTCTCAAATGAACATCATTATGCTGCTTCCAAATGATCGATATGGTAGTTGAGTTAGTTTCAAGGAGCCAAAGTTCCTCCAAGAATTGTTATCCAATTGGAGAGAGAGGGTATTGGATCAAAATGTCTCAAGCACCATATCACCCAATAAGAAGAACAAATACACTGACTTTTTTTGGGAATGTGATGATAATTCAAAGAGTAAAAATGACCTGCAGTGATAATAATTTATATGGTCTTACGTAATCTGAACATAACACATAGGAAACATTGCAATGATACATTTACCTGATGATATGGAGCTCTCTGCCTTCAGAGACAGCCATGTTCTTTTGTAAATAGGAGGCTTACCCTCTGTGCTAACACTACTGACTTACTTGTAGGAATTTTAAAGTGTATTGGTCCTTAAATAATGTTTGGGAATAAAGTCTCATTGCCAGTCTAATTCTGTGCTATAAACTCCAAAAGTGTCCCTGATATTAAAACCAAATGAGGAAATGCTTGATTTCTATGAAACAAGGTCCATTCTGAGGTTTAGAACTATGGATGTGAAAATATATTGTTTTAAGGCAAAATATTCTGATCAAGTGAACAGGGATCTCCTATGGCAGTCTAAGAGTAAGGATTCCCTTACATGGTATAGGAGTAGATGGAGACATGGCTTAAACCTTTTTGCAAATATGATATCTACAGTCACAAACAGAATGGAACATATGCCCTGGAGTCATGTGAGAAAGAAAATATCATTGCTAACTCATGGAAAATAAATTGAGAAAGATCCTCCAGAGAAAAATTATACCTGTTGGTGTATTTTGGTTATCAAACAATAAGTTAAACTGATAAAATATGGTTGTTATACTCTGGTAAGAAAGTGACAAAATAAATAGTATTTCCTTTTAATTTCACATAAATGTTATTTTTATTATTTTCTTTTTAGCCTAACCTCTGAATCAAAATCACACATATGCAGGAAGGGGAAATAAAGATGAGAAAAAAAGAAGTACCTATGTTATTTCATTTTTTTTGACAGCGATTAATGTATAATGTAGACCATCTCTCTATATAGATCTCATTAAGTACCCAACAAATACACATCAGATAAAAACCTGTGATATAAAAGAGAGATTTCTTTAGATAAATCTAAAAAATTTGGCATTTAAAAATAAAAGTGAAATCTATCCATTATACTTCATTCTAATCTTTTCTTCAGAATTCTCAGAGGAACCAAGAGGTTCCTAGATACCTAGACACAGATAGGGTGAAAGAAAAAAAGAAAAGAAAGAAAAAAATACATACATATATATATATATATATATATGTATGTATTTTTTTTTCTCAAACATATAGGCACTGAGAAACTACTTAGGATTAATAGCCCAAGGGAAATCTTACCTGATGTGGGCAGATAAAGGTAAGCTTAGTGGAAGATTTGAAGAGAACTCTCAACAAGCTTTCTAGCTTCCCTCTGAACCCCCAACAATTTCAAGATTCACACGACTGTGAATTTAAAAAAACCACCATTACCATTTTTATAAATGTGCTTATGAATACATTTACAGATTTAATTACATTCTCTTTCACAGGCGTAAACAGGTTGACAAATATACAAGTTTTGCAAAGGCAAAAATAAAACAACCTCAAAACTGAAAGCAGCCTTAAAATGATTGCTGAGATTTATGTTTTCACAGTTAAAATCTGAAGGTTTTCAAGGATATAAGCAACAACTGTATTTTTAAAAAATCATTTTTACTGTATTTCTCAATTAATTGTTCTAAGGCCTAGTAGACAACAGGTTGTTATAACTAATCAGGCTGTTTTGTGACATTTCTTTAATAATATTTCTCTTCTATTCTAAAAATATTTTTTGTGTATTTTATCAACTAGTGATAATTCTCTGCTCATCCTTTTAAATCAAGTTGTGTAAAAATGAGTTTATATCATAACTAGAAAGTCTGGTATAGAGTGCTGAACTTGGAATCTGGATCATAGATTTTTGAGATGGAAGGGACTTACTATATACTTATACAAATATAAGGTATATATATAATTGATGTATTTTTATCATCTTCTAAACTATACATATATGTAATACATTGCTCTATTTGTACCAACTTCTAAAACTATCTTCCTGTTAAAATATTTTATTAATATGTTTTTCATATTTATCTTTACTTGCCAATCCATGTATCTGCTTCCTCTCTCTCCCCCCAAGTTGAAACTCTCTCATAGAAACTATATAATCAGGCAAAACAAATCAACACATACTCTGCATCCAAAGGTATATGTATGGTTCTGCATTTATAGTCTCTTACTTCATTGCTAACATGTGGAAGATGCTACATCCTTAGCCAGGATAATTCATCACTGCTTTGATCAGTGGTCTGAGGTCTTTCGAAATTATTCCTTCTCACATTATGGCTATGCTCATAGTATAAATAATTCTCTGTGTTCTGCTCACTTTACTCTCTATGAGTTCATACAAACCTATTTTTTTTTT
>CM053586.1:323871541-323883174 GCA_028646515.1 Pseudochirops corinnae
CAGCTATAGCTAATCCGCTCCTCTGCTCCTCCTGTCCAGCCGCCCCCGGGGCACAGCCTCCGCTTCAGGCCAGGCTGGCTTCAGTTCGCAGTGCTGATATGGCTCCTCGGAGCCGAGCTGACTTTAGTGGGAAGTATCTTTGTGTGCATTTTGGAGTTCTAGGATTGGTTTAGAGTCCTATTTTATGGGTATTTTGGGGTGGCTATGTGAGAGCTGCGATATGTTGCTGCTGCTATGCTACCATCTTGGTTCCGCCCCCCTAGAATTTTAAAACTGTGTTGTTTCTCTATTAAATGTCTCATTTCAAATTTAGAAGAATAAAAACAATTCTTCAACTGATAAGTGGTCAAAGATGTGAACATGAATTTCTCAAGGGAAGAAAGATTTTATACATGCATACATATATGTATATACACATACACACATGTACATACATATATATATATATAATCTAAATCACTAGTAATTGAAGAAACATAAATTAAAACAACTTTCAGGTTCTATCTCACACTCATCAAACTGGAAAAGTTGGCAAAAAATAAAAATGACAAATATTTGAGAGGCTGTAAAAAACAAACGAACACCAAAACCAAACAGACACATTGATGGAGCTATGAATTAGTATAGCCATTCTGGAAAACAATTTGGAATTTATTACCCAGCAGCTAATAAATTGTACTTGATCTTTCAAAGGCGAAAAACATCCCTGTTAAAGACAAAGAAAAAGGAAAAAAAAAGTCCTGTAAGTGCACAAATATCTATTGCAGTAGAGCACCTATTAAGCACTTGCTGTATGGCAGGCATCTCTAAATGCTAGAGAAAGAAAGAGAAGTAAACGTGACAGCCATTGATCTGAAGGGCCTGACACTGGGAAGTTGAGGAAGTAGAGGTGTTGGCCCCCTTAGAGCTGACTGGAGAGATCTGGGAAAAGAGCATTCACTGTACTTGGAGTCATTTGCAAAATGGTGATTGTGTGACTTTTTTTCCTAACTTCGTGCTTTTTTCAAATGTGAGCTGTCATTTGTGGTATCATCCTCTCATATCACAACTGCTTCTCATATAGCATTTCCAGGTTCTCCAGGAGCTTAGCACATATCACCTTAGTTTAGCTTCTCAATAAACTATAGCAGCAAGTTATACAGTTATTATTACCCCCATTTTCTGATTTGGAAACTGAGGCTCAGAAAGGCTGAATGATTTGCCTATGGCCATGGAGTCAGTAAATGTCTGAAGTGTCCTTTGAATATACTGTTTCCTCACTCCAAATCCAAGACTTAATCTTGCACCTTCCAAGGGATTGTCTTCTAGCCTAACTAAATATATTACTAACTGACTGACTGTAGGTATGTATAATGTGTTTATGTATATAGAATTCTGAAAGTTACAGCAAAGCAACTTTGAATCAAATTCATTACAGAAATACTTTCTACATGCAATCTATTTTTCTAATGTTGTCACTCAAATTAAACACATGTTGTGGTCAATTCATCAATGTGAACTAATTCATCAATCAAAAGCCATTTATTAAGTACCTAGTTTATTCCAGACAATACACTAGGTGTTGTGCCTCATTTAATTCTTTTGGGAGTGCTCTCTACTTGGTAAGGGTAGCTGCTTTCTGTTGTCAGCAAGGTTTACTGCAAAAGAGAGACCCCAATTTTCAATCCTAAACCAGTCAGGTCTGGCCTGGTAAGGTAGGAAAGGCTTCCCTGAACTCCTGATGGCTATACTTCAAAAAGTCTCTCACACAAAGAGCTCTTGAAGCCTTAGCAAAACGGGGAAATGAGCTGTCCGTGTCATTTCTTGGGGCCCTGTGCTGTTTCCAATTTCTCCTGCTTTCTTAGTTCTAAGCATACCATCCCCATAAGTAAAATAAACCACATTCAGCTATAGCTTAAGTCAAATATCAAAATCATTGCATGCTGACCGTGAAAACTGACTCATGCTGAACATTTTTGGGTTATCAGGATCAAAGAGACCTTCGATATTTATCAAAAAACATGGCCCACCATGGTTTAGCCATCGTTAACCTGGCATGTATTTGAAGAACTCAATAAAGCTAATGCAGCCTGAGACTGAAGTGAGGCTTTTTTTTTTTTTTTGGACTTAGGAAAACATTTATCTTCTTGAAAAGATAAATATCAGTTTTTAAATGTTGGAAAAGGACAGACTAACATAAGCCTTACATATGCTATTGGGTTGGCTAAATGCAATAAGCTCACAACAGGACTGAATTATGCTTTGTGTATGAAGAGACTCAAGAACAAACTTGTCAGCTTTACGATGCTGGAAAAGTGTGCTTTGGGTACTGTGGGAAATCATGCTGCGTCTAGACAACACAATGTTTTCGAGCTTAGATCCAAAAGCATTTAAAATGAGAACAAGCCCAGTTGAAAAATCTCTGGTTTTCTGTGGACATCAACATAAGCAGAGACACCCACTGAAGTTAACGGTAAAGGCAGAGAGATTTGGAAGGACTGCAGCTATTCCCCACAGAGAAGACTGCACCACTGAGTCACTGGGTGTGAAAAGGACATCGGGAGGGAGTTTAACTGATTTTTTTTTAAAGGAAACCATATCTGTGATTTTGGGAGGGGTCCCAGCCATGTTTACTTCACTGCCTGCTCTATTTACTTCTCAGACTTCTCTACCTCCGTGGTCTCACCCCACCCAGCCCCTTTCTGGCTCTCCTTAAATATTGTCTTCTCTCATTAGAATGGGAACTTCTCAAGTGTAGGGGTTGTCTTGTTTGCCTGTATTTGCATCCCCAGGGTTTAGTGCACTGCCTGGCCCACAGTCTACACATGATGCTCTCAATATATGTTAAAACAATCTGCAAACATTAAAGTGCTATGATGTTGGCTCTTCTTGTTATTATTATTAACTATCATTTTATCTTCTGATACCATAAGTGGTCTTTGAACATCATAGTCCTTAGCAAATTGCATGTGTTATCAGGTCTTGTTTAAATTTAGTCTTTACTGAGAGTCATGATTAAACTCATTAATAATGGCTATGGGGTATGATAGAGGGCACTTAACCCAAGAATGACTTGAGCACTGGTATTCATACATGTGTCTGTCTGTCTATCTATCTATCCATCTATCTATCTATCTATCTATCCATCCATCTATCTATCTATCTCCATTCTCTCTCTTTTCTATCTATCCATCCATCCATCCATCATCTATCTATGTATCTAACTATGTATTCTATGATTTCATTAGTATAGGGAACTCCCAGGTGAGTAAAAATCAGGCTAATGATGAAGATTAACACTTTGTCTGTAACTTATGATCTTAAAGAATTATCTAGAAGATCTAAAGGTTAATGGCTTGGATGTGCCCAGTGTCATATAGCCAGGTCTTCCTGGCTACAGGTTTGCCCTCTGTACTGTATCATGCTGCCTCTTACGTGTATACACACATGCATATATATGCATATATGAGTATATATGTAGATGTGTATATATAGACATGAACATATATCTATACTGTATTTGTTTATGTGGCATATATGTAAATACACACACAATGTTTGAAAATATGTGTATGTATACATATGGATGCATATATATAATGTGTGTGTCTATGTATATATAGATAAATATTATATATGTGTGTGTGCATATTTTATATATACACATATGTGTACAATGCATATACATGTGCATTCATACACATAAAAGGCAGCATGGTTTAGTATAGAGAGTAAACCAGAAGTCAGGAGGACCTGGCTGCATGGCACTAGGTACATTTAAGCCATTAACCTTTAGGTTTTCTAGGTAACTTTTTCAGACTCTAAGTTACAGAGAAAGTGACAACCTGTATCAATAAAGGAAGTTTTCCTCACCTGGGAATTTCCTGTACTACTAAAACCTCTCTCTCTGTGCCTCTCTGTCTCTCTCTCTGTCTCTCTTTCTCTCTCCCCTGTCATGTATAAATGGTTACAATTTATGTAAATGTATATATTTGTTTTATTGGTGCCTTTTGTTTTTGTGTGATAATAATTTACATTTAACTTCCTTTCTGTCCCCTCCCGTTAAAGTCCCCCTTATAACAAAGGAAAACAGCAGTTGGGCAAAACTGACTGTTCCATTGACTGTGACTGCCTGTGTATTCACCATTCTTACCCCCAGAGTCACACGGCTTTGTGAAAACAGACATGACTAAAAGAGTAAAAAGAATCTATTTGATAAATCAAATTTCAAATGAAATAATCACGTGAGTGTTTCTGTCATTCTGTCATCTACCTTGCAAACAGCCTTATGCCACCAGTATAGGTTGTCTTCATTTACATTGTTGGGTGGGGCCAAGCAGCTTACACTGGGAATAAGACTGGATTTCAGGATCATATTAAATTACCAGAATATATTTAGCCTTCACTAAGGTCACAGATTTTGAAGTGAAAGTTCCCTTTGATGTCATTTAGTTGAATCACCTACATTTTACAGCTGTGGAAACTAAGACCTATGTGCCCAATGTCATAAGTGGCAGAGCTAGGATTTGAACCTTCTGGATCTCAATGTAACTTATATTTTAAAATTTTCCATAGTACTAAAAAATGAAACCAAAACAATGTTCCCTAACATATAAAGAAAGAAACAGTGAAATGGGTTCTTAGGGTTTTAGCTTATATCACAAAAATCCTATCTTTGGAGGAACCAGTCATTTTTTCCATGTAGCATAAACTATGTTTAGTTTGAGAAAGTAAAAAGTGAATGACATAATACTAATAAAAACAAGATTTTCTCTTTTCTCTTGATATGGCAATACTTCTGTGCAGTAAGAGTTTCAAGGTCACAAAATCTTGCACACAAAGAAAGTCTTTTCTCTACACCTCTGAGAACCTCTTTTTGATGCTAATTAGATTATATGTGTGTACTGAGTAATAAAATATTATCCTTATTTGAAAAAATGAACTAACTTCTGTGACCACATGTTTAGTTTCATTGAGAAAGCAGTAGACCAGAGTGGAAAGAATGTGGGATTTGGGGTCCAGAGGATACACATTCTCTTTTTTCTCTTAACACTAGTGTGACCTGGGGCAGGACACTTCACTCCAATGGATCTTAGTTTTCTCTTCCCTTTTAATGTTCCTTCCTGCTAAAAATGGATAATTCTTTAAGAGGTTTAGCTATCTCAATTATCCAGTCAAAACTTCAGGATTCTAGTCTCTATTCAAGATCTCCCAGTCATTTCCCCCATCTACCAAGTTGCATGGCTCCTCCTTCTCAACCTACAGCAACAGCTCAGTTGGAAGGAAGTATTTATAGTTGTAGGTATTTAGAGAAATCAGGGTGTAGTGAATCTTAAGAACTTTCAAATTTTCTCAGACAAATGTTGATGTAATTAAAGCAAGTACAAAACAAGAAGACTTTGAGACAAAGGGGAGTGGAAGTGTAAAAAATGCATCTGACATCAAAGCGCCAGTTCTTGTAGGAATTGTATTTAAAGCAACAAAAAGAACAAATCTAACTTTAAAATTTGGAGATGTTTGTAGTGCCCCACTTGCTTATTTGTAAATAGACACTACACTGTGGAAAAACTCACCTGGTATCATTAGAATATTTGGGAATCTCAGACTTCTCTTTCCATGTTGATTTTCCTTATTGCTGGCAATGAGCACCTACTGAAAACCCACTTTGAAACAGTACTTTGAGGATTTATTGTACTTCAAAACAGGCTGTCCATCTCCTTCCAATGCCTAAGGCCCAGTAGGGTACACATGTACTTATGTATGTGCATTCATATCTGACCCACACAGGATGAAAATAATCTAGAAAAACTGGAGTTTGCATCAAACTTTGCCACAAAGATTTCAAGTCAGCATTTGGTCTAAACTAATTTCATAACATTTGCTGGGTACAGGTAGGTCTGGCAGAGGTTACTACCTTCTGAATCTGGCATCATATTGCTATGGTTTGCCATGTGCCTTTGCTCCCCATATGCTAAACCATGCTGTGGAGTAAGAGCCATAATCTTGCCTGAATCGCACAAAAGGCATTATATTTTATTAGCTTAGAATGATAAATGAAGGGGTTGGAATACAAGATCCTGAAAGTCCCTTTTAGCTTTCAATTTATCATCCTATGACCCTATTATTGTGGATAATCATATTCTAAGTTCTGGTTCCCCCACTTTTTAGCTGTGCTGTTGTTAAAGTCATTTTCGGTTGTATGCCATCTTTGTGACCCCATTTGGAGTTTTCTTGGTAAGGACACTAGAGTGCTTTGCCATTTCCTTCTCCAGTTCATTTTACAGATGAGGAAACTATGGCAAACAGAGTTAAGTGACTTGCCCAGGGTCACATGGCTGGTAGGTGTCTGAGGCTGGATTTGAACTCAGAAAGAAGAGTCTTTCTTCAGGCCTGGCACTCTATCTACTGCAACAGGAAAATCACTTTATCTCTTTGGGTATCAGTTTCTTCACTTGTAAAATGAAGCAGTTGGATTATTCAAGTCAATTGATTAAGTCTCTACTAAGTCATTGTGTCAGGTGCTACACCTGATGATCTTTCAAGTCCCATCCAGTTCTGTTCAAGTCAATGAAGCATTTTTAAAGCACCTACTATGTGCAAGGAACTATGCCAAGTGCTGCAGATATAGAGACAGAGACAGTTCATTGCCTTCACAATCTTACATTCTGCCAGGGATGGCAATGTATGAAGAGATGAGATAGAGTAGCTACAGAGATTACCTAAGCCTCAAGTATGTACAAAATAGAACAGATTCCTTAGCATGCAAAGTAGTATAAAGCAACTGAGAGGGAGAGAGGAGACATGAAGAAGCTAGGGAATCAGGACAAGTCTTATACGATGCAACGCACCTGAGATGTGCTTCCTTTAAGAAGTGAGGGACTAGGGGTGGCTAGGTGGCGCAGTGAATAGAGCACCAGCCCTGGAGTCAGGAGGACCTGAGTTCAAATTCAGCTGCAGACACTTAACACCAAAAAAACCTAGCCCTGTGACCTTGGGCAAGTCACTTAACCCCAATTGCCTTACCTTCCCCCTCTAAAAAGCAGAAGGAGAAGGAGGAGGAGAAAGAGAAGAAGGAGATGGAGGAGGAGGAGGAGGAGGAGAAGGAGGAGGAGGAGGAGGAGGAGGAGGAGGAGGAAGAGAAGTGAGGGACTGGATGAGGTAGAGGTTAGAAGGAGTGTATTCTCAGCACGCGAAGGTGAGAAGGAGTTTGATGGAATGTTGTCTTAGGACCATGAAACCTCTTCAGGTCCCCTTTGTCCCTAAAAGTTTGTGAGTCTAAGATACAACTAGAGAACTGACAATAAAACAAAAAAGAGGCCGTTTTTTTGCAACCAGGAGGGAGGATTCCATGACTACAGAAGTACCTTTTGTATGTTTATTCCCCCACTGGTCTCATCTCCTCCACTGGCTGTGCAGGCTAAGAGATTTCTCAGAAAGTGCCACAAGAATATGAGTCTACAAGTGGTCCTACATGAAATGACAAACATGAAAGTTACACAGGGGATCATCCAGCCTCAGAAAAAAGAACACGGCCCAGCTTATCTGTGCATTAGCTTTGCTGTTCAATTCATTTGCTAGCAAAAAAAAAAAAAAAAAAGGTTCATAAGTCTTGTGACTGTAGCTGACTCAAATTTTAATATAAATCCTCTAGAAAAAAAACCTGTTTCCTATAACTCTCTGAAGTGTGCAGAGAATAGCAATGATTGATAGAAAGTCTATGAGAGAGTCTCTAAGTTTATACCATTGTAAATGCTTTACAGAGGTCCCTGGTTAAATTTCAGCTTACATCTCTCTCAAGTACATTATCCAAGGTGCCAGTATGAAGGAGCGAACGACCACCTGTCTTGATCGAAAAGGACATGCTGGAATGCATCTACAAGTTGTCTGGATTGTGAGAAGAGGCCAAATTATTCTACCAAAAATACTTTTCTAGGGATGGAATATTTGCATGGGTGCCTGATGATGTCGTTCTGGGATGGTGAGAAGAATGCTATTGGTGGGCCTTGATCTCTTTGAAAAAGGAATGCTTTAGTCCAGTGTTAACAGAAAACCTTATCATCCTCCTAGGAATTTCTTCTACAGTGAAGCACAAGGTCAGATTGCCACTGCAGTTACTGACTTCACTTCCCGGGGCTCCAGTTTCTTTCACTCTTTTCCCTCAAAAGAGGAGGCCAAACTCTGTTGAGTCAATAAGCTTACCTTAGATCAAAGCCTGGGGCTGAAAGCTGTTGGCCATCAATAACCTACAATCAGAACATGGATGTCCCATCCATTGACTGACCGTCACAAGATTCAGAGAGGACTATTGTAAAGATTAAATATTTAGAATTATTTGTGGAGGGATAGGGGTGGATCAATAAGACATAATAATAGATAAATTCTGCCGAGCCCTTGCGAATGTTTCACACATATTATCTAAACTTCTCATAGATGATTTCACTTGAGTCTCACAATAATACTGCAAAGCAGTTGCTATCATTGTGCCCATTTTATAGGTTAGAAAACTAAGGCTCACAGCATTTAGACTCTTCCAGGACCATACAGCTAGTATTCAATTCTCTACAGCATATTGACTCTGTTGTGGGAGGCAGAATGTTATTACAGAGAAAAAATTACTGGTCTGGGAGTCGGGAAAACCTGAGTTGGAATCCTGCCCATTTGTGAGACAATGGACAAGTCACTTATTTTCCCTAGGCTCGTCATCCTGATCTTTAACGAGGGCACAATGGCACCTGGGTATTATCTCAGGGTGGTTGTGGGTGAGGATCATAAGGTTATAAATTTTACAACTGAAAAGGACCAAAAAAGATCCCATTTAGTTCAATCCCCTTAAGGAAACTGAGGACCAGTTGGTAGTAATACGGCAAAGCCTTTTCCATCACGATAATAAAATAGTGTGAACTCAGAGTCATAAAAACCTGGGTTCAAATCCCAGCTCCGATAAGGGTAAGACTCATGATTAGAGGCAAGTCATTCAACTTCCCTGAGATTCCCTATGGGGCTCATAATCCATCCAGTGTTGTGAGGAAAGCAGTTTGTAGGCCTGGAAGGCAGTGTAGTAGCATAAGAAGAGTGATTGCCTTGGAGTCTGGGGACCCGGCTCAAACCCCAGCTCTGTCCCTTGGTACTTGTGTGACCTTTGGAAAGTAATTTCACTTCCATGGCTCTCATGTAAAATGAGGGCACTGGCCTCAGTCATTTTTAACATTAGCTTCTAGCTCTAGATCTGTGATGCTACAAACTTCAAAATGTTATAAAATGTTCAATTACTAATATACCAAAGGCATATGGTTTTTCTTGTGTGGAAATTCTCTCCCCTGGCACTGATGACAACTCCTTTAGTGAAGCTCAGAACCTTGAAGGAACTTGTCTAAAATCATATAGCTAGAAACTACTGAAGGTTGGACATGAATGCAAGTCTTCCTGACTCCCTATTCACCCTGTTCATCATCCAGCATCCCATTCCAAGAAGTCATGTCATTTAACTCTTTTTAGTTCTCCATTTGAGGACATAAACTGAAGACAGAAATAAATTTCATCTTTGGTGGGTACCATTATGCAAATTAGCTTGAGACTAGATCCCCAAAGCAATTACATTGGCGTTAAAAGAAATTTTCTCCTGAAATTGTGGATTGTAATAAAAATTAAAATTAGAGCCCACATCATTAATACTATGGCTCTTCACGCTTGTGAACTTCACTGTCTGATGATCCTCTAGGCATGGAGATGGCTTATTATATACATTAGAAACCATAGCAAGAACTAGGGACAAATATTGCCATTTGGTAAAGATTCTGACTTACCAAAAACAGTATCTTAAGCAGTTTTCTAAAGCCTATGTAGGAGCTTAGTAACTGTTAAATTAAGTAGGATTTAGATCCACTTATCATTATTTGTTCTAGCTAAGCTAAACGTTAGACTAGATGAATCACTGATACGTGTGTATATGAAATTATAATGTCTATTTTTTTTTCAAATGGGGAGACCATATGACAAAATGGAAGAAGCACTGAACTTTCAAATAAATGACCTGAGTTTGAGTTCTGACTTCTTTTTTCTAGTTTGTAAGTAACAGAATCAATTGACATTCTTTTTTGTTCTGTTGTTTTGTTTTCTTTCATTTCTACCATGTGCCAGCCACAGATTTACAATAAGAAATCTCTCACTAGGGGTCATCAAATCCAACTCCATAGACACTGTGAAAATTACTTCATTTTCCCCTTAAACTATTTGTATTTTTTATGATTTCTAAGTCATAACTAGTCATTTTTTGCATCTAGGCTTCAGAATTATACTCTGAAATGATGCAGGGGCTTCAGGCATTGGGATTGGTAGCTAAAGACCTGCTACGTGGTAAACCTGGCATCCATCTTGTAGCTTCTAAAATCAATTAATAATTCTTGCAAACTAGATGGTAAGAACAGTTGTTTCTATGCTGTTGTGGGATTGCAAATGCTCTAAGTACCCTTTCATTGCAGCACTTTGGGTTAATGCCAGTTGTCCCACGCTAGTTATTGGTCTGTTTACCTTACCCATGTCTTGGAAAGAATGAATTCAGTTTTCTATCCATTGCTCAAAGTAGACTTTCATTTAAAGATCCTAACATAGCATCTTTTCCCTTTTTGCTCTAATATTTCCTGATTGGGTGAACGAGTTCATGTGGGTTCTGTCCAAATCTTTTCTGATCATACAAACTTCAGTCATGTTTCTCTTTTGTAGTCACTCTGCCTCTTAAATTGGTTTATTCTTATGTGGAGATCTATCTATTATTTTAATTGCCCATCTCTATATTTTTTTCCTGCTCTTATGGACTTTCCTTATTTATGGCAATAAGAATGGCAAAAATGCTCCTAGATGGTAACACACACATACATATATGTGTATATATACATATATACATACATAAACATATATGCCTGATCCCTTTCCAGAACACTTTTTGATTGCCAGCTTTTATGGATTAAGTGCTATATTGGTCTCATGCTTTCAAAAAATTTTTAAAAGACATAATTTCTTTTGGGTCATTCAGTTTATTACAACTTCATTTAGGACAGAACTATATGAGTCAGCTGACAAATTCCATGTTAAAACTTCAGAAATAAGGTTAGTTACATCAGCATGATGATGGCAGAGATGGCCAAGATTTTGTGGAAAATGATATTGCTAGTGTTTAATCAGAAAACAGCAGCAGCTAAGGAGGGAATACCATCCACACTTATTTGGGTATCTGACCCTACGGGAAAGTCGGGGGTAAGGGGATGAAGAGAGGGGATGACAGAATGGAGGGCAGATGAGGAGGAGGGTAGTGAGAAGCAAACACTTTTGAAAAGGGTCAGGGTCAAAGGAGAAAATAGAATAAATGGGGGGGCGGGATAGGCTGGAGGGAAATATAGTTAGTCTTTCACAATATGACTACGCTGGAAATGTTTCGCATTACTACACATGTATAACCTACACTAAACTGCTTGTCTTTTCAGTGGCGGTAGGTGAGGAGGGTAGAAGGGAGAGAATATGGAACTCAAAGTTTTAAAAATAAATGTTAAAAAAATGTTTTTTACATGCAACTTGGAAATAAGATATGCAGGCAATGGGGTATAGAAATCCATCTTGCCCTACAAGAAAGTAAGGGGGGATTGGAGAGGATATAAGAGAGG
>CM053586.1:323888983-323909045 GCA_028646515.1 Pseudochirops corinnae
CATATGCAATTATTATTATTATTATTATTATTATTATTATTATTGACTACATCCAACTGGAACTTGAGATACGCAGGCACTGTGGTTGGGAGATCCATCCTGCCCTACTGAAAAGTGACATAGGAGAGAATAGACTGGGGAGGGGAGACACACTGGGATGGCTGTTTTGGGGTGGTGGGTGGGGGAAAGAGGGGGAGAAAATATGTAACTCAAAATCTTGTGGAAATGAATGATGCAAACTAAAATAAAATCAAATTACATGAAAAAAAAATTTTTAAATCTAATCTTAGCTTCATTGGATTTGTTTGGGCAAAAACAGCTTAATTTTAAGTAACCAAAATTATCCTTTCTATCTTCTGGTCCTTTCTATCTCATTTGGTAATGAACTCTTCCTTTAACCAGAAATTTACATGGTAATTTGTCCTTGTTCCTCTTGTTTCTTTGTAACATGACCTTTTATGTCTAGGTCATGTATCTATTTAGAACTTTCTTAGTATATGGTATATGATGTTTGTCAAAACCTAATTTCTGACAGACTTATGACCAGTTCTCTCAGCAATTACTGTCAAGTAGTGAGTCCTCACCTGAGTAGGTGGGGAAGAGACCACAAATTCTTTCCCAGAAATACTACATGTTCTGAATCTTATAAGACGACATTCTTTGAGGAATCAAGTTTGAAGATGCCTAAATGAGCAATACAGTGGAATTAGAGGACCTCTGTTCAAATCCTCACTCTCCCATTGATTACTAGTGTGACCCTGCTCACTTAATCTCCCTGAGTCTCAGTTTTCTCAACTACAGAAATGGAATTTGGACTACATTTCTAAGGTCCCCTTCAGCTCTAAACTCATGCCGTAAGATCCTGTACTTATGATGGGCACAAACAGACTAAAGAATATTTTCAATAATAAACTTCACTCAAAAACTGTTATAAGGGGATATAATTGGGGAACTATATGAAAAAGGAAATGGAACAGTCATAAGGTGAGAGAGTAAGCATGAAAATCAATAAATTTTTAGTAATGCCTACTGTGTGTCAGGCAGTGTGCTAATATCAAGAGCAGTCATCAGGTGAGAGAGTAAGAATCAGTCAACAATTATAAAGTGCCTCCCTTGTGTCAGACCCCATGTTAAGTGCTGGTGATACCAAGGAGGACACAAGACGGTTCTTTCCTAAAGGAATTTACAGTCTAACAGGAGAGAAAAGACATAAAAGGAAGCTAAAGAACCAGGGTGGAGAAGGTTTGAAAGGAAATAAGGTCACCAGGAGAGGGACTGAGCCCTAAGAGAAAGCCAGCCTCCACGGGAGCTCAGGAAATCCGGCAAAATCTGGAGCAATTGGTTCTTAAACTGAAGGCCATAGATATTTAATGTGTCTAATAGACTTTAAAGGGTCCATGAATTTGGATATGAAAAAAAAAGCTACATCATTATTTTCACTAACCTATAACTGAAATTCAGCATTTTCTTCAGTATGCACGTGAGCAACAACCACAGTGGTATCAGCAGTATCCGTGACTTTGTCACCAATAGAAATCATGGATATCTTCAAATTACATTGCAGTTGTACCAGATATCCCAAAACATATTTTATGTTCATCACTCCTTCAAAATTACTGTAGTTATTATATACCATACATGATCAAAGTCTTCCTGTATATTCACTGTATTGATATAATCTGTTTCCTTTGTAATCCCATACATTTTCTGCATTTAAAAATATTATCTTAAAAATGGGTCAATAAGGTACCTCAGACTGCCAAGGGGATCCATGCCACAAAGAATGGAATGAACCCCAATCCAGAGAAAGGCATACAGAATACTGGATGGATCCTCTGTGAAGATCTATAAAAGAACATCGACAAAAATGATACAGGGCGAGAGATAGAGATGATTCACAACCTGCACCAACGGTAGTGCCCACATCATCAAGCTCATGAATTGACAGATATTTTGAAGTCATTCTCTTTTTTGACAAAACTTGCCACTTCATTGAGCTAAGAAAAGCCTGAAGAGGAAATTTCTCTCTATTGCTCCAGTGTGTTATGTAGTACTTGGCACATAATAAGTGCACTGGGCCTGAAATCAGGAAGACCTGAGTTCAAATCTAGCCTTGGACATTTACTGACTGTTTGTCACTGGGAAAGTCACAACTTCTGTTTGCCTCAGTTTCTTGAACTACAAAGTAGAGATAATAACATCACCTACCTCAAAGGGTTGTTGTGAGGGTCAAATGAAATCCTTTCTATAAAAAGTGTTTAGCATGATGCCTGGCACATAATAGGTACTATTTAAATGTATATTCCCATCCCTCAGTAAATATTAGTTGCTGTTGAGTTGTTTCCAATGCTTACCAGAGCCTGCTCTGAAATATGCACTCTTAGACATTACCTGGATGCCTAAAAGTTTAAATGATTTGCTCATACACTTCAGATGTATCAGGGGCCTAGTTTTATAAGACTTAAAATGGTGACCACCCTGGAATGTCTGTGGGCTGACTGATTGATGATCCAAAGCTCTTCAAGGTGGGAGCTGAAAAATGGGAAGAGAAGTCATGTTCCTAATGTAATATTCCAATGAAATAGAAGAAGAAGATCCAGCTCACCTGCTCTGAAAAATATGCCAAGGAGCTCACATCTCTGAAATAATAAAAACATGAGTTTCCCAATGGTGGTTGAGGCTGACTAGTTGGTAATTGAAAAGAATGAGAAATGCCATCTCTCTGGTCATGAAGAATTATGAACCAAAGAGCCAATTGTATACTGCCGCTGGTAAAATTAGTAATAATTGGGTTATTAAGGAGATAAGCCAAATGGCAAGTTGCTCTGAGATAAAAATTGTGGATAAACATTCATACTAAAAGATAGAAGGAAAAAAACAAAACAAAAACCAAGTATCTACTATCCAGGTGATCCATCTGAAGGGTGACATGCCAAACTCCAAAAGAGCAATGCATCTTGAGAACTCTTTTTATGAGGACAAAATGATTTCTGTTTAAAGGGCATCCCATCATGCTTTTAAAAAATAGCTGACTTATGGCTTGAAAAGGAAATGATGCTGTCCAAATTCACTGTTTAAGCAAGCACTGTTTGTCAGGGTTTCATTCTGTGCACCGAGAACATAAATGCTTTCTTTTTTCCCGGGGCCAGATTTGGATCACTAACTTGAGCTGGGCCTGAGGGAGAAACCCAGCGTGTATGATGAGCTGATTAATTACCAGAAATCAAATGCCTTGCAGTCAGGAGCACGGGCCTTGAAAGAAAGCATGAGTAGTCGAGGAGTGCTGCGTATCTACATGCATGCATGGTCAGGCAAGAACACCACTGGGGATTAGGTTTCACTGTAGCCTGAAACAAAGGACTTAGAAAGGATTGTTTATCCTTGACAGTGTGACCTGTGCCAATCTTTATTAACGAGGGCTTTCCATCTATTACTTTTAAAGTCAAAGAACCCTCATTAAATCAACTTCAGCTTTCCCCCCAAAAAAAAATCGGCAGAATTTTCTCAATATTCCTTTCCAGGTCTCTCCCTACCCCACCCTTCAAGAAAGCTCAGTAATAATTCATAATTAAAGGTTAGGCTGTGTCTTTATTCAAGCCTTGTGTGCATAAGTATAATCCTTTGAGGCTGTCTCTTAGGATGAGCTCCTCATTTAAAGTGAAGTGGATGCCTACCAGGGAGATATAAATGGATACAGAAGGATAGGAAATGTTGGCAACGCTCAAGAATTATAAGACGCTGTATTATAAAGGGCAAATTGGCTTTATTGACAGAATATTGCATTCTTGAAGATGACAGGAATAACTAATTGATCTCCCCCCTGTTTCTTCTCCCACCTCCATGACTTTGCCCAGACTCGTTCTTCATGTCTGAAAACCACTACATCCTCCTCTCCACCTCTTCGAATACCTAGTTTCCTTCCATGGCCACATCTTATGAGATGTTCCTATACCACTATTATCCTGGGACAGGCCCCTATCAACTGATGCTTTGATTACTGCAATAGCCTGATGATGGGTCTTCCTGTCTCAAGTCTCTCCACACTCCAATCCACCCTCCATTTAGCCACCAAGGTGATTTTTCCTAAAGCTAGGATCTGACCAAGTATGCCACTCCCTTACTCAATAAACTGTAGTGCCTCCCTATTGCCTCCTAGATCAAATACAAAATTCTCTGCTTGGCCTCCAAAGCCCTGCAACAACTTAGCCCCCTCCTACCATTCCAGTCTTCCTAAACTCAGACTCCCTGACAGGTACTCCTCAGTGTTGTGGCCCTGGCCTCCTGGCTGCTCCACGAAGAAGACTCTCCATCTCTCAGCTGTGGGCGTCTCCTCTGACTGTTCCCCATGGCTGGAATGCTCTTCCTCTTCATCTCTACCTATTGGTTTCCCTGGCTTCCTGTAAGTTCCATCTAAAATCCCATCTTCTCTGGTAAGACTTCCCCTACTCCTCCTAATTCTAGTGTCTTCTCTCTCAGTTTCCTCTTTATCCCAAATATAGTTTATCGGTATGTGTTTGCTTGTTTCTCCTCCGGTAGATTTGTTAGCTCCTTGAGGGCAGGGGCTGTCTCTTGTCTCTTTTTGTATCTGCAGTACTTAGCAAGGTGCCTGGTACAAAGTAGGTGCTAGTAAATGTTCATTTACTCACAGCACCCCCTATGTGTTAGTTCTCCCTCATCGTGATTGAGTTGGGGTCAGAAGATTTGGTTTCCAATCCCAGCTCTGCCAATAATAAACATAAGCAGTGGCAGTAAGTACATCGGCAACATTCACATAGCACTTTAAGGATCCCAGAGAGTTCTACATGTATTATTTCATTTAATGCTCACAACAGCCTTGTAAGGTAAATATTCTTATTATACCAATTTTACTTATAATGAAACTCCTCTTGAGAAATGTTAAGTGACTTTCCCAGGGTCACAAAGTCATGAGAAAGAACTCAAATTCAGATATTCATGGCTCAGAGTCTAGCACCCCTTCCTACCTGCCACACATACTAACTTAGTGACCTTAAGCAAGTCACTTAACCTCTCTCTGCCTCAGTTTCCTCATCTGTAAAATTAGGGGGTAGACTAGATGGCCTCTTAGTTCCCATCTAGCTCCAGAACAAAAGATCTATGGTCCCTCCCCACATGAACATCCTTATCTAATTTCATGTTGCATTCCCCTAATAGAATATAGGCCCTTTGAGAGAAGGACCTGTTTACCATGGAATACAACAATCTCTGAAGAAATGAAAATAAAATATCTCACTGAGTGTAATTTAAAGGTCTATTTAATGGATTGAAACATATAACAAATGAAGGAAATATATAGTGAGAAAAGATGTGTTTGGTCAAGTGGTAAGGTCAAAAGATGATGAGTGACTAGCCAGAGTTCTCCACTGGTTGGTCAATCAGGACTGGGCAAAATGATGTCAAGAGAAAACCAGGAAGACCTTCAACCTTGGGCAGGCCTCCATTTGGGAACCTGGAGCGGGGTAGGTCATGTGACCAAGAGACACACAGGATGGGCAGGCATGGAGATGTTGTGATCAGCAAGCAACAGGGTGGAAGATCAGCTACAGATACGCATAGTCAGTGCTCAAGTGCTTGTGGGATTGAATCCAATCAGTCAGTCAACAAGCATTTCTGCACACCTACTGTAGACATTGTCAGGCACTGTCCTGTACTTTTGGAATGACAGACAATAGCAAAACAGCCTCTGTTCTGGCCTCAGGGAGCTAACATACTCGGGGAGGGGAGAGCACATGCGTGTAGGGTGTATGTCTCGTACATGTAGATGATGCATTTTCACATAGGTTGTCTAAATGTGGCTTGGAGGAGAAGGTGAACAGGTATTTCTAGAATTACACCCACTATCATTGTTCTTCATTTTCAAAGAGAACCAGTGACACCACACGGTGATGTCTTGACTCCCACATGAATTGGATTTAAGTGAAATGAGTTTGTGCAACTCGGCCTCATGCCCACTACTCTTCAAGGGGACTTCTATTCCTGCCTAGAGGTGCTGGAGAAGGCTGAAGGAGCCATGAGATTGATTCTCTGCTCTCCTTAAATATGAAGTGCTTAGCTAGAAAACATCTATATTGCCCCCACACCCAAATATTGTTAGTCTAAGGGACATCCAATCTATGGATTAGAATGTACAGGCAATACATTAAGTGAATGAGCTTTCCCTTTGGGAGCAAGATATTAGCTCAAATAGGAGAGAGTCTCTGATTTCACCCAAAGATAAAATCCCCAAAGTCTCCAGGGATATGAGCAGGAAGTCAGAGAAGCACTGATGGGGCTGACTTTCTCTACATGCTTGCCTTTCAAAGTCTATTCACTTCCTCTCTGAATTTCTCCCCAAAGACAGTCAAGAACTACCCATGTCTTCTCTTGAAGCCAGCAGGAAGAAAATATTTTCCTCACCAACTCTCCTATCAAGGCCCCCCCTCCTATAGGCATTAAGTGTGAACTCATCTAAGAGAAGAGCCTCATGCCAAGATATGTTTACACACATACACACACACACACACACACACACACAATACAAAGTAGATATAAGGTAATCGTAAAAGGGAAGCCACTAACATGTGTGGAAACCAGGAAAGACCTCATACAGAAGGTGGTATTTTAAAGGAAAAGAGGGGTTTTATAGGCATAGGTAAAAGAGAGAGTTCCAGGTATGAAGGTCAACCAAAGCAAAGACACAGAAATGGGAGATGCAGCATTGTGTATGAGGAAAGGCCACATGGATTGGATGTGTAGCTGAGATTCTTTTCAAAGAATAATATTCATATAACTCCAATGATGTTCACAGATTCATTTATATTAGAACCCCAAGGTCACTGGACCTGGGCCTCACTTCTCATTTGGGAGCCTTTCTGTGTTATTTTAGTTGCTATTTATATAATTTTTCCTCAGATGATAATCCCCCCAGGACACCAAAAAATGGTTGTGAAGTTTACCTGCTGACAGCCAGAAACCCACCCCAAAAACTGATGTAAAGAAGTCCCCAGTACAGGAATTCTTCTCCTAACATCGAACAATCTTGGGCCAATGCTTCTCCAAGTGGAGTCGCTCAAACACCTGAGCCCCATCCCAACCAAGACGAGTAGACTGAAAAAAAACAAAGCTATTGAATAGCAAGCAAGCACAACAAAGATGTTTTAAACTAACCAAGTTTATTTCAGAAAATTGGACAGCTTTTCTAGTTTCTGAGTCAAACATTTAATGTTTTGTGCCTTCATGTTCGTTTTCATTCCTTCTTGCCTAAGATAGCAAGGGGAAAAAATTATCTGGAGAGACACATTGAGATCAGGTGCTCCAAAGACTCATCCCCATATTTAGGAAAAATGGAACCAAAGTGAGCCTGCAAGCCCCACATATGCTGAAGGTAGCAGGTGGCTTGGGTTGAGATTGTATTTAAATATCCTTTGGGGGGAAACACTACTACCAATGGGAGGAAGAAAAGAAAGAGAAAAATAAGGTTTAAGTAGAGATTTATCGCATGCATTTTTTGCATAGGAAAAAAAATCATTGGTCTTGGAATTCCCATCATTTGCTGGCCGCAAAGTCTGGCATTTTCTGAAATTGCATCTTCCTATCCTGGAGGGCAAGGATTGAATCACTCTTCTTTGACAATTCATCTATTAAGAAATCAGCCATCTGGATTGGCTGGTCTTTGGTTGCTAATTAGAAAGCAACTGTCTTTCCCAGACTTTAATTTGGGTATTAAAAAACTTGCCCAAACATAGGAATGACTAAAACACCAGTAACAGAAAGTCCCCTGTCTAACCACAAAAATTAGCAACTCTATGAGAATCCAAGATCTTAGAGAAATTACAAAGAAACTGAATAGGACTCCCAAAAATTGATTGACATCTGTTTTACCATTTGCTTCTTTTCTTTGAAATACTTTTCATCAATTTTGTGTCATTTCCAATTTTTCTGCTCCACTCTTTGATCTCTCTGTCAGCACTCTGGTTCCTGCCATAAGGCCCAGGCTGCTGAATAGGGAGAGGTCACCATTGCCATTACCACCACAATGCATTCTATCTTTTTTCCATGTTATCCCTCACACACACACACACACACACACACACACACACACACACATACACACACACACACACACACAGACTCTTCACCCTTACTTACTCCACACACACCCCTTTCTCTCTCTGAGAACTGTTAGCAAATCACCGCTATAGTTCCAGTAAAGCATGTGAATTCTAAGACCTGAATTCTTCTCTCTGACCACCACTCTCCTATATCTTTTGTCCTCCCTTTTTGGAACATAAACTTCTTGACAGTAGGGGCTGGCTTATTTATTGTATTATTATTCCCCAAATTTGTCATAGCACCTGGCACATTGTAAGCACTTACTAAATATATTCATTCATTTAATTATGGAAAAAGTGTGGCACCCACCTCCACATCTTTTCTTTTTTTTGACTCTTGTATTCACTCTACCTGAACCTAAAAAAAGTCAGAGTGGTTCCCATAAAAGTCAGCCTCGGTGTTATGACTCAATCTCAGCCTTCTCAGGGAAACTCTAGTCTGGGGGAACCATATGTCTACTACTCACAAGTCTAGCTCCTGAATTTCCACTAGTGTGCTTATGATTTAAAACAAATCAAGAAAGATGGCACTATTAACCCTAAATCACAAATGATTTAATAAACAAGAAAGAAAAGACAAGAATAATCATAACATGCCTAGGTTACACTCTCTAAGCAGTATGTGTATTGTCTATGGGGTAGAGTACCACAGAATCCCTGGCAGAGAAGTGCAGAAGTAGCTAAACCAATGCCCTTCCATCAACTCACAGCTCAATACAGCTGGCCTTGATGTCCTTGATCTGTTTAGAGAATGATCCACCACCAGCAACATGCTGGGGAAGACCCCTCCAAAGGCATAGTTAATGTTTAACAACTTGTTTTTTTTTTTAGTAATGTGCGACACACTTAAATTTAATGTGAATTGCTAACATTTTCTCCATCACTATCTTAAGTTTAAACAATTAAACAATAAATCAATCCCTGACTTATTGTTCACCTGTATTCCAAATATAAATATCCACAGTGAAAATCTAATAATCAGAAGTCAACATGAGCTGACTCCAGCACGACCCTGGGCTCTTCCATTTCTAGGCTGATCCACTCTCCAACTGGACAGAACCTCATTCTCTGTTGCCTGGAACCATCAAGCACTAAGGCTCTACGAAGTGCTTTTAGTGAAAACAGGGACCCCAACCCTGTAGTCTGCATTGCTATTCATTGTCCCCTTGACTGGGCCCTGGAGCAACATAATTCTCTCAATGAAAAAGTTCTCCGGAGATGAGACGCTACAGAGCTCTGCTCACTGATTTCTGAAGTGCTTTGTTCCTTCCCAAGTTATAAGAAGCAGACAGGTGTCTGAGGATTTCCCATGTTTCAACTTTAGGTCAGAAGAAGTAAAGGACAAAATAGCTTCGCCTCTCTCCTCCACTTTTTCCCTAGAGAGTTTTTCAAATCACAGAAAATTCCCCTTTATGTTTTTCAACCAATAAGCAGTTTTTGAACAGCAGATCATTCACCCAATCAGAACCACTCCCAGTACTGATCAATAACTCTAAAAAGCGAAAACTAGAAGAATATACATATATGTGTATATATACATATACATACACAGATATATGCATATATATGGTATATGCATGCATACATACGTGTGTATGTATGTATGTATACTTTTAAAATCAATTCTTTATTCCCTTTACCCCAGCCCCCAGAAGATTGAACTTAGTGATTATATTTACCTAAATACTAAAACAACTTTGCTTTAGCCATTAACAGGGAAAGTAAAAGGAACAGAGGATTGGTCTACTTTGATGCAGTAGAATTTGGCTTAGAGTTAGAATTTCAATTAAGGTAACATAGAGAATGGACAATCCACAGAAGGATAATCATGGGTTTACTCTGCCATAAAAATGAAGCAGAAGTTATGCTCAAATAGATATTTACTCTGTTTTTGTCTCTTTTTTGTTGTTGTTGGTTCATGGTTATTCTCCACTCCACAAGCATTTCGAAATAAAAGAAGAAACAAGTATTTACGATGCACCTACTACTATATCGCTAGAACCATGCTAGGCTCTTGGATGCAGATACAAAAGGGAGATGTTCCATGTCCACGAGGATTGGCCAGCAAAGGGAGCTTTGGTCTAAATAGTCATAGGAATTATGAAAGGAATCACAGAGCAGTTAGTTGTAATGTCTGTTCCAGTAGCAATGGTAGTATTAATTTGGTAATTATTGCCAAAAGCGAGAAGTTGGAAGGGAGTGAGGAGAGGGATACTTCTGTGGGAGGACAAATGGCAAGATGCCTGGACAGGCTAGACCCCGTTGTCCTGGTCTATTGCAGGACAGAATTAAGCACAGTATGATCTTGTCATCTGGTGCCTGATGCATATATAGGCCTGAGGTGAGAATTGACTCATTCACCTTCCAATCCAGGAAGATCTGTCCCCACATCCACCCCTTCTAAGTCTCAAAGCTGAGTAGGCTTACTTATTTACTTCCCCTTGGTAAAAGAACTGGGTCTCTTAAGGTCTTAGATTTGAGAAGTACTCTTCACTTTTGTGCCCTCCTGATTAACTTATTCTTTTTTTAATGAATCTGCATGAATATTGTATGCATATTATGTATGAACATATATATGTATATATATGTATATATACACACACACACACACATACACATACATATGCATATATGTATATATGGGGAGGAATTACCAAGCCAAAGAAATTGTCCCATTGTTTTTGGTATCATTGAATGTTTCTACGTTTAGTTAGCTTCAATTTTGTTGTGGAAATTCGCACATGCTCTCCTTTTAGCAGTCTGAAAATATCCATTCCACAAAATTTGGACCAGATTTCCTCCTCATCTTCATCATCATTAGTTCCCTCCAAGAAATAATAACAATTATAATTAAATAGTGCTTTCCTCCTATGAACCCTAAGTGATTCTGGGCCATTATGTCGTTCATATTTCTTACATCTCTGTGAGATAGGTAGGAGGCAGGTATTATCATTCTAGTTCACAGATGGGAAATCTATGGCATAGAGAGGTTAAGTGAATTGTCCAAGGGCGCACATAAAGTTGGTAATCAAGCCAGTAACAAAACTCAATCACAAATCAGAGGCCAGAGCTCCCATCCAGGCCTCGGGGCATTGATATGTCTGGGCTGCCTCTAGTTTGATAAACCAGGAATGGTGAATTCGTAAGGATATAGGTTTACATCAAACAGCCTTAATTACCAACAAAAAGAGTTCAGTGATTAAAAAACTGAAAGTAAATATATATGAATGTGTGTGTGTGTATGTGTGTGTGTTTGTGTGTGTGTATGTTTGATTCTCCTAGGCTTGCTGGAGATGCTGCAGAGTTCATCTTTCATTTGGGGAATCTCTCCATTAACATGATTCTAGTTACTATCTTTGAATTCTGGATTTTTTTTTTAAAGTCTACCTCATTTCCTGTAAACTTTCTCATGCTTTTCCAGCATTCCTCACATTTGTCATTCCTAACTATTAAGATAATTTTGACCAGATTGGTGGTCAAAGTGCTATAGGATGAGAGAAGAATTTTTGCTCAAGTGTTGTTGAAGATGCACTTTATGAGATAACCATAAAATTGTATCCTCTCTGACTTCTAAACAAAGAATCACAAAACTCCCGGCCATATTCAGAGCGAGATGGCATCTCCTCTTCCTGAGAAACTGAGGAAGAAATAAGACATCAATGCCATGCCCATTCAAAGGTCGAAGAAGTCCCGGCTGTCCAAGGACACTATTACTGTCAGCATGTTGCCAAGAAAGCCCAGGTTTAAACTGGGCAAAGATCACAAAAATAATCACAAGTAACCAAATCCTGCCAAATAGGAAAGGAAAGTGGCAAATAAAAGGGTGGATCTACTGAGAAAATGGAAGAATTGTTACCCATGACACGACAATAACTAAACTGTTAAAATGAAAAGGAAAACAAAGCGCTCTCGTGGGGTTTGTGAGAGGAGGCTGCTTGGCCCTTCGCTCTCACTCTCTGGGTCATTGCCTTTCTTATGCCCCCGGAATCGCCAAAGCAGATTCCTTGGGGAATTCCTGGAATTGTCCATGTGAGAGAGCAAGTCCACCACGCTCTGATCTAGGGGATGAAGAGTTTTGTGTAAGTGACATTTCTAGATAGCCCGCGACCGTCTTTAAACACCAACACTTTTATTTAAAAAAAGTTTTTATTGTTGATCATTGGTTTCAGTCATGTCTAATTCTTCATGATCCCATTTAGGGTTTTCTTGGCAAAGATAATAGAATAGTTTGTCCTTTTCTTCTCTTCTCTTTTCTTCTCTTTTACAGATGAGGAAACTGAGGCAAACAGGGTTAAGTGACTTGCCCAGGTTCATACAGCTAGTAAGTACTTGAGGCTGCATTTGAACTCAGGTCTTCCTGATTCCAACCCCAGAGTTCTATCCATTGTGCCACCGAGCTGCCCATTTAAAAAAATTACCGTGTTTAAAATCAAAATCTTTCTAAGCATAGCCATGTAATTTTGGTCCTGTTGGAGAGCAGGAAAACAACCACCATGTTTAAAACTCTAAATCTTTCTAAAATATGTAACATATGCTAAATTGTTGACTTTTTTTATTTCAGAGATTCCATTACTAAGGAGTATAACCCAAGGTCAAAGTCACAAAGGACCTATGTCTAGCAAAATACTCTTAGAAGGATTTTTTTGTTTATTTGTTTTAAGTGTAGTGACAAATAACTGGAAACAAAATGATTACCCATCTACCTGGGAATGGCTGAACAAAGAATCGGAACATAAATATAATGGGATGCAATCACCCTGTCTTAAATAACAAATATGACCAATTCAGAGCAAAAAAAGGGAACGTCAGCACAAACTAATATAAGAAGAAAAAAGAGGATAATATGCCCAATGATCATAATCATGTAAGCTAAAATTTCACAAAAATGAAGCCAAAGCTAAGTGATTGTCATGATTAATTGTGATGCCAGAAGAGATATAAAGACATGGTATAGATATTGGGTAGAAATAATATGTTATCGGAAATGATCACTGTGGTGATCGGTTTTTCTTAATTTTTCCCTTTATTATAATAATAGCTAGCATTTATGTAGCACCTTAAGATTTGCACAGCTCTTGGTTATTGCCTCATTTGAAGCTCACAGCCACACAAGGAGGTGGGTGCATTATTATGTCTGTTTTTCAGATGAGAAAACTGATTGTGGGGGATGTC
The DNA here is from genome assembly GCA_028646515.1 of Pseudochirops corinnae. Taxonomy (NCBI): domain Eukaryota; kingdom Metazoa; phylum Chordata; class Mammalia; order Diprotodontia; family Pseudocheiridae; genus Pseudochirops; species Pseudochirops corinnae. The sequence continues at coordinate 323,902,264 of CM053586.1, forward strand.
ATCAGGGTCACACAACTAGGAAGTGTCTGAGGTGGATTTCACATTCAGATCTCCTTCCTGACTCCAAGTTCAGGACTATATCCATTAGACCACACCTAGTTACCTCTTTAAGACAGGATTCAAAAGGTTGGCAATGAGATGAGTTCCAAAAATGACCATGCCTTTGAAACAAAAGGCATCAACAACCTCATTTGTTATTGCTACCTTCCAAAATAGATGACAATGGGCATGCTTTTGCTATTTCTTGGTTATGGTTACCCAAATCAACCATTGTACCATGGGTGGAGCAAGGGGTACAGGAGTGGGAAACAGGAAGCCTCACGGACACTGTTAACTATTTGGATTTAGTTCAAGGGCTGCGTTTGAGAACCTAGAGGGCCACATGTGGCCTCAAGGCTGCAGGTTCCCCAGCGGTGGGAGGGGTTTATAAAGTTTGCCCCTGCTCTTCCTTGCTCTTTCTTCCCCCACATATTTTACTGAGTCCCAACATTTGACCACGATTCACCAATGCCTCCTTTGCTTCTTCAGCCTGCCATATCTGAAATGGACTTTTAAAATCATTAGCAAGCTTCATTGCAAGACATGTGGAAACCATTAAAGAGGTTTAAGGTTACTATGTGAAGAGAGGGCATATTCAAGGCCAGAAGGAAATGAATCCATGGGACTCAGTCAGGTTCTCTAATTTTTCTTCTCCATTCCAGTTTTAGTCATGTTCTCAGGGAAAGGGATTTTTCTAGATGTAGCTCCAACTATGGGACTAGATATACAAGACAGACAGTGGAGAAAATAGGAAAAACTCTGAGAAGTACAGGAAACCAAAGGCCACAGCAGAGTCTTGGCTCTGGTATTTACATGAAAATCTCTTGAGCAAGACATTTTAGGGACTGTTTGACAAGATTGACAGAGACGGAGAGAGAGAAAAAATAAACTCAGAGAGAGACAGAGTTGTATGTACGTATGCAAACATATATACGTATGTGGGTGTGTGGGCAGCTAGGGGGCACAGTGGCTTGAGTGCCAGGGCCTGAAGTCAGAAAGACTCACTTTCCTGAGTTCAAATCTGGCCTCAGGCACTTGCTAGCTGTGTGACCCTGGGCAGGTCACCTAACCCTATTTGCCTCAGTTCCCCCTCTGTAAAATGCTCTGAAGAAGGAAATGGCAAACCACTTTGCCAAGTATCTTTGCCAAGAAAACCCCAAATGAGGTTACTAAGTCAGAAACAACTGAACAACAAAACATGGGTGTGTGTGCATATAAATGTACATGGGTAGGTATATGCATATATGTGTACATGTGTGTATGTGTACATGCATGCATGTGTATATCTAGCTTAAGAAATAAATGGCAAGATTTTAGAAATATATATATGTATGTGTAGATCTATCTATCTATCTATCTATCTGTCTATCTATCTAATCCATGTATATATTTTCCAATCATTTTTCAGTTGTGTCCAACTCTTCATTACCCCATTTAGGGTTTTCTTGACAAAGATACTGGAGCGATTTGCCATTTCCTTCTCCAGCTCGTTTTACAGATGAGGAAATTGAGGCAAACAGTAACTTGTCCAGGGTCATGTAGCTAATAAGGGTCTGAGAACAGATTTGAACTCCGGAAGAAAAGTCTTCCTGACTCCTGGCCAGTGTACCACCTAGCAGCCATATGTTTATATATGCACACACACATAAGTAGCCTATAGATTATGTATATATGTATATATACATATATACACACACACATATGTGTATATATGTACATAACATATTTATGTTGACTACACATGCATATATATATACACACATATACATATATACACAAAAAGATCCATACACATGTGAATATTTTTTTCTCAACCTCCCTGCTATTAAAGAAAAATTTATTGGAGGCCAAAATTATCCAAATTACTGACCATTTGTCGGTTTGCTATTTTATTTTTCCTCTGTTCACATTGTATTTCAATAGAAAGAACGCTGGATATGGAGTCGGAAGCTCTTGTTTCATTTCTTACTCTGCTGTTTATTTCCTGTGTGATTATGAAGAAACTACTTTACATTTCTGGGCCTCAGTTTCCTTACCTTAAAAATGAGGAGGTTGTTCCTCTCTGTCCTCTCTGCTCCCTTCCATCATTAAATCTATTATTCTATGACACTGTTGGCATCAAACTTATGTAGTTCCTATGTTGAGGGTTAGTGTTTGATGCCCTACTCCCTCATGAATATAATAAATATTGAACACATTGGTGCCTTAACTTTTCACAATAAATTACTGTTTCTTAGCCCTGGGGACAGTGCATTTTGAGAGGACTATGGCTGCAAACCATTGTACAAAATGACTGTCAAGAAAGAGAGCTTTACTTTCTACTAAGGTGAGCCTGGGAGCTTTGAGCTAAGAGATTGTGGGTATATTTATCAAACTATTTTTCCTCCTGGGAGAAAAAAGACAAGTGGAAGAAAATCAAAATAAGCTTTCTTCATGGGCCTGTCCAAGAATTCATTGGAAATTCTGGCCTTCAGTAGGCCATTTCTATTCCCCATTGCCTTTCTCTACTTTACCCACTACAAGTATTTATTTGAGGTCTTTCTGGAATTATGAAATAAAATAAAAGAAGAAAAAAAAGGGAGCAATCTTTCCTCTAAAGAAAAGGAACTAGAATCAGCAATCATTCTGAAATATTTTAGCCCAAATATACATTCTTATCACAGGGTCACAAATTTAGAACTGAAAGGCCAAAGACCATTTAGTACAACCTTCTCAACTTACTGATGAAGTGAACTATGACCGAGACTCACATAGGAAGTTAGTGAGGGAAAATCAAGATTTGAACCCAGGCTCTCAGACTCCAAATTTAGTGTTCTTTCCATAATACCACACTGAATTATTTTCAAAGTACTGCTGCCTCTCATGTTACCATACCTGTAAGCAATGGGACTTAAAATACTAATGCAGAGCAGATAGCCTTTCACTGTATTCACCTAACTATCATCCATGTGTATGTCTACCCTTGTTTGTAGTTGTGCTTCATGGTTCTGTGGCCTTATTGAAGATTTTAATGAAAATGGTGTTTTGTTTCTGATCAGCCTACCACAAATTGCACAGTCTATCCTGTTTCAATATAAAATCTTAGAGTCTTAGGGTCAGAGGGACCTGAGAGGTCATGTTGTCTGACTTCACTCTTAGGACAGAAATCCTTTGAGTAACATCCCTAAAAGATGGCCAAACAACCACCACTAACACATCCAGACCTGAGCACTTGGTTCCTTACGTGGCAATCCTCTCTATAGCTCAACTCCAGTTGCTAGAAAGCTTTTCCTTATATTGAGGCAAAATCTGACTCTGCATAATTGCTTCCCATTGGACCTATGTCAAGCCTCTGACTAGAATAACTCTGTTCTCTCTGATCCCACATGAAAAATTTCTCAATACCAAAGTCCAACTCAAGCACTACCTTCTGAAAGGGGCAATTTCTGATTCCTGCTCCCCAACTGCTAATATCTGCCCCCAGAATTGCCTTCTCAACAGCTGGTAAAAATTAATTGCACTTTTACCATATGCCAAGCATGGTGCTAAGTACTATGGATATGTATGAGGCAAAAGCAGTCCCTGCCCCAAAGGAGATGACAATCTAATTCTGTTTACTGTGTGTATATTTTGTAAATTGGGAATGGAGTAATGCATAGAGAACTGGCCTCAGACTGGGGAAGGCCTGTCTTCAAGTCTTGCCTCTGAAAATTCCTGACTTTCTGATCCAGGATAAGGTACTTAACAGGGCAGCTAGGTGACACAATTGATAGAATGCTAGATCTGAAGGCAGGAAGACTCATCTTTTTGAGTTCAAATCCAGCCTCAGATACTTACTAGTTGTGTGACCCTGGGCAAGTCATTTAACTCTATTTGACTCAGTTTCCACATCTGTAAAATGAGCTGGAGAAGGAAATGGCCAACTACTCCAGTATCTTTGCCAAGAAAACCTCAAATGGGGTCACGGAGAGTTGGATATGACTAGAAACAACTGAACAACAATGATGGCAAAGACTTTTAACCTCTTGGCACAACCAGACAACTCTCAAAGTATCTAAGATTGTAAGTTAGAGGTACAGAGAATCTATTCATTCTAGAGTTCCTTATATTGGTGAAACCAAAGTTCTACAACAATATAGATATTAATATTGATATAAATTATATATATATGTGTGTATATAAAATATATGTAGATTTATAGATATAAATTATATATATAAATTTTATAGATATAAATTATATAGATTTATATATAAATTTTTATATATAAAGTTATATATACACACATACATATGTGTGTGTATATGTTGGTGGGTTTTGTCTTCTATTCTCAAAGAAGACCAAAATGACAACACCATGTTGGAGTCAAGGTACAGTGTGTCCAGCTGTGGCTGAACAGACCAATCCAAGCTCAGAGGGTTCCACTGCAGGTCGGGCACAGATAGTCCACAAAAAAATTTGAAGTGGAGCTGTCTCTAAATTTGCACACCTCACATTTCTTTTGAGCTACTGCAATTCTGCTTCCCTCACTGCTTCATTCACTTTAATGCACCATTCCCCAGCACTTGATCTTTGCATTTATTAACAACATCTTTGATAGGCACTTACTTTCTTTGCCACCACAAGAAGTACTGCTTCCTAAGTTCAAATATATTTTGATCCATATAAGGTTTTTCTGTCTTTGACTTTGTTGGGGTATGTATCCAGTAGGAGGATCTCTGGGTCAGAGGGTAGGCACAGTTTTGTCTAACTCTTCTCTTCTCCAATCTACATATTTATAGTGTTTTCCCTTTATCTTATTCATGTGGTATCATATAGAAGGTTTTTTTTCCTCTCCTGATCATAATCTTCTGTACATATTCCCACTTTATCAACATCCCTCCTCAAATGAGGCTTCCAGAACTAAACTCCATGGCCCCAAAAGATTGTAGGCGCTGCTGTTGAAAGAAATTCTATATAATGTGTCATCATCTGGGTGAATACATTTCCTAACAAAGCCATAAGAGAAAAGTCATATTGTAAAAGAGGCAGTATGTAAATCTTGCCCATGTGAAAGTCAGGCAGCATTTTGCATATACAAGTTTACTCATGAAATATTGACAGAAAAATATCAGCTTGTGGAATACAGATACCATATCTTTTGTGAATTTTATCCAATTTCACCCATTCTATCCATGTAGTAGGGGCATCACAAATACATTTTTTGGTTTTTTTAATCAAAAAGAAAACTTAGACCAGGCCTATAATTGCATTGATATAGGCAACTCCATGTGAGGAAACTACCTTTACCAAAGGTGGTTATCACCTACTCAGTTGGTAGACAGCTAATAGATTAACTGGATTTGGAGTTCCAAACAATTTCTTACATTCTACTTACATTACATTACAAAGTTCCTTACATTCAGAGGCTGGGATGGGGAGGAGATGCATAGCATCATCTCTTTCTTTGGAGTCTGAAAGAGATCTTGACTCACATGTCCCTCTCCTCTCTAGAAAAGAGAATTTTGTTTTGGTTTGTTTTTTATAAAATAACCCTCCCCCAATAAAAATGCTTCACTATTTCGATTTAATTATTGAAATCTGGGCTTCTTAGGAGTTGAATATGAAAGAAACTTACTTCTGTCTTTGGACATTTTGGGGCCCTAGGAAAGAGGTGTCAGGATTTGGGATATTCTTTCAGATGAGAGATGCATTTGAATCTAGATCCCCAAACACAATGGAGGTCTTTCTGAGGGTTCCACAAGCTGATACGTATGTACATCCTCAGGGTGTTAGGAGAATGATAATGTCTGGGCCCTATCTTCTTCCAGTTTATGTAACTAACTAATTCAGACCCTGTTGCTGATGGCAATAAAACATCTGAACTAAATTTTCTCTGTGTCTACATACCTACTGGACATGGAAACCAAACTCTAACATACAATAACCAAATACAGTAGCTTTGACTGATTCGGGTGTATAATAACTTCAAAGAGCTTGCTTTTCACCCTCAAGGAACAGACTTGAATTAGAATCTGATGTAGACCAGGCTTCAGGTTCATTAGAATGGCTTTGTGAGACTGCTGAGGTTTTGGTTCTAAATCTAGGACCAAATACCCTCATATACCTTGTGAACTCCATAGGGCATGAAATAGCAGAGTGGATTCGATGCTGGCCTCAGTCATGGAGACTCAGGTTTGAGTCTCACTTCTGACATTTACTGACTGTGTGAATCTGGGCAAGACACAGCCTTTCGGCGAGGCAAATGGCTCCCTAAAACCATAAACTGCTGAGTAGGAGCCAGTCTGCGTTGGCAAAGGGAGTCTCTTCATGATAGTTCCCTAAACCAAGCAAATGATATCAGAAGTGAGGTTAAAAGTAAAATAAAATAAAAAGGGAAAGACCAAAGCAGTAGGTATCAGTCACATAGAGAGAAAGGCGATCCTCAAGCCCCCCAGACCTGCCACATGCTAGCTGTGTATGTCCCGAGTAAGTTGTTACTACTACTACTACTACTACTACTACTACTACTACTACTACTACTACCACTACTACTACTACCACTACTACTACCACTACTACTACCACTACTATTACTACTACCACTACTACTGCTACTACTACTACTACTACTATCATCACCACCACTACCACTACTACTACTACTACTACTACTACTATCGTCACCACCACTACCACTACTACTACTACTACTACTACTACTATCATCACCACCACTACCACTACTACTACTACTACTACTACTACTACTACTACTACTACTA
>CM053586.1:323909545-323983260 GCA_028646515.1 Pseudochirops corinnae
ATATAATATATATTTATAATTTATTAATTTATATTCACAAAAGAAAAAAATAAACCATGTTGTAAAGTAACACCATGACTCTTTCTGTGTTGTTGATCCTTCGTTGCAAAAGCTGTTTGGAGATGGGCACTATGTCTTTAGTGAATAGCATCTGGAAACTTAATGCATATTAAGAACAGCTGATCTAATAAAATAAGGATGACTCATGGCACCTTTCGACATGGCTTGCAATCCCACATCTTATCTTGTTCACCTGATGTCTGTCAAGCCCCTGCTGACCAAGGAGTCTCGTGATACACTAGCAACTTGACCTCTGAGCAGATATAAGGACTCAGCTTCGAAAGGGCTTCTCCAAGTCCTCACTCTAGCACTTAGAAGTTCCACAGAGTTCTTCAGTGGTCTAGAGTAGTGGCTTATGTTTCAACTAAAAGAACTCCACCATGGTACCTGAGGCTGACATCGACACTTTTCCACCATACTTGAGACAGAAGTATAAAAATACTCTGTTTTCATCAACCATAAAAGCTAACCTCTTCCTTTGAAGCCCAGCTTTTTTGCAGTCATTTTGTTGGGGCAATTTTAAGAGAGTAACTTATACACACAAAAACATATACACACATACATATAGATAGATAGATAGATAGATAGATACATATATATGTGCATGCATATACATTTATGTAAGTGTGTATGTATATATAGTATATATGCTTTGTGTGTGTATATATCTAAATACATATATGTGTGTGTATGTGTGTATGTGTGTATATATAAATCTTGGATTTTTATATGATTTCTCTTTAGGGCAGAATAGACTGACTCTAATTTTTATATAAGGTAGGGGGAAATAGGAAGTTTGCACATTTGTCCATTCTGAATGAAATGAGCTAAATGCATATGAATGAGGTAATCGTATTTTTATTCATAATAACTTAATATGAATATGCTAATAAACCCTAATCATGAATCATGGAAGTTTCATATGTGTGTGTGTGTGTGTGTGTGTGTGTGTGTATGAGAGAGAGAGAGTGACACACACACATATTGTTATCTGCTTTCAGGATATTTTTTAAAGAAGGTATATGAACATGTTATTTTGGGGAAATTGAAATGAAAGTTAGATAATTTATTTGTAATGTAAAGAAGTCTGGAGGCAGCTAAGTCATCCAGTAGATAGAGTGCTGACCTTGGAGCCAGGAGGACCTGAGTTCAAATCTAGCTTTAGACACTTGACTAGCTGTGTGACCCTGGACAAGTCCCTTAATCTCAACTGCCTTGCCAAAAAAAAAAATCCGGGATGAAATTCAGATGAAAGATGTTTTCATTCAATATAAGTCTAATTTTGCTTATCTGTAAAATGGGGAGGGAGGAGAGCAATATTCTTTTTCTCCCTTAGGTCTAAGGTAGGGTACCACGGTACCACTTTCTCCAAGAAGGGGATGGTCTTTCCCAACCCCACTTAATGCTAGGGTGGTGGTTCTCAACCTGTGGGTTATGTTCAATTTAAATACATCCCGCATATCAGATATTTACATTACGATTCATAACAGTAGCAATAAAGTAGCAACGAATATAATTTTATGGTTGGGGGTCACCACAACATGAAGAACTGTGTTAAAGGATCATAGCAGTAGGAAGGTTGAGAACCACTGTGCTAGGGTCTTCCTCTGTCAATCATCTCCCATTTATCACGCCTAGATCTGTTTTGTACCTAGTTATTTGTATGATGTTTTCCCCATTAGACTGTGAGTTCCTTGAGGGGGTGACTGTCTTTTGTCTTTATATTCTTAGCACAGTGCTTGGCATGTAATGGGCACTTAATAGATGCTAATTGACTGCATATCTACCTCACCTGGCTAATGTGGGGCAGGGCAGAAGGGAAAGCACTTTACACTCCTAGCTGAATGCACGTATCCAGAGTCAGGACATCTGAGTCCAGATGTGACCTTTGATGCTTCTGCCTGGGGGACCCTGGCCAAGGCCAGACACCTGATCCTTCCTATTAGAATGAGGGCATTGGGCTAGATGGCCTCTAAGGTCACTTCCAGCTCTAAAGCTATGATCCTATGACCGTGAAAGCACTGTAGACATGAGTTATTATCATTATTAAATTAATTTTATTCCATACTTAGAGGAATGCAAAAATCAAAAGATTTTATTTGAGTCTTGACTCTTAAGCTTATTAACTGTGTGACTGAAGACAAGTCTCTTCACCATCCTTAGCCTTGGTTTCCTCCTCTGCAAAGGAGATGTGGTAATATACGCACTGACTTCCTTAGAAGCTTGTTGTGAGGCAACATTCATAATTGTTAAGAGTGATCTCCAGATGGGAATTCTCCATCATATTCTAAGTAAATTAAGAAGACATTTATTTACTAAGTGCCTACCTTATATGAAGACATTTTTAAGGCTTAAAAAGCTTTCCTTTTACTCAGCTGATTCTTTTTTTTCTTAACGTGATCATTCTTAGTTACCCAGAATCTCAAAGTAGTATGATGTGTATCCCCAAGAAAAGAAATCAAATTGACATTATATCCTTGCTTCTGTAAAGGGTGTGTCAATAGACTGTGCTTTTGTTCCATTCACTATCCCTGTGACTTCCAGTACCAAAATGGCCTTTGTTTGCCACCAATCCCCCCAGACTTCAGTTTCCACCATTGTGAGATGGGGGGATTGGACAAGATTACTGCTAAGGTCCCTATTAGCCCAGAACACTCAACAGAATTATCCGCCAGTCTGAATAAATAAGAGGTCATTGTGTAGGGATTATTGCTTTTAATTACTGTTCATCGAGTTTTAGAGTGTAAAGCTCTACCTTTGGAAAATTGCAAGGTTCCATTTAATGACCCAAAATCTCTCTCTGAAAAAAAGATCTATCTTCATAATATCAATATTCTACCTGGTTTTTTAGGCAGTTAGGTGGCACAATGATTAGTGTTGGCCATGAATTCAGGAAGATCTTAGACCTTTACTAACACTGTGATTCTGGACAAGTCACTTAAACTCATTATGCTTCAATTTTCTCATCTGAAAAATACAAATGATAATAGCCCCTACTTAAAGGATCATTGTGAAGAACAAAAGAGTCAAGATGTAAAGTGCTTTGTAAACCTTAAAGTGAGATATAGATAGATGTGTGCATAGGTATACATAGATATACGCATATATATGTACATGTCATATACTCCAAAGAAATTAAAATGGGTATCACAAAAAGGGAATAGAGAAGCATATGGTGAACGTGTGTAGGGTACAGTATGCCATAAACAAGGCCTCCCTGGCCATCACCCTCCCTTTATGTGGTATCTCTCCCTACTAGAATGTAAGGTTTTTGAGAATAGAGACTGTCTTGCTTATATTCGAATCTCCAGTGCCTAGCCCCATAATAATTGCTCAATTAGTGTTTTTTTCTTTTTTTCATAAAATACTTGTATTGAAATATAGGAAAGCAGACATCAGCTGCGTCTATCTGAATGTACGATGCACAGCACGTCTACAGAGGCCGATACCTCCCTCTGGTCATAGTTCCTTTGGCTTCTCCTTTCCACACCCCTTTTTTGTTTTCTATATTTCATGTTTACCAGACCCCAGATTGCTTTCAAGAATATAGAGACATTTTCAGGGACAAGCATTGGCTATAGAAAAGATTTTTTTTTTTTTAAACACTGACATTTTCTCTCTCATCTTGGGACAAACAGACATTTCAGTACTCTCAGAGGGAAGGAAGGCCTTGCTACCTATATTTGGGGCCTGTCTTTGGTCTCTTGGCTGCCTAAAGCCAGGCCCATCTGTTGAGATGGCACATTGCCTACTTCTAAGTTGGCTGGACTCTCCTACTTTGACATGAGTGCTAGCCAATGGCAGCTTACAAAACGCTTGAAGAGGCTTCTCTTCTTGCAGGAGGTCCCTTCTCATGCCAGCGCTGGAGAAGCCATTGGCACTCAGTATCCCTTTAAACTTGGTTACACCTGTTGACACTCTCGTGCCAAGAGCAGACAATGGATGAAATGAACAAACTTGAAACACAAAGGATTTAATGAAGCTTGAGAATTGCCTTCCTCTCTACCTTATGGATAAGGTGTTCCATTTCAAAGGTGACTGCTTGCACCAGAGACATTTAATTAATAGAAAATGAGAGTAGTAACAATACTAATGAGAACAAGTAGACAGAAAAGAGTGTGTAATAAGAGATTCTGTGTCTACTGGATTGGGACCTTTCAACCACCACAATTTTTCTAATACAAAGTCTTTCTTTAGTTTCAGTATAAGCCAACACTCCTCCTCCCCCCACCAACACATTCATTTGTTTAAAAAGAAAAGAAAAACACAGGAAAGCAGTAAAGAAGAAATAAATCTCCAGTAAGATAGTATCCTTTTAGTGGACAACTGATCATAGAGGCCCCCAAACAGCTGAGTTATCAACATCAGCTTGATATCTCCGATAACCAGATAAAGGGAACTTTTCCATTAAAAGAACAGAAGTGGAGTGGGGAGAGAGGGCTTTTTTGTTTGTTTTGTTTTCAAGAAATCTTTACTCATTAGAAAAAAATGAACTTTTGAATGAGGATTTGATAATCCACTCTTGGGCATCTTCTCCAAAACTCTAAGAGTAGGATCTAAGATTTAAAGCTAGAAGGGGCCTTAGAAATATAGTCCCATAATATCTCTCTCTCTCTCTCTCTCTGTCTCTCTCTCTCTTTCTCTCTCTCTCTCTTAGTGAGGTAACTGAGTGATTTGCCTAAAGTCACCCAGCTAGGAAATGTCAAAGCCCAGGATTCAAATCCACATATTCTGACTCCAAATTCAGCACTTTTCCTATACAAAGATATGAAGGTTATGTTTTACAAAACAACATCTTTGGGTCAAAAACATTTTTCTTTGCTCCAGCAAAAATGCCAAAGTCATCTTAACTGTCACTAGTGAACTGACCAACATTTGTCGTACTAAAGGCAGTCATTTGGTGCTCACTGGGAATATGGTAGGAGGGAGACTTACTGACCACCAACTCACCGATTTCATCAGAGTTGGGGTATTTATTTCCTTCCATAACATTTCTGTATTATTGTGTATGACCTGAGAGTGACTGAGCCCCCAAAAATCTTTACAATGAGGAAACTTAGAAGAGAGCTGACATGGAGATTAAAAAACTACAGTCAGGGTTCAAGTATTTAAAGAAGTTAAATCCCTTATTTGTCAAAGGAAGCCTGGAAAGCAATAACTTAAAAATTCAAAGGCAGACTGCTTTTTCATCAAAGATTCAGTTTCTTAAACTGAGATATTGCCACACTCCAGTGATTACCATGCTATGCTCTATAAATAGTATCTACACAAACTTTTCCTTATATTTGACCTCTGTTAAAATATGCCAGTGATGGTTATTTTAAATCATGCCATCATAGATCTAGAGCCAGAAGGGGACCCCAGAGGCTGTGTGGCTCAAACCTCTCATTTTATAGATGAGGAGACAAAGTCCAGGGAGGAGTAGAGCAGTCATTGTTATACAGACAATAAATGGTAGGATTCTCTCCTCTCCTCTCCTCTCCCTCTACTTCTACCTCTCTCTCTTCTCCCTTCTTCTTTCCCTCCTTTTTTCTTCCTCTTTCTCCTGTCCTTCTTCCTGTGCCTCTTCCTCCCCACTCTCAATCTTGATCAGGTTGCAGATGCAGTGGTCACTCACAGATCTGCTATGCTCTTCCAACCTGGGCCAGCTCAGGCCTCACTGGTCAGCCCAGTGCCCTTTCCCAACCCCTTCAGGCATCTCACCATATGAGTGGCAGATCTCATGTAGACACACCATTAGCTTTAGCCCTGTTGCAACACAGAACTGAACTCAATTGATCCATCAGATCCTGTGTCTCCTCAGCAACCAAGCCTCTGTGTATGTGCCACCGTCCCAGCCCAGAAGGGGGGTTCTAAGTGATCTCCTTTGACTCTGGAAGCCAGTGTTCTTTACACTGTGCCTCAGTGCCTTCCTGACTTCAGACGCTCATGAATTCCATTAACAGAATCATCCCCTCTGTAAATCAACTACTTGAGAAACAGAGATATATCAGGACAGAAGATTTAGAGCCACAAAACCTAGTCCTGGCTTTGTCACTTACTATAAGAAAGTCCTTTCAGCTCTTTGAGCTTTGTTTTCCCCATATGTAAAATGGGAACAATGCTTACTATAATATTTACCTTGCAAAGCTGTTGGGCAGAAATGTTTCTTTGATCCTTAAAGTGTTTTGTAAATGTGAGTTGCTGCATTATTATGGTTGCCATTATTGAACTCAATGGGGAAAACAGAATTAATAGAGATCTGATCACGCATACAAATATACCTCAATGTTGTCGATTCATATTGGACCCCCCTACACAACTTCCATTGTGTATACTTGACCACGAATATATTTCATCAAGAATTTTCTAAGAAATAGCTTTTTTGTTGGTCCTTTGTCATTGTTCCAATGAGAAAAGCTTTCACTAAAGTGGTTTGTTCTTGTTCAGTCATGTCTGACTCTTTGAGATTTCATGGACCACAAACACACCAGGTCCTTCTGTCCTCCACTCTCTCTCAAAGTCTGTTCAAGCTCATATTCATGCTTCTATGACACTATCTATCCATCTTATCCTCTGCTGTCTTTGCCTTCAATCTTTCCCATCATAAGTATCTTTCCAATAAGTCTCATATTCTCATCATGTGGCCGAAGTATTTAAACTTCAGCTTCGGTATATTTGACCTTCCAGTTTTAATGCCAGAGGCTTAGCTTTGTGCTCTAATGTAATACTGGGCCCTCTTCTTCTCTGAGGCTCATTTTCCTTATTTCTAAAATAAGATTGAGGTTATCTGGACTGCCCACCTCATAGAGAGAACATTGCCTTGTAAACATTAAAAAAGTTGTGCAAATAAAATTTACTGTGCTCCAGACACTATGTCATCTTGGTGTGACAAGAACAGACCAGCATCTTGGTCATTATTTTGGAACCCTGAATTAAGTCCAACAGTATTACATGCTAAGAAACACATTCTCTATTTTAACCCATGCAGTTGCTTCTAGAGCTACATTTATCAACATTATTGAACATTTTGTAAAACCTCCCTCCAACGCTTCTTGCTAAGCAGCATATCCTTTCTCTCTGAAGGTGAGTCTGCTGAGGACATTACTAACTACAATGGGTATGATGAAGATAAAAAGTAAACATATAAGATGTGGGTTTTTTTTTTTCTCTTTCTGTCTTGAATATGTTTAAGTCTATTCTTATGTCAACTTTTTCAATCAGTTTCTGTAGCTCACTGCTTCTAGGTGTAGCCTCACTGTGGCTGCTGCTATTGGACTAGAGAATTCCTTGTGCTCAGAATGAGTGATCCCAGCTTTGATTGCCACACACCAGCTCGGCCTGTCTGTCATTGTCACTTGCTGGCAGCCCACAGCAATGCCACTGGGCCTGAAGTTGTGTTATGGAATGTCCTTGTGTTTCTTCCGCCCACTGGCCATTACAGCCCAGCTGCTTAGATATGCAGCTGGCATTCCCTTCCTGCCTACATCCTACCCTGTGGAGCTAGGTCAGGCTCAGGATTGGGCTCTGTGGAGCTGCTGCAAGTCTGAGAGTGGGTGCAGTGCCACAACCCTGCGGGAGAACATTTGGTGTTAAGTAGGGAGCTTCAAGAAGCAGGTGGCAATGCCTGTGATGGCTCCAAGCCACACTGTAGTCATTGCAGGTTGGAAACCAGAAGTGTTCAAAAGACCATCCATTAGCTTAAACTGGATAATGTCCCATCATAGAAGCAGAAATTCATTTCTAAGATCATATATCTACACCTGGAACAAACATCATCAGAGGACATCTTGTCCAAGTTCTTCATGAGGAAAGTAAGGCCCAGGGAGTTTCACATAGGTAGTAAGCATTTTATTTTCTTATGTTTATCCAATAGCTCCCTGTTTCTTACTCAGAGTGCTACATTTCATTTTATAAAATTTTTTCTATCCATTAATCCTTCTTAGGTAAGACAAAGTGTTTGTTTGGTTGGTTGGGTTTTTTTTTTTTTTCAGTAAACCAAGAAGGAAATTATCTTAAGTTAGTTTCATAGACATAAATATGGAAAAAATCTTAGAGGTCATTTATTCCACATCCATCATTTTACAGTTAAAGAAACTGAGGCCCAGAAAATTTAAGTGACTTACCTGGGGTCTCAGTAGTCAATAAGTAAGAGAGTTAGAATATAAATCGAGGTCCTCTGACTCCAAAAACAATGCTTTTCTTTGTTTAAAAATTAAAAAAAAAAAAAGATCCCTTTCCTTCACTGCACATTCTTATTTAGGCTGTTGTTAAATCTACCGCCAATTAAATAAAAAAAAGTTTTCTTAAATTCTTTTCACCTCTAAAACATCAAATGAAAGGGAAAAAAATTCTTAGAAAACTTTTAAGGAAAAAAAAGAATTACAAAAGGTCTGTTTATCCCCAGCAGTTATAAATTACCAATTCTCCATTATGTCTTCTTTCTCCTTTTCTTTCCTGCTTTAAAAGAAAGCAAGGAACACCAGGGCTTGTTTATAAACTGTGATTTATGCTCGGGTTAAGAAAGAAAATATATTTTTTAAGTTTGTCTGTTCCACAGATTTCACTTTTACTAAAGCCTTTCCTCCCTTTATGCAAGAGAATAAATCTCCCTCTTACCCCGAAGGGAAGCTTTGCATTCCACAAAAGGAGAAGCCAGCAGAAAAACAAGACTTGTCTGCCACAATAAAGGAGGGTCTCTCTGTCTGTGATTTTTCAGTGACTTTTTTTGCTAAGGAAGGAAAGTTTGACTTACAGCCTGGCTTGGGGTGGGGGGGGGCGTGAAGAGAGAGTGGAGGTATTTTTTTTGTTCATATTTGATGCAGTTTTATTAGCCTCCAAAATAGTTACCATGGTAATAGGTCCATTTATATCCACTGTTACAGCTGAATTATAGGAATACCTTCCTACTGTGTAGTGTACAATGCACTGGGAAGGTTTCATCTCACATAGTACTTAAAATAGGAATTATTTTAAATACTTAACCAAATTGTTACATTCTATTCATCACCTTTCTTAGTGACAACCAGCTTAAAGAAAACCTTCAGTGTGGAATTTTAGGAGAAATGTGTTTAAATTTCAACATGACTTTAAATATGTCTCAGTGCTATTTCTTTTAGGGATCTTTGGTATGCTTAAACAGAAAATTCACAGTTTATTTTCTCCTGGAACCTAATTCTGAAAAGAATCATAATTTTGATGCCAGTGTAAGGTATAGTCATAATATTAGCACTTTCCATATGGAAAAAAAAAATTCTCGATCCCAAGACCTGAACTTCTTTTGGCTCACAGCAGTTTCCCAATTTTTAAGCAGAATTAGATCTTAAGCAGGCATCCTTTCAAAAATGTATACCTTACTTTATGAGCAAAAATTAGAGCGTAAGACTAAAAGCATCAGCCTGAATAGAATGTGGACCTTGAAAGATCCTCTTGACTTTAGCCTAAATGATATTTAAGTAATCTAAAATGGTTTTAAAATGCTTCATTGGTACCTTTTGATTTTATATCACAGCCATGTAGAGATAAAACATTTATCACCTGTCCAGTGTAACAAAAACAAATAAGCCAAAAGAATAGCATCTATGAAGAGCCAACCAACCAATCTCTCTGTGTTGACAAAGCTTGGAATATTCTCTACCTGTTTTCTTTGACCTCTCCAACAAAAGGAAGGGAGTGCTTGCACTTCTTCTTTCCTTCTCTAAAGCCAAGAACTTTTTTATTTTTTGGTGTTGGGTTTACTTTTTCTTACAATTACACAACATCAGACTTCATTTCATTATTTTCCCTTATGTTGTTACTGACGAGATTGTTTTTCCTGAAGGTGCTCATGTCACTCTGTCAGACTGCAGAAGTCTTCCAGAAATCCAAGATATTAACAGCCATAAAAAATGCTCTAAATCACTTTTAATTAGAGAAATGTAAATTAAAGCAGTTCTGAGTTTCTCCTTCACAATCATCAGAATGACAAAGAAGACAGAAAAGGAAAATGATAATTGTTAAAGAGAAAAAAATGCACATTAACTCATTATTGGTGCATCTGTGAATTGATCCAGCAGGTCTGGAAAACAGTTTGGAATCAGGCCAAAAATCACAGTAGCATTATTAGGCCTATACTCCGAAGAAACCCAAGAAAGAGGAAATGAACCCATATGTGGACAAAATGTCTAGCAGCTCTTTGTCCTGTAGTAAAGAACTACGCACTAAGGAAATGACCCTCAATTGGGGAATAGATAAACAGATTGTGGTAAATCAACAGGAATGGAATATTATTATATAAAAAGAAAGGCTAAAATGGATGGTTTCAGAGAAACTTGGAAGCCATATGTGAACTGATGCGGAATGAAATGAGCAAAACCAAAAGAATAATATCTGTAACAACACTATAAAGGAAAAAAATTTAGAAAGATTTAAGATCACTAATCACTCAGTTTTGGAAAACTGATGATGAAACATGCCAGCCACCTACTGAGAGAGGTAATGGACCCACGATGCAGAAAAAGGCATGCATTGTCATTGTCATACACAGTCAATGTACTCGTTTGTTTTGTTTAAGTCTGCAAATTTATTATAAGGACTTAAAAAAAAATTTCCTCTACAATGAGAAGAACAAATCAGAAAAAAAGAAGAGATGGGAATAGGGTAGCAAAAAAGAAAATAAAGTAAAAAAATAAGGTCATTGACACATCTTTTTAAAAATACACAGAAAAGAATAGAATTAAGGCAAGAATCACAAACAAATAGGATAGCTTCAAAAGTTCCACATTAATGTATTTTACATATTTCACAGAAAAGCTATACATATCAGATATTCATAGTTTTATGTACAATCTTCTTCTGTTCTACTACATATATATGGAAATGAGCATTTTATTTGGTATTTGTATAGTTCAAAATCTAAATATATGTATATATACATATACGTATAATATGTTTAAAAAGAAATAAAACAAACAGGTTTTCCTATGTTACTCTGAATTCCTTAGTTGCCATTTCTTACAGTACTAAACTATTCCATTGTGTTCATGTACCACAATTTGTATGGCTATTCTCCAACTAACTGGTACCCTCTTTGCTTTAAAGATCTATTCTTTGTAGTCAGCTTTCTTTAAAATATTTAGAAAAAAATCTCTGCAACTCCCTTTGGCCATGTTCTTCTGGCTGGTACAACCCGAATCACAGTGATTTCCCAATGTCTGTTTCCCATTTCAGTCCATTTCTCCTCATTCTTAACCAATCACTAGCACCCTTACAATGTGATTTAGTTGTAAGTTCTCTAACAACAACAAAAATAATAGCATTTATGTAGTAATGTGCTATGTTCTAGGCACTGTGCTAAGTGCTTCACAATTCCCTCCTTAGGTGGGAGCTATTATTATCCACATTCTGCCCACGAGGAAACTGAAGCAGACAGGATTAGTGATTTGCTCAGAGTCACACAACTAGGAGTGTCTGAGGTCATATTTGAACTCATGTCATCCTGCCTCAAAGTCCAATACTCTCTCCACTGTGCCACCTAGCTGCCCCAACGAGGAGTGACGTTTGTAGCAATACTTTGCATTCATCCTCTCATTTGATTCTCACAGTCCTGTGAAGTACGTGCTACATGCATTATTACATCTCATTTTAAAGATGAGGGAACTGAGTTTCAGAAATCTTATTTGACATTTCAGTCATCATGTAACCAGTAGTAATTTTTGCCCAGCTCTCTCTCTCTGTCTCTCTCTCTGTCTCTCTCTGTCTCTCTTTCTCTGACTCTCTCTCTGTCTCTCTCTGTCTCTGTCTCTCTCTCTGTCTCTCTCTGTCTCTCTCTCTCTGACTCTCTCTGACTCTCTCTGTCTCTCTCTGTCTCTCTGTCTCTGTCTCTCTCTCTGTCTCTCTTTCTGTCTCTCTCTATATATAAATGTATGTTATGTATATAGATGAATACACATATACATACGTATATGTGCGTATTATATAGGTATCATGTAAAACAATATCAAATATATGAATACATATAAGGATGTGTGTTTATATATAATGCTTTCCTATCATTTGAGTATACTGAGCAAATTTAACCTTTTCATGTTCACCTAAAATCTAAAGGATTAAGATAGTTTTTTATATGACAGATATAGTTTTGTTTATTTTGTTATCCTCAAAACAGCCCTAGGAGGTGGATGCGACTATTATCCCTGCTTTCAAGTTGAGGAAACTGAGGCAAATAGATGTTAAGTGACTTGCCCAGAGTCACACCAATAAGCAAGTATCTGAAGGCAGATTTTCACTGAAGTCTTCTGGACTCCCGGTCTAGTATTCCTTTCCTTAAGTCCCCTAGCAGCCCTAAATGGCAGAGAAAGGATCTGAGATCAAATAATAATAGCTAATATTTATAGAGCACGGTACTGTGTGCCAGGCACTGTGTTAGGTGCTTCATAATTAGTATTTCATGTGATCCTCACAACAAAACTGGACGGTAAATACTATTATTAACTCCATTTTATAGATAAGGAAACTGAGGTACATAGCCCTCAAGTGACTTGCCCAGAGTCACACAGCTGGGAAGTGCCTGAAGCTGGATTTGAACTCAAATCTTTCTGACTCCAAGTCCAGTACTGTCTCCACTGTGCCACCTAACTGTCCTACGTGGCAGAGAAAGGATTTAAGCTCAAATATTCCCTTATCCTACCATACCACCTCTCTTTAAAGCTAACTCGTTTTTTAAAAAAAATATCATATACAAGGAGAAGCATTACGTTTGAAAATGTGTTACATATTATTTCAATACCATTATTACTTTAAGACCATCCTGTCTCCAGATAAGAAAACTCATTTTGTCAGTTTTAGAATCTCTGAAATGCCTCACATTCAGACTATGAAATCAAACCATAATTTTTTGGTTTTCAAATATAATTGGAAAAGTGTTGTTTGCTTTCTTTATTTTAAAAAAGAACACTTAAAGAAAAATATAGAAAGATCTTCTGTATGACAGTTCAGGGTCCTTGTCAGACATCAAATTGCTCTTAGCAAAAATATTTTGATGATGTCACAGCAAATGAATCAAAAGCATATGGATTGTATTTCCCTTAAATTCTGCTTGGCTTTAAAAATTAAGGGAAATGTGCTTGGAGAAAAAATGCCATTGAGATTTATCAAGATTAAATATTTGAAATATCACTTTCTAGATGTTTGATGGACCAAACCTTACCCAGGGTTTGGTTCATTCATTTCTAATTAGTCCCTAATGTTGTCATCCTCACCCAAGCAACAATTCTAAAAGACAATTAACAAACTTGCCAATTAATCCATTACTAGTTTTCAGATATTAGGATCCCTTCCAGAAAATGTGCTCTGATTATGGATTATTGAAGCCCCCATAAATGTCCACCATTGCATAAATCAAGAATAGATCATCTCAGTGATTTTATTTGAATCCATTTGGTACCTGGACCAACAAGTGAAACAAGCCTCAGCCAAGGAAGCGTCCTTATTTTTATACAGTCACTTTGGAACTATATTAAAATTTAAGCATGCATTTTCTATTTCCAACAAGTCAAAATGGCTATTGATGAACTGGAGATAAGACAGGAATCTTGTACTGAGTGAGGTATTTCTGTCTCCTCCCTTTTACATTCTTTCTGTCCCAGAAGCAGTTGGTACCACCCACATTGTTTTGCTCCCTCCAGCACCCACTTCTAAAAGCCCTCTCACTAATAAAAGATTTACGTTGAAATTCTTGCTATTATAAATCACTTTTTAGCCATCTTGGTTTTTTCTATGCTGGGTGTTGATGGAATGAAGAGGATTGTATTTTTTCATCTGGGACATGAAAATTAACTCCTCCCCATTCGAGTCCCACAAACAAGAAGATCTCCTGCCCACTAAGTCTGGCACTCTACTCTCTTAAAAGTCACAAATTCAGGAAAAAAGTTAGATGCAGACACTAAGGCATCATCTGAAGGAAATGGTTACATTGTCACTGCTCCTTGTACAAACTATATTATCTATTCCTTTCTTGTTGTATTTTTCTTTAAGAAAAATACATTCCCCCCTTTTAGCCCTTACAAATGGCAGTATTGGATAGAGAAGCTTTCTCTAATCCAGAAAGACATTAATTCAAATCACACCTCTGGTTCAGTGATGCTTCAGAAAGTTATTAACTTCTCAGAGTTATGGGAATACACTAAGATGATAAGGTGCAAAGAAGATGCTAAACTGCATTGGCAAAGACAATTTTCTTATCGAGGAGTATCTATCTCAGTGAAATCTAGGCTCCAAATTCTATCCCTACTTTTTGTGGAACAAACCATAAGTAATGAAAGATTGATTGGACTTGGCCATTGAAGAGGTCAATCCATAAGTGTCTTTTAGGAAATAAGCAGGGTGAAAGTAGAAATAATAGACTAAGAACTTTGAGTACAAGTGCCCAGAGCGCCTATCTGCATTTCTGTCTCCTAAAAAGGAAAAATATACTTATATTCTAATAAATAAAATAAACATTACTCTGTAAGTGCATAAGACTACAGAAAAAGTTGCCATTTAATAGACCATTTGAAAGTAAGTAATTTTAAGGATTCAAAAGCTGACAAGAGAAGATTCTTCATCTATAGATGGCATCCTTCTAAAACAGAGGAACCTAGAAATTTTAGGCAACGCAAGACATGTGCTGGTACTTCCTATCTCTGGAAATCATGTTTAAAATGATGAATATAGTATGAGATATAGTAGAGAAAGGTTTATCATTTCAGTTATGAATACCAGGGTTCAGGTCTTGCCTCTAACATACTAGCTGTGTGACTGTGGGCTAGATTTTTCAACTCTCCTTGCCCAAGAAAAAAGCTCTGACTCTGTAACTTAGAAACAAGCTAATGATTCACATTGGTGGAGGTAGTTGACATGATAGGATTTTTACCATCAAAAAAAAAAAAAACAACAGTAATGCACTTGATTGGGCACAGCATCTTAAAAAAGATTCATAATCACTTTTCATAATAAACATGTAGTACCTGGCCAGCCTTAAGACTTTTTATATAAAGTCAACCCCCCAAATAAATGTGAGGTTCTGTTATATTTTATGGTCATCATTATAAAATGAATTTAAATTAAAATGCTAAGAAATTATAATTTATGATGAAATTTCCTTTCAAAAATGCTCTCTTCTGAAATCAAAAGATCATCAAGGAGAAGATCTGAAAAGAAACTACATTTTGCTTTACATATATTTCCAATTTGTTCACATTTTCACTTTCAAATACAACAGATGTCACCAAACAACATTTTTCCAGGAAGTTTAATTACTAAGAAATACAAGAGCTATTTGAAAAGCCCCTTTACACTTGAGTGTTAGCTACAGGACATTTTCCCAATGGTACCAGCATGTTTATGTTCTAGTAGGTGTGAATAAGCTCACATGTTTATGTTTAGGTTCCAGGAGGTGTGAATAAGTCTGGCTGATTCTCCTTGCCAAGAGCATTAGACACTAGTTCTTAGAAACAATTGAAGCAGGCAGTGAACTTCCTTTCTCTTATAAACAAGGTCTTTCGACTGCTCACCCACATTTACAACAAGAAAAAAAAATTGTGTGGGTTTTTGTTTAGTTGAGTGTAAGCCCTCTTGTATGTGCTCCTGAAAGACCATTTTATGAGTTGTTTAATGTTACCAGTTTACTAAATTTGGCAACCAAACCCAAGGACTTCCATTAGATAATTCTTTACCATGCCCGTGTGATGAAAAGAAGCCCTGTCCTTGAATTGGAAGAAAGGGAGTGAAAAGAATAGAAAACCAATGATAGCTTTCAGCAAGGAAAATAGTTTAATAGCCTCTGATGTCTCTTGTCTTTTTCCTCCCTTGAGACATTGCAGAAAGGCAAGGAAAGGGGAAAAAGAAATAATTTAAACATGATATAGATTCTAATTATCCTGATGGAAGGGGCCATGAAGTCAAGAAATAGGTTACAAAGAAGAACCCTAAGAGAGCATTTTTTAACGTGTGAGGAGGGAACGGGATTGGGCAAGAAGGACTTGGCTATGTTTGCAAACTTTATTAAAAGCTGCTAGATGTTTCTGGTGGAACTGAAATATTTCATCTGGAGTCAAGACTAGAAAAGGGAGGAACCTTTGTATGGGGGAGGGAGAAAGTATAATGAAACCACAGAACCACAGCCAAATTTTGAAGAAGATCCTAAATGCTGTTTGGGGAAAAGATTACTGAATGAATTACCAGTGACTGTTTGTCACCTCTCCTAGCTCCCAGAGGAGAAAGGCAGGCTTGAATAGCTGGTATAATCTTTTTTTTTTTTTTTTTTTCCCTTATCCCCCTTCTTTCAGATCAAGTCAAGCAGAATAGAGTTAAAGGCTTAATTTCCATTGAAATCTTGGGTGTGAAATTAGACCTCCTGAATTCAGGCTTTCCTAGCGGTCTTTTTTTTCCCCTTTTTCTTTTTTAACAGTAAGTAATCAGTGTTTAATTACTTGACTTTTACATGGTACATCCTTTGAGAACTCACCATCTTGCTGAGGCTTCAAGGTGTATTGTTTGGAATGTTCAACAGCCTTTATTGCCTTGTTACTACTAATGAGGCCACAAGTGGAGGAGGAGACAAGTATGAGCTTTAAAAAATACATGTTAATGATGTCTTTTGTTTCTCTATCACATCTGCTTTTGAATATGCCAGAGCCACCTGAACTGGATCTCGTCCCAACACCCTGAAATGCAAAAAAAAGTTTAACAAAAATGACAGATCTGACAACGTATGCCATATTCTGCTGCTGCATTTCTCCACCTCACTGCCAAAGGGAGAGTCGTGACAAGCATTTCTGTCACGTGACTGAAGTATCCTCTTTGTTCTGTATCTAGATGAATGAATGCATTACAAAATTCGTTTGATGAGTTCATTTCAGAGCAGACCAGGCAACAACAGAGAAAGGAAATATAGTTTTGTATTCATTCTACTCATGTCCATAGCTGCATTGTTAACACTATTGACCAGAACTTTGAGGCCTTTAAAAGAAAGATGAAATTCCATCTGACATATTTATTAAGCCCCTGTTACACTCAAGGAGACAGGCAATGTGGCATGGTAGATAGAAGGCAGTGGCAGATTAAAGAAGATCTGATTACAACTCCGCCCCTGATCTATGTTTGCTGTATGACCTTGGGAACATTCTCTAACTTCTCAGGGCTTCCAACAAACTTGTGGGACTATAAGTTGAAGGTGAGTTGCCAATTTGCATCTGTGGAGGAAGTTTCTATTGTAGGAGTTCCCACCTCGAGGAAACTCACAAATTGAGATCTCACCTTCCCCTCCTCTGCCCTTCCCCCACCTCCAAAAAGTTCCAGGTACTATGATAGCACTAGGAGTGAAAAGATGAATAATACATAGTCTCTTCCCTGGGAGATCTTTAAATGGGAAAATAAACCTGCTGCACAGATAACTATAATTCAAATTAGAATATAACTGCTGAGAAAATCAAGTGAAGGGTCGATAATGATCTTGTTAATTGTGTCAGTGTAGAACATTAGTGTGACCAGGTTGCACAGTGGTTAGAGTCAGGAAGACTCCTCTTTCTTGGTTCAAATCCAGCCTTAGATACTTACTAGCTCTATGACCCTGGGCAAGTCACTTAACCCTGTTTGCCTCAGTTTCCTCCACTGTAACATGAAGTGGAGAAGGAAATGGCAAGCCAGTCCAGTATTTTCCCCAGGAAAACCCCAAATGGGGTCATAAAGAATCGGGCACATCTGAAAAAGGACTGAACAACAGCAACAAGACCATTAGAAAGTGCAGACCCATGAACAAGTGGGAGTATAGCCAGGAGAGGGTAACCAATATAAAATAGGATATAAGAGAACTGGTTGAACGAACTACAGATTTTTCTATTCCCTTATATATGTGAAGCTTGTTTTTATCACACACACACACACACATACATGCCACCCGGATAAAATGTGAATTCTGAATGTAAGAATTTGTTGTGGTTTGTTGTTGCATTGTGACTTGCATATAGAGAGGAATGGTGGTATTATGGGTAGTAATGGCAATAGTTAGCACCTTGTAATAGTTTAAAATTTGTAGAGTACTTTACATATTTTATCTCCTTCTCATCTTAACTCTGGTAGGTAGAGGCTATAATTATCCCTATTTGATAGATGAAGAAATAAAACTGAATGCAACAAAAAAGTTTGTCCAGGGTCTTGATAAGCTAATTAGAAATCAACAGCTCATGGCTAATAAGAAACAGGATTTGAATTTAGGTCACCATGATTCCAAGACTAGTGGTAAACCATCTAAAGTGCTGGACTTAGATTCAAGAAGATCCGAGTTCGAATCCCAACTCAGACACATGCAGCTTATATGACTCTACTCAAGGCACTTAACCTCTCTGAGCCTATAAAATAACAATCATAAAAAGCACCTACCTCACAAGGTAATGGCGAGAATCAAATCATATCACATATTCAAAATGGAGGGCACACCTTAAAACGTTACAGGTAAGCTGTCATCATTGTCATCATCATCGTCATCATTGTTGTTATTAATAAATGCTTGTTAAATTTAAATATGTAGCTTAGTGGAGAAGTAGCCTAATGTGATGGTTTTAGGGCTGATCTCCAAGGCAGGAAAATTTGGGATCATTTACCTTCTGACACATATTCATACTGTGTGCCCCTGAGTAAGTCATTTAACCTTTTAGTTTCTAGTCAAATCTCTAAGGCTATGAATTGAAAAGAAAGATTCTGATCTGCTTTGGTAGAGAGTTTCCTTTTCTTGGAGTTTCTTAACCTGTTGAAATCACAAGTCCAATCCCTAACTATATTGAGTCTACTGAAGAGAGGACAGGACATGAAGAACTGGGGGAAGGGGGAAGGAGGGAAGATTATAGCTTTGTTTAAAGAGTTTTCATTTGAACCCAAATGACTAAGAACTAAGAAATCTAGGTAGAATTTGCAGAGAATCAGAATTAAGAATGGGGGGAAAAAACAGACTTCCTAATAATTGTTAGAACAAATCAAAAGTGTGATACACTCTCTCAGGAGGTCGTAGGTTCCATTTCTCTTGTGCTCTTGAGACACAGGATTGGGCACTGGCTTGTTTGTTACATTTTACAAGAGAGACAATTTCATACACGGGTTCCCTTCATCTCTGAGATCCTGTAGTAAAATCTTTTGTTCATTGTTCTATTTATATTATTAAAATTAATGCTATAATGAGTATATTCATTCAATAAACATTAATTCCCCAATGAGTTAATAAACATTAAGTGCCTTCCATGTGTCAGGCATTGCGCTAAGCTCTAGGGATACAAAAATAGGTAAAAGAGAGTCCCTGTCCTCAAGAAGCTTACAGTCTAATAAGGGAGACAACAAGCAAATAGTAATTATGTACAAACAAGCTATGTGCAGAATAAACATAAAATACTTAAAAGAAGAAAAGCGCCACACTTAAAAGGAATTGGGGAAAGCCTGCCAAGTTTAAGTCACTGTGCTCTATCTTGGGGTATATAAAAATGAAACAAAAATGAAAACGATCTCTGCCTTCAAAGGCCTTAGATACCACATGGATATAGAACAGGTACACAAAGAAAGCACTAAGAACTAAGGGGTTCTTAGTCCTGATCGATATCTGGCCACTGGAACCAGATGACTCTGGAGGAGGAGAAAGAGAGACTGGTGACTTTGCACAGCCCTCCCTCACACAAATCAAAGTTAATTGCAAGTCATGTCGTCATCTCCCTGATATCATGATCCTCTTCCAAAACAAAGAATGAACTGTACAACAGATAGGAGATGGCACACGATCCAAGAATTAAAGGAAGATTAGTATTCTGAGAGGCAGAGGTGAGGAGCAGATGAGTACATATCAGGGATAAGACATGGTGAGTGTATACAAATGCACACAGGTGGAAGATTGAGTTTGGATAATAGCTAACAGTCTTATTTAGCTAGAATATAGAGCATTCAGAGGATAATAATGTTCATCAAGTGTGGCAAGGTAGGTTGGAGCCAGAATGTGGAGTACCTTCAAAATGAGGGCATGGAGGTTGTAATTTATCCTGGAAAAACTGATGATTTTTCATCAGGGAAGAAGAGTGGTCACAACTATGACCTAGGAATATTATTTTATTTTGGTAGTAGAAGTGAGGAGGATTGGATGGAAAGTTCTGAGCCTAGAAACAGGGAGACTAATTAGGAATCTTGTGATAGCCAAGGGAAAGAGACAATGAGGCCTGAACTAGAGCATTGGTAGTATGAGTGGAGAGAAGATGGTGTAGAATTAGAATCATCAAGTAAAGGGAACTGATTGGACCTGAAAGTCCAGGATAACTCCAAGGTTGCAAATTTTCTTCTTGAATCGATTATACAAGTAGTCTAGAAATGAGTATAATTATAGACACATTAGCCATGTTATGTTAAAATGTCTTAATTTATGGACTATTTGATGAAAATTCACAATATTTCTGAATTATTTTTTTATCCAAAATTAACTGTGAGATACCACCATGAAATTCATTTAAAGAGAACTATTTTTAAACAGCATCTGCCATCAAAAATTTAACATTAGTGAGACTAAGATCATGTCTACGTATACGTGAAGGATCTATTTTTGTCTATATGATAATCAAGAAAAAAATCTGTGGAAGTAATTACTTTATACAGGGATATGTGAGGATTAGATTGTTAATATAGAAGCTCAGTCAGAATTGGAATTTTTTCCACGTGAGGAAGAGATCTCAGTTTACTTTATAGGTTGAGGGAAAGAGGACCAAGTTTGGGAAAAAACTCACCTGGAGTTCATCTGCTAGAGAGAAGAAAGGGCTCCATCAGAGGCCTTCTATTTTGACTAATTATTCTTGCTAATCATGTGTAAAGCTCAGTTGTTTCTGTGCTGCAGTTAGTGCCCCTCCAAAGCATTATGATCTGGGGGGAAATAACCTAGTTGCCCTATCCCAGTTGTAGCTAAATCATTTGTTTTAATGGTATATTTATTCTGACTGGCAGGTTAGAGCTGTGCATAAAGAACAGACCTTGGAAAAATCCTTTCATGAATATTACTTCAGTCAATGAGTTTGGGGCCTAAAATATCTAGAAATTCTTTCACTTCTCAGAATTGAGAAGCCTCGGATTCTGGTCTCACCTCTGACACATGCTGACTAATTGTGGGCAAGTCACTAAACCCCTCAGTGCCATAGGCAACTCAATAAAATCAAAAGTTTTAGAATAAGTGCTGGTCTGCATTCATAACCTCACTGGAAAATCCCTTATGCCAATACAATCATAAGAGTGAGCAGGAAAAGCAACAACTCACTCACATGAGGAAATTTTTTTTTTCATAGAAGGACCTGGCCAATTAATCTGGGCAATACTAGAGGTGTCAAACATCAGAATCCCAACAGTCCTAGGAAGGATCTAGATTAAAATGTAATTGGGAAATATTTGACCAAATAAATAAATGTAAAATAAATGTAAAATAAAACATAGATAATATTGCATTTTAAAACTGTCAATATGTAAACTGGACTTAGCAACCCTGTTTATTTGAGGTTGACACCACTGATCTACACCTTGTACCCATACTTTAGTTATTACCATATAGTTCTGTGTAGAAATGAAACAGAGACAGATACAGAGATGGAGAAAAACACAGAGATATACAATAGGGAGACAGAGAGAGAAAAAAAACAGGGAGAGAGAAAACAAAAATATGTTATTTGGCCTTTTAGGAGAGCAGTGGAAAAAGCCATAGTAGACAGTCCGACGTTTTGTCCTAAGTTTACTTCATTAATCAACTAACATTTTAAAAGAGCTTACTATGCTGATATTAGTCTTTGTGATAAGTAGTTGTACTAAGACAAAAGTAAACTGTCTCTGCCCTCAGAGGGCTTGTGTTCTGATGAGGAAGATTTACCCATACATAGATACAAATGAATGCAAGATACCTACTGAAAAAAATAATTCCAGTATATTAAAAATGGAGGAATGTTTTTTTTTTTCATTCTCTGGTATGTTAGCTGATATTAGGTGGATTCTCTTAAAATTGACTTTGGAAGATGAGCACATTTGTCCCTTAGAGATCTAGCTTGAATTCAGATGGTGAACTATAGAAGTAGAAAAATTATTAGAATAATTTCAAGGAAGAAAAATTGGGTCATAAGTTACATAGAAATTCTAAAAGTTTCCCACTTTGTCTTTAATATGTAGGTACACTTCCTTTGACCTGCTTGACCTCAGGGGGTAGACCAAGTAGCAACAGGTAGAAATTTTTAAAAGATAAATTTAATCTTAATGAAGGAAACTCTTCCTAACAATCAGAGTTCTCTAAAAGTAGAATGGAAATAGTTCCCCAAACACCAACCACTGCCACCACCACTACCATCACAATTGAAGATCTTAAAGCAAAGGATGAATGACCATTTGTCAGATTCTTTTCCAGGTATGGTTTGTACTTAAGGGCCTGTGAGGTCCCTTCTATCTTTGAGGATGTGTGATCCTATAGTTCAATTTTTCATTCAATGAATTGCTTTCCAGCTGCTTCTGGGGGTAGACATAGCAAAATCATGCAAAATATCTTGGGAGAATGTGCTATAAACAGCAGCAGAGAATTTCATTTTGAAATACCTTTGATTTCCCAGCCACAGTTTTGGTGTTTGCTTAAGTTTAAAAGAGCCATTGGAATTCTTTGGTATTCATTTCAACAAAAATTTGAAACAGTATTGTTTAAAGTTCACTTACTTCAAATATGGCAATAGGTCCTTTGGTGAAACCCTTCTTATTCTAGCCCAGATGGAAAGACTGTGAAAATATTGTGTTATCTTGCTGAATCTATTTTCAAAGAATGGATGAAACCGGGAAAAGTAATGGTCAAAACAGTCTCTGTTTTGATTCAGAGTTTGATAGCTTGTATTTAAGCCATAGTAGTCCATCTTTCTTCATTATATTGAAGAAAATACTGACTCTTTCCCTGTACTTTTCTATTCACAAGGAAAGTTTTCTGGGCTACATGGCTAATCTGCTCCTGATGTCTGAGAGATGTGTAACTACTCAGGCAACCTTGATTTATGATCTAAAAGCCAAAGTCATTAGTAAAATGCTCTTTGGCTAGTGGAGACTAAAACAATGATGTATGTAGGTATGAATTTTCACTCATTTAAAGTCGTTTGGGTACATTTTTTTTTTACCTTCCTTTGAGGTATTTAAAAAATATTTGTCTAGTGAATTAGATGCATCTGAAATATTAAACACCATTACATTATTTTCATTTTATCATGCTGTGTGTACACTTATACACACATGCATTTATAAACATGCATATATACATGCATATGTATACATATATATATACATACATATGCATCTACACACATATATGTACTTCTGTAATGTTAATGGAAATTGAAGGTCTTCCCCACCCATTAATAGGTCTCTTGTGAGCCCAACAAGAGAAGCTTGATTAGGGAGGCTTGTTTTTCAGGAAGGTACATACTTTTTGTTACTTTGTAATTAGACAGTGGGTCACTAGGGTTGTGATGTCCTCTGACCCTGAAGAAGTCTATATACATACATATATATATATATATATATATATATATATATATATATATATATACTCTGAGGTTAGCATTTTGCCTTGAGGCTCATGGGAATAGTGTTTGTGTAATTTGGACAGAAGAGACCCTGGGTAGCTGTTAAGGAGCCCCCCAACTTTGAAAGCCCAGATATTGGAGCTTTTCTCTCTGGTAACTATGTATGTATATAATGGTCAGACAGCTAGAAACTCTGTCTGTTGGTCTGTTGAATTATGTTATTTTCTCTGTCTGTATTTTTTTTTTGTTTGCTTGTAATTTGTTTGTAATTTCTGAAGTTCAGGGTGCTGACTTTTTCCCCTGAGCTAAGTGAATGATATATGTGTGTATGTGTATTTGTGTGTGTGTGTGTGTGTATCTGGATATATATATATATATATATATATATATACATTTAAAGATTGTTGTCCCCTTTAAAGTTGCTTCAAAGCAGATCAAAGAACCTGCGCTAGCAGCCATCCTGGGTATGCTAGAGTGTTTGCTGTTACAACTTGTCCTCCCTATTTGAGTGGAAATTCAACATAAGTAAAGATCATTTCATTCTTTTTATTAGTATCCTCAGCATCTACCACAGTGCCTAGAACTTAATAAATATTTGTTGATTGATAGAGTCAAGTCAACAAGCATTTATTAAGTACTCATTATAAGCCAGGCACTGCACTAAATTTTGAAGATACCCCCTCCCAAAAAAAAAGACAGTTCTCAATATCAAGGAACTCAGTCTAATTGGGGAGCCAAGATGCAAACAAATTAGGTAGGTAGGTAGAAATAAAGATAAATAGATAGATACATGGATAGATAGCTACATAGCTACATAGATACATAGATAGATGATATATACAGATATGTTCATATATTTACACATATGTATATAAAAATTAGAGATAATCTTAGAGGGAAGATATTAACATGAAGGGCAATTGGGAGAGACTTCTAATAGAAAGTGAGAATTTTAGCTGAAACTTCAAAGAAGTCCCTTTATCTCTCTTCCTCTGATGTAGCAGGGTTTTCCTGGCAAGAGCACTCAACAGGGATTGGAGTCAGAAGACTCCAGGGCTTACATCCTACCTTGGAAGCTGATTAGCTCTGTGTTGGCCGTAGAAAAGTCACTAATCTTCTGAAATCCTCAGTTTCTTCAAATTTATGTAGTTCAAAAATCTTTAATGATTATTCATTATGTGCAAAACACTGGGGATTCAAAAAACAAAATGGAAACCATCTCTGCCCTCAAGGGGCTTCCATTCTACTGGGGGAAGACATTATATAAACAGATAAGAACATAGACAATAATTTAAAGAGAAATGGAGATAATATTTGCATTACCTTTCTCCTAGAGAAAGGCTTTATAAATCTGAAGGCACTTTATAAATGTAATTTATTATCATTAAAAAGGAATTCATTAATAATCATCTTAATTTTTATACCAAACAATCAAATTTGTGGCTAGAAGGTCCTCACTGAAAGCCTTACATTTATTTTGTCTTCCTTTTTTTTTTTTTTTTTTTTTTTTTTAACACAGTACCTGGCACCTAGGGATAAGGACTGGAACTCTGGTTTTATTGATATAGGGAACCCCCATAGGAGGAAAATCTCTCTACCAAAGCTGGTCAGCATTTGCTCTGGAATATGAAGAGAGATTTCCTTAGGGCAAAGGGTGAGGTGACTTGCCCATAGTCACATAGGCAGCATATATCAAAGGCAATGCATGAACACAGGTCTTCTGGCTTCAAAGCTGACTTTCTATTGGCTTTCTGTAAGCTATACTGCCTAGAGACTGATGCACCATAAGCACTTAATATGTGCCTTTTTGTTCATTTAGATGACCTTACAGAAATGATTCTGCAGGTAACATTTATTTTCTTTTTTAAAAATTAGCTTGTGGTTTCTTCTTGGTTTTCATTTTTTTTTTTTTTTTGAGGCAGTTGAGGTTAAATGAGTTACCTAGGATCACACAGTGAGTGTCTGAGATTGGATTTGAACTCAGGTCCTCCTGCCTCCAGGGCTGATGATCTAGCCACCGTACCATCTAGCTGGCCCCCTGTCAGTTTTCTTTTTACAGAGTCTAAAACCTTTTGTTGGACTGAGGATTTCAGGGAGGTATATATTTTATTAGAAATAAGGAAGGAAACAGATAAGTTCTACTCTAAAACTACACTATTAAAAAAAAGACATATCAATGGTTTGGGATGCCCTACCTGAATGACCAGAAATAAAAGTTACCTGTATCTTTGGGCTGCCAGGCTGTGATAAACTATAAAGGGTTTCTGTTCAAAGATGATTTAATACTGTTAACAGGGAAAGAAGTCAGCAGGGCAGATCCTTTGGAGAATAATATTCTTCATATCTGAAATGCAGCTTTGGTTAAAGACCACTAAAAGTAGACATTAGAGATTAGGAAGGCACCTATCTGCTTTTAAGTCTGATTCTGACCAGTGCCACACATATATAAAAACCTTCCACTCCTATAGCATTCATCAGTTAAGACTGGTGGTTTTGGATTTGGTTTGGTTTATTTTTATTCACTTGTAAAATATGCTCCTTAAATGCATATCTCCATCCTCTCTCTCCCTGCCCCCATACCTCACCAAGTGTTCTCCATGTAGGAAATGATTTATAAATGGATGGTGTCACATTGCAATCATATAAGTGCTTGATAGGTTTTCATATGAAAGTTTTCAATGAGAAAACATCATAAATGACTGTACAATACTATAATTTTCTCAATTTTGTCCCACTTCTCCCACTCAGTTTTTTTTCCTATCCCAAAGAACTCACATATATAAATAACTTTTCTTGATTATTATTACAGTTCTCATGCCTCAGTAGGTTTCTTAATCCTCACAGGAGGTCTAACAAGTTCTAACTTTCTAGCGAGGATAATTTTCCACACATCTTGATTTTGTCTACTTAACCTACCAAAACATTCTATTCAAGAAGAAAACTTTGCATAAGAAAAAAAAACCAGCTTTATGTATCCAAAGTCTAATTTATTATATTTTACTTGAAACAGAATTTTATGTTTTTGTTACATAATGCTATTAGTGGGTCAATATCAAAGGAATTGTGTTTTCAGTTTTATATGGCAATATATCTGATATATAGTCACAGTTTCTCAGTTCATTAGAAAGATAATAGTAATACCCCATTCAGGCACTTAGCCTGTATCCAGTAAGTACCTGCAATTCACAATGAGGAATTCAAGGCACTGGGGATGTGAAGCCCAAAATGAAATGGCAGCTATCCTCAAGGAGCTTACAATTAAATCGCTATAGTATTGGTTGTCTTATCCAAGGGAGGGAAAAAAGGGAGAGAGTTGGGAATTCAAAAGAGAGTGTAAATAATAGAGTGTTACGTTACAAGGAGTGGTACATATACATATACACATACACATGCATATACATATACATGTACATATACACGTACATATACATACACATACATATACATATACATATGCATATGCATACACATATACACATACACATACATATACACATACATAGACATACACACATGCACATGTATGTATATATGTGTCTAGATATACACATGCTAAAAGTATGTACACATGCATAAAGGGTGTATACACACTTAAATATACACATATATTAACATATAAATATGTGAACACATATTGTATATATAATGAATGTTAAACTGTTTTACACAATTAGGAAATGTTTAATGGAATAAAAAATATTTTTAAAAAGGAGATAACCTCTATTTACAAAAATGGCAGTTAGAAAGTGTTTTGCAGCTTGCAAATAAATTCATATATATGTTCTCCTTTGCTCACAGCCAAAATGTACAAAAAATAAAGTTACACAGCAATAAATTTAACCCTAAAAGAACAAAAAGCATTGAGAGGGTAAGTTATCTGTGGATGTCAGACATATTGTGAATGCATATTTCCTGTAAATGAAACCATGATATTTTTAAGTTGTAACCTAAATCAGAAATTGAATAGAATTTAAATGGCAAAGCTGAATGTTTCATATTGTTAGCCAAAAAGGAGAGGCAGTCCTTGACTCGTATCTATATTAAGTAAGCGTTTTCTAACTGGCCCTTATAGCTTAGTCGAAAACTTTTTTCTCCTTCCCCTTTTGTGTGGAAAGCACAGAAATGGAGCAGGATACATTTGGGACCAAATGTTATAGTGGATGACCCCAAAAGAGGCTCTCTGGAAAAAATGGAAACTGGCTAGATATGAAAGGGGGAAAATGAATTCAAAAGGCAAGACAAACCACATCCTTTGGCAATCCATTTCTGACACACTATATTACAATACCATTCACAACCATAAGTGCCAAAGTTTCATAGCATGTATTTAATATATATATGAGTCCACCTTTTTCAATATATTGAAGAAATTTTCATGAAAGAACTTTTTTAATTTGTTATATTAAAAATATCTTATGGTCCCTATCATTCTAAATTTTTCTGTAAACTTTTGTACTTGTAAAATATTAAGGTTTTCCTGAAGGTCTCTAATTGGTCAAATTGTTTTTTATTTGTGCTCTTAGTAGTGAACAAACTCTTTGAATCTTGTAAATACATTTTTCCATGCACATTTAGCTGTGTAATAAAATGTAGGAAAAATATATCTCTCATTAATTTTATCATCTACATATCAAAGACAATATTAAGTATCACATAATTAGGAGGGACCTCAGTGGCCATCCATTCCAATCCACAACTGAATAAGATTTACCTTTCTAAAATGTCCAAGGTGGTTAAAGACCTTACTTTACAATGAATCCATGACAATACAAGGTAGACAATTCTTCTTTCAGATAGCCCTAAACATTCAAAAAATTTTCTCTCATTTCAAGCTTATGTTTCCCTTTCTGTGACTTGTAGCCATTTTTTTCTGGGGCCAAAAAGAACAAATCTGATCTCCCTTTAGAATCAAATTTGTACTATCACAGTCCCAGTTTGATTTCACAGGTTCGGTTCCCAGAGGGGGGAACTACCCTTGGTTGAAGGTACTCTGTGGCTTCATACTCCTAAAACTATAACTCACGACCCCCACCACCACCACCCCTGCCCTAGTGTATTCACCTTTAATAGTCAGAGTGTTAATACAATTAGCTCATAGAAAAGGCATCATTGAAAGGGCAGAACATACACTTGACACTTACTAGCTATGTGACCCTGGGCAAGTCACTTAACTCCAATTGTCTCACCAAAGGAAAAAAACAAAAACAAAAAACAAAAACCCAGAAAAGGCATAGCATAACAGTGTAATAAAATATCCTCCCAGAAGGAAGAAAGGAAGGAAGAGAAAGACAAAGAAATACAGACAGACAAAGAAAGAAAGAACTTAAGGAAGTAATAAAAAAGGAAAGAAGGAAAGAAAGGAAAGGGAAAAGGAAAAGGAAAGAAAAAGAGAAAGGAAAGGAAGGGAAGGGAAGGGAAGGGAAGGGAGGAAAGGGGAGGGGAGGGAAGGGAGGGGAGGGAAGGGAAAGGAAGGAAGGGAAAGGGAGGGAAGGGGAGGGAAGGGGAGGGGAGGGAAGGGAAGGAAGGGAAGGGGAGGGAAGGGGAGGGGAAGGAAGGGGAAATAGTTGCGTTTTCTTTTAAATACGCACTAGGAAGAGTAGGCAAGTACACAGAGTATACTAGTGTAGAAGCATACACTTAGGGAATAGATACAACTAAGATAAGTCACATTTCTACTGCTGTGCCTTTTCTTGGACTGCCTTTCTCCTCTTGTGAGAAGAGATCCTCAGGGCTACTCCCTGGGGGGAGAGTCTCTGCTAGGCAAGTGACTCAGTTGAGTTTCCGAGGTCTGCTTCTGTCCACAGATTAACTCTCAACGTATTTGAGCTGCGAAAATAATTCTTAATTCTTCTTGCTATCTTACTGAACTCACAGTTGAACTCTGCTACACTGGACAAGGGTAGGGGAGTTACAGATAAGACCCCTTCCTCTTGCCAAAGTCAGCTAAAAGTACTGCAAAGAGCCGGCTGTCTCAGCTGACTTTCAGGAATGTCTCTCCCTTTGCAGAGCTGAGTAGTTCTTTTAGCACCCTAAATGCTGTGACTGAACCCAAGCCACCCAAGAGGTTTATAATTCTGTAACTCCACCTAATTGATATAAGCCCTTATTCAAACATGCTAAGGAGAAATGTAGTATAACAATATCTGCATCTTTCCTTCAAGACCATAAACACCTTGTTATGTCTGTTATATGTCCCTCGTATGTTGATGAACTGGAGAAACTCCATTGGTCAAGTTTTCTAGACAAAAACCATGAATGCAACCTCGGCCTTCCTAAATGTTCACCTTCCCTTCATGTTTTCTTTTTCTTCCTGTTACTCTTTGTCCTCAGTGAAAATGGTCAGTGGTGGATAATCCTGTCTCTTCATCCATCTATTAAGGTGCTACCTCTATTTCCAGAGTTACTCTCATTGAGGCACCCAGGTAGAAAGACATGCTTACAGCTTCCCAGAAGTACATTTTGAAGAGGAACTAGAAAAAGAACTTGATGAGACAGAACCAAAGGGAAAGAATTTATAGGCCAAAGGGATAATGGTTGAGGAGTGAGATAATGGCACAAAGAAATCTTGTAGATGATAAGCCAAGAGAGTCCTGAAGAACAAGAGAAAAAAAGAAACTATTATATATGTGAAGTTGACAACTTTCTCAGAAAAGAAGGAAAAAAGGATATAATTTCTGGCAAAGTCACAAGTTTCCTGTGGAAGCTGCCTCTGTGTTAATAGGACTTGTATAGACTAAACATTTTTCTAGCACAGCACTCCCTTCCTGTTAGTGGAAGGCTTTTTTTCCAGCAATGTAAAGCCTACCTATTTGTTAAAGAGATGGCATACAAATTAAAATAAGCTCCAGTCTGAGAGACTTCATAGTTATGATGTGTTTCTGAAAAACTATAATTAAACATGATTTGAGTAGCTGAGAAATAAACTCACTTAAAACAAATGAAAATATGTTGAAAAAGCAATAAAATAAATACTCTACCTACCTGTTAGGTTATACCAAAAGTTTTGTTGGATGAGTTGTGTGTGTGTGTGTGTGTGTGTGTTCAGTTAAAGTTAGTATGCTAAGCATCACTTGGGCCAAAACAGCAAAAGAATTCTACAGATGTTGTCCCTCTTTATCAAATGACCTGCCATCCTATAAATCAAAAACTTGGGAACTGTTTAAAAACATGTACATGCTCTGTTAATGGTGTAAAGAATGTGGATAGAGTTACTATTTTCTCTCACATTATTAGTTTTATAAATTATAATTCAACTATTGTGTTAGTCTTTATTTTAAAAAAAAAAAAGCTTTACATTATAGTGTTCTCCATAACATTTTATTCCTTTTGAAAAATATTTGCCTCTTATTTCATAAATTACCGTAAGGTTTGGGGTAGCTAGATGGTTCAGTGGAGAGAGCACTGCATATAGAGTTGGGAAGACCTGAGTTTAAATCCAGCCTTAGATATTTACTAGCTGTGTGACCCTAGGAAGTCACTTAACCTCTGTTTATCTTAATTCACTGGAGAAGGAAATGACAAACCACTCCAATACCCTTACCAAGATAACTCCTGGGTCCACAGGGTCACAAAGGCTCAGATACAACTAAAGGATTGAACAACAACAGCAACAATAAACCATAAGGTTTAGGTTTCTAAACTGCTTGAGATCCTTTAGATGAGGACATGATACTGTTTTGAAAAGAACTGCTCTTATTTGAAGGTTTGAGAATGATCCCAAACTCTTGGCCATTCAAAAATCAAGGAAGAAAGGTAATTTTCAGGCTTTCCATTTCTAACATCTTTCTCAAAATTAGAAGAACAAGAATTGGATACTTGGTACATTTTCTAGTCTTCCTGATTCTTTTCAGAATCATAGAATTATGAAATCATAAGTAGACCTGGAAAGGACCAGGAAATCATCTGTGAAGCCGTTCTGAAAAAAATCTCCAATTCCTTCCAATCAACTAACTTTAGTAATAGGAAACACATTACTTCCCAGTAGAACATTCTGCTGTATTCCTTGAGGTCAAGAATGGTTTCATTTTTATGTTTGTATCTTCAGTATTTAGCACAGCGCCTCGCTAATGATAGCTGCTTAATAACTTCTTATGGCTTGATCTTGATTTTAATTCAAGTCATCATGACATGTTCTAAACAAAAAAGGGACAAATGCAGAATCCTTCAGTAGGACATTCGAAAATAAACATTTCTTGGGAACTGGGGGCTTATTGTTAGTATGTAGTAGTTTGAACTTGACAGTTATCTTGATCCTCAGAATAAACAATACAAATATGGTTGAATTATTAGAAGGGCAAGATATGTCACATCTTTTCCTTTCTATTTCCCTGGAAATAAATGAAAAAAAAACCTCTTTTTTACTGTTAATAATCTTTTTCATAAAACTAGGCTAATGTTGACCTTAGTTTTTCTGACATTGTCCTTATAAATCTTTTATCATTTTTATAGAAGCCAAATTCAGAATATCAAGGGGAAATGGGAGATAAAATTGTAGACAGGTAAAAGAGAAAGGCCATGATGAGTTTTTTTAATAGGACTCAGGAGAGCTGAAAAAAAAACCAGATCAACTAGAAAGAAACCAACGGAGAGAACAAAGTTGAAGAAATACGAGAAGAGGGAGCTGCTTGATCAACGTCTTAGAGTTCCAAGACATCTTCCATTTTTAAAAATCCATTTTCCTAAGACCTAGGATGAATCTATATCTATATTGATATAAAGATATCCTTAAATTTAGTATGTGTTCTTCTTAGAAGAATGAGTTTCCCAGAAGAGAGAGTCTGAATAAGCCTCTTAGAATCTGAGCTTGGCCATGCAGGAAAGAAGGACCTTCACCATATAGAAAAGGAGTAAAGATACTATTGTGCTATAAGAAATGGGAAGGAGATGGACTTCATATTTACCTGGAGAGGTTTATGCAGACTGATGCTAAGTGAGAAGAGCAGGACCAGGAGAAATTTGTACACAATCACAGACACGTCATATGTGTGATGACCAACTTTGATAAACTGGACTCTTCTCAGCAATGCAGTTATAAGACAACTCTACAAGTCTCAGGATGGAAGGAGATGTCTACATTCAGAGAAAGATCTAGAAGGAACAGAGTTTAAATGGCAACTGAAGCAAACTACATATTCCCGTTCTTTTCCATGTTTGGTTTTGTTTCTTCTTTCCCATTGTTCACTCATTGGTTACAACTCTTCTTTTACAACCACACTAAATCCAATTTGAAAGTATTTGCAGATCCTATACTTGATTGCAAGCCACCTGGAGGGGGGGAGGGGAAAAATTTGAAACTCAAGGGATTGTGCAATGAATCTTGTAAATTAAAAGTAAATAAACAAATCAATTTAAAAAAAGAAAAGGAGTAAGGAGATGGCTATTTCAGGCAGGGGGATTGATTGAAATAAATGCAAGGAGAGAAGAGGAAGGAGGTTGAAAACGAAGAGCATAGATTAATCCAATTTAGTTTAGTATCATTTGTATAAGGATCATATGAAGGAACTAGTAATATTTATCCTGAAGAAAATTAGACTTGGGTCCAGGGGAGGTGAACATAATGGTCGTTTTCAAGCATTCCAAGATTCATTATACACAGGAGAGATTAATTTGTGTTCTTCTACTTGACTCTTTAGGGAAGAATTAGAGGTAAAAGGTAGAAGTTTGGTGAGATGCAAATTTTGATGAAATAGAAGGAAAGTCTTATCAATAATTAGAGCTACCAAGCAATGGAATGGACTGCCTTTTCACTGACAGTCTTCAGGAGGAAGTGGATATGTTGTACAGAGGATTCATTTTATAAGGATGGGGTGAACTAGTTGAAGTCTTTTGCTGTCTCTGAGTCTCTGTGATTTTAGGCTATGATTGTGATCTGGCCAGTAAAAGTTCTCCATCATTATTCTCTGCTGGGCTTGTCATTTGCTTCAAAGAACCTATTCGTTTTTTCTTTTTAAAACAAGCTTTGTTTCCAAGCCATTGATTATGTTTCATTTCATAAATATTGCCTAAATCTCCAATGACTTCCTATTGCCTCTAGGAAAAAATACAAATTCCTCAGTCTTGTTTTTGAAAGCCTTCCACAATCTGCATCCCGGTTCCATTTTCAGCATTATTTTATGCCAGTCCTTATTAAAATTCTCTATTACAGTGCAACTGTCTTGCTAGCTGGCTGCCTTACAAGACATTGCATCTATGGTTTGGGCCAATTAGTTGCCCATTTTTGGAACATGTTCCCTCCTCTCCTCTGCCTTGTAGAATCCCCAGTCTTTCTTCAAGCCACAGTTTGGGTGGCACTTACTATACAAGGCATTTCCTGGTCCCCCTTTCTCCAATCCGTAGCACTCTTTCCTTCTTAAAAGTGTATTTTATTATCTTATATGGACTGATTCACATCTTGCATCCCTTAGAACAATATAAACCCTTTGATGGACTCTTTTATTTTAACTTTTAAC
This sequence comes from Pseudochirops corinnae, assembly GCA_028646515.1. Lineage (NCBI taxonomy): Eukaryota > Metazoa > Chordata > Mammalia > Diprotodontia > Pseudocheiridae > Pseudochirops > Pseudochirops corinnae. Next base: position 323,943,591 of record CM053586.1, read on the forward strand.
CCCAATAACTTTCACATAATAGATACTTCATAGGTATTTGTTGAAGGAAATTGAATTAATTTAAAAACATATGTACTTTGCATACTTTGAAAACTTCTTGCGTTAGGCTGATGTCTAAAAGAAGCAGTGTCTTCTTGGTCCTCTTGTATGAGTTCATGGGGCTAGGTATTTCTGAGTACTTTGATTCTAAAGAAACATGTTTGGCAAAAAGATAGGATAATCGAGCTCAGAAATTTGTGCTTGTATTGAATAGAAATTATAAAACAAGCTAATAAGCAAGTTTTAGAACTCAAAATTATATATCTATATATGTAGGCACAGTTGCTTAAGCAGCCATCAATAATGAAGAGAAAAATAGAGAAGCCCCAACAGTCAATCAGTACAACATTTATTAAGTGCTTATTGTGTTCCAGGCACAACTGAGAACCAGGGACAAAAAAGAGAGTGTCCCTGACTTCAAGGAACTTATATACTATAAGAGGAGACATGTACATATTCATTAAAATACTGATGTATATTTTGTTAACAAAGCTAATATTCTGTTAAACTGCATTTTTAATGTAGGCAGCTTGTGTTACAGTGAACAGAGTACTGGACCTAGAATCAGGAAACCTTAAGTTCGAATCTGGCTTCATACTTAATAGTTGCGTGAGCCTGGGCAAGTCACTTAACCTCTGACTGTATCAGTTGCCTCAACAGAAAAATGAGGAGAGTTACTGTACCTTAGAGGGTTGTTGTGAGGCTTAAATGAGATGTTTGTAAAAGCATTTAATAGTGAATAGCATGTAATAGGTGCCTCATAAATGTTTATGCATCCCGGCCTTTTGTTTTCTGGAGGGTTTTTGTTTTGTTTTGTTTTTGGTGAGAAAACATTAGCAATTAGGGAATCCTGAAAGGCTTTATGTAGAAGGTGATACTTCAGCTGAGTTTTAAAAAGTTAGGATGCTGAGAGAGTTAGGGGGGTGAGAGTATACCCCAGGCATGTGCTGATTTAGAAGTAGAGTGAAGTCATGTATAATGCTGAGGATAAAGATACTAGATCCCATTCACAGAACCCTTTAAGGCCTGCAAAATGCTTTACATACGTTATCCAAGAAAAAGAGACAGAAACAAGATGGGGTGGGGGTGACACTAATACTTAGACACACGGGGTGAAAATCAGGTGATGAACTTTTCAACCCCACCAGTATACAAACCATAGAATAATGTGCATCTCATTAAAGAGATAATACAATCAAGGTTCCAAGAGTAAATAATTCCTAATCCTGCCAATGTATGTTCAGTACAAAAACTTTGTTTTATTAGCTTTACTGCAGTGTTTTTATGTCTTCTATATGTCTACATCATCAATGTGAGTCTTAGATACGATGCTTTTATAAAGGAGAGACCCGTCTGTGAAATGAAATTGCAGAGCACTGATCACCAATGAAAGCAAATATTGGTACCTAATCCATGCCTTTTAACGATGATGGCATTTTCTACTTCTGCTTTCTCACTTGTAAAATCAAAGCAATCAGAGTAACAAAGAAGCTAGCTTGTTAAAACTGATTGTTTTTCACGACCATAAAATAGTTTTCTTCTTTTCCCATCTGAGAAGGTGACAACTAAAAGTACAGAAGGGGAAAGAGCCTGTCATTTAGGACAATCGGCAGATTTATGTTCCTCCTGTACATCTTTTTAAAGCTTCAGTAGTAACCAAATATTTAAACTGAGATTAACAGTGTCATCATGTTCACAGGAACAATGTAGACTAATGGAAATATGAGTGCAAATCCTTCTTCACCAGAGTACAAAGAGTTTGGGAAAATATAGACGTGAAATACTTTGTCTACACTGCTTTGTCAAAGAGGCAAAAATATCTCATGTCTAACTTGGGTTTCAGGACTCTGAACTTAGTCTTCCAACACACGAGTGTACTAGTATATAGCACTCCCATACTGCATCTGGCTACATTTTTCCCTTCAGGGTTCTAGGGGTATGGTTTTAATGCTATCAACTCAAGGCCCCATCTGGTGTTTTCCTTCCAATGTTATTTCCAGATAACTTCCCCACTGCATTTAATCCACTGATAGCTCCTTGATATCATTAATAACTAATATCAGTGAGCTTTTATAAAGGAATATTTAATGAAAACAAAACCTATATCAAGAATAAATATACAATGATCTCTGAAACAAGGGACATCCTAACTCCTTGACCTACCCCTATCTCCAAGGACAGCAGATGACTCAAAAATTGTGCATCTACCACCTTGTTCACTTGCCGGTATAGCATGTCCAATAGACAGGTTCTTTTCTTGCCTGTGTATCATAAGCTGTCATGCGCTGTGCTGGGTCCTCCTTAGTGCTGACCTCTGGACCGCAGCTGTTTCTTTGGACATTTCCGTACTCACAGGGTCATGGATCCATTATATTTGAAATGCTCATTCGCCTAAGAGTAGGAAAGAAGAAACATAAAAGAGAAAGTGTAAACATCAAAGCCATGCTTTTAAGACTATATGTTATTCTGTGACTCTATTTTTCTCCTTGCCCAGAGACTTAACATAGGCTTTGCCTTGCTGGTAACCAGGGAAGAGAAATCAAGTTTCTCCATCAGAGCCTTTTATATGCATTTTCATTTGTAGCTCAGTAGCCAATTTAAAGGCTTTCCCTCACTATGTAGTAAGTGGACAGGAAACAATTACAGAATATATGCACATCCTTTGAATCTGGTGCAATATTCCCCCCATTAGCCATCATCATGCATTTAAAGAAGCATGTTGACCAAACTGGAGCCATGGTGGAGTGGATGTGGGGAGCCCCAACCCCCCAGGCATGTTCTGAGACATAATTTCTATTTGCCAGTTCCACCATTACACTCTAAAGGCATAGCCTAGGATGAATGTAAATCCTTAATAATGGTAAAGGAAGAATTATGTTTCATGTTCATTAACAGCACAGATTTTTAACAAACAGAGAGTAAAAGTTAGCTAGTCAGGTGGTAGGGTAGATAGAGAACTGGACCTGGAGTCCGAACACCTAGATTCAAATTCTGTCCCGGATATTTGTCGTGTAACCTTGGACAAGTCACTTGACCTCTGATTGCCTTAGTTTCTATCTATAAAATGGGGACATAAATAGCACATATTGCTTAGGGTTGTTGTGAGGATCAAAGGAGATAATGTTTATAAAGCATTCAGCCAAGTTAAAATACCATAGAAAGGCTAAGTATATTTTATGTAGATATAATATAATTAGTATTGACATTGATATTAATAATCAATAAGAGCAAAAATTATTTAACTGTTACTAATCAGATTAATTATTATTTCAAACAACATGTAGACATTAAAACATGACCCCATTCCCTTAAGATCTGTTATATACATGTAAGATTCAACTAGCAATTCCGGTGCTCAGACCAGGAAATAAACTTCATAATTCATGGGGCAAAAATAATATGAGACTCAATTAAAACAAATGAGTTATCATGGCTCACAGATGAGGGTTATTAGCAAAGCTTTTAGTCTTAATTAATTATTCTTTCTAACTTAGAGCACAGCTCAGTCATTTCTGTCTATTGAAGGATTGCATGTTACATCTTTTACATCCCTCCTACCTCAGTTTCAGGGTTGCAGGACAACTCCTTTGTTGCCCTGGTGTCTTTGATTGGATTAAATTAAAAGTACATTATCATCCATGGAGTTTGTTTTCACTGTTTAAATTTTATTAATAATTTGGGGACAAGAGGAAGCATCTTATAATGGGCTAAGTACAGTACTCAAAATGAGGAGATTGAGTTCGATTCAGACTGGGACATTTACTAGGTATGTGACCACAAGTCACATAATCTCTATGAGTTTCACTATCCCCATCTGTAAAATGAAGATCAGTACCTACATCAGAGGATTATTGAGGGGAAAGTGCTTTCATGCTCCTGCCAATATAATGCAAATTTCACCGAAAGCCTGACCGTTTTGACTTTTAATGTCATCATCTAGTACAGTGCCTAATAAACGGTAGATTTTGAATAAAAATTTACTGAATTGAATTTAAGTACAGTATTACATAGATGCTTGTCATAGTAAGGATGGGTAATGTGCTATTTGAGCTATGATTATTATGAATAATTGCATCACTATTCATGCTTTTAATTACATTTTTCCTTTGGACCCTCCCTCTGATTTATTGGTGTGGGGACCTATTGGTGAGAATATGTCCTCCATTGGTGCAGACTAACACTCTGCAGTTTAGAATTTTAGAAAGGTGCCTGGGACATTAAGAGATAAGTGACTTTCCCAGAGTTATCTCACCAATATATGTCAAAATTGTGACTTGGAATTAGGTCCTCCTGACTCTAAGGCTGCCATGCTGCCTATGAATATGTTAATAATACCTCACATGTCTGCAAAATATTGTTCTCACATCTATCTTTTGAGTAGTATATTCCCCCCCATTTACAGATGAGAACGTTAAGACTCAGAGATTCACACTGCAGACTTGCAAACATATTACCATTGCATGTGTTACAATTCATAGCCTGAATGTATGTTTGGAGAAGGAACAAAGCCATATGTCACTATATTTTTATTCCTTCTATTATATTCTGAAAGACATACTAATCCTAATCAATGATAGCTGGCATTTATATAGTCCCTATTATGTGCCAAGTATTGAGCTAAGTAAGTGCTTTATAAACATCACCTCATTTTATTCTCATAACTACCCCGGGAAGTAGATACTGTTCTTAGCCACATTTTTCAGTTGAGGAGATTAAGTGACTTCCCTAAAGTCACATAGCTGGTAAATGTTTGAGGCTGATTCTGATCTCAGATTTGCTGACTCCAGCCCAACATTCTATCCACTGTGTCACCTAACTGCCTATAGTAGATAAAGGACTGGCCCTGGAGTCAGGAACAACTGGGTCCAAGTCCTTCCTCTGCTCCAGACCACCTGTGTAGACTACAGGCAAATCAGTTGATGCCTTACTGGCCCCAGCAGTTCTTTAAGACTACAAGTTACAAGCAAGTTGCCAAATGAAATTAGTCACAGTAATTTCCATACAAGGAATCAGAGATCCGGACCAAAACAAATAAACAAAAGTGACTTTTTACTTTATGATGACATCCAACTCGAGTGACAGTTTGCAAAACGGTGATAGTTAGTCATTGGTGCTGATTGTCTCTTTAGCAAAATAGCCAAGGAATTAGTTGCATGTGGGAGCAAAATAGCCTCATTCCTGAGCCACGATGTTAATAACATTTAAGGAAAACGTGAATGTGAAAAGTAGATGTTGTTATCCTGGATAGAAAGAAGCATATGATTGTTAGTACAAAACTGTCACAATTTCATTCCTGGCACCATCACAGAAGCCAAATAAGTCAATTATTTGGGCACGGCTTTCAAGATGGAGCTGTTCCTTTGATGAAAAATATTTCATTCAATTTCATGCAAGGTGTGTTCTCTATCTAACAATGATGGAGGCAGCTAGTGGTATAGTAGAGAGAGTGCTGGGCCCGGGTCAGGAAGACCTGAGTTCAAATTCCACCTCGGATATTTATTTTTGTGCATCTCCTGCTGCTGCTGCTGCAAGTATTTATAAAGCATCTGCCACAAGCCAAACTACTGTGCTAAGTGCTTTTAGAATATTATTTCATTTTATTCTCACAACCACCCTGGGGAATAGGCTGTTTTATAATTAAGGAAACTGAAGCAAACAGTGTTAAATGACTTGCCCAGGGTCACACAGCTAGTAAGTGTCTGAGGCCAGATTTGAACTCAGAAAGATGACTCAGGATAATGACAGTTAAATAGTACTACTAAGGATTACTGCTAAGGACAACTCAGTGGGTTAATTTGTAGATTACTTTTCTATTAACATGTATTATCAGTGTTTGATTTTGAACATGCCAGTTTATTTTTTTTATTTTAATTTTAGGGTAAAAACCATCCCAGGTGACTTCCTTCTTCCACTCCCCAATACAAGAATATTATAGCTAAGGGTACAGGAAAGAAAAGAGTCTCCAATGTAGGACAATTTATTTTTCTTATGTACCTCTTTGCAAACTATAACTACTACTCAAACTTAAACTCTCGTACTAGCACAATCATTATTTTCAAGGAAACAGAGTAGTTTAAGGGAACTCACTGTGTGAGGACAGCAGCACCCAAAATAGAAAACAGTTGGAAATTGTATTTGATTTCTTCCCAGAAAAATGCATCGTCTTGAAATTTCTAAAGGAGACAAAAACAAAACCAACATCCCCTACCTTATCTGAGAGATTCTAGATCTGTCTACTCCTGGGAAAGGCAAAGAGAAGATGTTCCTCTACGGGCTACAGATTTAATTTTGAAATGATGGAATTTTGTTTCTGCTTTAGCACACAAAGTTCAGTTTGATTTGTTCATCTATTTAGACACTATCCTAACATGTTACCAATTCAGCAACCCTGCTGAAATAAGTGACCTTCTCCATCTGTAAATTCCAAAGTTTTGAATTTTAAAACGTGGGAATTTAAGAAAAGAATAGTACTCCTGAGGAATCCATGCATTTTTATAGATAACAAAATACAGAAATGAGTTTGAAGAGAGACTGGTAATTGATGTACTAGATAGAGAACTCACCTGAAATCTGGAAGACCTGAATTCAAATGTAACCTCAGACATTTACTAGCTGGGTGCCGACAGGCAAATCACTAAGCCTCTTTCTGTCTCAGTTTTCTCATCTATAAAAAGGGAATAATCATAGAATCTATCTCCAGGGTTTTAAGGATTAATTTGTTTTTAGAAATTGAAAAGTACTTTACAATCTTAAAGTACTTTACAATCTTATATAAATGCTAACTATTAAGAAACAAAAATATTCTTTTAGAATTTAAAGCATATGTCCTACAACTTCCCCCCAAATACTAAACAAGGTTGGAGATAATTTAGTGTACGTTATTATCAGAAAGCTGATTTCACAAAGAGTTTGAGACACAAGGATACTGCAGCAATACTCTTATTATTCCCCTTTCATGTGATCCAGAAAGTTCTGAATATGATTTTTGATTATTGAGTTAAAGTTCTGAAGGTAAAGTTGACAAAATATGTTGTTTCTATTAAGGTTTTCTATAAAGGAAGGAAGAAAAGAAGGAAGGGACAGAGGAAGGAAGGAGGGAAGGAGAGAGAGTGAAAGAGAAAAGGAAATAGGGAGGAGAGAGGAAGGGAGAGGGAGAGAGGAAGGGAGGGAGCAACAAAGGAAGAAAGAGAGAGAGGGAAGGAGGCAGGGGAGGAAAGGAAGGAAGGAATTTTCCAAGTAGTTGATAAATCAGTATTTCAAGATATTTGGTTTCTGTAGACTAAATTTCAATGGAATTACATCTCAAGAAAAACCTCTAGCAATCCTACAACAAACTACTCTCCTTGGTAGCCAAATGACTCATTTCAACAATATGTTCCTGTTGCCCTCTTCTGATTTCAGGACCAGCTATTTTTATTGACTAAAGCTGCATATTTTTTTAACTGCTTCTATATGTATTTTTTTGAAGTTTGATATGAATGCTTTTAGAATTAAGTACTGCCAATTTCTATATCTACCTAGACTTCCCTCCCTGACAGTACATGTCAGTTATATAGATATGGTTGCTAAAGATCACATCAGGGCTCAATTCCTGTGTAAGGAAGCCCAATTAGTATGCTCATTAATTAGGGTTCTGTTTACACTTATATTAGCAACTCTGCTCCTTTATTTGTATTAACTAAAGTCTCCTGCCTTCATTAAGTCATTAGTGCCTGTCAGGAAATTATAATGTTTTCAATTTCACAAGTACAGTAACTTTAAATTTCACATCTTGTATTTTTGGATTGTCTTCATTTCTACAATACTGTCATTTTAACCCAGGCATCACATCTTATCTAAGTGAACAAATTAGAATCCAACAAGGAGAACAGTTAATAATAACTGCGTTCGTTGTCCTTCCCTGCTGCAGTTAACCCTGATTTTTCTTTGCCTTTTTTCTCCTCTTCCTCTAATACCATTGCTTAATAATAATAAAATTTTATGTTTCTTCCTCTGAGGTCCTATGATAATAAATCCCTACATTCATACAACATTATTAACTTTTTCAAAGTGCTTTCAAATTTAACGTCTCATTGAGCTTTTACATAAAAAACCTTAAAATGTCTCCTAATTAGTGCTTTTGTAAGCCCACACAATTCAATCCAAGCTAAAAGTGATTATAATGTATAAAATCTTAAGTCTCCATGATCATAAAACTGTATGTTACACCATGCAGAAAAAGAAAGAAAATATTTTATTATGGTGGATATTGATAGATATTCTCAGCAATTTAGTAAGAATTATAGAGCAAATTAGAATGGCGTGCTGTACTTGACCTTTACCGAACAATATAATACATGTATGTACAAAAGGAGAAGCCAATCAACAAAAGAAATAGCAATTCTCTTTAGAAAAGAAAAATCAATTGTCATTCATATTTGTCCCATTTCCCCCTGAAATCATCAAGCCTAATTAGCAGAAATGTGTCAGTTTCTACCTGCTCCATTGCCAGAAAAGATAATATACTCTGATTGAAGAAGACGTGTGGCGCATAGTAGGCATTTAATTAATGCTTTTTAACTGATGTGATATCCAGGAATGAGGAGTTAGTTTTCACATGAAGTCCTTGCTCTAATCAGTCAAATCAATTTCTTTGCTTCAATTTCCCCATCTCCTGAACGAAAGTGACAATACATCCATGGCCAGCTTTAGAGAGGCTGTGTGGTACTGGGCTTGATTCCAGGAAGTCCTAGGTTCAGCTCTTACCTGAATAACTCCTGAGCTCACTGTGTACATAATTGTAGGGTGATTCATCTCTATGAACCTCATTTTCTAATTTTTAAAATGCGGATTAAAAATAGTTCCTACTTCACAGGGCTCTTGTAAGACGCAAATATAACATAAGTAAAATGCCTTGGAAATTTAAAAATGCTGCCTCAATGTGAAACTATAATTAATTTGAATGTAAGTTTTAAGTGTAGGGATTATCTTGCCTTTTTTTTTTTTGTACCTCCATAGTGAGTATGGTTTAGAGGATATACTAAGTACACAATGCAAGTTTGTTGATTGATCAATCACTGTGTATAGATGTATTTTAGAAATCATTGAGAATGATCTAAATGAGGAATTTTAATTAGAAAAAAGATTGACTATAACATATTGTGGAAGAATAAACTTCACGTGAGTTGCCTGGGAATGAGGAGTGTTGTATATACTATGAGACTGGGTTTGATGATGCCAACAGGCTAATTTTGCTGAACTGGTTTTCTGTTGTAATTTTTCCTTTGTTTTTATTCTTTATCACAGACTTCAATGAGTAGGGGAAGGGGGAGGAATATGTTTGGAAATTAAAGTGATATAAAAATTATGATAAAATATTTAACAGAATAATCCACATGCAAACTATTTCATTGAGTACTTAAAATGATTAACAATTTTTATACTTTTCTCTCTGAACAATACTTGTTATACTCTATATAATTTTATCTCAAAACGTCACAAATAATTTCCAAACATTACAATGAGTATTTTGAAATCAAAGCACTTGGAAATTATTTATAAGCACTTATGACACAAAAAATAGAAGGCAGCATTAAATGAAGAGAGAATTTTTGTTGTTGTTCAGTTGTTTTCAGTTGTGTCCAACTCTTCAGGACCCTGTTTGGGGTTTTCTTGGCAAAGATACTGAAGTGGTCTGTGATTTCCTTCTCCTGGTAATTTTATAGATAAGGAAACTGAGGCAAATACAGTTCAGTGACTTGCCTGAAGTCACACAGCTAACAAACTCTAGGGCTAGATTTGAACTCAGGAAGATAAGTCTTCCTGACTTCAGGTTTAGCACTGTGCCACTACACTGCCCCAAAGAGAGGCTTTATGTGTGTGTGTGTGTGTGTGTGTGTGTGTGTGTATATGTTTTTCATTGTCATCTTTTTCTCAAGCATTTAAATTTTTTATTTAATATTTTATTTTCCCCCAATTATGTGTAAAGCAATTTATTTTTTTTAATTCTAAATTCTTTTGCTCCCATTCCCCTCCTCATTGAAAAGGCAAGTAATTTGATATAGATTATACTTGTGCATTCATGCAAAACTTATTTCCAATACAATGAAGTTCTGAATACTGTGAGGATCTAAGATTTCTTGATTCTTGTTTCTGCTGTTACAGATATTGATAGCAACCCTGGATAAAGGGTAGCCTTTAGAAAGTTCCCATGACTGGATATTATCAGATTGTAGCTAACCTGGTAGCAAGTTTCCCTGTGAAGGAAAGTTGAAAAAAAAAATAAGAAAAAGGTGGCGGGATCATAAATGACAATAGAAAGGTCTAGAAGTGTTGGGTACAAACTCAAGTTCACCAGGATCATTGAATCAATCAGTAAATATTAACCAAGCACATATTCTACACTCCCCACATCTTTGAAATCACAGATCAAGTTAAAAAAAAATAGTACCAAGAGCAATGCTAGATTCTGAGGATTAAAAAAAAAAAAAGTGAAAAATGCCCTGCCCTAAAGAAGCTTGTACTCTCTAGGATTCTAATAAGCCTGAAAAATGGTAACAATTATATAAATTCTCCTGGAGTGGTCTGTCTTTCTTCACTATGATAGTGACTTTAGGGCAGATTCTGTGTGATTTCAGCCAAGTCAGAGTAAACTAAAAATTCTTTAGGTTTAACTATTTGTAGTGACTAATTCTCCCTCGTAACCTTTTCCTCTTAGAATTACAAGCTTACTTCAAGGCTCTCCACTCACATCACTTCCTATGTAAGATGGGTCCTGAATTTCCAGCTTCTAGTTTTTCCCCAATCCCCTCCCCACCCACCCACTCCCCAAAAATGCTCTGCAAACCAAAAAATGTGTATTTGGTTTTCATCTACTTTTTTCTCTCTCAGAAAATGTAAGATCCTTGAGGGACGGAATGGTTTCATTCTTGTCTTTTCAATCCCCAAAACATGGTACAATGCCTGTCCCATAGTAGATGCTTAATAAATGATTCCTGACTAATTAATGAATAGCTACCTGATTTCATTGGGTGTAGTTTCTGAGTGCCACATTGTGTCCCTAAGCCTAGAATCTTTGGGTCATAGATTTAGAAGTGGAAGGCATCATGGAGTCTATCTACTTCAACTTTATTATTTTACAGAAATGGAAACTCAGAGCCTAAGAGGTTGAGTGCTTTGCTGAAAGTCACAGAGATAAGAAGGAAAATTTGCTTTTGAAGCCAGTTTGATCATTCCTTTTAACACTGAAATGCCTGGCTAATTGAGTCCATTACATTTTTTATTACATAGCCACAGAGATGCATTATTATCCTTAACCAAATCTATTGCCTTCTTGGCACCAGTGAAGTAGTATATTGAGAGAAATAAATAAAAGTATGTGGTCTAAGAGATGAAATTTTGGTTATGTTCACTTCACAATAGAATCAGAGAATGTCAGAGTTGGAAGGCACCTATGGAGTCTAACTCGTACTGAATCCTCTTTACAAACATACCTGGCAAGTGTCCATGCAGCCTTTGCTTGAAAACCTCTAATAGTTGACATTTAATGAACTTCTTTGCAACATCTACCCATTACTCCTCTTTCAGCTCTCTGGTTCTAAGAAGAACAAGCTTAATCCCACTTTTAGGTGACAGATTTCAGAAAACTTATAAACATCTATTGAACATTCTGAATGCTTTTCCTGTCTCAGCATTCTCAATTCCTTTAACTAAATCCTTATGTTGTGATCATTCCCCAATTATTGCAGACAGCAACCCCATTCTCTCTTGAGTAAATTCATTGCGTTAGTCAGGTGAAGTGAACAGACCTTAAAGTAACAATACTTTTGAGTGGCTAGTGCCATATCATATTGACACTAGTGGGGATCAAAGTCCTTTACAGGCTACTTTTGAGGGAAATTTTAAATATAGTGAAAGGACTTTGATAATTTTTGTTTCCATTCTCAGTTACAGGCAAATTTATATCCTACTATGCACTGAGCTTTGTGTGTGTCTTCATCAAACAAAAGTACCGTTATAACTCATCGTCATTTCCTATTTGATGTAAATTAAAGTCAAGAATATATTTAAACAGGCATATCATCCCACATTATTTTCAAGACTATAGAACAAAGCCAAAAATGCATGTGTCTTAATGTCCTGAGCTTTCTGATTAACTTATCTACTCAATAAAAGTCACCTTCATCACTTAAGACTGACAATTGGCATTCCAAAAGGTAGCAGGATGCATCTTCCATGCTGGCCACTACTGACCTTCCCCTCAAATTAACTGGAAAACCACGTCAGGCTCTTAAGCTGTAGATTGGTAAGTGGTGATTATAATTAACATATAACCTGTCCTAATAGCAACAATATGAGAAGAGACATATTGTAATGAGAAAAAAAAATACACATCAATGAAAGAATTGAGAATGGATAGAATCTTGTTCTTTCTTTCCCCAAAGATAAAACTATCCAATTGGATTTGAAAAGTGGGTGAGTGGTTTTTTCTTCTCCTCCTCTTACCCTTGGACATGATCACTCTTTAAGGTAGACAAGCTTGTCAGCATTTCTTTCATTTAAGGCTGAGAAGTTATTCTTCACTTGCAGCAGGGAGTGAGAAGGAGAATTGAATTTGCTGACGGCTGGGTTTCTTGGAGCCAGTGAATGCACACGTTTCAATAAGGAGGCATGCTGAGTATGGCATGCATGTGGGGGGTGGCTTACTAGTATCCTTTTTTGTTGGTATGTTTTCATAGCCATTACAGTAATGAGATTAGCAATGCACAGGCTGATCATGCTTTCTTTAGACATTACATTTTGTATACGATGGACAAATATGAAGTGAGCAGCCAGAAAAAAAGACATTTGGTAAGAAAGCACAACATGAGGGTGGTGTATCTCAGCACACACTGTGTGCAGGAAGGAAGAGCTTTGTGAAATAGACGAATCCTGCTGGGGTCTTAGCACTGGTGCCCTCCAGATGAAAAGAAACTTGCCTTTTGTGAAATTGGCTTCCAACTCCATAGCCTGTTCCATGCTTGTTAGATATGACATCTTGTAAATATACTCCACAAGGCATGTCGCTGAACCTCTAAATGAGAAAAATGAAGCCTTTCATAGCAAATGTATCAGGCCAGTAACCAGCTAACTCACGAGCAGAAATTGAACATATGTCCAGAAATGCAAAGTAGGGCTTCACAATGTGCCGTCAGTCTGGGTTATTCCTAATGCTGTTTGTGTTCCTGTAATTCAACCGTACACCACCGTGGTGGGTGAATGTAAAGCACTTCTGCTTCCTTTCCTTTACATACATTCCTGTATTTACCATGCAAATGATACTTGAAGTTAATGAGCAATAGGAACCCATCTAATGGAACTCCAGAGTAGAGCTGAGAAATAGCCTTGGTCTACCCATAGAGCTATTAGAATGGTCACAGATTTGCATCACAGATGCTACATTAACCTTGCAAATGCATTGACTAATTCAGTAGAGCCTGGTGTGTTTATACTATATTCTATCAGTAGGTTTGCAAGCTGTCTGCAATAAAACTCAAGTCATGGCATGGGACCATTAGGGGTGCAACATATGTCTGCTATGTGTAACCAGCATGGGAGGTAGCAACAAGATTTTTTTTTCTGTAGTAGTTATAGTAGTTATTCTAAGAATTATGTTTTCCAGAGAAGTAGTGAGCTGATAGAGGGAAGAAACTGAAGCTTGTTTATTAGAGGGTCTGTCATTGTCAAATGGGAGGTTAAAGAAATTAGGAGGTGGACATTTGTCTCAACAATCCATAATCATATAGGATTTTCTCTATAAGTACAATCTTGATTCCATACTCAATTTGTGAATTCCTCCGAAACTCCACATTGAAAAAAACATATATTCAACAGTATAAATCATAAAATTAATTTAGAAATGGAAGCAACCTCTCAGCTAAATCTAGTCCAGTTGCCTCATTTTACAGCTCAGAAAACTGAGGCTGATATGGTTAAATGACTCGTCCAAGGTCACAGAGACAATAAGTGACCAAACTGGGGTTTGACCTTCAGGTCTATTGACTTTGAAACCAGGCTCTTTGCATTGCTACACTCTCTTCCATGACTGGTTGAATGAGTGCATGAAAGTTCTTGGTGACTAAAGGATGTCTTTATTAATATTGTTACATTGGAAATATTGTTACATTGGAAATAAAATTGGAAACAGATTTAATCCAGAAAGCAAAGACACTAGAAAATACATAAATTTTGGTAACAAAAAAAAAAAAAAAAAAAAGAATCCTGCTTTAGAAGGTGAACAAGAAAGCTGCTTCTTTTCTGTCCTTGGTCTGACAATTGCTCTTAAATTGTTGGAAAATAACTTCCAACCAGTCATGCCTGGTGTCATTAATCATTCCTACACAGTAAATGCAAACATAGCTTAATTTTTTTTTCAGACAAAAGTAGTTCCACATTCCTTTCCTTAATTGTAGTAACTTATTGTAATGTTTATCACATTTGCAGTTTCTCTTAAAAAGAAAAACCACAACCCTAAGCTTTTATTATCCCAAACTTGTATGCATTAATGGTATCTCTCACAGTCTATCAGATCAATGGGTACTCTCCGAAACAAGAAAATGTATAGTTTTCAACGAAGCAAAATTAATGTGGCAGCTGGTCAGTTTCTCAACTTCCAAGAATTTCTGTGATCAGATTCTGAGGATGCATCAAGAAGCACTATTTACACTACTCTGACTGCGCCTGCTAGTTCAGTATTCATGTATTTCTGCTATCTGATACATTTTCTCTTGGTGGTTTTCATGGTGGCTGTGCTGAATGGTTTTAGTTTTAATATAAATTGTACATAGACAGTAAAATCTAACAGGACTTAACAGCATTGCATTCTGTTTTCAGAGAAGCAGGAACATTTGTATTGGTTCCAGTGAGCATTTGTGAGCATTCCCTGACAGGACACGAATGTTAACAAAGTCCTCAGTCTTTGTTCATAAAGGAACACTTCCTGTTATATGGTAAAGATACTGAAGATTAATCATAAACATATCAAAGTCATTGTTTGGAAGGAAGTTCTCATATGAGATGACTGTGCCTTAGATATTTCCAACACTCCTCAGCTTCAAAGACCTCGAACATAGTTTCTAAAATACCTAAATGTACAACATTATATTTCCCACTTCTTCCATTCTCCCAACAAATTTAGTACTGTTTTAACAAACAAAAGTAAGTGTGATGAATGTTCAAAGCTAAAATGACATTCAAGCATTAAGATGGCCATGCCCAAGTATTTTGGACATCTCTCCAGCTAGGGTCCTTTATTAGTAATCTACAAAGTTTTTTTTGACTGTATTTTGATCGTTGTATTTCAACATAATTGGTTTCCTTTGTCATTTTATGTATTTTGTTTTCTACATTCAAATCAATTACTCTGAGAAGGGCTCTGCAGGTTTCACTGGACTAGCAAAAAAAAAATCACAAAACAAAAATAGTTGTTCTACACTTATGGTACTAAGTAATTTACCACATATCATTACAGAAGACTGCAGTGAGGGTGCTAGAACTGTTAGCTACATGCCTGTCAGTTTGGAGTCCTATTATTAATGCTTTTGACCAAAAATAAATAGAGAATGAATTAAGTGCATCCAGGTATGGGAGCAAATAGTTTTGAGACAGAAAGTAAAATAAGAAAGAAATTTACAATTCTCCAAAGGATTTTTTTCCTAAAATATGGTTTGCAGAATTTCAAATGAGGAAAGTAATAGCCAAAAGAAAATCTGGGTTTATATTTGTGTGTTTTGTTTTTTAAGCTCTGGTCACTATCAGTATTAAATCTAAAGAACTGAGAGCCCCAAATCCATCCCACGAAGTTAGATCCCTCCCTACTGACACTCACTTATCTTCTTGGACCAGCTTTCTTTCCTTCAGCTGATGAATTTAAATTTCTGATCCCAAGAAAATAAACAGAGTAAAAGGTTTTTCTATGAAAGGTTTGAAGACCAAGAGGAAAATCTTTATAATATAAAAGGCTTTCTAAGGAGGAAAATAATCCATTCCAGAACAACACAGAACATCAAATAGTCTATTTTTTAAACTGGCTTCTTCAAAGGCATAAATGGTTCTATATTAAAAAAAGAGTGGATGAGCTTTTTGTTTAGTAGGTTTGGGTTTGTTTTGGTTTTCTTTTATTTATCAGACTCTTCAGTTTAAGGACACAACTACCTAAATACTCATAAAATAGTTCTAGTTTTTAAATTTCAAAATTCCTATAGGCTGCAATAAATGAAAAACCACTCCTTTTTTTGTTAAGCCAATTGTTTAATGCTTTGTACATATACAGTTTTTTAAATCACTCTTAATCATAATATTCTACCCATTAGCTGAAACACAAGATTAAGAACATCAGACAGGTTTTCTTCAAAACACGGCCACTTAAAATTCTAGCAGAGACTTAAGGAATTCTTGGAAGAATTCATTTAAGTCACAACCATTCACCAAAACAAGAGAACAAGGAGAGGCAATCTCATTATCTGGCATGATCATCTCCTATAATCACATTGGCAGGGGTGGGCAGGAAAGACACTGGAGAGCTTTTTGGACCGAATTATTTAGATGAGAAATGGATGACCCGTATCAATTTGGCTTCAGTTTTAGGGTTTTTTGTGAATTAGTCAGTGAAGCTAGCAAAATATTGTCCATGATTGGCTCCTACGTCTCCCTCCACTTCACCATGTAACTGTTAGGATCAATTTAAATCAAATTACATGCATAAATCTAATTATCTGCTATTGTTCATAAAAGCAAGCCTTCTGGGACTAGAAAACCAGGAAAGCAAGGTGGGGAGCAAACCTTTGAAGTGTGTGGGTTAGTTCCTAATTCTATAGTTTACAAATATATTAATACATTAGGAGGAGGGCAATATTTTAACTGTTAGGTGTATTGTTTTCACATACTTTAAATTACCCAAATAACATTATGATACCAAAGACTTGGTTCTGTTTTCATGACGCTTTAGAATCCCCTTGGATCCCCTCCCCCATTCCAGGTAAACCTGCTCCAAGCCTTTGCTTGTTTTCCTGGAGTGCCCAATGAACTTGTCCTAAAGTGTGTGGGGAATGCCTGGGGGAATATGGAAAAGGGAGACACCTAATGTGGCCTTTCACATTCTAGCAAACAATGTTTCATTGTAGAAATTTGCAAAATTTATCCTTTTGTAGAGTCTAGACACAAATTATTTCTTTTAATAACCTCCAGAAAAATGTTATCACCCTTATGCCATGCCAAATCTGAAAGGGAAAAATGTTAGCAAGCGCGCAGATTTTGCAGATGTTTGGAAATATCTGTTTAATTGACAAACATGTTCCATCTGATAATCCAGATATCTGGGGTTGTGTACAGTTGCGAAACACGGTGCTTTTCTTCATTTTGTAACAAATAGAAAATTCAGCACTAACCCGTCATGAGTCAAATCAAAATAAGTGAAAGCAATTTGGATTTTATTCTTTTGATTTCAATGTTTAAAAAAAGATAATAATCTGTGTCTCCTCCCCACCCATATATTTACATCTACAATCTGGTATTTTCTCATTCTTAACTGAGGTTCTTTGTTGAATAAACAGAATCTCTATCATAATTGGAGCATATGTCTACTGTATTTTAACTTTGTGTTGTCACTTGTAGAAAGTGTTTTGTGTTCTGTTTATGTTGTGTTTATATTCTATTCAATTGCTTTTCTTGTGTGCACATGTCTCAAGAGCCTGTGGCAGGCCAAAAAGGAATCTGTAACAATAATGGCCATTGTTGAAGTCTCTGTTACCAGAGGGCAGAGGGAATGTCCTGGACAAAGTTCTTCAGCTGTCTCCAGAAGGCATAGGGAATGATATTAGAGATGAGGACATGGTTTAAAGGGCTAAGTAAAATATGCAAGTGTAAACACTGGGATTAGAGCATCGAATTGTATTGCACCAATGCCTGTCCTATTTCTTAAGATTTGTTTATCCTGGATCACCACTTGGTGTTTTCATGAATTTTACTCTAAATTATGCTGATTACGCTTCTCAAATGACTTTATTTGTGAAAAATTTCCAAGCTGTCTTCCCAGAGGGCTGCTGGATTTACCTATATAAATTACCATCCCTAAAAGTTATGCTAATTTACCCTTCCTGGAAATAATTCGCTCCCTATGTCCAACTAAGGTATCTAAAAATTAAAAGGAAGATTTCATTTGCATTTTTCATTGCTCTTTGGGTTCAGGGCACAGATTGCAAATTAATTTTTAAGTAAGGTAGCGACAAAACTCCAAAAGAAATAGCTCTTTTTCCTGGCTTTGTGGCCCTCAACATGACCTACCTTCAACCTGATCTTATCTACAATGGTGGGATTTATTATTTATTATTTCTTTCAATACTTATATGGATATTAACCAAGAAACAAAAATATATGCATATTTATATTCATATATATATGTGTATGTATATATATGGAGAGATTATTTCTATTCATATATACATGTGGAGAGATCTTTATATACATATATATGGAGAGATTTTATATATGTGGAGAGGTTATATATATACATATACACATATTCACACACACACACACACACACACACACACACACACACACACATATATACACATATATATTTCCACCACTCTGTAATGCTTCTAGCAAGGCTTTATCTTTATGACACTAATGATAATCCCTTGTGTAATTAACTGTGGAGTGGTTATGCATGCAGTATGTAGCCCATGACAAGCCTCATAGAAAATACATCAGTATTAGCCACAGGTGAATTCGTTTAGAAAGATTAATGACTGCACCTGAATTTTAATGTCTGAAAAGGGATGGAACACTGAATCCTTAATTAAAAAGTTGAATGACTGGTATGGTTTGTTTAACATCACAAATTTCAACGGGAGATTTTTATATTCAAATGAAGTATGCAAAAGGAAACTTTTCCTTAGAAAGCGAGCGAAGTCAGGGTGAAAAGCAGAGATGTTTTATGTGCTTTTACTTTATGTAAATCGATACATGGATCACTTGCTTTGATATGGATCAAACAGGGCGTAATTATGGGCTCTCTTCTGTTTACAGGGAAAGGGGAGGCACAGAATTCTAAGAACACGAGGCTTGTCAGTTTCCCGGCACCAAAAGGAAGCCGGATTAGGGGAGCAGTAAAATTGACTAGTGATCTTATTCTTCCCTTAATGAGAAGCAGTTTCTTCTTCATTATTATTTTACAAAGTTTTTAATGAAGAGAAAGTAACCTTGAAAAACAACATGGCAACGCCATTCCCAGTAGAGACTTAACTCAGTTGCTTTTTTCCCCTTAACTCTTCCAGTGTGTTCGTTAAAGCTAGGCTCAGACTGCTGATTTTCAATGACAACAAATTCTTAAGGAAAAAAAAAATCAAAATTCAAAATCAAATGAAAGACTTGTGTCTTTCAGTCTCCCCAGAGGTTAAGTTCTGTAGGAAAAGGACGATTCCGCTTGGATTTTAATACCCGGGGTGGGGAGAGTTCTTAATACTAGACTCTGCGGTTTGCAAAGGCTTTAGGCACGTTGTCTCCTCTGACTCTCACAAGCAACACTGGGAAATAGGTGCGGTTATTTATCCCTGTTTTACAGATGAGGATACGGAGGCTGAGCCCGGTCAAGTTGATAAATCTTCAAGTAGTCCCATCTATGACCCTCCCTCCCTCTCCCCTTGTTTCCTTGGGCATGTCACTTCACCATTCTGATGCCTCAGTATCATTATCTATAAAAATGAGGGATTTGGACTACATGTCCTTTGGGAGTCTTCCACCTCTAGAGACATGATACTTAGATAAATCTATGTTTTTGAATTAAATGACATTTTTACATTTTAAAAGTTTCTTTTTTCCCCTCCAAAGCAGTCACATAGCTGCCTTTTGTCACCTGAAACTATGGAAAAACTTATGAATCAGAGTCAGGCAATGCACAAGCTCTGCCTTGATACCACTGAGCTTTATTACTGTATGTGTGGGATGTGGATCCAAATCGTGCTGTTTTATTATTATTATTTTTATTATCTCCATCATCAAGTAGCAGCATGGTGTGTTGGGTAGAGTTTTAATCTCAAAGCCAAAATGCTCTGGATTTGAAAACCCTACCTCTAACAACTGCTGGCTACGTGACCCTGAGCAAATCTCTTTACCTCAAAATGCTATACATTCTAAATGGCAGAACCTTTAAGTTGCAAAGAAGATGAAAGGATATTTCTTTACCTGGGAATTCCCTATCCAGGGGCACGAACCTGTGGTTTCAAGGCCACATGTGACCTTCTGGGTCCTTGTGTGCAGCCTTTTGACTGTCCAAATTTTACAGAACAAATCCTTTTATTAATGGGAATTGTTCTGTGAAGTTTGGATTCAGTCAAAGAGCCGTACTTGAGGACCTACAGGGCCACATGTGGCCTCGAGACTGAAGGTTCCCCACTCCTGCAAATAAAATCCCTAACTCTATAAATTAATCCCCAGCCCTGTTATTATGAGAGCCACCAAAGTACTGTGAATGCAGAACCTCTCCGCCTACACATACCTAATATATAGAAGCCAGTCATAGGCCTATGAGTTAGTGGGAAGGTGCCCAGCTGCTTTGTTAGAAAGAATTTCCTGACAGCGAATGTGCACTATCAATGAAATCACTGATGCTGCTATTGTCACTCATTTAGTTTGCATTATACCTAGAAGCCCTCCTCCTCCTCCCCCCACACCGTGGAGATAGTGTTCCTTCTTTTCGTTGCCCATAGTCTGGGTGGATTTTTCCATTTCTCTATCTCCTCTCCAGAAATGGAAATCCAGCTTGGGAATCTGGTTTTAAAGAGAAAGAAGTAGAGCTGCTAGGAAAACACCCGGGCTGGAGCTGAACCTGCCTGAATGCTGCTCACATCCATGGCAAAGTTGATTTTCGATGCTCCTTGGCCTCCCATATTGCTGTTGCATCACTTTTTTCCCCTGCCAAATGAAAGCAGGGCTTTTATTCCTGACCACTTTCCAAGGAAACGCACTTTTAATGAAATGTCATTTAGGAGTATTTGTAACTTCCTGTAAAAGCTTCTTTCGTGTGTGTCTAAGAGGAAAAAAAAAAAAACCAGCCTCTTAAAAACATTATTCCCAATACTGAGAGCACTAGAGGACCAGACAGCGCCTGCAGTTCTCCCAGATGTATCAGATGTTTTTAATAAGGACCTGACAAGGCATGTGTGTGCTCAATGAATCAAGCATCTCATAGATACAGTAGGAAACAAGCTTATCCCTGCTTATGGCTATTAGTGACAATTACCTGGGCTCTGGGGTGGCACACATTTATTGGCATGTGGATTGTAAATATTTTTCAGAGACTGCAGCTAGTTTTCTGAACAGTAAACATTGACATCTCAGCAGAATGCCAACATCTAAATGCAAAGAGAAACTAATGCTTTGGCAGCTCTCCTCTGCCTGCCCAATTCTGCTGATCCATTAAGAGAAGTCCATCAGGAACAGGTTTGAGTGGGCTTAAGCAACAGGATTGTTAAAGCCAGGGGAAATCATTTACAAAGGTGTCCATTAAATCTGTCAGACAAGTGTTTCTGGATAGAAATAGGGCAGAATCTGGATCTGCTCAGAATTATCTCCGCTCAGTGCCAGTTAATAATGTTCTTTGTCACCTGGGCAGGGTGGTCTCTAAAAGTCCATCAGGATTGTTCATTTCCAAATATGTTTGACCAGTCATTCAAACTTAACCAAATCTTCAGGGACTTAAATAAATAAATGAATAAAAATAAATAACTGAATGCATGAATGAATGAAAAAATTTAAAAGCAAGCCAGCTTCCTCAAACTCAGAAGGAAGGGTACTTTTTAGATCCTGAAATTCCATGTATCTCCTTTGCCTCCTACATGTATGAAAATAGGAAGCAGTTTTTACTGTTTAAAAACTAATGCTTTAGAACCTGGTATTGTTTTTTTTTTTTTTTTAGAAAAATGATCTAAATATAGACAAAAATTTTTAAATTGCCCTTAGAATATTTTTATTAATCATTTTGGAATAGACAAAATAGGTAATTATTTTTTAAATGATGTGCATTTTTTATTATACTATCTTATGGAAATGCTTGTTTTATTCCATAAATTAAAAATAAAATGAATTTTAAAAAATAAATAAAAGTTGAACATTTGTGGATAATTTGATATTAATTCTGGAGAAATACTCTAAGAATATAATATGCAATGGCAATACTCGTAGCAAAAATAATATTTATGGATTATTTATATCAAAAAAGGCATTTTTCTTAATGAGGTATATATATATTTATGCACATATGGGTATATACATATTATTTACATTTATTCATACTAGGTATGTGTATATCTCTAAAAAGCAGACAAACTTCACATATCTTTGGTTATCTTAGTCTATATATATGGAAGTATGACACACTCTCTAAATTCATTGAGAGAATTGGAATGTATTTCCTCACTCAATGGACAGGTTTGTTTTTTTTTTGGTCAGAAACAACAATAAGTAGTATATTTTGACATTCGATTATGAGAGAGAGAGAGAGAGAGAGAGAGAGAGAGAGAGAGAGAGAGAGAGAGAGAAGAGAGAGAGAGAGAGAAAGAGAGAGTGAGAGAGAGATGACAGGTAAATAGATAAATGGATAGAGACAGAGAGATATATAGATATATGCATATGTTTGTAAATGTGGATGGATGATGGATGGATGGATGGATATATCTATATGTATATGGATTTTTGTATAGATAGATAGGTCTTTGCTTATGTATACATATGTGTTCATAAATGCATATATACATATATGAAAATACTTTTGAATATATTTTTTGAGCTGTCCTTGTAAGGAATTGTATTGACAGAATATTCAGATAAAAGTGTGTGCATATACACATATATTCATATACATTTGTATAAATGTATGTATTATGCATGTATAATTACTGTGACTTAATATTAAATAAATATACATATTTATGAAATACAATATTATACAAAACATAAATAAAAAGCAAATAAAGCATTCATTCATTCATTCATTAAGTATTTTAAAAGGATGCCCTTTCCTCACCCCCTCCCCAGATACCTCTAAGTATATCCGTTTGCTGCTCCTAATTACCTGTTTTGATGGAAAGAGCCCTGGATTTTGAGCTAAGAGCCCTGGATATTAGGCTCCTTCAGGTTGGAGTAGGACTCCAACATTGCTCACCTGCTATGCATGAGGGGAGTCACGTTCTTCCTTCCTTAGAGCCCCTATTTCCCCATCTGTAAAATGGTCGTGATATTTTCAGAAATGTCTTACAGATTGGTCGAAGGGAAAGCACTTTGCAAAAACTAAAGCAACATGTAAAGGTGAGTTATTATCTGAGCTGTCCATCACTGCCTAGAGAAGTAGTTGGGGTGTAAAGATCTGAGTTTAAGTTGTCCCTCTGGCCATAAGCAAGGGCAATGCATAAACTGTAGTATACAACAATGGAATTTTTAAAAAATGTATTGAACACTCAATCATAAAGGAAATTATTTTTATTAATCAAAGAAATTGAAGATTCAGTAAACTTAAATATACCTTAGAAACACTTTTTTAAAAATTAGATACACAATACCATTTTTATTTTGAAATGTCTTTATTTATTTATTTTTTTTGTTACTAGGCAGAAGCAATGCACCATGTATGAATGCTTGTGGCTCAGACATGTATCTACTGTGTCACCTTCAACAAGTGACTTAACATCTTACTGTCCTAAGTAATTTTGCAGGACTTGATTTCTAAGAATTGATCAGGTATCCATCTGTATACAGGGAGGAGTTTTCCTTATACCAGTGATGTTACAGGTTTGGTCAAAATCAAACCACAACTGAATAGAAAAAGAGAGAGACAGAGACAAAGAGAGAGACAGAGAGAAGGAAAGAAAGAAAAGAAAGGAGGGAAAGAGTAAATAAATATTTATCTAGGCCCTTTTTCATAGTATTCTTCATTCATTGGTTGTCTTCTCTAAAAATCTGAGGAAATTAGTTTTCACAAGAATCTACGAATAAGGAATATAGCCTTCTGTGATTTTTTTTTTCTTCCCCTATTTGTAGGACTTTTTTCCCCAAAATTTGGATGTAAAAATACTTACAGGATATTTGATTCTAAGGAAGCCGTGTAACCTCTCTGAAACTCAGTTTCGTTTTCTGTAAAACTGAGTTATTTGATTTGAACTATCTACCCATGCAAGCTCGCTCACACACACACCCCCACTCCCACCCACCTACCCATCCACACACACACACACACACACACACACACACACACACACACACACACACACACACACACACACAGGGCTAATGTGAGGAAAGCACACCTTCCACTTGAAAACCCTATGGAAGTATCAACTATTGGTAGTAAACTATAATGACAAGTTAGCTATCCTTATTTAGGTCACAAGATTATGGAATTAGGCAACGCCAAAAAGATCATCTTTCTCTCTGCTGTGTATTACTTAAAACCACGTTCTTCTGATTTTGAGGGCTACTTCCTCCTTTTCTTTTCCCTCCATCCTTTAGTTTCTCAGGGATCAGGAATTTATGTTTTAAATGCTCCCTGTACCAACTCTCCCAGGACTAAATCATTATCTGTGAAGTAAAATACTCATTTGGAGGTCTGAGAACTTAGACTGTGACCACTTTTGACATTTAAAAAGGTATGAGGAAGGCATTTGAAAAAAAAATCACTGAAAAGTGACAGCTGGGAAATCTTTAAAAATGCTATACTCAATTACCATTGCATTTGTAATTGCCACAAATGTATTGGTTCAGTGTATTCTCTTTTTTTATGAAAATTAGAGAACCGGAAGGAAAGGTGAAGAATTTAGTTAGAGCAGAAGAAATATATGGTGAAAAGAAAGTTAGACTTAGTCGAGTTCAGTTGTTTTCAGTAGTGTTCAACTCTTCATGACGCCATTTAGGGTTTTCTTGGCAGAGATACTGTCGTGGTTTATCATTTCCTTCTGCAGCTCATTTTATAGATGAGGAAAATGAGGCAAACAGGTTTAAGTGACTTGCCCAGGGTCACATAGCCAGTAAGTATCTGAGGTCAAATCTGAACTCAGGTCTTTCCTGATTCCTGAGGCCTAGCATTCTATCCACTGCACCACCTAGCTGCCCCTAGATATGTTAGAGTAATTCAGTTTTCTGTTTATTACTTGGTGTGGCAGAAAGATCACTCATCTTCAAACACGAACACCTTAGGTTCAAATTCTGACACTGGCCCCCAACGTTCACTTTCTTTGTGAGCATAGATGAGGCAGTTCATGCTTCAGTCTCATCAGTAAAATGGTGGTTATGTTTACAAGGCTATCTCACCGAGTTGTAAGGAAACTATCTTTGGCCTTTCTTTGTATCCCAGTGCATAGTGCAGTACCTGGCACTTAGAAAATATCCCATAAATGCTTGTTGACTAACTGACTGATTTTGTTCTGTGCTAGAAGAGCTAAGGAACAGACATGGAAGGGAAAAAAAAAATGATATCTGGGCTTGCCCAAGAGTATTTGGAAATGTTAATGTATGTAAAACTGCAATCAAATCATAGGCCTAGACCTGGATGGAAACTCAGAAGCTATTTAATCTCCCTGTCTCATTTTAAAGATGGAGAAACTGAGGCCCAGGGAAGCCCAGTGACTTATCCAAAGTCAAACAGGTAGTAATCAAAAATGCAAAACCAAGTCACACTGATTAGAAATGAAGTTCAGGGCAGGGACGAGTCTACCCTGAAATATTCAGTGGGTGCTTTATGGAAGAGGTTAGGCCTTGAGATTTACCAAAAACTCACGGAAATGGCTCTGTCACTCCCCATCACACCCTCTATTTTGGCACACATATTTCCTCAGCCCACTCCTAGTAGAAAGTAAGCTTCTTGAAGGTGGGAAATATTTCAGGTTTGGATGGTTCAGTGTCTCAAGCAGAGTAGGCACTTTAAATGGTTGTTGAATGTAAATGAATTTAATCTGATTTATTCATAATTTGGCCCTAGGCAAGGACAGCTATTTAAAAATACATATTCATACTGAGAAACTCAAAAGAAAGGACTTGGATATTGCGATTTCTTTCTAAGAAGTTTAAACAAGTGAATAAAGCAGCATCTGTGTGCTCCCTTTAAGAAAAAATACTCTGTAAAAAACTGAATGTACAAAACAGTTAAAACTGGGAATACCAAGATTCTTCACTTTATAAAAGGCATTCATCACAGGGTTCCTTTAAATAGCAAGTCCCCTGGTGCATTTGAAATATAGTTCAATTTGCAAAAGTTCAATTTATGCACAACTTCTGTGAAACACCTCTCTCCATGATTAAATAGATACATAGCCTTGCACTGAGTTTTATTCATTATAATTTAGATACTTTTTTGGTTTGTAAACTTAACAGCATTCAACAAAAATACCTCGACTATCTTCCTAGAGGAAAATAAAACTGATTTTTTTAAGTATAAACAGCACTGCTGACATAACAGAGTGCTAGACTGGTGTCAGGAAGACCTGAATTCAAATCCTATAACCAAGGTAAGTCACACCTTAACTTGGCTGCAGTTGTATGACTTATAATATGAGGAATGTAACAAAACCTACTTCCCAGGGTTCCTGTGCTGATCAAATGAGATATGGAAAGACGTTTGCAAGCTAAAGATATTATACAAATACTATTACTGTTTGTTGTTGTTGTTAACAATAATAATAACAACTGAGACTACTTAGACATTGCTTTTTGGTTTGGCAGGAGCTTTGTTAGCTCTTTTGTATCACGCACCCCTTTGGCAGGGGTGGCTCCTTTCTCACAATGATGTTTTAAAATGCATGAAATAAAATACATGAGATGGCAAAGAAAACATTATATTGAAATATTGGTTTCCAAAAAAATAGAGATTATTTATACACACATATAAATGTATACTTTATACTTGTGTGTATATTCATATACATATGTGTGTAAATATGTGCATGGACCCCAGGTTAAGAATGCCTGAGCTAAGCTGCTTGCATACAGCATATCAGAAATGTACATGGCGAGACATTCTGGGAAAACAAATTGTTCTCATCCACCTTGAGGACAAAGCAGCCCTTTCCAAGATGAAGTTAGAGTTATTAAGAGCCAGTAAGAGATTCCATCTTTTTCCAAATGTAAGTGTATGAAAAAAAAAGTATCAACTTATTCCATCCTTTGGGACCCTTTGTCCCATGTTCTAGTTTTCCTATATATCTTCTACATGGTGTTAACTTTTGCTTTTAATGGGGGTTTGGCGTAAGGAGATGCTTTGAAAAGACAGCCATATTTTATATAGGATCCTTTCATTCTTCTTTGTTCTCTTCTTTTAAAAACCCGGCTGAAAGCATTTAAAAAGTTCCTTGACCGGAGGAGAAGGTATGAATATTCATGCCCTCTATGAATCCCAGAGCAGAGGGAACTGGATGGTTTTTCCATTTGTCAATTACTGGTTTAGGATTATCCAGCCGAAGAGTTGAACTGATTAACAGCGTTCCTTTTGTTTGTCTGGTGTTGTGGTGAAACAGGCCAGTGACAACTGTATTATTTCTTACCTCTTCAGCTGTCCACACTTGTGCAATCAGCTTAACATCCTGTCAGGTTTCATCATGTATCCTCTTTATTATCACATTGTGAGAATTTGTATAGTTGTAAATCAGAATGGTTTTTTTATTTTTTTTTGCAGTTGAGGTTCCCATTGCAATGAAGATACCATGGTTACTGTGTCAATCAAGCATGGATAATCAGGCCCATCATAGGAGATTTCAGGTATGCTTGGTATCTGGCTGGAAAATTAAAGTTTTAGAAGTGAATGCCTCGGAGACAGCTGTGGCAGTGGTGAGCCTGATAAGTTTGGGAAAGCCTAGGAAGCCAGACTTATTTAAATAAGTTACCACATTTTATTTTCAAGCTTTCGTCCTCTCTGTCTTCTGAAGTTGTCTGAAAATGGGGATTTATTCTTTGATGCGGAGTGATTTCTTCCTTGGACACTCCCAAATGGCGTTTAAAATAAGAAAGAAAGCACAGAATGTATCCGTCAATCCAAAATCTCTCATTCTGAGACTCTCCCAATTCTGGGCACTCTTTGGGAAGTTCGTCACACAGAGGAAGCCTCTGGTCTCTCCTCCGTGTTTGCTTTCATTAGTATGTGAAGATACATTTTAATAGGACTGTGTGAGCCCAGGGAAGGCCTAACAGGGCCTTTCTTGAGGGTGCTTTCCACTTTAAATGCCGAAGTAGCTATTTCCTTTTCAAAAGAACAATGAACCTGCTCATCCAGTGTTTAGCAGCTTGGATTTAGATCCAGACTTCTCCCTTTGCACTGCTATGCCTTGAATCCCCTTTTATCCTTTTTCCCCCTTTCTTTCCCTGTTTCTTTGTTGTTTCACTCTCTATCTATGACTCCAGTAATCTATTTAGGCTGGTGTGTGTATAAACATGTCAGCTGTTATAAACATGCTGGTGCTTTGTTCTCTTCTGTGATCAGCGGCCAGCTCCCACTCGTAAGAATTCTGAGTCCTTTCGGTTTGAATTTTTTCTTTTTTCTTCTTTTTCCTTTAAAAAATTTGGACATGACCTATGATTTTCTGGGTATAGGAAACTCTCAGTGAAGTAATTCCTTCAACCGGTGTCAATCAGTTCTCTGCTCTGCAGCTAATGGTCTTAAAGAGTTGCCTACAGCAGTGGTGTCCAATTCAAATAGAAATTGGAGCCATTAAACCGTACGTAAGGATCCCTGAGGGTTGCATATTGAATTCATTTTTAAATGTTATATTGTCTATAGTTTATTGTATTTTTTAAAAAATATATTTCATTAAATATTTAATAGTTACATTTTAATCTGTTTTGGTCTACACACCAGATGTTGTGGACTTCATATGGTGGTAGTGTGTTTGACACCTCATGTGTCAAAAATGGACCTTGAATTCAGATATTCCTAACTTTAAGACTAGTACTCTATTCACTGTGCTATGAGCTCTGACCTTGGAGTATGTAACATAAAACACCTTTTAAAGAGTACTAGGAATATTTGCTAAATAACTATTATTGAAATTAATCACTTTTTATGCATATGCATAGCAAACTCTAGAACTTACTTCTTTTCATGTTGAATCAGGAATATTTACTGAAAGTCGAGTGATACTAGGAATAAAAAAGGTTGAGAAGCTTTGCAATATACCACACTGCCTCTCATCACTTTTAAGTTGTTCCTAGCTCATGAATTTTATTTCTGGGTCTCTGGGTATCCTATTCTACTAAAGATAACACTTTTTTTTATCTTTGTAAATTATCATACCACCTTTCTTCCAAAAAAACCCAAAAAAACAAAACAGGAAC
The DNA here is from genome assembly GCA_028646515.1 of Pseudochirops corinnae. Lineage (NCBI taxonomy): Eukaryota > Metazoa > Chordata > Mammalia > Diprotodontia > Pseudocheiridae > Pseudochirops > Pseudochirops corinnae. Next base: position 323,972,955 of record CM053586.1, read on the forward strand.
TTTCCAAAGACTAACTGAATTAGTTGGTGTTAGAGGAAGAAGTGATTTAGTTGGTGTTAGAGGAAGGAAGTGATACACTCAAGATTGTGCTGGAAGGTACATATGCCGCCTGTTCACATCCAGGGAGAATCTCAGAAAGCATCCTTCCAGGCCTGGAGGAAATAGAGATGACTCAGTCTTCTGAACCATGATTGAAATGCTTAGCCCAACATCAGGCTCCATGCTAGTGTGCCTTGCAAAATTATTTGCAGGGCATTTAGGGAAGCTGAAGAACAGATCCTAGAGATGACTGCTTTTCAGCCCCACAAGCTGAAATCTCTACCAGGCAGAACTCTTGACTTTTACCAATGAGGATTCCTAGATCACCCATTAAATCCACCAGTTCTGTTTGCCCACAGCTTTCCATTGTGCATATACTGCCCTGCATTGGTATTCCTGAGCTAGATCCCGAAGAATCAGACAAACAGAAGAAAACGGAAGGGGGAGGATGCAGAGAATTTAACGTCGAAATGAAAAATGTCCCAAAAGTCTCAGTGCAATTTTATGCTTGAATATCTTACAACTGAACTAGAATGTTTGATTGAGACACTGTGTATTTAAGAAATATCTAGTATTTAACTTTATAAAATAAACTTCCTAGACATATTTTAGAGTCAAAGAGCCTGGCTCAAACCCAGGTACTGAGTCACTTTCTTGGGAGAGTGCTGTAACCCCTCAATATGCAGAGGGTAGTGGACTAAATGATGTCCTAAGTTCCTTCCATCTCTGAATCTATGAGCTTATAAACTTATATACATTTAATCAGTATTGAATATATACACATATATGTATATGTACATACAGAGAGAGAAAGAGAGAGAGAGAGAGAGAGAGAGAGAGAGAGAGAGAGAGAGAGAGAGAATTAATCTAATCACTCACTCATTCCTTGGTTCATTCAGCAGCCATGGAGACACAACATGTGCTTCAGTAAAATGGCTGGAGCACTCACAGTCAAGAGATAGTTGAGTTTGAATCTTGTCTCTGACCCACCAGCTCTGTGAGCCTGGGGTTCCCATGTCTCTAGGATGCAGCAAATACTCACAGCAGAAATTTTGCAGGATTGGGGTGAGGAACGAGTGAGATCATAAATATGAAGCACTTTGCAAGTCAGAAATCACTTCATAAATATCAGTTATTATAATTTTTTGTTCAGTGCCAAGCACTAGCACTAGAGAGTGGTAAAGAGAGCTAGGAACAAAGATATAAAGATATTGATGACACGTTCACGGAGTTAATCATTGCATAGTTAATATATGATACATCTTCATCGTCACCCACATTTCTGTTGTTCTGTAAGGTTTGCAAAGCACTTTATTTATCTTCCCTTGTTTGATCCGCACAACCACCAGCTGAATAGGTGCCACTCTTATCATATTCTGAGGCTAAAAAGACTACGTACAGGTAGCAAATGTATATATACACTGCATCCAAAAGAGATGCAATAAATACCAACTACAGAGCAGGACAGACCCAATCAATGGCATACTACAGTTATGTCTTATAATGACAAGTTAACGAAATATTCGGGTCATTCTCTTATTTCCTTTTCTAGCAGAGCCTGTGAATGTGGCCTGGTGATTGTCTATTTTGGGTTAAATGAAAGACTTTGAGTTCCCTAAAAGAGCTTAACAGTCAAGAATGGCTTGCAAAACATTCCGTCATTTACAGAGCCAAACAATCCTTTTCTTGAGCAGACCCTTTCATTTGGCACTGACTTCTGCATGTAACACATTAGGCTGGCCCATGCTAGTCCTGCTGTTGAATTTCTTCTCTCAGATCCAGGCATATGATTTTGCTCAGAGTGTGAGCACAGGACTGTCTGGGAGTCTGAGAATTCTGTTTGTAAAGCACAGCACAGTGTCAGGGTCTTTGTTCAAGATTGTGAGTACCATGTTGCCAATTGCAGATTCTGTTTTTCTAGTTTCCAAATGTTGAGTGGCTGTGTGTGATATCCTTGAGTGATGGAGGTGAGAAAAGAGTTCTTCAGGTGTTCACACTTATTTTTTCAAAAATGGGTGAAGATGTTTTTAAGTTCCTGAGACTTAAAGTAATACTCCAGTTTATGCGTGTACCTTTCCTCTGATGAGGGAATCTATATATTTTTTTATTTACATATTTTTCAAATATACTTTCTGAGGTAGACATACATACACACAATAATAAACCCGCATCTCATTTCTGATTTAGGCTTTGTAGTTGGCACATCCTTATGTGAAAAACCTGCATGAAACAGAGTATGTGTTCATTACTGATTAAAAATAAAGGGAATAAAATATAAAGGCATATAAATGAACATAGAAGAGAGGAAAGGGGAAAGAAACTGACATTCAACTTCCTTGCTTAAATTTGGGTTGTGGCTCTCTTTCTTCTCTCTTTCTCTCTCTCTCTCTCTCTCTCTCTCTCTCTCTCTCTCTCTCTCTCTCTCCCTCTCTCTCTCTGTCTCTCTCTCTCTCTCTCTCTTCTCTTCTCTTCTCTCCCTGACCCACTTTCTATATCATCAGAGTTCCAGATTTCTGCACACTTATAATCTCAATATCTGATTTTTAATTGATGTCTTTGGAAAAATTTTACATTATGGTCATTTTCCAATAGTCTCTCTCTAGTCAACCCTCCATTTTATAACAGAGTAAAAAACAATTATGTAAAATTAACCACATCCACAAACAAATAAAACATACTTCTACGTAAAACAGAGATTTTTAACTCAATCTCTCTCTCTCTCTCTCTCTCTCTCTCTCTCTCTCTCTCTCTCTCTCTCATGAATTCCTTTGGCTACCTGGTGAAGCCTGTGGATCTCTTCTCAGTAAAATGTTTTAAAATACATAAAATACAATCCATTAAGTTTACAAAGAAACCAATTATATCAAAATAGAGTATATAAATAAATGTATATATGGATTGTATAAATTATATAGAACATTTTAATATTATTCCAGTCCAATTAAATTATTCCAATGAGATCTCCCTCCTCTCTCCCCCCCTCTCTCTTCCTCTGTCCTCTCTCTTTGTCCCTGTTTTCTTTTTCTTCCTCTTCTCTCTCTCTCTCTCTCTTTCTCACACACACACACACACACACTCTCTCTCTCTCTCTCTCTCTCTCTCTCTTTCTTTTTCTCCACCTCCATACCTCCCCACCCTTCCCCTCTCTTTCTTTTTTTTTTTGGAGGGGGAAGGCAAGGCAATTGGGGTTAACTGACTTGCCCGAGGTCACATAGCTAGTAAGTGTGTCAAGTATCTGAGGCCAAATTTGAACTCAGGTCCTCCTGACTCCAGGGCCAGTGCTCTATTCACTGCTCCACCTAGCTGCCCCTTCTCCTATCTTTCTGTAAGGAAATGTCCACCTCCCCTTCTTTGGGATCAAGATTGGTGATTGTAACCAATCTGGATCTAACTAACTTTGATGTTTGTTTTAATTTACATTATTATAGTCTCTTTTTGCAGACTCCTCTCAGTTCTGCTTTCCTCCTTCTATAGCAAACCAGACAAGTCTTCCTACATATCTCTGAATTCCCTGTATTCTGCATTTATTACACTTCAATAAAACAAAACAATAACATGATCCAGTATTCATGTACCACAGATTGTTCAGCCATTCCCCAATCAGTCAACACTTCCTTTGCTATTTCTTACTTCTATTAAGTTGTGCTATGATGATTTTATTACATGGAGGTACAATCAACAAGCAAGCATTTATTAAGTGCCTGCAATGAACTAGACCCTGTCCTAGGGTCGCAGCACACAAGGACAAGGAAGGCAATAATGTGTCATCTTCAGGAGATCGTTTTCTAACATGAGAGACAAAAAAAAAGTACAAATATTAGAATCTGCAGAATAAGTATAAAGAAGATAAATAGAAAGTCATTTAATACAAGACTGGGAAGAAAGACAATGCCTTGTTAATACTGGTCCATCAATTCCATTAATGTCTTGGTGAAAGAAAGGAAATCAGAGTTTCTATTTCCGCCATAGCCCCATCTCCCTTCAGAGGGAGCTAGACTCAGTGAACCCTCATCATGATCATGATGATAGTAGGTATCATATGCACAATTTTTAGGGTCCCTGGTGCCTGTGTCCAGTAGTCATTCAGTATAAAAATGACTCTCCTCTCAAGGGAATCAAGGTATGTATTATACATGTATGTACATGGTAATACAGAAGTAATAAATTCATTTTATTTTTTTCATAAAAAGAGGCAATTATCAGTTGTCAAATACCTTGCATGCTCTGAAATGATATCAACTCCATTTTTATTTTATTTCTAAAGCATGCTACATCAGCTAGGAAATCAGTATTCCCAGAGACAAAGAGTTAATAGGATTGCAGCCCAATACATAAAACTTAACAGATTACCGCAATACCTGTGCTGCCCAATGCAATACATAGAAGTAATGCCAAATGTAACAATTCTGGAAAGTCTTCCCAAAGAAGGTATTCAGTGTTTAACAGCTAAAGAAGGACAAATGCCCTGAAGAAGTCCAAGGTGGCTGGTGTTGTGTAACCCTAATTGAAATTGGATTCCATGCTGCTTGTGGAAGTTGCCTCTACCCGTGGGAAGACCAAATTCCAGATGTTATAACTCAAAACTCTAGCTCATCTTCTCTGGCCTTTTATCTAAAGGGAACCTCTTCCCTCCCCCCCTGGAAAAAAAAAAACTCTTTACAAAGATCAAAGCAGAAATTTCCATCTCTTTTAAAATTAAAAAAAAATTATGAACTTCTATTCAGATAAAACCAGCATTATAGTAAATGGCAGTACATAGCACCAGATTAAAACATCTAAAAAATTAATTCCTAGTCCATGTAATGACAGGCACTGTGGTATACTCCAATGGATACTAGATCTGCACATCAAAGGACCTGAGTTTGAATCCTATCTCACTTGATAATCTCTCCAGGTTTTAGTTTTGTCCTCTAAAAAGTAGGAGGGCTGTATTAAAGGACTTCTAAAATGCCAATGATCGTCTATTCTATGATGATGTGATTCTACAATCTCTAAAGTTCTTCTTCTTGACCTTAATCTTCAGTCTTTAATAAATAACAAGAATATTTCTTTTAAACTATCATTTCTGATAGCCCCAGTTATTCATACTCTCTCTCTCTCTCTCTCAAAATTACATTGTACTTACTTGTTTTCATGTTGTGGACTCTCCACCCCCCCCCCCCCATAGGCTCCCTAAAGGCATGATTTTTCTTTTCCTCTTTTGTCTTGGTCTCCCCAGTATCAAGCACAGTTCTTTGCACACAGTAGGTTTTTAATTAATGTTTATCAAAATGAATTCAATTATGCCCCTATGAAGCGGTCCATCCCTGAGTAATAGAAAACTTTGCTTCTATAGATAATGAACACTATTTCCTAAATGCAGAGATATCAGGTTCCCCTAACTGGAGATCTTCAAGCCAAAGCTGGGTAATCACATATTGGGTTGGTAAAAGAAGGTAGCTCTGTTCAGTATTCAAGTACAGGATTGGGCTAGAAAGCCACTAATGTCCCTGTCAACGCTGAGATTCCATCATTCTAGGAATTCCAAAGACCAACAAAGATACTGAGCCTAAAGTCATGTGTGAATTGAAAGCAAAGTGCAAGCACAACAGTCAGTAAAATATTAATCCTGCTGGACCACCTGAACTTTGATAAATATCCAGGCAACCTTCAAAAAAAAAAAACACTCAAGTTCCATGAGCTTTCACTATGTGGGAAGCAGATTTCTCCTTTCTCCTCTGAAAACAAATGGAAACTTACCACAAAGTACTGATTTTGTGGGATCATTGACTTAAAAGGGGTCTTTGTGACATCAGGTTTTTGTCATCAGAGCCCCTCATCGGGTTTCTGCGTACTATTCATATAGGGTATGTATATTTTATAATACACTGGAGAGGAGAAAGAGAGGCTTTGACATTTCAGTCTTTAGTATGACTGACTGTTCCCCACCATTCTTTAGTCTCTGCAATTTTGTGACTCTTTTCTCAGTGGCTCCAGGCTTTGTTGGCCCCTTAGCCTTTCAGATCTAAAGCACTTCATCTGTCTTAATAGCTAGCACTGAATTTAACTACTCTTAGCATCCGTGGCCTCTCTGCTTCTCCTCCAACCCCAGCTACCACCACCCACAATCCATTGAAAATGGTCTTTCTCTTTAAAAACAATTGGATGTTTTACAGGGTTCCTGGTTGGTGGCTGCTGTTTAAATTCCGGTTAGCAATGAAGTTTAAAAGCCCGTCAGTTGTCAATCATTGCAGCCCTTGTCTGAAGAGTCTTCCATTTAAAATGTTATTTAAGAAACAAATATAAGGCTTTTAAAGGTTTCATTAATTGCTCATGCTCTCTTTACTCTTTCACTTTTACTCACTTCCAAGCAATAATATTGTGTATAAGCAACATTTCCCTGGAGTATTTGCATTCAATTCTGGGGACTGCATTTTAGAATGAACATGGATAAACTGGGGGAAAAAAAGAACAAAGGATGATGGTCAGGGGCCTCAGACGCATGCCATCTGACTTTCCCTTGAAGAACCAACAAGGTTTAGCCAATTAATTAAGAAAACTTGTGGGTGAGGAGGAGAGGACACCAGTAGTAGTGATGATAATATTAGTAATAATAAAAAGCATTCATATAACATTTTAAGGTTTGTGAATCACTTTACAGAAATTGGATCATTTTCTCCTCTCAACAACCTTGGGAGGGAAGTGCAATTATTATCTCCATTTTACAGATAAGGAAGCTGAGGCCAGCAGAGATTGTGACTTGTCCAAGGTCACTCAAGTGTCCTTAAGAGTTCTTTCTGATTTCAGCTCCAGTCTTCTATCCATCGTAGCATCTAGCTGCCTCTGCTTTCACACATCTCAGGATTGATAGACGGCAGAGGAATTAGTCACTAGATTTTTAACCTGAGGTCTGTGACTTTTTTTAATTGATAACTGTATTTCAAACATAATTGGTTTCTTTTGTAATTCTTTGGGCTTAATTTTATGCCTTTAAAAATGCAATCCTGAGAAAGAAGCTGTAGGCTTCCCCAGACTGCCAAAAAGACCCATGACATATACAAAAACAACTAAGAAACCCAGTACAATACCTAGTATATAGTAAGTGCTTATTAGATGTTTATTGACTCAGTGACTGAACTGGAGCATAAAACCAAGAGCAAACTCTACAATGTGGGAACTGAATCCATCAATAAGATGATACCTCGTCTATACCTATAGTTTTAGAAATTTGATGAAGTAAAGTTAAGGAACTTGAACAGGATCATGTAGCTTATAAAGGTTAGAGTTTGATATGAACCCAGGTCATCCTAGCTTCAAAGCTCCATGTCATGTTTCCTTCCTGTTATTATTAACCTGTTCTAAGTCATCTTCCTTAAAAAGCAATTGATATTGTCTTGTGTCTATATAGCACACATATTTCAGTTTAATCCTTCCACTGAACCCTCTGTTGTAACAAAGAAAAATGATTAAACAAAACCAATGCACCCTGCAACCCTGCTAGACAAAATATACACCATTCCTCGCATATAGTCCCCCACATTCCTAACAAGACGGGCTGTTTTTCGCTTCTGTTTTTCTAAATCAAATTGATCATTATAATTAATCAAACCGTTGAGTTTTATTTCATTTGTGTTATTGTAATCATTGCATTTATTTATCTCCTGGTTCTACTTTTTTTGCTCCATGTCAGTTCGTATCAATTTTCTCACATTTCTCTTAATTTGTCACATTTCTCTTTCCTTATGGCAGAATATTATTTTATTACATTAATAAACTACAACAGTCTGTCCCACCATCCACTGATCTATGGACACCTGCTGTTTTGGTCCAGTCTTTTTCTGCCACCAACAAAAGATGGGGTGGGGAAGGTTGTTATCTCATATTTCTGAAAAGATAGTTTTATAGATTTGGCAAGAGGAGGGTAGGGGGTGGGAGGTTTAGAAAGTATCTAGTTTAGGATTTTCTATTCATAAATTAAGTATTTCCAGTAAATAAAAATTATGAATAATGTTTATAAGAAGTAATGTAAGCAAACAGTGCATATATAATGCATTATGCATTTGTGTATACAAATTGTTATTTCTTTAAGAAGATTTATTTTCCCCATATTTACAGGATCACAGAAGGCCTTTTTTCTCAATATAAAATTTTCAAGAAGAATATTGGGATAGGGAAACACATCCTTTTTTTCAGAGGGATGCGTTGACAAAAAGCAGGGTTGGTGGTTTTCCATCAGTGTTGGGCTCAATTGAAGTCAGACAGTTACTCAGGTCTCATTACGTGTGGTTTGGTGGGCTAAGAATAGATGTGTTCAAAGCTTCGCCATCAATGTCTTAAAAGCCACTCCTGGGATAGACAACAGCTTCTTCCTTAAGCCACTTAATTTTTTGTCTTGAAATGAATATTTTATTATTCCTCCGAGCACTTGACATGGTCTTTATGGTTTTAAGCTGTACTACAGCCTCCCTACGTACTAATATTAAATTGTGTCTTCAAAACCCATCGAGAAAAGGTGCTAGAACTAAATGCTTTCATACACTGCCAAAGTAATTAACTGTAGTAGACAGATTTAATGCCGTGATGGTTTATTTTAACCAAAGATAGAGGAAGGTAGGCTGGGGGCAGGGCAAGAAAGCAGCAAGACATGTAGAGGGAGAAGTCTTTTGTGTTTTTTTAACTTAAATAAAACACCAGTGTCACCCCCATGTCAATAATAGCGGCTTCATTTTTCATTGGAAGGATTCATGGTCAAAGCTGTTGATTTGGTCTTGTGCACGTAAGCATGGATTTTTATGACCTCAATCCATCCCTATCTCACACCAGGGACTTCATAAATGAGACATATTCATAATTTTCTATCACTGAATTCAAGATGACCAATTATTTCTTTATTGAAAATTTTTGCCACTTTTACTAGAATAGCTGTTCATAGCTTTATAGACCTTTCCTTTTTCATCAGTCACTCAAATTAGATTTATGAAGCCAAAGATTTCTGTCTCGCGGCCTCTCAGAGAAACAGTCTGCTTCAAATTTTCAGTGCTTCAATCAATATAATCATTTCCAGGAATGCATCAAGCTCTGGTCATTAAGATCTCTATGTTTTAATAATTCTGTATTGTTGCATTGTCTGTGAGCACTGCATCAATGGAAGGCTAGGTTTGTAGAGCATGGAATATGTAATAGAATTTTAAGATCCCTTTTTAGAGGAACTGGGAATAGAGATTCTAAATTTGAGATTTTGTTTCCTGTTATATAATATGAAACTTAGATGTTCTCAAAACTGAGAATTGGTGTGTTATAGTGGCAAGAACAGAATTGGAGAGCATAGTTTTTGATCATGTCTTTAACCTATATGACTAACAGCAAGTGATCTCTGAACCATTTGTAAAATGGGGAAATAACACCTGTTGTATTGAGTCTCTGAAAGTTACTAGATGTGTGAACTTGAGCAAATCACTTAACTTGAAATATGCCACACAAAACTAGATGCCTCCTGTTTATCTATTAATACACTCTTGGGTTACATTCATTGTGATAGCGGGAATTCCTACAGAAATAAAGAATTTATTGGGTCCCTGTGCAGCTCAGTGGACAGAGCACCAGGGCTGGAGTCAAGAGGACCCGAATTAAATCTGACCTTAGACACTTACTAACTGTGTGACCCTGGCCAAGTCATTTAACCTCATTTGCCTCGGTTCCTCATTTCTAAAATAAGCTAGAGAATTAAATAGCAAAGCACTCCAGTAAAATCCAAGTGAATTCACAGAGAGTTGGACATGACTGAAACAACTCAACAACAAAGAATTTATTAAACGCTTACCATGTACTGTGCTAAGCCATGGACAGACAAAATAAGGCAAAAGACAGTCTTTTCTCTCAGGAATGTCAGAGTCTAAAGGAGAAGACAACATATAAGAACAGCATAAATTTGAGATAATCAACAAAGTGAAGGCATTGGCATTAAGGGAGATCAAAAAAGGCTCTTTTGTAGAAGGTAACATTTTAGTTGAGACTTTTGTGTTGTTTCATAATCTTTTCGGGGTTCTTTTTATGTTCCTTATATAGAGAAATGTTCTTATTTGTTGATGTTACCCAAGTCCACAATAAATGAGTTTTTCAATTAAAAGAAGAACATAATTAGAATAATTATTAGAAAATAATAATTGGGAAAAACCAGTGTGTGAATGAGACTTCAGACAAATCATCCAGTCAGAATGTTCCCTGAAAACAGTTAAACAAATGTCCATGACATAGTGATTGCCAATAACTCACACAACCTTATTTTTTT
>CM053586.1:323983760-324084691 GCA_028646515.1 Pseudochirops corinnae
AAGGAAGGAAGGAAGGAAGGAAGGAAGGAAGGAAGGAAGGAAGGAAGGAAGGAAGGAAAGAAGGAGCGGGGGGAGGGAAGAAGGAAGGGAAGGAGGGAAGGGAAAGAGGAAAGGAAAAGACTCACCTCAAGACAGAGTGGTGATGGACCAAATCTGAAGAATGAGACACACATTTTTAGACATGACCAAAATCAGAATTTAGTTTGGCTTCACTAAATAAAGGTTTTGTTTCTTTCTTTTTCTCTGTATCAGGATGTAGGAGGGGAAGGATAAAAATAAATGCTTGGTAATTACTACTTTTAAAAAGGTGAATTTTTTTTAAAAGAAAAAAATGGAAGGGTGTGTCTTAGCTTTTAACAAATTGCTGTGAATGCGGTCCACTGAGTTTGATCAGATTTCTTTTGTGGGCCTGTGTGTATGTATCTGTGATTTAACATTGTCCACCTTGATTAAACAGTTACGGAGAGTGTTCATATTGTTCTTTTGAGTCTGGTTTCTTCACACTGAATCACTTCATACAGAATTGAGTAGCTCCTCCCATTTCTATTTATTTTTTTTTTGCGATGCTAGGCAAAAAACAACCTAATATGATGCTAGGCATGAGAAGAGACATCTAGAAACACAACAAAGAGCAACAAATGGCAGTTACAAAGAGGCCAAGTTAGCCTTTCTCTTAGGGGGAAAATAAGAACAAACAACGAAGAAAAAATGTCTACAATCTTTATCCCAAAGTGGAATGTGTTGCCTTGGTGCCCTCTTATTGGAAGTCTCCAAGAAAAGGCTAGCCAGTGGTGTCAGACTCAAATAGTAACTGATCCCTGTGGGTCACAGGTTGGTTTAGAAAACCACGAAGTAACATCATCCGTGCTGTGGTGTATTCTTATTTCTGTTGTTGAACATTGCCCAGTTACATTATAATCTGGTAAAACTACACTCGAGAGTCTCGCCAACCATAAAGAAGAGAGTTTGACACCTCTGGGTTAGCCCACAACTTGTTAAAAATGTTGGGGTGGGGATTCCCATTCTGGCATGGACTAGACTCCATCACTTTTGAGGTCCTTTTCAATTTTCGGATTCTGTGAAAAGATCCTAGGAATACTGCGATCTTAGTATTGTTAGCTTATATTATTATAGGTTGTTAGAGGACACGTAGGCCTACCCTTCCCTCCATTATATAGATGAGAAAATGAAGGGCCATAGAAATTAAGTGATCTTTTTTGATGTCAAAGAGGTAGTAAATGTCAGAGGCTGGATTTGAATCCAGGTCCTCTTGACACCAAACCCAGTGCTCTTTCCGCTGTACTCTGTTCAAAATCCTCAATTTACAAAGAGCAAACTAAAGTCAAGCAAAGTTAAGAGAATTGACCAAGGTCACATGCTAACATCCTGTAGAACTGTGTTGCAGAGGCACAGGTTATCTGACTTAAAATCCAGTGCTCTACTATTATCACACCTACTAGTCAGGGAAACAGTCGAGGACAAAGCTAGACATAAACAGGGCTTAAAGGATTAGACCAGAGAAAGAAGGTCTCCCACAATCAGAATTATTGCTCAGCATTTTTTTTTTGTTTTTCTTTCTTGAATAAATGAATTTTAAAGTAATGCACGGATATATAGTAAGTTGACCAAGTTTGTCTGGATGTATTCATACAACGGCAGCGTTCCAGCTGAGTGAATTTTAATGAAATATAATACCCAAGGCAAGAATGATCTTAACATATTACAAAGAAGTCCAAAATAGGGAGTAAAAAAAGTAAAAGAAGAAAGGAAATAAAGGATCATTGGAATAGTAGGCCACAGGCAAAGAAAGGAACCCAGTAGCCCACATTGGGGTGGGGGGGCAAGGAAAACAGGCATTTATTAAGCACCCAGTATTTGCTGAGCACATTGCATATATTTTCTCAATTGGTCATATAACACATCTTACACAAAGGAGTAAAAAAATCAGAATCCTTTACAATGACATAACATTTTACTGTTTAGAAAGCATTTTCACATGTGTTTTCTCATTTGATTCTGACAACAACCCTTGTAAGGAAGATAGGACATAAGTTATCCCCAATTCATAACTAAAAGTGGCAAGATCATATTTTAAACCTAACTCTCAAGTCATGAAAATTAATGAGATCATAAAAAAATAACTTTTCCTAGGGATATAGATTCAGAACTGGATGGAAGCATAGGATTTATCTATTCTAATCTTTTCATTTTATAGCAGCTACTAAGTGGTGTAACATAAAGGTACCTCATATAGGGTGGGGAAGACCTGAGTTCAAATCTCGCCTTAGGTACATACCAGCTACATAACTCTGAGCAAGTCATTTATTCTCTATCACAATTTCCTCATCAGCAAAACGGGAAGAAATATCTAGCACCTAACTCCCAGGATTGTTATGAAGTCAAAATGAGCTTTTTTGCAAATCTTATACTATGTAAATGTTAATTACTCTTATTAATTATCACCAATCTGAGGCCAAGAAAGATGAGTGACCTGTCTAGAGTCACAGAATAATAAGTGGAAAGCAAAGAATTTGAATCGATGGCTCATTATAACTCCAAATTTATCATTGGCCTTCTCTATCATACATCTCTGATTTCTTCCTTTTTTTTTTTTTTTTGGAAAATGGAGTAATATATTGTATATGCTAAACAGATTTGTTCATGCTCCTGATCTAGATCTGGGTAACCATTACAACATTTCTTTTATTTAGCAGATACTATAATTCTCCTTTTCATCCTTGCTTTCTCTGGGTTTACATTTTTTTTCAAGAGAGGAAAAAAAACTCAATTCAAAAGTCTAAATCATCTACATATTTTGTTAAAAAAGTCAGGAATTGAAAAATTTGAGTTTTTTAGAGTACTGATGTACCTTGCAAATGAATGCAAACATTTCATCTCAATAAGTAGAGAAAACTCGATACACACATTGTAATATGAACAAGTCAGCATGCAATAATATTCTCCATATTTTCATATCTCTCATTCTTTGTGCCTTTTAACTCTAAATTCATACAACTTGAAGGTGTTTGCCTTTCATGCACAGAAGTAAAATTTAAATCCTACAATAGTTATTTTCAAGGGTCCCTTTTCTTAGTAAAAATTGTGAGTAGAATCTACCTGGTTGTACGGTGGTTCTATAGGTGTATAATCTGGGGAAAACAAAAAAAAGAAAAGCTGGGTGTGAAAGGGGAGGTGGAGCAAAGTCACATCTCTTGGCTTGGAAGTCGACAGCCGAAAACAGCAATGTGCTTTATGTAAAATAGTATGGCTTACAGTAGAAGGGCAGAGAAACCTACCAGACTGTAACATTTCCGAATTAGTGTTTATGAACAGTACTAACGGCAAGATCTCAGCTTCACAAAGTCTGTCTCACTCCATTTCCTTTTCATCAGGACTTCTGTCCTCCACTCTATCCACTAAACAATACATTGAGAAGAGGAGACATATAATCAGTAAAGTTTTCAGGATTCATTTTGAGAATGAGAAAGCCAAAGAAATCCTCTAGAGTTTTACATTGACAGAATCATTCTCTTTTGCAGAACTGAGCTTAAACCAGTGATTTTTAACCCCTGCTATCATTGAGTGATTCATTTGCAAGTGGATTTAATTGCTAGACTGTTAATGTTGGGTTTTTTTTTGAAACGCAAAAGTCAATCAATCATTTAACTATTTATTAAACATTTACAACGACACGTGCTCCTCACCTATGGTTTCAAGAAGGTGTGGCATCCTCAGGCGCCATATCTCAGTAACAAGGTCTCAGCAGACAGGCTAAACCAGGTTGAGACCCCTGTGGTTGAGGGGCCACAGACCTGTTGGTGAGTCATAGGGATGTCTATCCCAAGCATGTAAAAATTTCCCCCACAGGCATGGGCAAACGGGAACAATTTGTTCCAGTGGCCATGAAGGCAACTGAAGCAGGTGCTGTGGAGTGCTTAGAGCTCGGTCAGACATTAAAGATGCTGAGGTCATCTACTTCATCCTGGGGCATCACCAGTCATCTTGACTTTTGTCTTGCCACTGGAGTTTGAGACTAGAAGAGAGACTGAGGCTGAGGATTTTGTTTGGTTCTATGTCACTTAAATGCAACTTACATAGTAGTCAAGATATCACCAATGATGTCACTGGTCCCCTTTGAAAAATGAAGCATGAACAACGGTAACAGTATGCAAGTCTCAGTGCTAGATGCTGTAGATATAAGTACAAAGAATGAAATGGTCCCTGTCTGCAATGAGTTTGCATTCTGCAGTCAGTCAGTCAACTAGCATTTACTAACCGTCTACTGTACACCAGGCATGGGCGGCAAGGTGGAGAGAACACAAGGTCTGGAGTCAGGAAGACTCGTCTTCCTGAATTCAATCTGGCCTTAGACAATTACTAGTTGTGTGATCTTGAGCAAGTCATTTAACCTTGTTTACCTCAGTTTCCTTATCTGTCAAATGAGCTGGAGAAGGAAATGACAAACCATTCCAGTATCTTTGCCCAGAAAACCCCAAATAGAGTCACAAAGAGTCAGACTCTATTAAAAATGACTGAACAACAACAAAAAATTTAGGAGATGGAGTGTCTTATGAGAGGAACAGCAAAGAAGCCAGTGTCACCAAGTCCCACAATACAGAGAGTGGAGTTAGATATAAGAAGACTGGAAAGGTAGAAAGAGACCAGGTTGTACAAAGGGTTTTGCATGCCAGAGGGGATTTTATATTTGATCCAAGGGGTGATAGGGAGCCCCTGAAGTTTATTGAATAAAGGGAGTCGTATAGTCAGGAGGGCAATTTAGGGAAATCACTTTGACAGCTGAAAAGAAGATGAACTACAGTAGCGGGAGACTTGAAGCAGAGAAAGCCCCCTGTGAGGCTTTTGCAATGGTCCGGATATGAGATGATGAGAGGCAGTGTCAGGGTGTTTGCAGTATCAGAGGAGGGAAGGAGGTGTATATGAAAGTTTGAAACTAGAAATGACAGGAATTGACAAGTAATTAGATATGGGGGCTGAGAAAATGAGGAATCAAGAATGACACTCAGGTTTCAGCCTGGGTTACTAGAGGGGCAGCAGTAGTCTCCACAGTAAGTGAAGTTATAAAGATGGGAGGGTTGGAGGGAAAAACATAATGAGTTCAATATAAGTCATCTGTGGGACATCCTGTACAAGATGTTTAGTGGGCAATTGGAGATATCAGACACGTAGTCAGAAGAGACGAGAGAGCTGGACAAGGTGAAGATGATAATTGAAACTATGGTAGCTGATGAGATCACCAAATGCAAATAGAGAGGGAGAAGAGGAGAGAACCTAGAACAGAGCCTTGGGAGACATAGCTCCTCCCTCTCTCCCCATGTAGACTCACGCGGTTAATCTTTATTCTAACTTCCAAGTGTCCAATGACAAATAAAATGCATCTAAAAATAAATGTATTATTGATGCTTCTTTAAAAATCACTGTCACTTTCTAATAACTACCTGCCTCCATAGAATTGTACTAAAATGCAGTCATGAAAAACAGACCAATACATTGACTGGGAATGTATACATCATCCCACAACCATATCCCATCATCTCTCTACCAAAAGGCAAGAGGGAGGGCTACTCCATTTATACTACTTTGAAGTAATAATATGCCATTGTATTGATTAATTCCAACGTTTAGCAACATCATTTTCCTTTACACCATCATGGTCATTGTGTATCTCATTTTTAAAACACTATTTTGTCTCAGTTACAGAAAAAATAATAATAGATGCTGACATAGGAATTTATATTATCACTTATCACTTGCTTTTAAAGATATAATAAGATCCATCATGGGAAAAGGAAGAAAGAACTCCAGATTATAAGAGGTTGAACTTTTTTAATAGATTAAGCATTTCTTGGACTGCTAGTCTTTATATCCAGATTTACTTTTCAGGAGAAATCTTCTCTTACCCTATTTCTTTTCTTTTTATCATGTGGCATAATAAATCCTCCAAAGATTTTGAAATCTCCTTTCAGGGGGACTTTCTATAATTATGGCTGCAAGCTGTTATCTCAGGTGACGGGAAGCCTTTCACATTTTGTTTAGTACAAATCAATTGAAATAATCATAGCAGTAATTCTACCAAACTTACCCTGAGTGTAAATATGTCAAATAAATAGGCATAGGATGGAATGAATGTACAATTAAGTATTCACATACCCCCTTCATTATTAAGATTGAGTACAATTATTTTTGCAACATATTATATAGTTATATAAAATGGATTACATTGGCAATATTAGGTTACCATTATTACCCTAAATATGAATACAGTATATGAAGGCAGCCCCAAGTAATAAAGCATTTGTAGTAAATATCCATATGTTCCAGTTAACACAATTGCAAACTCTATTGCAGTAAACAAATGTGTGAATTCTTTAAATGGTTCTGAGAAGTCAAAATCACCACTGTTTTTCTCTCCCCTAGAAAAAGGGGGAGGAAGACAAAGAATATGGACAAAGAACATAGTAAGTTCTTATGTGGGGTAAAGAAAGCACTGAAGATATGAGTCCTGACAACTGGTCCCTGGGGAGAGGCTTGCTGTCACTGTGAAGGCATTGAATTGCCAAGTCCAGGTCCCCCCCGACCCCTATCCTTTGAGTTAGGAAAAGTTCTTTCTCATTTCTTAGGGTTAGCAAGTCAGGGGTAGGAGGGTGGTAACAGGAAAGTCAGTAAAGGGTTCAAGGAAGGGGTCAACTGTTTCTCCCTTCTGGTCAATAGAAATTGACCTTGGTCTAGGTCTAGCCTCTTAAATTGGGAGTTTTCAAGACCTTCTTTACCTTGATCCATGCCAGAGCTAGGTGCCTTTCCCATGCCATTAATTCTGATATGCTCCTATGTGCAACTGGTCAGGATTCCCTGAGCCAGAAGGTGTACCTGACATAAACACCATTCACAGTAAACGGTGATGCCGTGGAAAGAGATCAGATTGCAAGTCACAGGATAGGAGGGTGCATTCTGACTTCAATCAATCGATAAACATCAATTCAGTGCCTACTATGTGTGGGAACGTAGGCCAGTAACTGACTGTGGAACTTTGGATAAGTCACTCAGGTTCTCTGGGCATCAGATTGCTTGTTTATAAAATACAGGAAAATGGATTAGATAACATTGAAATTCCCTTCCAACCCTAAATCTATAGTCATGTATGTGAAGGTAACAAGAGTCACCCTTCTTCCACCACCTTTAGCAGATTGCCCCATCTGCTGTTCTCCACCTGCCTCCTGCTGTTCCTCATACCCCACCCACATACAGACATGTATTCTCTCTGTGTGTCTCTCTGTGTCTCCTTCTTTCTCTCTTTGTCTCTCTCTCTCTCTCTCTCTCTCTCTCTCTCTCTCTCTCTCTCTGTTTTTTTCTCTCTCTCCTAAGTTTTTGCAAAATTTAGTGGAAATGAAAAACAACCTCATTCACAAGTAGTTTGAAAAAACGAAGCTGAAAAATCCAAATCAAATTGAAGAGCCAGAGAGATTTTGCATTGATTTACATCAACAGTGTGATATTGTAAATGTTAAAAGTGTTTATACTCTCACTTCAAGTAACAGATTCAGCTACCAACAGGTGACCAATTTCTTAGGTGATCACCCATTTGTATGCATATATTCCACATCTATTTAGGAACTGGTGTGTGCAAGGCATCGGTGAAGAAAGAAAAAGAAAAAGATACAGAGACAGAGAGACAGACAGACAGAAAGAAAGAAAGAAAGAAAGAAAGAAAGAAAGAAAGAGAAAGAAAGAAAGAAAGAAAGAAAGAAAGAAAGAAAGAAAGAAAGAAAGGAAGGAAGGAAGAAAGAAAGAAAGAAAGAAAGAAAGAGGAGAGGCTAGGTGGTGCAGTGAATAGAGCACTGGCTCTAGAGTCAGGAGGACCTGAATTCAAATCCAATCGCAGACACTTAACACTTAGTAGCCATGTTGGGCGAGTCACTTAACCCCAATTGCTCTGTCTTCCCCTCTCAAAAAAGGGAAAAAAAAGAAAAAAAGGAAGGATAAGAAAAGAGAAAGAAGGAAAGAAAAAGTCTGGTTTTTAGTGAACATACATTCTATTATATGTAATGGAGTTAAGATCATTCATTCTTTTTAATGGAAATATATTAATTAAATTATAAGATCACAGATTTAGAACTAGAAGGGAGTTTTGAGGACTAAGAATAAGTTTTCATCAGTAATTCAATGGATCTGTGATCTCATTGATAGATGTCCAGCCATGCAGATCACAACCTATTCATATTTATACCATGTGACTCTTCTATCTTTTCCTTTGAAAGCTCCAGGAGAGGTCTACCGAACATACTGGAAACCTTCTGGTCATTTAATCAACATATATTTATTAAGCTATGCTAAACACTGGTGATATAAAGAAAAACTAATGGGGCAGCTAGGTGGTACAGTGAATAGAGCACAGGCCCTGGAGTCAGGAGGACCTGAGTTCAAATGTGGCTTCAGACACTTGACACACTTACTAGCCATGTGACTTTGGGCAAGTCACTTAACCCCAATTGCCCTCCAAAAAGCAAAAAAAAAAAAAGAAAAGAAAAGAAAAACTAAAAATGATGCCTGCCTCCACAAAACCTTCACTCTAATGATAGACCCAACATGACATTGATAGGCAGGACTAACTAACAGCTAGGGTTCATGGGAAAGGTGGATGCTCAACAAAGTATAATTTTAAGCAAAGATTGTTGCTGTCTGTCCTTCACTCTTGAAAAGGACCATGACATCAGGAAGGTGATGCTATGACTTGCAAGTGAATTGGACTTAAGTGAGGGAGGGATGTGCAAAGTCACCAGCCTCACTTTCTCCTCCAGGACCATCTGGATCCAACGGCAAGATACAGATCATGACGACTGGTGAGGGCCCCCAAGTAGGAATTCAAATCCAGCTGACTGAGGAGGGGAGGGCTCTATAAGCCAAGAAATGGCATGAACAAAGACTTGGCAGTAGGAAAACCTAAACCAGAATGTTAAAGTATGAGTTGGCGAGTAGTGTGGGATATCATGATTGTGGGAGCAGAAATACCCTGTGTGTGTTACTCGTACAAGCCTCTGAACTACAACAAAAATCCCCAAAATAGGAAAGTGGCTACTGACAAGCCAGGATTTCCAGGGCCGTTGCAGCTCCTCTCAGCGGTGATTTACAGGGCTCCAGGCATGTACTGTCTGGGTTTTCCAATTTTCTCCCTAACATGCGTTTTACAAGTAACTGCCTAGTTCCCAGCCTGGGTGCCCAGTAGAATTTCTTCTTAAAAGGATCAACATTGTTTTCTTTCTTCAATGAAGTACTTAAATACATGAGCACTGATTTTGAAGGGAAAAGAAAAGGAGGGAGATTGAAAAAGTTTACAAGACCACACAAGTTGAATACATATGCATATGCAAATTGTAAACCATGTACATTTTTCTTTTAGTTAATGAATGCTTTTCTTCCTTCACCTCCTTTTTTTTCTCTTTATATCATGGTACAATGGATAGAGCACTGGGCCTGGACTCAAGAAAATCTTAGTTCAAATCTGTCCTCAGACATTTAACTAGCTGCGTGACCTTGGGCAAGTCACTTAGACTCAAATGTTTTTCTTGGTTTCCTCGTCTGTAAAATGGGGGTGATAACAGCACCTACTTCCCCAGATTGTTGTGAAGATCAAATGACATAATAAATAAAGTGCTTAGCACAGTGTCTGGCCCATAGGAAGAGCTATATAAATGTTAGTTATTATTATTAATACCAAGACAAACATTGTCGTATGGTAGACACAGGGGTACTCTGAGAGTCAGGAAGAGTTGCGATAAAGTTTTGTCTCTGACATATATTAACTGGGGGAACCTGGACAAGATACTTAACTCCTTATTGCACCAGATGAAAAATTGCAGAAGAATTCAGGATCTGCAACAATGGAAGTAGAAGCAGGTTTTGTACAGGAAGCCCTGATCCCACCCCAACCCGCACCCCAGCCCCCACCTGTGACCTGTCACAAGTCTAGAACAAAAATATTTTTTCTTAACACACACATATGCGCAAAGGTAATAATATATATATATATATATGTATATATATGCATACACATAAAACACATAAGTATGTACATATACAGTTATCCCTATCCCCTTGCGATTTTCCCTATCAAGGTTTCATTATACCATAGGTTGTATAATATAGCCTATGATCAAATAAGCCAAATTTTACAATAAGTTATTGTAATCACCCCATAAAAGAAAAGGAAAAAAAAGTCAGATGACTTCTCTGGTACAAAGGAGGGGCCAAAACATTTTATGCGGATTTTCCAGATCACAGGGGTACCGCACCCCTATCCCCCCCCAATGGGGAAAGGATAGCTGTATACATACATACTTACACACATACACACATACATATGTGTGTAGGTATATATATGCATATGTATATATATATATATATATATATATATATCACTATGTACAAATATACTGTAACTATTGATTAAAGAAAAATGAATTCAAAATCATGTACTTAAACCTGGATCTAAATTCTGGGACCTTCTCCTTAGTCGAAGCACTGCTTAGTGAGAACCTGGGTTATCCTGTTTCTGTCTCCAAAACATTTCAGCCCCGAAGCTGGACCTAAGGACAAAAAGACAAAAGTAGACCAAAAAAGATGAAAATAAAAGAATAAGAAGGAGCTGAGTTAGGGGAAGAAATTCAAAGAAATTACATTGGGGGAGAATTGTGAGTGACCTAGAGCTCCAGTTCCTTAGCAGGGGGCTGAACTTACTGGATTTAGAGGAAAGGGGGACTTTGGCAAAGATGCAAGCCAAACTGAGCTGTCCAGCAGCACTTGGATCGTTCAGATGTCTTTCTTTTCTTTACCGCCTTCCTTCCTGGTCCTATAATGAAATTCAATAGATTACTGTAAATAGCTACTAAAAGTGGTCATTGACACATACATATGGGACTGACCATCACGTTTAAATCCTGAAGCCTTAAGGAAACCCTTTCCTGTGCCTTCGTGTCTCCCTGCCGTTTGACAAGGATTATTTTCCTCCTTCTGTGCATATTTCCAGACCCCTCCACCATCAGATCATGCCTAGAATTTCTTTGGCTTTGCCCTCTCTTCTTCCACTGACAGATGTTCTTTGGGCAAATTTCTCACTCTCAAGTTATTATGCACAGTCCCCTTGGCCCTTTGTGTATAGCTGGTTTCAGACCAGTTTTCCATCTAATCAGCCCTTCTTGCTACTGGGTTGTTTAAAAAAAAATGAGCTGGCAGCTCCCAGATAATTGCCAGGTCTGTCAAAATTAATTTTAGTCTCTTTTTCTTAAATAAGGGGAAAATAACCCTTTGAGTCAATGTCTGTCAGTGATAGGCCAAGAGATTAATTTACGCTTAACCATTTATTTCTTTAGAAGAAAATAGATTCCCACTCCTAACCCCCACCCTAACTTAAATAGCTGATTTCTTGATTTGAAATTTTCATTTTTGGGTAGCCATCAAATACATTCATTCAAAGGATGGGATTCATTGTAAAAGAAGTTTTTCACCATGAAACTATCTCCAGTGGGCTGCTTATCCTTCTGCTTCTCTTTCTGAGAAGAAATGCAATAGATAGAGAAGGACAATCTGTCCATTTTGATTCAAGTGTTTTTGTTTCATTGGAGTGATCCTTGAAGCATTTGAATGTAGACTGGAATTCTTTTTTTTTTCCCTTAAGACACTAAAGTAGCCATGAGTTAAGTCCCCAGATTTAATGTGTGTCCATACATATATGTACTAAAATGAAATGGATATAGCCAATATTTGGTGATCACTCATCCCTGTATACCAAAGGACTTTGGGTCCAGATCTGTGATTTCATAGAGAAGAAGACCCCTGGCGTGGAAAATCCCTCCAACAGTGAAGATGGGCAACTTACCAACAACTTGTTGTGTTTGAGAGTTTCCTAGGGAACTGAGAGAGCAAGTGGTCTAGGTTCATACAGCCATCAGGTATTAGAGGCAGGGCTGGCACCCAGTTCTTTCTAGGTCTGAGTATAATGACTATCCGCTAGGCCACAATGCCTCTCACTGCCACTTATACCTAAGGAATATCAAAAGAGGTAGAGGGAGAACCTTCCACCAAAAGTCTATTAATAAATAAAAGGAAAATAAGATTGTTCATGTGCTATCCACAATGAATAGGGTCATAGATTTAGAAGTAAAAACATCTCGTAAACCTCCTCATTTAGCAATAAAGAACCTGAGGCCCATAGATGTAGACTAGCTTGCCCAAGATCACACAGAGAATAAGGCTGAGAAATTGTATTTGAACCTAGCTCCGAGGAAGGAAGAAAAGAAGGAAGGAAAAAAGAAAGGAAGGAATAAGGGGAGGGAGGGAAGATGAGAGAGAGTGAAGAAGAGAGGCAAAGAGAAAAGAAAGAAAAAGGAAGGAAGAAAAAAAAAGAAAGAAAGATAGATCTCTGAATGGCCTCTCCCTTCATTCCCATTGGCACTCTGACTGGCTAGCTAGACAGATGCTAAATTGAAGTTGAGTTTTACTGTAGATCTGCTAAGAATATTCCAGATGAGGAAGCAAACTTCTTTCAAGGACATTTCACAACTATAACACAAACCTCAAATCTCATCACCCTGAAAAAAAATTGTTCAACTTTTGAGAGAAAGATACAGGGGAGGGGGAGGGAAGGAGGAAGAGAGAGAGAGAGAGAGAGCAGGACAATGCAGAGTAGAGATAGTCACCAAGTAGCAAATGCCAAGGAGAGCTGGAAAAAAAAAAAAGAGGTTCGAGACAAGAATATGTGGTGGCAGCAATGAAAATAATCAAGAAAATGGTAGGCATCTTAAATATATAAAAGAAATACCTTGATGGAAAAGAAACTGAAAAGAGACCCGGGCTTGGCTCTATTTTCTGGCACATAAACACTGGGGGAATTTGTGCCCTCTGGCCAGAGAAAGGATATGTCTCTATTAGATGTACTTATTCAAGAAAATGTCTAAGAATTCAAGAAATGGGACTGTGGCGAGTTGTTGGGTACCCACCACCACCACCACCTTGCCCAGGAATTTATTCACCCCTGATAGACATGGTCTCATCCTTTGGAATTGGATTAATTTGTTTCTACAGGCACAGTATTCAATATGGCAAGATTCAAAAAGGCATCATTCTTTCTTTATGTTCAAATCTGTGCCTGGGACTAACTTGCATGTACTGATGCAGGGAAAGGGAGTCATCCCATCTAAATGAAGGGTTTCTAAATATACCTGATGTGGCATTTGGGTAAAATCAGAGATTTAGCAGGAAGTTGCTTAATACAAACCCCAGAACTTAGCCTGACTGACAAAGCTTCGATGCTTGTCACAGATAGCTTGATTTTCTTCTTCTCTAAAGTAGATTCTAGATTTAAGTGAGGCAGGGCTATCCAGTCAGCAGCCTGCTGGTGACTTTACACAGTCCTGCCTCACTTAAATCTAATTCAATTGCAAGCCATGACATCACCTTTCCCAATGTCTTGGTCCTCTTCAAGGCCAAAGGAAAAACAACAACAAGATTCTAAATGCTCTTTTATCATGACAGTCCTCAAAGTCTGAGCCTTCAAAGTGACTTTCTCCCAAACTGCCCCACAATATCCATTTCTACTCTATATCTGTTTTTGGCTGGAATAAAACAACTATATTTTTATGCCTTCTGAAAGATTGCAATGCCTGCAATAGGATATGATCATAACTGCTTCCAAAAGTAGACTATCCATCTAATCAGCCTTGATTTTATCCCCAAAATACTGATAATGGGGTGATAATGGTATGGCTGTCAAAAATTATGAATAACTAGGTAAAATAAAACCCATATAAATAAATCTCAGTAGCTTAACACTGAGCATGGAAGCAAGGTGCAGATGAATGTAGCAACTTCTGGGTCAATAAATAACCCACAAAGTAATAAATATTAATATCTCATGATTGAAAATTGACTAACGAGGTTGGATCGCTCTGATAGTTTTAAAACATTCAAGTGCGTCATATGTAAATATGGCCCATTGAAATAAAATAATGCCTTTAAAATACTTGTCAAAGAAAAGTGACAATTGAAAAAAGTCTCTTCTTCTCACCCCCTCTCTCCTCTTTTTTTTGGTGCCACAAGGTTATTTTATAAACAGGTTTCTCCTGCATCATCTCAAGCAAAATGAAATCCTTTAAGAAGCAGCCCTTGGTGAGGAAAAGGGGGGAGGGTGGGAAATACCCCTTTCAGACACATAAAAATGGAAAGAAAAAAAAATCTCCCAAGAAAGGCAAGCATCCCCTTGACAGATAAGCACAAGCCCTGCTTACATAGTAATTTATGGTAATATCAGAAAGCTTTTGATAAAATTTCACATATATTGCAGGGTAGGACATAGGAGAAGATAAAGGGCTCAAAAGAGATAGGACCAAATTAAACCATTTGGGGGGTGGGAGAAGTTGCAAAAAAATTGACAACTGTGTTTCCCATTCCTTGACAATTTCTGTAATTTGTGAGCCTGAGACAGTTGCTGTCAGTCACAGGAGAGCTTTATGTTGTCCCTATGAATTTATTGAAATTATTCTTTAGAACAATCAAAATAGTTTTGGTGTTTTTTCTGCTTAAAGGGAGGGGAATGATCTGCTGCATCTGGTTGATGTATGTCTGCTAATTTCCTATTACTTAACTTGTTTCAATCCTTTTACATAGGATTTTATTATTTTATTTTATTCAATAGACCTTTAGTTTTTTAGGAAAAATATTTTGTGCCTTGAGGATCTCAAAAACACATACCTTCCTTCACTAGGGCTCTTTCTGGCACATATTAATAGCCATTTTATACCAGTAGCTCAGTAAATTAATTAAGAAAATGTGCATCATTTTGTTTTCTGCATTTTCTGAAAAATAATGAGCTTAGCTAATACTGTTCTTATCTCTCTTTAACCTCTGGCACTCCTATTAATGTTACACTTGGAAGCTGTATGCTATATTTAAAGTCCAATATTTTCTGTGAAGTTTTAGCTCTGGGGGTTTAAGGCCCTATTTGATGCAGGGCATTAGAAATGCAGTGGTTTCACCTAACTTCTTTTTCCTAAATAGAATGAAGATTATATAAATCGAGACTAAACATATTTATTCACAGTTAGACTCAATCACCATTTTCTGAACTCTATACCTATTTTCTTCAGTTTCAAAATATCTGAATTCCATTTTGGATTATTCTTATTGAATTCCCCACTGAGTTTATTTTTAAATAAGTTTTATTAATGCTTTTTTTCTCCCAATATAGTCACTTACAGTTATATTGCCCACCATGAAGCTTCTTCTACTCTAACAACAATAAAAGTGAAGCATATGAAGCAATATGGTGACTACCCTTTGTCATCAGCAATGGTGATCACCGTGTATATTCATTTTAGGAAACATTAAAAAAAGTTATAGTTTACATTGAAGGGTCATTTCATTCAAAATCTATTTTTACAAAATAAAAAGTAAAAACCTAATTTTGTTCTTATGCCTGCCCAACCAGGGAAGCAGTTGTCTGAACACTGTCTGGACAATTTCTGGAGGCCTTTAGGTGGTACAGTACATAAAGCACTGGGCCTGAGGTCGGGGAGGACCAGAGTTCAATTCCAGACTCAGACACTTACTAGCTGTGTGGCACTGGACAAGTCACTTAATGTCTGTTTGCCTCAATTTATTCAGCTATTAGGTGGGAATAATAATAGCCCCTACCTCCCAGGGTAGTTTTGATGATCAAATAAGATACAAATTGTGAAGCACTTAGCACAGCACTCAGCACATAGTAAATGCCTTTAAATGTTAGCTATTAATATTATTATTATTCTCAGATTTCAATCTCTGACCTTGAAATGAAATCTTTGGGAAGATTCGAATAGGCAGCCACTGATATTTCTTGTAATAGAGGGTTGTTACTGGCTATGATGGTCAATATTTGGAGTTGGGGTACCCCTAGCTGCCCCCTTCCCAAAGATGCTATCAGTGCACTTACCCTGGTTTGAATTTCATGAGGCTTTTTAAGGAAATATTTTGCAAGGAGGAAAAGTCAGCTTTAATGTTGTTCACATGTTTCCCCAAAGAATGAGAGCTGATCTACAAGGGACTCGAAAATATTACATGCTAATTTCATTAAGTAGGAGGGGAGGGGTGATTAGAAAGAGCATCGAGGTGAATACTGTTGGCCCCACTGGCAAATGACCGAGTGCTGAAACTGGTTCTCCCAGGCTAATGTTGTGTGATCCATGTGTCATAGCAGAGCTGCCTTGGAAATTTACGCTATCATTTTATTTCTAGCAGATGTCCCTTAAAGCAAACATTTTTACTCTATGCAACACAAATCTTATGGATAATTGCAAAGGTAATGTGGAGTTTCAGTCATGCTATAGATCCTACAGTGTTTTCTATAATGGATTATGAACAAGGGGAGAAAAAAAAAGACTGATACTGATCTCAGACTGAAGGATGGTGGGTAATCAAAACAAGGCTTCTGCAGATGCTCTCGAGAAACTTGTTGTTTTAAGGGGAAAGGTAAGAGTTGAAACTGCCTATTGAGCCGACTAATTAAATCATCATTTATTCTAGATGAGTTCTTTGGGTCAGATTGAAATGACCAGATGTGAACAAAGTATGTGTGTGTTAAGGAGAGTGTTCCATTCAGATGACAGGTCCACCTTCTAGATTTTGGTGCACATAATTTTATTTTGATTATTTTTTTCCTAAAGAGAACCAGTATGCTACTTGAATCTGTTGTCCAGTCAGAGAAAAAGAAAATTCAAATACGAATTTCATTTTCTGAGCCGGATCTGAATTGTATTTTCCTTGTAACTCGAGTTAAAGTGGAGAGACTTAAATATAATATCCTATGGCTGTACGGGTAATTGCCAAGCGACATCATACCAAAATTTCAGCATCTCAAATTTAGATCTTAATATGATGGCATAAAGAACAATTAAAGAGGAAAATGGATCCTATCTGCAAAGTTATACCCAGGAAATAGAACGGGTAAGGGAAAGAAGAGAAATCACAGCTTTCCCCTGGCACGTAGCACCCACTTTAATTGTCCGAAGAGCAGCCTGTACCAGCAGCAAATATTTATTTCTGCCCTTGTTTCCCTAATTAGCCAAGTTCAGGATAGTGAAGCTGGATAGGAATTTGGGAAATTGAAATCCAAAGGAGCCAAACATAGACTTCTGTGCGTTTTCCTGTTCATTATGCATGGTTGGTAACAATGCGCATTTCAAAAGGAGAGTCATTAAAGTAATATGCCTGTTATGTTCTCCCAGCCCTCGGTGACTACAGCAGCATAATCTCCCTGGACTGGAGCAACACAGGCCCCTGACAAGGATGAGAGAGTGATAGAATTTGTAATCGTATATGCTTTTTTTTTTTAACTTATGTTATAAATCTGTAATTCCAAGGACATGATTCAAAATGACCCCCAATGAAAATTTAAAAAAAAAAAAAAGGTGCGCTGATCATCCTGTGCTGATTTGCATTAATGTCTGCAAGAGTTTTACAATCCTCCTCCGGCTCTGCCCCTGGTGGAGCTTCAGAGGGATTCTCACTATTACAATTCCGGTCACAGACGAGGGTTAAAATATCGCTAACCTTTACAAATGTATTATGTGGCACTACTGACATAGCTTTTTTTTGCAGATAAAATCTATAACAAATTCTCTGTGTGACAGGAGAAGAACATGATTTCATATTAAATTCCAATGATAGAGACATATTTCTTTTCTTGTACTTCTGAAATGTTTTGGATATAGTAACAACAGGCAAAGCTTCCCATTCTATTATACCAAAATAAAACCTCAAAATCCACTTCAGTTTTATAGGTCCAGAGCTTCAGTAAATGTTTCTTGAGCAGAAATTAGAATTAGGACTAGGGGAAGGAAAAAAAGAAGGAAGGAAGGAAGGAAAGAAGGAAGGAAGGAAGGAAGGAAGGAAGGAAGGAAGGAAGGAAGGAAGGAAGGAAGGAAGAAAAGAAGGAAGGAAGGAAGGAAGGGGCAAGACATTGAACTGATAAATGATATGGGAGATTGTTTTTGTTTTCTTGTGTTGAGTAATTTTTCAGTCATATCTGACTCAATGACTCCATTTGAGTTTGTTTTGGGGTTTAGGGTTTTTTTGGCAAGCTACTGGAGCAGTCTGCCATTTCTTTCTCCAGCTCATTTTACGGATGAGGAAAGTGGGGTAAACAGGGTTAAGTGACTTGTCCAGGGTCACACAGCTAGTAAGTGTCTGAGACCAAATTTGAACTCAGAAAAATTAGTCTTCCTGACTCCAAGCTCAGCACCCTAGTCTCCTGGCTTCCCTTTTAGTCATTATTAGCCACAATTCCATTTGAGGCAAATTCATAGTCTTCAGTTTAAATATTGAAAAAACCTTCATGGTCATCAATTTCCTTATTACAGATAAGGAAACAGATTATAGGGGCAGCCAGGTGGCACAGTGAATAGAGTTCTGGACCTGGAGTCAGGAAGACTCATCTTCCTGAGTTCAAATCTGGCCTCAGACACTTAATAGCTGTGTGACCCTGGCAAGTCACTCAATACTGTTTGCCTCAGTTTCTTTATCTGTAAAATGACCTAAAGAAGAAAATGGCAAACCACTCTAGTATCTTTGTCAAGAAGACCTCAGATGGGGTCATGATGAGTCAGACATGACTGAAATTACTGAAAAGGAAAAATAAACTTGGATTCACAAATGTAAATCGACTTACCCAAAGATGTGTCATAACCAGAATTTGAACCAAGCTCCTCTGACTCCAGATCCCACGCTCTTCTTTGTACCATGATAACCCACAATTCACTTGTTGGAGAAGACACAGGGAATTCAGAGCAGAGTCCAACATCAGATACAATAACCTCAAGGAAAGGGAGGCTTGTAAATGCATCCATTGAGATGAAGGTGAGGTGAATGATGCCATTTAAAAATGTGGACCTCTGGGGATGCCAGTCCAGAGGACAGTTGTGATGCCCACTACTGGAGATCCACAAGGCAAGGCCCAGAGATGGCAGGGACATGGGGGAGGAGTTGGTGTAACAGAGAAAACCCCCAGCTGACCCAGCCCAATCACAGTTCTTCCCAGACCTTCCGACCTGACTTCTTGAGGTTAGAAAAAAGAATTCTAATGTATTAGGTTTTTTTTTTTCTCACTTTGCCTCCTGAAGTAGTTCCAGAGCTGCTGTGCTCGTCTTTCAGAGAGCAGAAAATCTCACCTTCCCAATGGAAATTATTCCTTCAGGATGATAGGAATAATAATAAATAATGATGATGATGGCCATCATTGTTATCATAACTTCTATCAACTCAAAGGTAGATAATAAACCTTAAAGTGCTACATAAATGCTTTAATCATTCATCAGAACAATAATATATAATGATTCTGTGTTATATAATAAACAGGATGTGATATGGTTTTATTAGTACTTTGAGATTTGAATACAAAGCAACATATATATATATATATTAACATGTAATATATGTGTGTGTGCATATACCTAAGAGCAGAGTCTGTTTCATATTTGTATTTGTGTCCCCAGTGTGTAGAACAATTAGAACAATGCAGGGCTCGTAGTAGCTGGTGAAAAAATAATTATAGCATTTCCATAGCACTTCAACATTTACAAAGTACTTTCTATATGTTATTTTATTTGCTCTCCTTTCACAACCCTAGGAGGTAGATACTATTATTAATCTCCATTTTACAACTGAGGAAACTAAGGCATACAGAGGCTATGTAACTTGTTGCTAGACCCCTGCAAACAAGTCTAGGAGGTTGGATTTGTCCTTAGGGTTTCCTGACTCTAGGTCTGGAGCTCTATCCACTATGGTGCCACCCAGCTGCCATATTAACCAGAGATGGCTCTTTTGTAAATTAAAGCATGTTACTGGGTTTGTTGACCATTTATCAGTGTCCAGACTCGTCTTTACTTATTCATCCTTTTTCTAGGAAAAAAAAGGCCTTCTCAATCAATATAGGGAGCATGCCTACAAACAGAAAATCCCCCTGAAATAAGACTAGCATTTTCATAGACGACATATTCTTCTGGAAACTTCAAATACTGCAAAACATCACATGTGGCTTTAGTTTGATTTAATTTATTTATTCTTTCAATTTTTAAAAAAATATACCCTTCCCTTAAGCCTTTGGGCACATATGCATAATAAAAACCACTGCTGAGCATAAAAATGCATATTAACTACATCCATTAGGAATCCTCAAAACATTCCATCAAAAAGATTTTCTAAGAAGATGTTTTTGTTATAGCCTCTCGCCAATTGAGATTCTGTTCCCTAAACAATTCTCTTCAATTATAGGCTACTACTTCCTCCTTCCATCCTTTCAAAGGCTGGTGAATTCATCTAGGGGGGTATTTTCTCCTCTGATTGAAATCTCAGCCTTTCTACTCCTTAGTTCTTTGAGGTGTTGTACCTGCAACCTTCCCCCTCAAAAAAAAGAAAATCCTCTTTCTTTTGATAAGCCTACCTAACCTCAACAAGGCTAGTCCATAGATGTAAGTCTGTCCCTTTTCCTATACCAAATCAAAAGATATCATGTTGATATGGCAACAGTGACATGATAATTGAGTCAGAAGAGGTCTAAGTTTGAATCTTGATTCTGATCTTTTCTAAAAATGAGACCTTGGATTAGTCTTCTTACCTCACTGAGCTCTCTGTAAGTGGAGATGATAAGATCTGGGCTCATTATTTCATAAACTCGTTAGAAGGAAAGCATTTTGTAAATCTTAAGGCTCTATAGAAAGTTGACTTACTCTAATAATTGAAGTCCTTTCAGATTAGTCAAGTCTGTTGGATCTCGTTTTCTACTGGTATGACTTTACTACTTGTGTGACCCTGGCCAAGTCACTTAACCTCTCTGGGCCTCAGTTTCCTCATCTGTGAAATGAGGATAGTAATAGCACCTACCTCACGGGGTTATTGTGCTGACCAAAGGAGATAACATTCATTTAGCACTTTGTAAAACTAAAAGCACAATGTAAATATCATATTTATTATTATTGTTTCTGTTATTCTTTATTCAGTACCCACTATGCGCCAGATACTGTGCTTGGCGTGGGAGCTACAAATGCAAAAATTAAACAGCCCCTGATCTCAAGGAGTTTACATTCTACTGGGGGAAGCAACATGTAAATACACATATAACATGTAACATGTATGTGTATGTATACAAAATCAAAACAAGATGCTATTGTCTGGGTGAATGAGGGGCAATTGGGAGAACAGCTAAGGGAACCAGGAAAGGTATCTCACAAAAGGTAGTACCTAATCTGAGTCTTGAAGAAAAAAAAACCTGAAACAAACAAGGTTTCCTAGAAAAAAGAGATGTGGGAAAGGATTCCAAGAATATGAGACAGTCATTGCACAGGCAAAAAGATGGGAAATGAAGTGTCATGTGTGATGAACAGCCCAGGCCAGTTTGCCTCTGCCTTATAGCATGCAGAGGAGAATGATGTGTACGAAAGCTGGAAAGAGACGATGGGACCAATTATAGAGAATTTTAAAAGGTAAACAGTGGAGTTCGTATTTTATACTTGAAGCAATAGGGTACTACTAGAATTTATTGAACAGGAAGAAGGGAAAGTGACATGATCAGACTTACATTTTAGGGAAATCACTTTGCAGGTTGTGTGAAGGATAGATTGGGATGGGGACATACCTGAGTAAGGGATAAGAATTAGGCTATTTCAACAGTCTAGATCAGAGGTGCTGAGGGCTTGAACTGAAGTGGTAGTGATGTGAGCAAAGAGATAGGGACAAATGGGAAAGATGTGGTAGGCATAGAAATGGCAAGAGTTAGCAAATGATTGGATATGTAGGGCTATAAGATTAGACATAAGAATGGATTGAATATGAGAATGAATAATGAGAATTTAAAGATGGCATTGAAATTGAGAGCCCTTACAAAGAGCAACGTGTATTATGCATTTATTAAGTGCCTACTATGGCTACTACTAAGCTAGACCCTGAAAGACAAAAAGTGGGTCAGTCTCAGCTTTCTGGGAATAGATTTTCGACTTCATAATATCTGTGTGCCTATAACTTCTAATTTTTTAGCTCTCAGCACACTTTCTGTCCTAAATGATTCCTGCCTGTATCCATTTCATGGGGATTCTTATCAGTGTTGTAGGACCTGCCTCAAAGTCTCTCAATGATAAATAGATATTACTATAGCACAAGAGTTGTCCTTTTGTTCTCTCTTGCTCTTCCATATTGGATCATCTCCTAATTTAGTTCAGTTAAACATATCTTTGACCTTTATATAAATTCCTTGGCTCAGTTCTTCAGTGGTAATATGTTGTAGCTTACTCATATTCCCAGTATACTTCTTTACTGACCATTGGTTACTTGGAATTTAGTAATATACTGTGCCTATATTTAATTAATCATATTCTTATATCAGCTCTGCAGAGCTATGACATTCATATGATATGGCAGGAGAGGGAGGTCTCATAAGTTCTCATCAATTTTTACTGTTTTAATTCTTTTTTCTACTTGGCCTGCCTTGGTCTTCTCCAGATATGCAATTAGTCAGCTTAATTAAGCAATTTGTTTCTCCCCTGATTTCTTGATAAATTAATCAAAATTGTCTGACCATTTGTACATTCTATAGAATGAAAGCTCTTTGAAAACAAAGAGTGTTTCATTTTTGTTTTTATATCTGCAGCCTAGGCTGTCCTTGGCATGTGCTGAGAACTCAATAAATACCTGTTGACTGATCTAGTGGTCATAAGCTCTGGAAAGCAAGAATATATTACAGAGAATTTTGATAAAAAATAATTGAGTTGGATAACATGCTACCAACTGCTACAAGGAAATATTTTAATATGATAACATGTTGCTTGTGACAAAGCACTCCTCTCTTTACCAGTGGAAACTCTGTTATTCCTTCGTGGTTCCAACTCAAGTTCTATCTCCTCAATGATGCCTTCTTTTAAAATTGAAAGACTCCAGGCCTGTTGATATCTTCTTTCTCAAAACTTCTATAGCATTTTTAGCTTACATCCTACCATTTTAGACATAGAGCCAGGTTATGGAATTGGAGGCTAAAAGGATTCTTAGAGATGTCAGAGTAGTTAGATGCCTCAATGGCCATCTACTCACAGCCATCCCTGAACTAGAATTCCATCTACCATGTATCAGCTGAATAGCAATCTCACCAATTCTTGAAAACTTCCAGTGAAGAGCAACCCATTGCCTCTTGCCACATCCCATTACACTCTGGGATAGCTGCACTTGTTAAGCAAATATTTGCTAACCAAAGTCTTCCTGTCTGCAAAATCCATTCATTTTCATTTCAATGCTATCCAGTTCAACAAATATTTATTAAGCACCAACCATTGGGAGCCATTGTGCTCAGCAGGCATCAGAAATACAAAGGTAAAATGAAAAATAGCTCTTTCCTTCAAGTAACTCACTTTTTTTGGTCGGGGAGGGGGGGAGGATACATGTGGTCCTATCCCATTGGTGTTACTTGGACCCCTGAGAGCCCTCTTTCACATTTGTACCTCTAGTTTTAGATCTGTGGAAGCCAGAACTCAGAAAGGTCAAGTGAATCATCTAAAGTTACACAGCTACACTGCAGAATCAGAACTTGAACCATCTTCTTAGAACTCTCTCAATACTCTTTCCTTGAGGTCTGAATACTTACTCTTACCATCGAGTGTCTTGATGCTGCCTTTCAGTAGATGCCTAGCAGGACCCCTCATTCTTTCACAGCTTGAGACTTGTATATCCACTCCCAAGATCACTAATCAGAGTTATACCCATTGGACATGGTGCTTACACACTTGAATTCCCTTTGGCTACAGTGGGGGTGGGAAGAATTTATGTGCTTAAGATGCGCACTATGACTTCTGCATTCAGGGTAAATGCCGCAGTGGGAGGAGGTATTTGGATGGCTCATTGCAAGACTAAAAGATGATATTTTGCTTTTGAATTTTGATTTTGGCTGAAGAAGTAAATAGCATTTTCAGGTCAAAATGAAATCTCCAAGAAATTGACTTCTTATTGCGGTTTTTAATTTCTTCCTTTGCTAAACACACAGCCCTTATCTAGTGATCTTTTTTTTTCATTCTTTTTTTTCCCTCATTTTGTGTCAAACGACTTTAATTCTTCCGCTTTGTCATAAAAGATTCAATAAATTCTGATTTGCATTTCAAATTCAGCTCCCTTCTTTTTGGAAAAGGACATCAGATTCAATGACAATTACATCACTAATCTCTTTAGCACTGACAGTGGGGAGCCAAGCTAGAGCTCCTTCGTGCTGGGGTCCTAAATATGGAAGATCACGTGATGCTTCCAGCTCCACTAACGGAATTGTAGTGTGAAAGACTGTCTTCTTTTCATTCTCTCATGCCCTCGTCTAAGCCGCGTGCCTGGCTTAGGTGTTTGTATACTATTTATTCTTGGGATAATTGTATCCCATTACTTCAAAAGTATAAATGAATTTTTTTCCATTGAAAGTGGCTTTGGTTTGGGGCTATACTCAGTGATTGAAACAAAAATGTATGGGAGCAGAATGAATTAGAACCCTTTCCAATGGGGCTTACGAGTCCTTTTTTAAAACATGGTTTTGCTTCTGCTTTCTGTTTTGATGGAATCGTTACTGAGGAAACCATTTCTTTCCCACTCGATTATTCTTTTATTCTTTGATATTCATTAGAGTGGAATCCTGTCCAGCTTGGTAGAATTAGCCAGAGTTAATGCTAAGCTGGTATAGCCTTGCAGAAAGAACCCAAGTTACCTCCAGACCACCAAGAAGTGTTAGAGGAGTGGGCATCAGTGGAGTGGGACAGCTGAGCTGTGAGCTAGAAGTCAGAAGCTGCTGCCTATAGCTTTGATGGAAGACAGCAACTTCATTCCCATTCTTTAGCTTCCTGTAGGTATCATATAAGGAGAGCCAAGGCTTCTAGGCTGATATTCCTAATCCAACCTATCTGATGTGACCATTGAGTTGTATGTAGGGAAGAAGGGCATGGGGACAGAAGAGCATGAGATTCTGTTGTGGCTGAGCCTTCCAACCCTAAAGAATCATGTGACCTGGCTCTTATTCCCTATTTGTATCTGTGTGTAACTGTAAAGGGGATCCCCTGGAAAATCACATGTACCAAACTGTGTCATAAGTTCCCAGGTATCTTTTACACAGAATAAAACAAAGGATTATGCAAGAAAAGCTGGGTAACAGCTTTTGTAACAGGTCAGTAACAGCTATGTCCTTGAAAACACATTCTGAGCCCTTCTCTATTCCATTCTGGACCCTGGACCCTGTCATGAGTAGGATGTTTGGACATTATAGGTCTGCCAGCAGACTTTGTCATCTGCAGCCTTGTTATCAGGTTAGCCACTAGTGATAGGGACAGGGATTGGACCTGGGCATTTTTTTCTAATATAAGGAATTTCTTGATGAGGAAAGTGTCTGTATAAATGCAGGTCAAGACCTTCTCAGGAACTTAGAGTCTAAATGAGTTGCCCAGAGCAACAGTG
The DNA here is from genome assembly GCA_028646515.1 of Pseudochirops corinnae. Lineage (NCBI taxonomy): Eukaryota > Metazoa > Chordata > Mammalia > Diprotodontia > Pseudocheiridae > Pseudochirops > Pseudochirops corinnae. The sequence goes on from CM053586.1 coordinate 324,009,258, forward strand.
ATTTACCTAGTATATGTCAGTGATAGGACTTTGGAATGGAAGGCAAGAAGGAGGGAAAGAGAAAAAGAGAAAGAAGGATGGAAAGAAAGAAGGGAGGGAGGGAAAGAGGAAGAAAGAAAAGGACAGAAGGAGGAAAGAAGGAGGGAAGGAAGGAAAGGAGAAAGGAAAAGTTTTGATTTGTCTATTACTTAAAGTGCCAGTAAGTGACAGAATCAGGATTCAAACTCAAGTCTTACTACGACTCCAGGTTAGATGCTTTTTTCCATTGTACCTACTAAGCAAAGAATAGAAATAACCCAAAGGAAAATGGAAAGATCATTAGGGCTGTCTCATAGGCTGTAATGTAGAAGAAAGAGCCCATCCAGATTGGTAACATATGACCCCAACCGGAGGTGAACCAGGCCTATAAGATGAATCAGAATATTAAGACTGACGAATATTTGCAATTCAATTCAGCAACTGCTAGGAACCCTCACTATAAACTCAGGACAGTTATAAGAACATTGGAATAGTTAAACTTTTTTAAAAATTGAATCGGTGAATGCATGAAGAACACTCTACTACTACAGATTACCTCTCACTGTCCCCAGGCAACTCTTAACTGAAAACAACTGCTTACTTCTATCCAGATGGTTACATTGATTTGGGTACATGTAACAGCCTATTCTAGGAACAGAATTTTTTTTTTCCTGACAGCCTAACTGAACTACTGATACTTCTGAGATATTAAAAGAATAGGAGAAGGTTCTTAAGGGCATTAGGTGAGTCTCCTATGGAGGATTTAAGGAACGAGGTGGGCAAAACTTACAGTGAATGGGAAAGTACAAAAGTGTGAACTTCATCAATGTAGAGAGTACCCACAGTGACAAGGGCACAGATGAATTTAATTCATTTTGAATGGTCAAAGTGATGGCAAAAAATTGATTGTTTCATATAATTTACCTGCCCATATCCTTTTTTTTTGGGGGGAGGGTGTAATCTGGACATATGATTTTCATCAATGTAAGTGAACTCATGGTGAAGAAACTCCCTGTAACTTTTCCTTTATTTAAAGTCTTATAGAGTTTCTTGGAAGCACTGAGGTTAATTTCCTAGGCGTCATAGAACCAATATATGTCAGAATTGGGACATGAACCAAAATCTTCCTGACTCCAATGCCAAATCTATTCACCAAATCATGCTGCCTTTTACCCATGTACATACGGACATGTTTATGAGGGCTGAATTGCATTATGTCCATATATTGTGTCAAACCACATGGGAATGCCCTAAACAATGAGATCAAAGATCCACTGTGGTGCTGGAGTAAATATACCTGTTTATGGTGAGTGAAAACCAATTTAAGACAAATACTATATCTGGCTTTCAAATGAATTTTATTGCCCCTCTATCCCACCTTTACATTTAACATTTCCTTTGCATCACAAAGGAAGACAGACTGGAGCAATAGAGCAGGAGGAGAACTAGATTTGGGGCCAGAAGACCTTCATCCAAGTCCCAGCTCCATTACTACCTTTAACTTCCTCACTTCTCATTTGAAGAGAATGAGCTAGATGGGAGCTTCTTATACCCACTCATGATCCCTTCATGGAGTCATGACCCACATGGCTTCTGAGTGTTCTCTAATGTCTGAATATATCATCCTGTAATCTTAGCCCTGGTTTTTTAGTCAATTACCTTTGATTTTTTTATATTTCTAATTGTTAAAAGTCATTATAGACTCAACAAAAATATATCCATGATATTCATTCACATGTAAGTAATTACAGCTAGACTGTAGGAGTTTTGATAATATATACAGGCACATACCCTAATATGTGGATAATGTAGAAAACAAACATCCACCAAATGTAATGTTTCTACAAAAACATTTAATTAACAACATCTTCCAAACTCAGTTTAAATGACTGCATTTTTTTTTTCCTGAAGGCTCTTAAAAATAACTTTCCTTACCTAGAAAAGCTCTAGTTTAGTAAAAAAAAAAAAAAAAAAAAAAAAAAACTCAATGAATAATCATCTTGCCCATTTGAATACCAGAAGTCTTCATTTTTTTCATCAGCAGCAGCTGTCACCCCTACCAACCCTTCTTCTAGTTCAAATATAACAAAATTTTTAAGTAACCCAGGAAACCACATCTTACCTCTGGGAATTTCTTGACTTTTGTTGTTGTTGTTGTTTTGTGTTTTTGCAGAACAAGAAATGTCACTTGGAAAGCTTATATCCTAATATCTCACAGAATCATAGAATTTCAGTGTTGGAAAGTGCCTCAGAGGTCATCTCGCCCAATATAAATTCCCTCTACAATATATTTGACTAGTGGTCATCAAGCTTTTGTTTAAAGATCACAATGGAAGGGGAGACCAGAGACCTCAGAAGTCATCTAGTCCAGAAGTGTTAAACATATAGCCCTCAGGCAAATGGAAACCAAAACCCTCCCAAGAGCCATGTGTCAGCAGAACCCAAGCTCTGGCAGGTACTTTCTTAAGCTTGGCAGTGAATTCTGGGTACGTTGTCTGAGGACCGGCATAGCTCAGTTTAAATAAGCTTGTCACCAGGGGATTGTATCCCAGATAAGACCTTTTTTTTTTTTTCACCAACAGCAATCCATGAACTGTAAGATTATAGATGTTGAGCTGGACAGGACCCTTAGAGTCCAACTATCTCATTTTACAGATGAAGAAACTGAGAATGAGACAGATTCAGTGCCTTTCCCAGGGACACACTATTGTGTATCCGAGGTAGGATTTGAATTGTCTTTCCTGACTCCAAACCCAATTCTCTACCCATTGTACCTCCTAGGTATCTAAAGACCACCTGAAGACTGTCTACAAAGATATAGAAAGGATAGCCTGTACCTTAAAATGGAAAAGGAAATAGCAAACCACTCTAGTATCTTTGACAACAAAACCCCAAATGGGATCATGAAGAGTCAAACATGGCTGAAATAACTGAACAATATAATACCTTAAAATGATGGCTCTAGAACCCCAAGGGTCCTTAGAGGCTATCTAATGCAATCATCCATTTTACAGATGAGGAAACTGATTCTCAGAAAGCTCAATTGATTTGCCCAGGGTCACACATTAAGTAGCACAACTAAAATTTGCAGTTAGATCCTATGACTCCAAGTTTAGCTCTCCTGCTGCATCACATTTCACCTCACTCCCACCCCCATAGCCAGGTGAGCTGTCTCAGGATGGAGTGATTACCCACAGTACAGAAGAGGACATTTTTCCATATAAAGCTTTCACACACACTTCCATTTGGCAATCCATCTCATATTTATTCCTGTAATACATTTGCAAGATAAAATGCTTCCCTCTTCCTTAAAATACTTTGTTTTGAAATCTATTTCATAAAAGTATCTATTTAACATTTCTGACATAAAAATTTACATTAATAAATAAAATGAAAGCTTTGCAGATTTTAACACACTTCATTCAGTTATAGGCATCTCTTTATGTATCTAGCTATGGTATTAAATCACAATAATAAGAGCTGACATTTATATAGTTCTTTAAGGTTTACAAAGCATTTTCCAACCATCTCATTTGAAAAAGCTTTGCAACAATGCAGTAAGACTACAGGCATTATTATTATCACCAATTTACCGATGAGAATGCTGAGGATCAGAGAGATTAAATCACTGGTCCATGACCACACAGCCACTTAAGTATTGTGAGACTTGAACTCAGGTCTTCTGGACTACAGATTTTTTTGTTTTCTATTATCCCTTTTGAAGGCCAAGTTTCTGATTTCACTGAAGAGGAAACCAAATTCCAGAGAGTTTCTAACTTGCCCAACATCACAGAGGTGATAAATAACAGAGATGTAACTGGGAAACTTTACATCCCTCTGGCACCAAATTTTCTACTTTTTTTCACTAGATTGTCTCCCTAAAAAGAAAATTCTTCCAGAATGTGTATTTAAAATAAGATACTAGCAAGCACAACTCGGTACTGTGCACCCTTACAACTGCAGCACACTACCGACAACTCTTTGGAAGAGTAACATTTTTTAAAGGGTGATATATAATTATATGAAATAGGCAGAGAAGTGATCTCTGGATCTAGCAAACTCAGGGGCACTGCACTGATTTAGGCAGTACTTTTAACGGAAGAGGAAAGCCTGTTACTGGGGAAACATTAAGGCTTTGATACAGGTTAAGAAGATGTTTCCATTTCTCTGTAGGATGCTGCAGTAATAATGTTGAACATCACACAGGCATCCCTTGTTCAGCAGTGGCAAACTCAAATAGAAATGGGAGCATTAATCCATGCATAAGGATCCTGAAAGACTGCCTATTGACTTAGTTTTTAAAATTCTGTTTTATCTATGTTTTATTTCATTTTTATTCCTCTTGTTAAATATTTCCCAATTACATTTTCATCTGGTCTTGGCTCCAGTTGGCAGTGCGGGTAGCATTTGCTCGTTTGACCCTTCTGTTCTGGATCATCATTTGGAGTGCTGTTGGGGTGACTAAATGAATTTGGACATATAACAGCTCCTGGGATTTGGGAGAAGAAAGTCTTGATAAAAACCATAAAGTTATGGTGGCTCTGCAGTGGTCTAAAATGTCGGACCAGCTTTCGTAAGAGGAAATGTAATCTAGATGAATGTAAAGTTTTACATTTCAGTTAGAAAAGAAATAAAACTTCCCTAGTAAAAGGTGGTAATAGCACAACTAAATAGCAATTTGGCTAAAAAAAAAAGAGATATAGGAAAATTAATAAATATAATTATCATGGTAAAAATGATGGTGATGATGATGATGAAGGCTAGTATTTATGTAGTGTTTGAAGATTTGCAAAATTTGTACATATCTCCTGTGATCTTTACAACAACCCCTGGGAAGTAGATGTTATTATTAACACCATTTTACAGATAAGGAAACTGAGGCAAACAGAAATTAAGAGATTTTCCCAAGGTCCCACAGCTAGTAAATGTCTAAACTACACCTTGAACTCAGGTCATCCTGATGCTAAGTCCAACATTCTAGCCCTCTAGCTGTGAATGGTGTTGCCTGTCAAATAAGACAATGTGATTCAGCAACGAAGGTAGCAAACATTCTGAGACTTAAGAGAGCCATATCATATACTACTAGAGAGGTGGTAGTCTCACAGTATTCTGCCCTGGATGAACCATATCTATAGTTCTGTATTTGGTTTGGGACACAATGTTATAGCAAGACTTTGCTTAGCTGAAGGGTAATCAGGGTGGTGATGGTCAACCTTAATTTCCTGCTGCATGTTGGAGAAAATGGGGTTGTTTAGCATAAAGAAGAAAAGACTCAAGGTTTTTGAATGGGATTAATTTGGAAAAGGGCTTGGTCTTGTTCCCAAACTGCAGAACTAAAAGAAATGTATAGAAGCTGCAAAGAGGCACATTTAGGATTGATGTAAAGAAAAACCTCCTAATGATTGGAGCCATACCTTGGCCTGCCCTGGAACATACAGTAGGTTCCCTCTCACTCTAGGTCTTCAGGTAAAGACCTTCAGGATGCTATAATAGGGATTCTTTTTCAGGAATGGATTGAACCAGAAGGTCACCGAGTTCCCTTCCGACTACTAATTTACTGATCCTCTAAAGACCACCTTAGCCAAGGCCTCTGCCCTAGATAAATCTAATTGGTCTTGTAGACTTGTTCAGCCATCTAGATTATAGACTAAAGCAATGAAGGAGGAGCAAGTAGGTGTGTGATTCTGAAAGCAGACAAACTCTCCTAATAATTTTTTTTTGAAATATGCTTCTTTTCCTTTGAAGCATGTTTTCCATTTGCATTATTTCAGAGATTGTCATACCTTGGCTTATTAGTTGCAGTTGTAATAAGGGAGGTTCATAGACTTAGAATTGGAAAGACCTTTGTAGATCATCTAATCCAAGTAAATCATCTTTTTAATGAATATTTTGATTTCTACTGAAGCAGTTTAAGATTCAAAATTAAGGGTAGAAACTAAAGAAGGTATGCACAGAAACAAAAACATGAAAACAGCTAAATAATGTAAAAAAAGTGATTGTAAATAGATCAGCTTATCATTTCTTATTTATTTATTAATTAAATTAAAATTAATTAGGTGATTATAGGTGATAAATAGGTGAAAATAAGTTACATGTAAAAAATCTTAAAGTATTTCATCTGAATTTTATGATCATATGATTTTATTTTTACTGACATAGGACCAATGAGCGCAGACATTATTTGGGGAAAAAAGTTCTACTCTCTTACTACATTATGTCTTTTGTCTTCATCATCTTCATATTTGTTATTTCTTACAAACTAATACTGTTAAGGGGGAGTGGGGTCATTTTTGGGAAGGATGAAAGACACTTCATTCAGTAGCTGTCTGATCCAATTCTCTCATTTTGTACATGAGGAAAGTAAGGCCCTGGGAGGTTGATTCTTATTTAAGTTCCAACAAGTAGAGTCAAGATCTGAATCTCGGTCTGACTTCTGTCAGTGCTCTGCCCATTCCTTCTTTAAAGAAACATAAGCCCTGCAAATCCTGTTTTAATTAGTTAACCAGGATTCATTCTTTAAAAATAATTTATTAAAAAACACTTGGGAAATTTTTAAAGATGTTATTATCATCCTTGAAAGAAAATTATGCTGTTGCTAGACCATTTATTTATTCATTTAACAAATTAATCTCATTTTGAAGCACTTTTGATGCATGTAAATAATAAAATAGCCCAACAATATGTAATATAAGTGCAACAAAATGGAGCAAAAGCTTTTTAATTTTTCCATAATTGAACAAGAGAGAGGAGTAAGGCAGAAAAGAGGTGTGTGAATTGATCAGTTTCATGTTGTAATTGAGCTTAGAGATCATCTAATACAACCTGTACTTTTCTATCTGAAGAAACTGGGGCTCACGGGGGAGATGTGGCTTGCCCCACATCAGAGAGATAGCTAATCGCAGAACAGAGTGCAAACACAAGTCTGCTGACTGCAAATTCAGCAATCCTGCCAGTGGAACACACAGGTATAATTGCTCTGGTTTAAAAAAAAAATGTAGTGTGATTGCCACAATATTGCTACACTAACTTAAAATTTGATGGAGAGGGGTGGATAGTATTTAAGACACCTAGTACTTGAAAACTCAACAGGAATGTTCATGCAGTGAATGGAATGATGAGATTATTTTTTATGTTACATTACCAGAATATTGAAAATGAAATAGCATGATTTGGAGGGGGGAAAGTGTTGATTTTCTCTTTTCTTTCCCTTTTTTATTTTAAACAAACTCCCATTCTAGCTTTCATGCTTGAGGAAACCATCAAAATTGTGGCAGCAAGAATACTTGATTTGGAGTTTGGGTCCGGGGCTTGAATTCCAATTCTGCTTTTTAGTGACCTTGAACAAGTCACTTAACCTCAACGGTCTTCAGTTTCCTGCTCTGTAAAATGAGAGGTTTGACTTAGCTAATCACTTTAGGTCTTTTCTCACTATAAGTCTATGATGCAATAACCCCCCCCCCCCCGCCCAAAAAAAGAAAGGCAATAGACAAGTACTTTTCAAGGCTCCACATAATGCTAGTGTATAACAGATGTAAAGATGTAATAAAATAATAATGGTGAAGTTATGAACTAAAGTTAAAGTGGCTCCAAACGATTTCCATCAGGGACCTCTCTGAAATCTATGTCCGTTGTATAGGCTCTCATTTTTTTTTTCTATTTCCCACATTTCCATACCCTAGAGCTAGCACATCCTCATCCTCATCCTCATCCTCATCCTCATAGCATTTTATATAGCACTTGACATTATGGCTGGAATGCCCTCCTTTCTCATCTCCACCTCCTGCCTTTCCTGGCTTTCTTCAAGTCCCAGCTCAAATCTTCCACTCTGGGAAGCCTTTCTCCATCCCCCTTCATTATAATGACTTAATTCTGCTGATTATTTCAAATTTATCCTGTCTATGTGGCTTGCTTGTTCACAAGTTAGCTTCTTGATATCATAGACTGTCTTTTGCCTTTCTTTGTATATCCTCAGAGTCTGGTACATATAGTAGGCAATTAACAAATGTTAATTGACTGGCAAAGCACCTTACAAATGATATCACATTTAATCCTCACAATAACCCGAGGAGAGGGGTGCTATTCTTGTCCCCATTTTACAGATGGAGAAATTATAGTAGACAGAGGTCAAGTGACTTACCTAGGGTCACATGGGGAGTAAGGCTGGATTTGAATTCAGTTCTTTCTCACTCCATCCCTAGTGCTCTAGTCTAGCCACTGGCCACCTGGTTGTCCTTGTAAATCTCAATCTGTGTGTTTTGCGTTTGTTTGTTTTTCATTTCCTTTCCTCTGTTGAACCCAGTTCTGCCACATCAAAGAATTCTTTCTCTTCCAAATTCTTATCCACTGACCCCTTTCTTCCCATCCTCAGCAAACCATATTGTCTACAAATTTTTTTTAAAATGCCTTGCCTGGAATCTATCTATCTGGAGTACTATCCTTGGGGTTAATACTGTGAGACTATGCTTTAATTCTGTCCTTCAGGACCATAAAAATGTCAACTAGTATAATGACTATTATTGCACATATCTTGTAAATGTCTTTTTATGGTGACCTCTGAAGTCTCTTCCACCTCTAAATCTATGATCCTATATCCATGTCATCTTCTCCATTAGCATTTCAGTCCATGAACAAGCATTTATTAAGTGCTTACCATGTGCCAGCTAGATAGAGCATTGGGCTTGGAGTCAGGAAGATCTGAGTTCAAATCCAACCTCAGACACTTACTAGGTATAAGTAGCCTAGTGACCCTGGGCAAGTCACTTAAACCCTGTTTGCCTCTGTTCTGTCATCTGTCAAATAAGCTGGAGAAGGAAATGGCAAACCACTCCAGTATCTTTGCCAAGAAAACTCTAAATGGAGTCATCCAGGACTGAAACAACTGAACAACAAAAATGTGCCAGGTACTATGCTAAGCAATGGAAATAGAAAGAAAGGGAAAGATAATACCTGCCTTCAGGAAGCTTATAATCTAAGGGAGGAGACAATGTGTGAGTAACTAGGTATGTAGAAGATATATATATATATATATATATATATATATATATATATATATATATATATATATATGTATGTATGTATAAAGTATAAGGGAGTCTCAGAGAGGAAAGCACTAACTTTAAGGACTGGGAAAGACACAAGGTGAGATTTGAAGTTCTTTAGGAGCAGAAGTTGTTTTATCCTCAGCCCTTAACACAGTGCCTTCACACAGTAAGCACCTAATAGATGTTGGATGACTATTAATTTAATTATTGATTGCTACATTAGACTATAAGCCCCTTGGGGGCAGGGACTGTTTTATTGTTTGTTTGTTTTGCCTTTTGTCGTATTCCCATCACTTACCATAGTGCTTTGCACAGAGTAGGTGCTTAATACATTTGAATTGATTATTACTGGTGTTATGAAGTGAGTAATAAACCTTTTGCAAAAGCAGATTTTTAGCTTCTAATCCTAAATGCTCAAAACCTTCCAAAGATGAGTGAACTCTCTTTGCCAGTTGCTATGTCAGCCCTAGATAAAAGTCTTTAATAGTGGGGTCGGTGAACATTTATCAAGGCTGCTGTAGATGAGATTTGTGCTCAGGTCTGACTTGGCCCAGAGAGCCACTGAGATTCTGTGACCTTTGATAATGTGGGTGGAGGATGGACCTTATAACAGATTCAGAATGATAGTAGTGGGTTGAGTTATAATGAGAATCCAATCAATGTTCCCTCTACATTTTCAAAGTTGTGAGCAAACTATCTTGGTGCAAAAGCAATAAAAGTATAAAGACTGAGCTTATGTTCTTGGAAGTTAAAAAGCAAATTCTGGAAGCTACAGGCTAATGTGGATATTATCCCTAATTCCCAACAGTGAACTTCCTTTCTAAGGAGGAGAAAGTACATCTGGTTCACATAGTTCACATAGGCAGGACAAGGCTAACTCACATGAGCTCTTCCCCAATTCTGAAAAATTCAGTATTTTGGCCTCTCTAGACCACAGTTTCCTCACATATTCAATGAGGTCAGATCAGTTTGAAAACCATAATTCTATGATCAACGATTTTATGGCCTTATCTTCACTGGGGAAGGACAGGAAGAGAGAATGTAATAGGGAATTACCAGACATGTCAGGTACCACAGGTACACTCTACCTGCTAGATTTTCACTCAATCCACCATGACCCACTTTTTCATTCATCAATCCTCATGGAACAGTTATCTCATCCTCAATTTGGTTCACAATGTAGACCAACAATCTTTCCATTATCTGGCTCCCTTAAAAGCCTTGTGAGAAATGTTAGTGCTGTGAACTGTCATCTGAATTAGTTGTTCATTAAAATCCCAGCCACTAGTGTAGCAGTGCCCTGAAGGGAATCTCCCAGGCCCACCACTCCCTTCTGCCTCTCAGTCCCACAGTAACCTATTGTTGTAGGAAAAAGAAGAATTGATTAAGAGTCAGGAGACACCTGAGTTCTAACATGTCTGATTGTGAAAACATGGCAGTTTACTTAGCATTTCTCAGACTCAGCTTTCTCATCTTCAGAATGGGTATACTTATTTTACAGGTGAAGAAACTGAGAACCACAGAGCTGAAGTGACCACAACCCCCCCCCCCCAAGGTCAGTCAGGTAGAAAATAGCAAAGCTGACATTTGAACCCACTCTTGATTCCCGTGTGTGCGGATGGGGATCTGTCCAGAGTGCTGGTGCTCAGTGTGGACAAAAATCCAGAGATGGGAAGGATTCCAAGAAGCTGTAAGGAAAAGAACATTCCAGATATGAGGGATGACCTGTGGGGAAGCACAGACATAGATGTGTATAGAGTATTCAACTCTTAGGGAGAGATACTACAGATTTTTTATAATGCCCCTTTGAACAAGGAAGAAATTGAGGCCTGGAAAGTTTAATTAACTCATCCATTGTTAACTACTTGATTAGCACAAAAATTCAATTACAGGTCTCCCTCATTCCAAATCCAGCAGTTTGCCCATCACTTTTCTAAGAGCTTCTCAAGAAACTTTCTCCAGGGGGATTCTTTCTCCTGGGGTCTGTGGAATATATTTATACAGACAACACGTCTGTATATATGTGTATATGTGAGTATGTATGCCTCTATATGCATGCATGTTCATATGTATACATATAGATATATACATATCAGGAGAGAAATATAGATATATAGCTAGAGATGATAGAGATATATAGAAATATTCACAAATATAGGTATATATATAGAGGGGCAAAGAAAGACAGAAGGAAGGAGGGTGGTAGACCAAGGAAGAAGAGAGACACAGATATGGACCCAGGGAGAAAAAGGCAGATCAAGAGTCAGGAGAGAGAGTGAGAGTGAGAGCAAGAGAGAGAGAGAGAGCGAGAGAGAGAGAGAGAGAGAGAGAGAGAGAGAGAGAGCAGCTAGGCTATGCAGTGGATAAATCACTGGACTTAAGAGTCAGCAAGACCTGGAGTCAAATCCAATCTGACACTTGACCCTGTGCAAGTCAAGTCCTGTAATCTTTGCTTGCCTCAGTTTCTTCATCTGTAAAATGTGGATAGTAAGAGCACCTACATAGATGCCAGGGTTTTATGGGAATAAAATGGGATCATATTCAGAAAGGACAATCACTATATAAATGCTAACTATTTTATAGCCATTTACATTTTAATTATCTTAAGCTAATAATGCTTAAAACTGCACTGAAACTTTGAATCATCATGTATGTGTATATTTCCTTTTTAATGAAATGTATTATAGCCATTTAAAAACATTGTTCTGAGAAGAGACCCATAGCTTTTTGTCTACTATCAAAGGAGTCCATGATGGAAAAAAAATTTTTAACTGTTCCATCAGTCTATAAACTTTTTTCTATCAGTGTCTTATTTCAGACAATATTTGGAGAGGTAGAATGTCATGGCAGGTAGGACTTGGCATTATGAAGACCTGGATTTGAATCTTGCCTCTTATATTGATAGTCTATATGACTCTGTTCAAGTTCGTTCACCTCTGTCATTAGTATATTCCTCTGAAAAGTTGGGGAGGGGGATCAAGGAGGGATTTAACAATCCCTGTGGTACCGACCTCCCCAATGTATCATGAAGCTGAAAAGAGATCACATATGTCAAGTAATTGCAAACTCTTAGAACATTATAAGAATGCCAGTAGTTGGTATTGTAAATGAAAAAGAAAAAGCCATTCTGCAAATACAAGCTATTATTGTTTTTCCTTTCTATGAACTCTTCAGGATATGGATGGTGCTTATTATTGTGCAAAGCACATTGTAAATTCAATAAACACTTGATTGACTAACAGAGTGGTTAAAGTCTATGAACAGTCTATGAATATGGACTCAGGTCCAAGTCCCTTGGAGTAGCTGGAAGAGTTGAGAGACTCCAGTAACAAGGCCAAGTCTTTAGCGTATCTATCTGCATTATTTATTGTGACTCCCTTTGCTTTGGTCCACAAGCACAAGGTGAAGAGTGGCAAGAGGCAGGAGACCAGATCACTTAAGGTTAAAAAAAAATACTTTTGCTCTAATCATTTTAGTATTTCAGAGGAAAGTGGTTTTTGGCCTGAAATGAGGTGATAATTGCCTCACTTCTCCAGCTCACATTGCACATTTCAGTTTAGCCTCAGGTTCTCATATCCAAACATTAGTTCTTTTTTTTTCTTCTCTAATTTAAGAAATGATTGGGATACAGAAGTCTGATTAAGTGTGAGCAAAAGAACTCTAAGTGAATTTGCTATCAGAGGGAGTTATTAGCTTCCCTGCCACCCAAGCATGCCCAATGGTTCGCATGGGATCCTGGGAAGGTAGCAAGACTGGAATATTATAGTACCTGGATTCCACTGTCTTCTAAACTCCCTATGTTATAGTTTGTGAAAGATAGACAGTTTTTCTGCACATAATTAGAAATGTATATGTTGTCTTCCCTGATACATTGTAAGCTCTGTGAGGGCCAGGATTGTTTCATGGGCATCTTTGTATCCACATATTTAGCACAGAGTAGGTGCTGATTAAATCCCTTTTGATTGATTGATTGATTCCTATCTCCTTCCCAATCGTAAATGTGATGAGAGATTCGAAATGCTTTGAAAATTTAAAAACATTGAGAAAGAGTAAATGGTATTTTGAAATTAACTCCCTTAGGACTCCAATTGCCATTAACTCTAACTCTGGTCAAAAATCCTTTCCTTTGGCCACCACTCCTCTCTGTTATTTTTCTTGTATTAGAATGAAAGCTCCATGAGTGTAGGTAGTGTCTTGCCTATTTATACAGTTATCCCTTCCACATTGCAACTTTCCCCATCTTGGTTTCAAAATATTGCCAGTTGACATTAGAAATTAAAGGGAAATGTTGGGCAAGTTTTGCAGAAGCTACAGATAACATGCAAAGACCAGCAGATGACATGGAGCCTATGAACAAATACTTAACCCAAATTTTATAATAAGATGCTATAAATACCCCATAAAAGAAAAAGAAAATAATTCAGACTTCTTCTCTGATACAAAGGGAGGGCCAAAAGATTTTACGAATTTTGCAGATCAGCACCATGCCACTAAACCCCATGAGGTGGGAGGGATAACTACTTGTTTCATCAGTAATTAGAGAATAAGCATTTAATTAATGTGTTTTCATACATTCACCCTATTTTCATGATTCCATCAACCAATAAGCATTTTATTAAGCACCTACAGATACAAAACAATTTTTGTTTTTTTGTTTTTTGGTTTGAATTCTACAGTCAAAAGTAAGAACCAGTATATGACATCTTATTTTATCTAAGAAATGGTAGAAGATATCACTGAATCATGAAACTTTTTAGTTAGCTAAGACTTCAGAGGTCAGCTAATCCGACCACTATCTAAACAAAAATCTGCCACTACAAAATACCTAGAAAATGGACTTCTAGGCCCTGCTTGACGAACTTCAGCGAAATTATCCACTACCTCCCATGGCAAACCATTTGCACTTTTGGATAGCTATGATTGGTAGGACTCCATCTTCATTCCTATCCTTGCCTTAAGGCTGAAATTAGTTTCTTTTCAAGTTCTACCTAGTTCTGGGTTCTAGGGCCAAGCAGAACAAAACCAATCCCTTTTCCACTATCATGGGACACTATCATGTCCCTCATAAGTCTCTTCTTGAGGCTCAACATCCCCAAATGAAGATTCCCTTTGCTCTGTTTCTCATCCCTAAATCTGTAAGAATAAAAATCACCTTTATACAAAGCTTATTGAGACATTTACTGTTAATTTCATTTTTAATGTTTTCATGGATGCTAATTCTTTTGGCTGAATACCTCTCTGGGACCAGTAGCATATAGGGCCATGTGTAGAGAGTTTCTAAAGAGCAAATGAATGTTTGTTATAAGCAATAATGTATCATTAACATGTTGATTTTAATGATAGTTGTTTGTAAGTTGTGGTTTATAAACATTAACCTATGAATCCTTGATGTCCATCTGATAGCGAGGTCAGAATGTTGCAAATCCCATCACTTTTACTTTATTGGTGAAGGACAAAAACACAAAGTCACTCTCTTGGCATTTTTCTGATCAGACAGGACAAAAGAAATGAAGTATGTGATCACATTGACTTCCTCAGGTTTTCTTCCAAGCTAGACTTTCTACATCACCATCCAACATGATAGATTATAAACTGTATCTTCAGTTATAGTAGACAATACCAAAATATAAATATTTCACCTTCCATCACATTTGTGAATCACAGGTAGTTTTTAAAAAAAAACAAATTATCAAATGACAAGGACAGAATACATTTCATCTGCTACAAAAAATATGTTTCCTTTTCAATTACCTGGTCCCACTCCCAACCCCATAACCCAAAGCTTACCTGGAGCTTGAAGAGTCTTTATTTTCCACTAAGCTTATCAGTAGGGACAGCACACTGGGTCCTTTATGGGCAAGTGGATAGAGCACTAGATTGGGAGTCAGGAAAACTTGGAATTCAATCCTACCTAAGATATGTGCCAATTGTGTAATCCTGGGCAATTGGCATAACCTCTCCCTGTCTCTGTTTCACCATTTGAAAAGAGAGGATAATAACAGTACCGACCTCAGAGGGTTGTTACGAGGATCTAGGAATCAATCTACCAGTAAACATTTACTAAACACCTACTGTGTACCAGGCACTGGATCAAGTCAGGGAACATCTCTAAAGAGTTTTGTAAGTTTTTTTTAAACATAATAAAAAGATCAGCAATAATTCCTTAACTTGAAAAGATCAGCTCCATAAGGAACCCAAACCTTCACTGGGCAGTAGCATTTAGAAAGTACTTTGGCACCCATTGCTTGACATTTGACTCACCTCTTAGCACAGTACCCAGCGTGTTTTGTGGTTGTTATCTAGTCATTTTTCAGTCATGTTCAACTCTTCATGACCCCATTTCCTTTTTTTTTTTTTTTGGCAGAGATACATGAGTGGTTTGCCATTTCCTTCTCTAACTCATTTTATAGATATGGAAACTAAGTGACTTGCCCAGGGTCACACAGCTATTAAGTGTCTGAGGCTGGATTTGAACTTACAAAAATGAGTCTTCCTGACTCCAGGCCTGGGGCTCTATCCACTGTGCCACCTAGCTGCCTAGCCCATAGTAGGTGCTTAATAAATGCTTATTAACTGATTAATCAGATCTCCAATTGCCACCACCAAACCACCTAAGACTGTTAGTTACAGATGTCTTTGTCATCTACATCAGTGGAGGGAGTCTCAATATGAGAAGTTCCATCCACTGATGAAATCAAAGGTCAGGACCAAAAAGAAGATTAATGTTTTAGTCTTTTCCACTCAGTTGGCATGAATGTCAGTATAAGAAGAAGCTGTCAATCATATTCTTTAATTCATTTAAAAAATAAAAAGGTAACTATGCTACAGATTGAGGGCCAGTTTCAAAACTTCTGAGCCTAAATGCTGACTTCCATTTAGTGAAAATGTTGGAGCACAAAAGCACATCAATTATTCATGCCTCCTGATTTGTGTTGGAAACCGGGTGCACATATGTGTGTTCGTCTGATAGAGTTCAAATTAGCAATAAGCTTCTAAAAATCTGGCCTTAAGTAACTTCAACAAATGTCTTTTTAGGAGCTTATCTGGAGCAAAACAGAGACTTTTAAATCAAACTTCTATTTCATCGCTTTCTTCCTTTATTACCAAAATGAATGAAGTAATTCTGAATGGGAAACTTAAATGCTTATCAAAATTGGGAAGTAATAAGTGCTACTACAATAAAAACCATTTGTTAGAAGCTTCATTTGTTATTATGAATGGAGTGTGTGATACATTTGTCTTTTTCATACCAAGCCACAAAGATTTCTTTAAGCTGAGAGCCCAGATGTAGGCCACGTCTGTTGGTGGTGAATGAACCAAACTGGGGATCCAAATTACAGCTAGTTTATTTCACAGCAGCCAGTTTCTACCAGAGGGCAAGGTCACAGGGAACCAGCAGCACAAGCTTTGACACTTACGTGAGAAAAAAAAAAAAAAAAGATGAGTCCTTCACAAACAATTCAGGACCAGAAGAGTTGAAGGGCTATCACATAGAAGAGTGGATTAAGACTTGTCCTGCTCGGCCCCAGGAGGCAGACTAGCAATAGGTGAAAGTGGCAGAGAGGTCAACTTAAGCATGATGTTGGAAAGGACTTCCTAACCATCCTTGCAGCCCAAAGTAGAACAAATTGCCTTGGCAGGTAAGCATCTCTCCTTACATTCAATCTTTAAATAGAGGCTGGTTGGCCACTTGCTAAGTATGGCATGGTGAGGAATCACATTCAGGTATCACTGGCCCCTAAGATCCATTTCAACTCAGTGACACTATCATTCTTTGAACTACATACAGTTCACTATAGCATTTTTCAGTTTCTTGTAAATATACCACATGGCAGTAAAATCAAATGAATACAGCATTTGTTATGGAAGGAATGAGCCTCTTGTCTCCAGGAGACTCGATGACTTTGCCAGTATGGCAACTAAATGTATGGGCCACAGCTGGCTGTTTTAACAATCAATCCAGATTGCCATGCACCTGTGGCACATCTGGATTAATTGTATGGACTGTCTGTGACAAACAGTCCCAACCTATTTTAGAGATATATTTCTTCTCCTGAATAGATGTAGCCCATTCCTGTAGCTTTACCACACAAAGGGAAGGGAAGAGTTGGAGGTTACCCACCTAATTTGGTCAAGGAGATAGCTAATTGGGAAAATTCAGTCCCTCAAAATTGATTTGGGGGTTTGAGCTGTCCAGAGTATCTATCTCCATCAAGGTTTTATATACCCAAGCAGGGTAATGTGGAGAATAAAGGTAATTCTCTTATATGGTTTAGGCCAAGTGACGCTTGAACTATCCAGATAATTAAGGCAAAAATGATTTCTGGCTTGTATTCTCCAGATAATTGCTTCCATTTTCCACTTCAATTTTTGTGCATAGACACAGGCTTCACGTAACTGAAGGTTATCTAGATATATGGAAAGATAATTATGTAGCAGATGTTGGTAATTTTGAAATTTTGGGGAAATGATTTTTTTTTCTTTTGTCAGCAAGCTCCTAGATTCTAAATTACTTTTCATGGTAAGGCCCAAATCAGAGTAGACAGCAACATTTCATTTTTATTAATGTCTTTAATCTTTTTTTTTTAATATAAAACTTGAATGTGTACATGCTTTTCCTTCTTCCTTCTCCCTGCTCCCGTCAGGTAGAAGCTATTAGGTCATGAGCTCATTCCAATTACCTGAAAGGGGCATCTGTCATTTCAGCCACTCACTAGCCATTAGTCAAGTAACAGTGGCCTCCCTTCACCAGGGGACTTCACCGCCTCCCCAGCACATGGCTGCCATGTGCTGCTAAATAGACAATGCGTGGATAGAGATTCTGGTTTAAGAATGGACTGAACTAAATGGCCTCCAAGGTTCTTTCCTTTCTTCAGTGTTTCTGTAAGGATGGTAAAGAATAAAAATTCTATCATTGCTAGAAAACAAAAAGTAATTTTAACATACACAATAAAACAAAGGGGCAAGGAATCCCTTTACCCAATACAGCATTCAATATACTATCATACTGAGGCAATTTGTTGACTAGAAGGATGATTCCACTTGTTTTGACTCATTGCTAGCTTCAAAAAGCAAATCACAAGAGCATATTTCACAGCTGTCCAAAACTACATTGAATCTCTCAGTTAGAGAAGGCCAGGACAGGATCCTCCAGAAGGATCCATACCAGAGATAAGATCAAGACTGAGTAGCAAGGGTTCTTTACCCTTTTTTGTGTGTTCTGGATCTTTCTGGAAGTCTGGTGAAGCCCATGAGTCCCTTCTCAGAATAATACGTTTAAATGCATAAAATAAAATTCATAAATTAAAAAGGAAATGTTACCTTGAAATAAAGATGCAAGCCTTTTTTGTAATCCATGTTCACAAACCCCTTGTAATCTGTCCATAGAACCATTAAGTATCCACGAACCCCAAGTTAAGAGTCCTGCTCTAGAAGGTGATCATCACATGTCCACTAAAATACTCTCCTTGCTTCATCTTTATCCCAGAGCACAAGGCAACGAAAAAACCCACAAAGAACCTTTTCCAGAGTCTTCTATGTACTTTGGTTCATAATAGTTAACTAGTTAGAGAAATCAAGGATAAAAGAACAGCAATTTAAGAAATATAATGAGGCACTAAAACAACACCTTCACAGTTTCTATTACTTTAAAAATGCTATACCATCATTCTTTCTGAAATTGTACTTCTTTGTTTTTAAAGGGAAAATAAAAAAGACTCAGATAGAAAAGCTTTTCTTTTGTATGTTGTTGTTCATTGATTTTGTACCCATTATGGAAAATTTTTTGAGGAGATTTTCAGATAGTCTTATCTCAATTGCCTTAAAATTATAGTATAGCATAACTATTTTTCTTAGGATAATATCCTTACATTAATATAATTTCCAATCACATTGATAGGTGTTCCCATTTTTCTTCTTTTATGTTTATTTTTAAATATATACATTCATTGCATGTGTAAAACATTAAATATTTCATTAAAATATCTATATATAATTTTATTCATTCACATAGATATTTAAAACTTTTTTTTCAAATTACTTAACCTTCAAAATGGAAAATTATATTTCTCCTATAAAATGTAAAATGATAATAGCACTGAAACCAATTTTTAAAATGAAAAGAAAGGTTGATTGAAGCATTTCATTAGTACTAAAGTGAACTCAGGGTAGAAAAAAAGCCATTTTAAGGAGTTGGGTCAATTATACCCATAGTATGTGCTTACTTCAAGGTGGCATCAGAAACATTTCCATTTCCAAATGATAATAGCAATTAAATAAATAAAAGGGAAAATTTTTCAAAGCCAACACTGTTTTCATTTTTCCCCTAAACAGCCTTTTCCAGGGCATTTATTATGTTCAAGTCGTTTTAGTCAGTTCGAAGGGAGATATGAAGATATATATGAGACCTACCTTTCTCTTCCCCGCTGTCTACACAGGATCAGGAGAAAAAAAAAAACAGCTCTTAAAACCAGAGGAATAAAACATTTTAAATATTTTTTTTCTCCTTTCACTAGGTTGAATATCCCTAAGACACTGAATCTTGAGACTGTTTCAAAGTTTCTATATATTCTAGGACCATCCCAGTGATTGCCACTGAGACTATGCTGTTACTGAGAGAGCTGTGCCCCATAGAAGCAGGAAAGTGGCATCATGGGTGGAATGTTAGGATTGAAGTCAAGAAGACCTGAGTTTGAATCCCACATCAGACACTCACCTGCTGTGTGGTCCTTAACCCTCCCCCCCCCCCCACTGTCTCTCTCCTTTCTCTGTCTCTTTCTTTCTCTGTCTCTCTCTCTCTCTCCTTCTCTGTCACAGACTTAGCATCTATAAAAAGGGATAATAGGGGAAAAAATTATTTCACAGTGTTCTTTGGATCAAATTAGAATATATAAAATGTTTTGCAAACCTTCAAATGCTATCTACATTATTATTATTATCAGTATTAATTATTATTATTTTAACATTATCTTTACTCATGGAAAGCCAGCAATTACCCCTTGGAGCTCTCTCAATTTCCAGACTCACTATTAATATAAAATTCTCACCAAGGAGGAACTTTGTTGGTTCCAGCATCCTTCCTATGGGTGTTCTTACCCAAAGACCAATAAAAACTTGTATCAGGAGAAAGACAGAGACAAAGTAAGAGAGAGAAGAGAAACCTCCAGACAGAATCATCAATAGCTGGTTGTGGAATCTGTTCCAAACCATCCTGTGGGACCCTTTTTCTCTTTTTTTCCCACAATGTAGTTATCTTAAATTAGTATCTAGGAAAACACATCTTATATTTAGCGCTATAAGGTATTGAATCATAGAAGCCATCAAGTCCAGTCTCCTAATTTTACAAATTAAAAAATTAAGGCACATAGAGGATAAGTAACTTCCCTAGTGATTAAGTGTCTGAGATGGGATTTGAGTATTACTGACAGTATAGTGCCCATTTGTTAGTGGTCAATGAGAATGGTAATTCTGATAGTTAATATGGTTATTAATAATATATAATTATATAATTATATATAAAATAAATACAGTTAATAATAATAATAAGCATGTGAAGTATAGGTGCATATATGGATAATATAAAATGAATAATATATTATACATATAATGTAATATATAGCATATAATAATAACATATATAATTAATATAACATAACACAACACAACAACATAATATAATATAAATAGTATAAAATAATACAAAACATTAATAATATAAAATAATTTTATAAAATATGGAATATTTAAATTATAATAATATTCTGAAATCTCATCAGCTTTGGGGGCTACTATATCATACTCAGCTCATTATTGAACTTAAGGTTCCCTAAGACTCCTAGTTTTGTTTTGTTTTGTTTTGTTCCTATAGGCTGCTAACAATTCCTTTCCTATCCCCATGGTTAAGTTCTTTTAACACAGGTAAAAGACTTTGTATTTATTCCTATTAAGATTCATTTTAGAAAGTGCAGAGGAGTTATAATCTCCAGTCTTCCATTTTAGAAATCCTTTAACATTTTTGGACCTTGACCATCTTTTGTGCCATCAGAAAATCTGACAAGAATGCTGTCTCTATCTTTACCCAAGTCATCAGAAACATGATGAGCCCCACATTCAGGAACATTCAGCATCTCTAGGATGCCCTACTTAAGATCTCCACCCATGTTGTCATCAACCCACTGATCCCCACAGGCCATTCAACCAACTCCCAATCCTCCCACTTATATTTCCATCTGGTCCATGTTTCTCCAACTTGTGACAAGGATCTAATCCAAAGCATCTTAACCTTTTTGTGTGTGCATGGACCTCTTTGGCAGTGGGGTGAAGCCTATTGATCCATCCTCAGAATCTTGTTCTTAGATGCATAAAATACACAGAGGAAACCAATTGTATTGAAATACAGTTATTAAAAAATTTTTTTAAAGTTCGTGAACCCTAGGTTAAGAATTCCTGAGCTAATGAGAGGTTGACAAGTATCTTCTTGAAATACTGTTTCTAGAGAAGAGTGCTTGCTTTAGTTATTGTCTCATCACCTGCTCTGGAAAATATCCCAAATCAAAGGCTCTGGGCCAGTCACCCCTAATATTCTTATCCCAGAGACCCTAGCAACCAACTGTTTTCCTCCTCTCTCCCCCAAAAAACTAATAAAGGTTCCTAGTACTTATATACTTTTATTTTTTTTTGTCACATAAGAGTCTGGTAAACCGTTTTCAGTGAAAAGAAGAAGAAATACTGGGGTGGGGGCATAAGCCCTGCATGCTTCTCTTGGAAAAGGGAGAAGTGGTGACAACAGAAACCCAAGACAAGCCACCATCCACATAAACCATAGGTTGACCAATTAGAAAGACAAGATACATTCTTGAGCCTGGGAGAGGTTGGGGGAAGGGGAAGGTGTGGTGGGTGATGAGCTGATTCAATATTCCTTATTCCAGGCTTCAGGTCACAAGCAGCAGAGTTCCAAAAAAGAAAAAAAAAAGGATTAATTTTCTTTCTGTTCATTGGTAATGTCAACAGATACTGAGTAGTACTGTAAAGGTGGGAGGGATTAGGAAAGGAGTAGAAAAAGAATACCATAAAAGCAAAGAAGCAGGAATAGGATATAACAGAGAGGAGGTGGAACCTAGCTGTTGGGCAGTGAGGTGGTAGGAGTCAGAAAGATCGGAGTTCCTACTTCTAGCCGTGTGGTCCTGAGCGAGTCTCTTAACTTCTCTTTGCCTCAGTTTCCCCAGCTACAAAATTGGGATAATATTAGCACCTACCTCACAGGAGTGTTATGAAGAATAATTGAGATAACATTTGTAAAGGGCTTAGCACAGACAACGGAACACATTAGGTCCTATAGAAATGCTAGCTATGATTATTATTGTTAAATATCTTCAACAAGGGTAGGGGTCCTTGTTTCTCTGGTCATATCTACCCTTGCCAAATGAATAGACAGCTCCATCACTTTATGGGGAGAAAATGAAGTGATAGATTATCAACTCTAATAATTTTTCCTTTTAAATCATATTTTTCTCTGACTTCTACAGATCAAAAGGAGAGAATCAAATGCAAATTTCCCTATAAAATTCTCACTGTTGAATGGTACAGGTATTCTTCTAGACAACCCAATCTAGTTCACTCTTTTTAGATCATTTTTCCAGATCTCAAGAGAGAGAGACAAAGACAGAGAGAGAGAGAGAGAGAGAGAGAGAGAGAGAGAGAGAGAGAGAGAGAGAGAGAGGTCTTGCTCTAAAATCTTCTCAGTGTTGTAATTAGTATGCATTCTTTCCTTCCATTCAGTTTTCCTAGAAAGTAGGTCACCCAGTTTTCCTGGACTGAAAATGCTTCCCCCCCACTCCCCTGCCCCAGACTTCTGAGAAACCCTTGCTTCATCTTTATTGACTATGGGATCCAATCCAATCCACCAAACATTTGTCAAGCGCCTACTGGGTGCCAGGTCTCAGAAATCAGTGTCCTCTCCACCCCCTTTCAGAGGAGTGAGTGTAAAAGAGGGGTGCTTTGAACCCAAGTTGTCTGTCGCAAGTCTATTGTAAGTCAGCAAAGATCTGGTCAGTTTCTTGATTCACAGGAATTTGATCGTGAACATCCAGCCACTGTGTTGGCATTAAAAAACTACGTACAAATGTGTGCATGCATACACAAATTATTCACACCTAAAAAGGAAAAATACACCTATACACATTAAAATGTACCTCTCCCTTTCTGGTATCTTGACCAAAACCAAGCTGGAAATCTTCTTCTAATTTTGTTGTTGTTGTTGTTAAGGACTTTAACAAGTTTAGATACCTTTTCACTAGGCATCCACTCCTTTCCATGTGCTTCTTCACCCCTGTCTTCCAGCCAGAACACAGTAAACAAAGGGACAGGGTTCCTGACACTTGCAGAATTTCAAGCTGTTTTTCAAGAAGGAAGTCCCAAGAATCTTGTCAGAAATCCTGTTTGGGCGAGATTCCCAGCCCAGTTTTGCAGACCCAGGATGTCTGAGTAGTCTTGGTATGCCTGGGATAAGCAGTTGAGGATTTTTTTGTCTGAATCAAATCCAAACTCCAAACGTAATTAAAATACCACAACATAGTTAACTCTTTGTTATGTGAATCATGTTATTTATCTAATGGAAGGAATGGGCTCTGTCCCCGCTCTAATTCTCCCTCTCCTGTTGGCTTCTGCTGATCACTTATATTCTACATTTCAGTGCTATTCTTGCTTTTTTTCTTAGGCAAAAATCATCGTCCCACTTTTTCGTTGCTATGCAGACATCAAGAGTTGCAAAAGGAAAGCAAACTTACTGAGACTGTATATGAAAGATTTAGTTACTGTTGCTTTTATTTGAAGTTTCTTTTTATTTATGCATTTTACTTCCTTCTCATAACTAGGGGTGCTTCAAACCATCCCTTACACTTCCCCATTTAGGGATCCTTTAGAAGAAGGAAACCTACCAGAATATCTGGTATTTGGGGGTCTAATCTGCAGCCTCATATCTACTATTGTCTCTAAGAAAAAACATAATATCTTTTGTTTGACATTTAAAGCCCTTCACAATACGGTTCCTACCTATCTTTCCAAGCCTTCTTTCAAATTAATCCCTCCTCACATATTCTATATTCTAACTAAACTGACCTACTTGTCGTTCTCTATAAATGCCAACCTATCTCCAGGCTCTGGAATTTTGCACAGGCTGTCCCTCATGCCTTGGGTGCTCATGCACCTCTATTTCTTAGAATTCCTCATTTCGTTTCAAGACTCAGTCGAAGTGTCGTTTCATACATTCTCTGATCCTCTTGCTATTAGTGCCTTTTCTCCTTAAAACTGCCATGTACTTACCAGTTATCCTTCCCACATCACAGCTTTCTCTGTGGTGGTTTCTATGTATCAGGGATTGGCATGAGAAATTAAATGGGAACTGAAGAGGAGTTTTACAGAAGCTACAAGTGATGCATGAAGGCCAGAAGATGACCCAGCGGCTATAAGCAAATACTAAACTCAAATTTTACAATACCATACTGTAAACACCCTATAAAAGGAAAAGAAAAAAATTCAGACTTCTCTGCTATGAAAGGAGAGTGAAAAAATTTTACTTGGATTTTCCAGATTGCAGGAGTGGGGGCTGGTGGGACCACACCTCTATGAGATGGAAGAGACAACTATACTTTGTATTGACATCTAGAAACACCTTGAATCTCTTCTAGAATATAAGTTGCTTATATAAGGTCAGGGATATTTTGATTTTTGTCTTTGTAACCACAGTGTCCAAACAGATAGCCTAACCACCTAACCATCTAGTACCCGAAACAGCAGCTAGCATTTCTTTAAAGAGCCAAGGTTGGCACATAATATCTTTCTTGATCCTCACAACCCTGTAAATAAGTTACATGCTATTATTTTTATTATTCCCATTTTACAGATAAGAAAAGGAAGACTTGTCCAGATCACGTAGCTGGTCCAGTGGTGGAGCCAGGGTTCTTCTGACTTGAAGTTCAAAAAATTTTATCCATTGAACCACCCAACTGCCTTAATATTTAATATTTGTTGAAGGAAGAGGTGACTTCAATATTTAGATTTAAAGAACATTACTCTCCTGTATAGCAAAGTACTTGAGGCACTATGAACTCCTAAGAATGGGTGAAGTTCTGATCTCATTTAACCAGTAGTCATGTTGTAAATGTTGGTAGTCTTTCAAAATCTTTAAAAATTTGCCTTTTGGGGGTAGTGGGGGGAGTTAAGTGACTTGACCAGGGTCAAACAGCTAATAAATGTCTGAGACTGGATTTGAACTTGGGCCCTCCTGACTCCAAAGTCTGTTGCACACATATATAACCCTATATCAAATTGCTTATTGTCTTAGGAAACAGAGAGAGAAAGAGAAAATTGGGAACTCAAAATTTTATAAAAAGTGAATGTTAAAAATTGTTTTTACATGAAATTTGAAAACATTAAATATTATTTTAAAAAAAGAATGCACCCTAAATTTGGTGAGTTTTTTCCAGTTATTTTTACAAGTGTTTATTATTTCTCCTTCTCTCTCCACTCCACCATGGAACATTTTTTTTAAAACCACATCAAATTTGCATAGTACAGTCTACCGTATTCCCACATTGACCAAATGCAAAATACATATGCCATTCTGATTCTAAATTCATTAACTCTCAGACTGCAGGTAGGTGACATGTTTCTTCTTCAGCCCTCTGGGCCTATAATAGATCATTATGTTAATCAGAGTTCTAGAGCATTTCTAAGTTGTTTTTTCTCTATAATGTTACTATCACTAGGTAAATTGTTCTCTTAGCTTTGTTCACATCACTCTGAATCAGTTCATAGAAATCTTCCCCATTTCCTCTGGCACTGCCCATTTCACCATTTCCCTAATTCAATGTAAATATTTTGAATGTGTACCTCTAGAAGCCAAATGCTTGTCTTCTCACTATCCTTAATCTACTTCCCATTGTATGATCTTGAATTTCCACAGCATGATCTTACTGTCTTAATCCTCCTGCAAAGTTCCTGAAATTCTCAAAAAGTATTTCCCATTATTAACTTTTCTGTTCTTTATTTGACTGTTTTCTTAATTTGATCCAGAACTGTGACAGGCAGCATGGTGGCCTGGATAGAGTGGATAGACAGCCAACCTCAAAGTCAAGACCAAGTGGTTCAAATCCTGTCTCTATCACCTTCTGATTGTCAATTCTAGACAAATCACTTTACCCCTCAGTGACCAAAGGAAGTAAGTCTCCAAGACAATAAGTTGCAGAGCATTAGCAGTCCCAAATATTTAGAGGGGTGTTTCCTCATAGGGGAGTCCCCTTCACCAGTGAAACCATAACTTTTGGGGGGGCATAATAATAATAATTCACATTCATAAAGTGCTTTAAAGTTTACAAAGGTTTTTATTCACAATAAT
This sequence comes from Pseudochirops corinnae, assembly GCA_028646515.1. Taxonomy (NCBI): domain Eukaryota; kingdom Metazoa; phylum Chordata; class Mammalia; order Diprotodontia; family Pseudocheiridae; genus Pseudochirops; species Pseudochirops corinnae. The sequence continues at coordinate 324,035,709 of CM053586.1, forward strand.
AGTAATTCCTATTCCACAGATGAGGAAATGGAGACCCTGAGTGGTAGTGACCAGTCTTTGATTATTTACAAGGTCTAACAAATGACTCAAGCAGAATTTGAACCCCAGTTTTCTGACTACAAGTTCAGGACTCTAGGTTATACTCTTTAAAAGAATCAATTACAAATTCTGATGTGAAAAATCAATATGCTCCAAACTATATTCTTCTACATTATATCTTTCAACTAGCTAATTAATAAGCAAGAATTAGGCATTTACTGTGGGCCAGGTACTGTGTTAAGCCCTGATAATGTTTTAGAGAAAAAGCACGAACAATCCCTGCCCTCAAGAAGTTTACAGTCTAAATGAAAAGACAGCATGAACATAAGTAGGTATAAGGGTTCAAACCTAGCCTCAGACACTCACTATTTGTGAGGTCCTGGCAACATTTATTGCTTTTAAGTCTCAGTTTCTTCATCGACAAAATGGCAATAATAATAATAAATAATAATAATGACTAACACAAAGTTATTGAGATCAAATGAGATTTTATATATAGCATTTTACAAACCTCACAGTGCTGTGTATGAATGTGAGCTTAATAGGACGATATAGGCTGAAGTTAGGATAAGACTAGAACAATTAGCAAAAAAAATCATATTTAATCTTAGAGGGGGAAGTCTAAATTTGTGATCTCAACAGTATAGGCAACTCTCAATGAGCAAGAGTTCTGTAATTTTTAGTCTCAGAGTTTGTCTAGGTCATGGATAGGTGGAATGATTTGGCTGTGGTCACAGTCAGTATATGTCAATGGAAGGATTTGAACCTAGGTCTTTCTAACTCCAAAGGAGACTACTTATCCGTATAGGGAAAGGAAGGAAGGAAATAAGCATTTATAAAGAACCTACTCTGTGTCAGGATTGTGCTAAGTGCTTTTCACAAATGTCATGTCATTTGATCTTTACAACAGTTGTGAATATGTGTGAGGTAGGTATTATTATCCTCATTAAATAGCTGAGAAAGTTGAGGCCAACGAAAGTTAAGTGATTGGCCCAGGGGCACAGAGTTAATAAGTGGATAAGGTCACATTTGAACTCAAGTCTTCCCGACTCCTGGCCCACAGATGATGTCCTGTATCTCCAGCAGTTTCTCCTTGTGTACATATACCAACTCAAGGAAAATCCTTATGTCAAGGCAAATAAGTGTATCTATCCCAGAAAGGTCAAGAAGTAATGGATTAATTAGATTTTTTTCAAAAAATCTATCATTCATCATGTCTTCTTTATGGTAGAAATGTCTTCCTCACTATCCACCTTTCCTTGTGACAAGTTCAAGGTCTTCATAAGACAAAGCAGGAGTATTCAACTCTGATCATTTTACAGCCTCTCTGTTGTTCAGTCTTTTCAGTTGTCTCATCTTTTGTGACCCCTTTTAGGTTTTCTTGGCAAAGATACTGGAGTGGTTGGCCAATTCCATCTCCAGTTCATTTTACAGGTGAGGAAACTGACACAAACAGGGTTAAGTGACTTGCCAAGGTCACACAGGTAGGAAGTATCTGAGGCCAGATTTGACTCAGGATGTTGAGTCTTTCTGACTCCACATCAGTACTCTATCCACTGCATGACCTAGATGCCCACAGCCTCTCCAGCGCCATTGTGGAATGTCAGAATCATTGACCTGAGTGGCCATCACTAATCCAGTACCAGCATCTTCCACTACTAGTGACAGGCTAGTGTTTAAAAATTTTCCTTATTTAGGAAAATAAGCAACTACTGAGTACTTTCTGTTCCATTTGCTTTTGCTTTTCGTAATGGCTCCGACAGGGAGTTACTTGCTTTATTATTAGGATTGTTGTCTTCCACCTTTATAGAAAAATACAGACTTGAGAGAGCTTTATGTTTTCGATGACACACTATTGTTTTACGTTAACCTAAAATGATTAATTCCTTTATGTTTCTATAGTTACCTTAGTTTCTTCTTGTGCCTCATAACCCTATTTCCCACACGGAGACTGAATTTACTATTTATGTTACCATAACAATGGCAATGAAGCTTTCCACTTAAACCTCATTTGACCTTTATTTTTTTTTAAAGGATTCAAAGCTTGAGTAACTGACACCATAAAGACTCCTACACAGCAATCCAAAATTAAAAAAAATAAATAAAAATTATAACAAAGAACAAAAAAACCTGTGTTTCTGGAATGAACCTCAACTCCAGATCTCAAGTGCAAAGGCTCCATTAGCGTATAATCATTTTTTTTATCTTTTAAAAGTTACCTTAACCTGAGAACCTCCAAGTACTTTACACATAGGAGTATCCTGAGTGAATTATTATCCCCATTTGGAATTTTACAGGGCAAACATATATGAGACCCCTTGGGGATGGAGCCAAGAACTGACTAAGAAATCCCAATATCCTTTCTCAAAAAACTTTATTCACAAATCTCTTTCTTTTCTTTTCTTCCTATGACATTCCAGGTGCCTAGAGGAATCTCTGCTATTTACCGATAAGCCATCTTTTAGCCTCTCTTACATGTTTTAAATTCTCTTTAACATGAACTTTCTTAGGCATTGAACCCGATTGCCTTTCTGAGCTATGAGCTGTGCTGGTCTCAGAAATGTCATGCACCGCTTCCCCTCCACTCTCTCCCTGAAGTCTGTGCCCCTTATCTGTGTATTAAATTTATTCTGGGAGCCTAATGGCCTATTCAGCTCCGTGCTTTGTATACCACCTATAGCAATGTCTCGTGCGTCCTGCAATGGGCCTGGAAACAGACCATGGAGTAATCAGGAAAGAAAAGGGAAAATATGAGCATGTAATTCAGAGAGACAAAGTCCTAGAGACCCTTTAGTCGTCCAAAGGAGTCAGTTGTCCCCCATATGAGGAGAGGGCCAGGGACACCTGCAGGGTAGAATAAAGATGAGGAAATGTCTAGTGGCTCAGTGGAAACCCAGCAGAGAAAGAAAGCAGCTGTTTGGAGATAGGGGGAAAAGAGGGAGGGAGGAGGATAAAAGGCAAAAGCTGATACTGTATAAAACAAAATTAAGTTGATGAATGAGAACTCCAAGGGATTTAGATAAGTTTGGAGAAAGAGTTGAATTGAGCTTCCCTCCCTCTTCCCCACCCCCAAGTCTCAGCAGTGAAAAGGCAATTTTAAAAGATTCAGATACAGTTAGGGATTCTGTTAATCAGCATAATTTTTTAATCATTTGTGGTTTGGGTGCCCTTTTGGGGGTTTCGATTGTCATCGTGTTTATGGGAAATTGGCAGTTATTAATTGCTGTTAATCTTATACCCGCCCTTATTAGGATTCAGATATATTTCTCAGTACTTTGTCCAGTATCTATGCAATCATTTATCAACCCTGAGTTTTACTGTAAGCATAATATTTACAAGAAGCAATTTTTCATGCCTGGGTTAAGTACAGAACCTATAATATTTTTCAGTTGAATGTGTCAAAATGACCAAGATTCAAGCACTGGAGAGAACAGAAGGATCTTAATATGATGCTTTTGCATCTGGAGTGGGAAATCTGACTTCTCATTATCATTTTCTACAAATATGATTCTTGAGTTCTGAACAGTGATTTGCATTTAGTGGCATTGATATCCGTTATGGTTTTTCAAAGGATTGCAATATTTGCTCTTTATGAAGCGCTATATGAATTTCGGGACATAGGTATAATAAAGCAGGGATTTTGAACTTATTTTTTTTCTATACCCCAGTGTGTTGAGTCTCAGAAAATATAATGTTATTGTCTATGTGCACATGAATATACATCCATAGCTTTTGAGGAGGAAGGGTAAAGTGGATTCCAACAAATAATTGTTTCAGTTCCCCCAAGACTAGGAATCACTGGTCTAAAGGATATAATATCTCACTACTCTCTCGAGAGTATTACTGCCCAAGACAAGAGAGTTTAATGTCATACTAGTCTCTCCATGTACGACTAGCAAAGCGTATACAGATAGAAAAGAATGAACATGGGGAGGAAAGAGAAGCCCATTGCTATTGCTAAGGCAAAGTTGTGAAAAGAAAACTAAAAACAAGGCTGGTTTGTTACTAGATGCATTTTTAATAAACTCTTTAAAGAAAAAACCTCTGTAAATTCATAATCTCATATAATCTACATTTTTATTCTTCTTTGTATATTGAAATAGAAAAGTACTGCTGTCATAAAAACCCAGTTCTAGGTTAACATATAAAATAAGGAAAGTTGGTCATCTTTGCTTCCCATCTTCTACTTTAATAATTCTAGAAGGATCTCTCCTAACCATCATAGTCCCCTAAAACTGAGAGTTTTCATATTTGGCTGACTAGAGCATCTTCTCCTGACCTCACCACTAATTAAGCCTGCCATTTCCAGGCAACATTCTAGCTTCCCTAATTACTCCTCCTGCCTCTTCTACCCCTATCCAAAACATCATTCTGTTACTGTGCTGAATTCAGCTAGTCACTATGACAGGATTTGATAGAGTAATTCTCAAGGATGTGAATTAATGTGTTAACATAAGTGTGTGTGAGTATGTTTTTAATATCTCAATTCTTGTATGTATGTGTATTTTAAAAAAAAAGAATAGGAAGCATACAATCCCAAAAGAATGAATGTCTAATGTTGAAACTTCAGGCAATATGACAAGCTAGTTGGGAAGATATTTTAGGCCAGGGAGATTTTACACTTGTCCTTCAAGTCTACTTCTCTAGCAGCTCCTCTGGGAAAAAGTGTGCCTATCTTTCCCCTTTACAAGGAAAACAAAGAAGGGACATGAACTGGTTGTCATAAATCAGAAAACTCATTAATATAATAATAATAATAATAATAAAAATACCATAGGCTTATATTTCAATGGTTCTGTCTTGACACAAAGTGACTTGGAGAACTATTCATTTCTCTAGCTCATTTGACCTCAAATTATTTGAACCTAGAAATGGCAATGAATGCCAGTCCCCTAGGGATGGCTATCAAGTCCCCTTATAAGCACTGAAATTTATAAGGCATCGACCACAAAAGAAATTTTATTTATAGAATAAAAGGCATAAGAAGAGTATTCATGGACAACCTCCTACGGTGTCAGGAGAGTCTCTTTCCTCTATTTCTGTGGGACTCTTTTTATCCCCACTCCAGAGACCCTTAGAGTTTCTGTGACCTTGAGTGGAATTCTAAAAAGGAGACAGGTGAAAGTTCTTCCCAACAATCAGCTCTGCCTTATAAGGCTCCACTCCCAGCAAGTATCCACCACTCCATCTTGCCAAAGTCATTCTCTGATCGCTGACCAATGTTATGGTCAAACTGGCTGTCAGTGTACTCTTTGCTATTTCACAGTGGCATGTGAAATCTGTGAGATAGGTAGAGCAGGTGTTATTATCATCAGTTTACAGGTGAGAAAACTGAAGTTATGAAAGATGTAGTGATTTGCTCAATTCAACAAAGTCATTAAATGCCTACTTTATGTAAGGCTACTGTGTTCCTTGTCATATTGCTAGTAAGAAGCAGAGATGAGCACTGAGCCCCAATCATCTTGTCCAAATCCAGTGTGATTTCTGCTGCCCACAGAATGAAGTTCAGAAGATCACCTTTCTACTCCCAGTAATATATAGTGATGACATACTTCTGAAAGTGAGAAAGTCAAAGCCAACAGAAATAGCTTTAGCTTGTTATGAGTGCTAACAGTTTCTTCGTGAGCCACGAGCTGGTGAGTATTCCCTTGCAGAATGCCATTATTTATGAAAGAAAGATGAAAGTAGATAAATTAGTGAGATATATATATATGTATATATACACACATGCATATATATACATATATATATGCATGTATGTATGTATATGTATATGGAATATGTTGTCTGTATATTCACAACCTTTCATACTGCTGCCCAGGGCTATAGTGAAATGATCACTAGATACAGTCAGAGGCCTTAGTTTCAAATCTTGGCTCTTCTGTTTGCTAATGTGATGCTGTAGATGAGTCATTTTACTTCCCTGCATTTCAGTGTTCTCATCTGTAAAATAAGGGCATTATATTAGGTGATCCCTACAGTAACTTTTAACTCTAAATTCTAACTTTATTGCTTTACATTTATTTTATCTCTATATTAACTGTATTATTTTGCTTGTCCTTCACAGACACACACACACACACACACACACACACGCACAAACATTTCTGTTGGTACTTACTTTAAGATTTTTTGTTTGTTTGTTTTCTGTTAAACAAATAGGCTATAGAAGGTCCATTTCTACTGCCTATCTTTTTATTAAGATCATTGATTTGTTTATTGGAGTCTGAAAACAAAGATGCAATTTAGCTACCTGTCTTCTTTCTAAGCTTTGAAAATATTGTTCATATGTTCAGTTTTGGTGTTTTGATATCATTTTTAAAAATTAACTACACCTAAATCAGCTGATTTACACTGACTAGTAACGTAGACATGGAACAATGGATTCAGTCAAGTTGTTTCCATAGGGTGTCTGATTGATTCAGTAGAACAGTGGGCTTGACTGACAGATGTTTTTTCACTGAATTTGACCCAATCAAGTAGCTGTTTTGACATGCCTTGACAAAGCCACAGAAAGAGTAGCAGACCACATATTATCTTGTTAAAAGTAGGGTGTCTGCATTACCTTCAGTCTCTATCATGGGCTTATAATGTGATTTGGGGTGAGAATAAATTAGAAAAGATGTATGTAGGAACTTGGTTGGAAGATGTTCTCAGTGCATGTGATGGTAGGACATTCTGTGCTAAGAGGTTAAGAGGTGACCATAACATGAACTGCTATTTTCCTTCAGTATGTATTTGGGATGGGACAGAAAGTCTTGAGAAATGTGGTACATACAAGTGTATAATTAGAAGTCGAAGAGAGCTTAGAAACCATTGAATCCAACCCCTTCCTTTCATTTTGAAGATGAGGAAACTGAGCCACAGAGTAATTAAGTGTCTAGGTCAGGGTCACACAGCTAGTAAATGTTTAAGACAGGATTTTAACCCCAGTGGTATTTTAATCTGTTACTAGTGAAGATTCTAGAAAGAAAAGAGGCAGTGAAAAATAAGCAATTGTCTAAGAAGGTGGAATTGGAGAATAGAATTTGGCATTTTGACCATGGCTTAAAATATACATCATGTTGAGTTCTTAGTTTAACTGTGATGTAATCTAGCTAACGAGAGCTTGAAAGAATGACTTTAAAATGGTATAAATTTCCAAGGGAAGGGTCAGAAGGCACAGTAACTTAGATGTCATAGAGAGCAGTAGGTATGAAGTAGAAAGAATAGCTAAAGAAGTGCTCAGTAATTCTTGGGAAACAAAGACCAAAGAGTGCACATCATTGGAGAGATGGTGAGGTGTTGTGGAAAGTATTCTGGACGCGGAATCAGAGCGCCAGGATTTGAGTCCTCCATCTCTTCCACACTGCATATGGGACACTGGAGAACCTCTCTGCCTCCATGTTTCATCATCTGTGAGATTAAATAGTTAAACAAGACCGTCTCTAAGGTTCCTTCCACCTCTAAAACTCATGATCTTTATATTCATGACTGTGTTTTCCTTTCTTTAAGAACATAGACTTATAATGTTTAATTTTCTCTGGGATAAATCTAAATACATAGGACAAAAAAATTCTTAAAATGTTAACGAATTCTTGTAAAAAACAAAAAAAATGCATCTGCCTTTGTAGTGCCACATTTGGGTTATTCTAAATAATTATGATGAATCACATTTCCAATACTTACGCACATCATCATCTTCCAAAGTTAGGGCAAGCAACTTGTCAGCACTCTGGAAAGCCAGTTTCATGTCAATTTCATACCTATGAACCATGTTCCAAATTGTGTGTGTTCTTTTTGTTGATGTGGGCACACCATTTACTCCCAATCATTGCAATGCTCCAAACTCATTTAGAGTTGCATGAGAATATGTCCCCTTGATTTCTGACAAATGAATGAAAGCCCCCTGCATCTCAAAATCCTGGAATGAACAAATACACACACACACAACCCCCTCACACACACACACACACCGGAAAGAATCCTCAAGTGTTCCCCGAAATTCGATCAAACAGAGCAATCGGCTCTTTCACATCCGTATTATATATAGCATATATATTTTCCCAGTGATTAACCAGGTCTTAATGACAACAGTTCTTATCTTACAACTATGACATGAAGAGGGAGCTGTAGCTCTTTTGAGACACGGCTCTGCATGAAGCAGCTTATCCATGCTTTCCGATCTCCTGTCTTTTTTTTTTTCCCTTTCTCCCTCCCTTGCTCTGTCTCTCATTCATTCCCTCTTCCATCTTTTGGCCATCGCGCCAGATAAATTTAAATGTATCGGCTCCGAATCTGTCCGAGTGGAGTTAATCCATGCAAATCAGAAGCCCCGGCTGTCCATGCTTGATTCACAAAGAGGACTCAGCTACAGGAGGTCACTGGTTCCCAGCTGCTCCTCCCATTATATTTTCTTTTCCCCCCTTATTGCAGAACTGCTATATGTATACAGGGACTGAAAGGATCCAATTTACTGCAACTGCTGCCTGGCTTTTACTTACAACTTTGTTTGAAGGAACTTACCTTCCATCTGTCTTTGCAAGGTAGGAAGTCTGATTCTTCTAAAGCCTGGGGGGGGATGATGCCTCCCAGCTTGGCTCATTCTGGAATGTCACTTGAATGCTGTAGACTGTTTCTAGCATTTGGGTCCAAATGTAGTCAATCCAGGTGGCTAGTGCTTTTGTAACACAAATGCATAGGTACAATTGTGTAAGTGCCTGTTATTGTGATGTGCATTTTCCCCTGCAACCAGCCTCCCTTGGAAACACTGAAACTGCCTAAGCTCAAATCTAGAAATACAATTCTCAATCATTTTAATCTTATTTATCTTGTCTCCACCCCCTTTAAAAAAAAAATCTCCTACTGTGTTTTTGAGTTATCCTGAATGTCAGGCTATAAGATTCAAGTGTAAGATACAATCTTGGTCCGATGACTACCCTTGAGCCTTCTTATTGTTGTTTTCTAGGGGAAGAGGGCTAACTGTTGAAATGTTTTAAACAAATAAAAGCTTGCATTTGACTTTATGTTGCTAAAAGGTAGGGAGCTGAAGGCCCCATTGCAAATGGGCCTGTCAAGTAGATTTATACTACTATATAAATAAATTGTTCCTTGAATAGTCAGGGATGGGACAAGTATGAGAGTGAAATTCAAAATAGTGCTATTTATTTTAGAGAAAATATTGAAATTGCTCATTAAAAAAAAATAAAAAGTTTAATGGCAGGTAGGTTTAAAAACCTGCCCAAATCTGTAGGGGCTATGGCTGTTACTGATGTGACTGAGAAAGCAGTCCGTGTGTGTGGTCAGTAGGCACCTAGTTAAGTTGTGATAACAAATGTGGCTGTGAGCCTCCGGGTCTGACAATGCACACTCTGACTTGTGAAGACAGTCCCTGGGCTGGGATTCTTTCATGCGTGTTTCCTTTGATTGACTTAGAAGCACATCAACAGCACGGCTTTATAAGTGAATTCTAAAAATACATTGAGATGCTGAAAAAAAAAAAAAAAAACTACTATAGGTTTAAACGCACCTTTGCTGGTTAGTGCAAACCAGGCTATACCATTTGCCCAGCGCAGCCTGGGATTCAGCTGTGTTCATTCAGTATGCCATCTAGGGAGCTCCTTTATTTCTATGGTTTCCTGGTTTTGACCCCCCTTTTTTTCATTGAGTTCTCCTGATATAGTCATGCCCATAATTTTTTGGAACCAGTATAGGATAGAAATCAAAATGAACAGTAAACAAAGTTGACAGGATAGAACAGGGAGAAAAAAAAATCATTCTTTAGTACCCTGAATACTTCTGATGGCATAAATCTTTACATTTCATCTTCTGGGTAGATACTTGTAGTTAGTCGAGTTCCAAAGAGGGTAGGGAGGGAATTTATTATCTCCATAAAATATCTCTGTGCCAAAAAGGTGCCGTCCTTTTCCTTCTTGATATAGAGTCTGCTATTGGAAAAACGCATTCTGATTTTTTAGGACAGCACAAACCAGGAAGCCCTGTCATTGTTAGCATAAAGAAGACATCTAAACAAGGATTTCTTTGCAGAGGGCAATCTTTCTGTCTCTGGCATTTGTTAGGTTACTGTACATAGAATTTAACAGATAAATATCTTCTGCTTTATGGCATTTTAGAGATCCTTCCTATTGGTTTTCCAGCTACTCCACTAGGTAACAACTGAAAAATAAAAGGAGTATGTTTTATAGCTGCGAGCAATGAAAAGCCCTTCCCAGTGATATAAGAGGAGTTTGACCTTTCTTCTTACCCACTAATTAGAATTTTTAAAAAAAACTATTTAAAAACTATTTTAAAAATTATCTGAAGGACTGAGGTTTGTTTGTTTGTTTTTTCAAATGTATCAAAGCTTCCTGGAACGGGCTGATGGAATCACTATATTGGAAACTCTATGGCCAGCTGTCAATGTCTCCTACCACAGGAGCCATCCGAGGAGCAGGTGGATTTTCAGGGAAAGAAAGGAGGTTGGAATTGATGATCTAGACAAGTTTCTCCTCTTTCTAAGAATGGGAGACGTTAAGAGGATTCCACCTGGGGGAAAAAAAAGTAACAATAATTTCAAGGAAGGAATTACAGAGGGTTCCTGGCCAGGATTGAACTGGATGATTTTGGAAATTGGGAGATTTCCATTCAGAACCAGGGAGAGTTCATCTAAATGCAAATCAGCTTGTCCCTTCCCGGATATGTAAATATGGCCAAAGGAGACTGCTGGGCCCCTTGCCTATCTGTAGGATCAGAGATTCAGAGATTTAGAGCAGGAAAGAACTTCAGAGGCTAACTACTCTGACTTTTTCATTTTACAGGTCTGGAGGGAAAGTGACTTGCCCAAGGTTTCTTTGTGTTACTAAATCCTTCCCCCCTCCCCCCCCAAAAAAATCACTCTGAACCTATTGTTATATATCTATAAACAGATACATTTTACCCTAGCTCTGCTGTAAGCTCCCTAAAGCTAGGGGCTACTTTTGCTTTTGTCTTTGTATCTCAGCTTCCAGGGAGGTTCCCACTTAAGGAGATTAATAAATGTTTGTTGATTGAATGAGCGTGACTATGTAGGCACTTAATAAATGCTTTTCGAATGAATGCTTGCAATCATTAGCATTTGATATAAATGAAAGCATTTTTCATGGAGCCAGGAGGCAGCAAAGAGCTTTGAACTTGGAAACAAAAAAACCTAGGTTCAAATGCCACCTTAAACACCATCTATCTGAGTGAACTCAGTGAAGTCACTGGAGTTCTCCAAGCTTCACTTTCCCCATCTATAAGATGGGGATGAGAGAAGCATCCACACTTAAAGACTTGCCCTGAGGCTCCAATGTATGCAAAGCCCTTGCAAGCCGTAAGGTGCCATATAAATGCCAGCTATTATTACAGAGTTATTCAGAACTACTATTTTAGAAGCCTCTTCGTTGATTTGCAAAGCCCCTAGGAAACTCTCCATAGACCCAGTTTCTATGCCTTAAGTTAGGTTTTTACTGTGTATGCTAAATAAATGATCTCAGCCTCTTACTCTCTTGGGTTCTTTTCACTTCATCTGTAAACTTGCCATCCCTTTAGTAACTCACTCAAGCAACTCTTCAGGATAAGTTACATTTGACTGTATTTTAGAACACCTTGCAGGGGACCTATAGAACTGGCAAAACTCGGAGCTGTATATAATACAGTGCCTTCATTCCCACCTGACTCCTTCCTGCAGGTTTTAGAGTACTGTTAAAAAGATAAATTATCATCTTAAAAGGCTGCTATGAAGAATGTTAATAAGTTCTCTCCAACTGCAGGAACAGTCAGTTAAATAGGTAGCTATCTTCTGTTCAAGCTCAGGGAACCTGGTCCTGAGATTGGGAAAACAGGACTCGGTTCATGAGTGGCTTCCCTGTATATCTACCATGTTCTAGGACCTTGCTGGAAGCAACCTGCATTTTTTTTTTTGAAAGAAGGAAATCAGCACTAATTCACAGTGCTCTAATGCACCCTAAATCTGTTTCACGCATTCATAGAAGTCTGCTTATGAATATACAGGACAGTTTCAGTTGGCTGGAACACTGAAATCTTAGGGGATTGTCCCAAGGTCACATTACCACTATGTGTCAGTCAGAACTTGAACCCAAATCTTTTTGAGACTGAGGTTAGCAATCAATCTACTACTTCATGGTGCCTGTTTAATTACTATTTGTGAGATTGTCAGTTAAAGATAATTTACAAATCTACGCTGCTGATGGGAATTTCCCCCCTACCTTGTGGGTTCCCTGTATAGATGAAAATTATGATACATGCACACACATATAATATATACAAACATACATATACATATATATACATACACATATATATGTGTATGTATGTTTTTACATGCATGCATGTATGCAGTAGGGGATGGAACAAGCATTTATTAAATGCCTATTATGTGCTAGGCTCTACACAAATCTTTCTTTTTTTTTTAACAAATATTTCATTTGATCCTTACCACAACCCTGGGAAGAAGGCACTATTATTTTCCCAATTATACAGGTGAGGAAACTGAGACAGACAGAGGCTATATGACTGGCCTTTGGGCATATAGCTAGTAAATATCTGAGTTCATGTTTGAACTCTGGGATTCCTAACTCCAAGCCACTCTCTGTCCACTATGCCACCTAGCAACCACAACACATAAATATAAATAGAGGTCTGTGTACACACACACATACACAAGCATGTACACACATGTTCATATTGCCTGATTCAGTTGTTTTTCAGTCGTATATGACTCTCTCTGACCCCATTTGGAGTTTTCTTGGCAGAGATACTAGAGTGGTTTGCCATTTCCTTCTCTAGCTTGTTTTCCAAATGAGGAAACTGAGATAAACAGGGTTAAGTGACTTGCCCAGGGTCACACAGCTAATATGTGTCCAAGAGGCTGGATTTGAATTTAGGGAGATGAGTCTTCCTGACTCTAGGCTCAGCACTCTATCCACTGTACTACCTAGCTATGTATACACATATATACATGCAAATATGTACATATGTGTATATATATTTATATATACACAAATGTATATATATATACATAAATGTACGTGTATAATGTCTATATAGATATGTGCATATATAAATACACACATATAATCACAGATTCAATCCTCTGTCTATATCTGAGTCAGCTTGGTGGCACAGTGAATAGAGTGTCAAGCCTGATGTCAGAAAAGGCAGAGTTGAAATCCTGCCTCAGATATATGCCAGCCATTTGACCCTGGGAAAGTCACTTCACCTCTGTGTGTCCTAGTCTCCTCAACTACAAAATGAAGATAATAATATCATCCACCTCCCAGGGTTATATAAAGATCAAGTGAAATAATGTGTACAAAGTTCTTTGCAAACATTAAAGCCCTGTATCAGTGTGTCCACATCTGTATCTACACATATATTTATTTATCTTTATATCTATATGTAGATCTATATCTTTACATAGATCTGTAGAAAGAAATGTTTGCAGAGAGGGAGATATATCTATTCAGTCCATCTATTTCCTCTATATCTAAATAGATAATAGACGATCAAAATAATAGATGGTAGAGATATAATAGAGATGGTAGATGTATAAAGAGAAAGGAATACAATAGCGAGATTTATATTGGTTAAAAGGACAGTTTGATAGAACATATTTAATCGTACACACATTCACACTGTCCTCGTTGGCTCACTCGATAAGATGTAAATTCCTTGAGGGCAAAGACACGATTTCCCTTTTTCATCCTTGTATCTATGTGCCCAGGGCACATGGCTGGTACTTACCAAAGCCTTAGTGATTGATTGATTAATTGATTGATAACTGGCTAATGGTTTTCCAGCAGATATGGCTTATTTTCATAGCTGGGCCAATAACATCCTTTACTCTTCTCCCTCCCTCACCCATCCATACCCCCATATCAAGGCCTGCTTTTCACCTCATTTGACTATTTCTTACAGCAGCATATATAACATCTGCTAATAGCCAATTTCAAAATACATTTCTTTCCTTCAGTGTGTGGGGAAAAATAGCATTTCAGTAGGGGAACCTTATAGCTCAAGGGGTTAAGAAGCAGCTTGGATCTATAATTGACTGGCCTCCTGACAGCCTTTGAAGTACCCCTCATATCGCCTCACCCCCCAAGATTGACATCCCTTTATATGTTTGGAATTCTTCAGCCAGCATAAAGTGCTTGGTAATGAGTGAAATTTACCTGAGGCGTCATCTCTCCACAGTTACTCGAAACTTCGGGGAAGTTTTGGTAACAGTTAACATTTTGATGCCAACAACTGTTCTCTTCAGAAAAATAATAAAATAAAAGCATACTCTTCTGTCTTGTCCTTCAAAACCCGTGGGGTGATGGAAGGTGGCTGGTTTTGGCTGTTGTTCCTGTTGTTGATTTTCCTTCTTTACCTTTCTTCATTTGGTGGCATCTGAATGAAAATTTCACCTGGTTGAAAATCCAGGAATGCATTAGAAGGGCAGATAAAGAAAACAAATGGAGTGGAAATGCATCTTTAAATGGTTAGTCTGTGAAAGGCTGAGAGTAGTTATGTGACGGGGTGTCACTGGGTGTTATCTCCTCGGGAAGAAATGTGCAAGTACAAGTCCACCCAGAAAAGCAATTCTTGCTTTCTTTGTATCTGTTTATTTGCATTACTTTGAACTGTTTTCCACTGTTTTTTTTATTTTTTATGTTTTTTTCATGATTTTGGTTAATTTTTTTATCCACTATGAGAAGATTAAATATTAGCCAAGCAGGCGGTAGGAATCAGATTCAAAAAGTGGTGTTCATTTGACCTCTAAACTCCCAAGATCTCACCTAACCAAAAATCTGAACAGCATCAGTACGTAATCGAGCAGCAGAAATGAGTCCAACATGGGTCTGTGGCAGTGGAGGAAAGGTACTCTCTTCTAGAGCTGAAAATGGAAAAGACAATTTTGATGTTGCACTGTGATACCAGCTTCCTTTTTCAGATCTTATTTGAAGTAGGCAGACGGATGAACTGGCCTGCATCTCCAGGACATATCTGCTGGCAGGCAGAAAGACTCGGAATCTGTCTTGAGAGTCATATTAACATGTCCATCTGGCCAGCATAGGCCAAGAAAGGCCTATCTATTTCTCTGGTACACTTAGAGTTGTGAATTCATTTAAATGTGCACTTTCAGCATGAGAGTCCCTCATAGGAAGGTATTTTGTTGTGTTTTGTTTTAAATGCCTCTGATATATTCCTTTGTAGTTCATCTTCCTATATATGAGGGCATGAAGATAGGGCAAAGAGGCAGTGAAGAACTCCCTGAGGGGCTGGAGTTTTGAGCAGGCAAGCCAGCCACCATTTATTAAGCTCTTTGGATGAGCCAGGCACCATGCTAAGCCTGAGGGATGCAGATACAAGTAAAAATAAAGACAGTCCCTGGGCTCCTCCAGCTTATAGTCTACAGTGGGAAGGCATTATAGAAAAGAGAACTAAAAGGGGAATGGGTGGGGTGGTGGGAGGAAGCCAAGTAGGATCATGGTGGTGAATTCAGGAGAGTGAAAAGTACAATGGGAAGAAAATAAGAACTTCTTGGCAACCAAAAAAGGTGATTGAAATTTGACTAGCCTAGGTCCACCTCCAAAATGGAGGCCGCAGAAGAAATTTGCCAATGAAAGAAGGAGGTCAGCATGGCATTGAGGAATGTTTTAGAAGGAGAAGTTTGCTGGATTATACTGGTGAATTCCTGAAGAGCCTGATCAGAAACACAGCTGAGAAGGAAATGAGGCTTGCTTGCTCAGGGGCTATCAACAAAATGGAAGCCCCAAAAGAACTGAACAAAAGATGGGGACCAGCATGGTGAAGGGATGTTCCTGGGTGAAAAGGTCCCATCCAGGGACTGAGACAAGTTCCTATGTGGGCTGAGCCATGTTGGCAAAGAACAGAAGGTCAGAAGCCTGGTCTGGTGGGACATGGATTTAGGACTCAAAAGGGTCTTAGAGGTCATCTCTTCCAGGGAGTCTTAACCTTTTTTGTTTTGTGGATTTCTTTGGTGGTTTAAAGAAGTGTATGGATGCTCTTCTCAGAATTTTTTTTTTAGTGTATAAAATAAAATATATAAAATTACAAAGGAAAAGAATTATACTGAAATGGCTATAATTTTGTTTTTCTTCTAAAGTCACAAACTTTAAGAACCCAGACTGAGATAACACGGTATACTAGAACCTGAATCTGGGAGACATTGGTTCAAATCTTGCCCCTGAGACCCACTAGCTGTATGATCATGGGCAAGGAATTTCACATCTCCAACACTTTGTTACCTCATCTCTAAAATAATGATAAAACCTATATTGCAAGGTTATTGTGGAGATCAAATGAGAGCATCATCATAGAGCATTTATTATGCACTTGCTGGGTGACGATCATTGTACTAAACCCTTGAGGAAACAGAATCAAAGTAGATTTTTTAAAAAGTCCCATTTCCTTAAGGAACTGAACTTATAGTAAAGGAGAAAATTGATATATGTATAATGAAATGAAAACTGTCCTCTAAACCACCCTCTTCACTTGACAGGTGAGGAAACTGAGATCTGGAGAGGTAAAGTTAGTTGGGATCATATAAATTTTATGTGACAGAGTCAGAATTTGAACCTGCATCCTCTCAAGCAATATCTGGGGCTCATTCTGCTGCATCATAATGGTATATTGAAACAAACAGATAAGGGTGCCAAAACTTAGGCCAAGGCCTTTTGGAAGACATTACCCTTCTTTTTGGTTGTTGTTCTGCTTTGCTGGGGAATTTTATACCTAGGGGATTCTGTAGGGTGAAAAGCTAAAAGGGACCTTTGAGGTCATTGAGTCCAACTCCTCGTTTGACAGAAGAGGCAACTTAAAGGTTCTGTTTTACACAAATAATAAGTAGCAAAACTAGGATCTGAACCCAGGTCCTCTGACCCCAAATCCTCCATACTTTCTACTATCCCATACCACCAAAAAGGCATTTCATTTCCTGCATATAATAAAAATGAAAATCTATAAGATTTAAATAAAGGAGTGGGATGGGATCGTTTGCAAAAATATATGTCCAGTGAAATTCACAAAAGGATTCATTCAGTCATGTCCAACTCTTCGTGACTCCATTTGGGGTTTTCTTGGCAAAGATACTGGAGTAATTTGCCATTTCCTTCTCCAGCTCCTTTTACAGATGAGGGAACTCAAGCAAATAAGGTTAAAGAGACTTTCCCAGAGACCCACTGCTAGTGTCTTTGGTCAGATTTGAACTCACAAAGAGGAGTCTTTCTGACTCTGGGACTGGTGTTCTATCCACTGTGCTGCCTAGTAGCTGTTCCTCATAAAAAATACAAAATACCTATCACTGAGTGAGTCAAACCAATAAATACCACCTTGAGAAGAGTCAGAAACATAAACATTAAGCACTTACTGTGCTTGGCACTGCACATAGTAGGTTCTTTTTGACTAACAGCAACATGTACACAGACATCCTAATCCAAAGGGGTGGGGGCGGAGGGAGTCTTAAAAGGCTTCTCTCGATTGAAAAACTAATTTAAATTTCTACTCTCAAAATCTCCTTTAACCCACTGGAGTATCTGTTTTTAAATGAAAAGCCACATAAGTCTCTTTCCTCCTCTCTCCCCAACAAGCATCAGGATTTGAACCTGAGTCCTTTCATATAATATCTAGGGCTCTTTCTGCTATACCCAAATGATATTTCAATACAAATGGATAGGGGTGCCAAAACTTTACCTTCAGTTCTCTTCTATGCTCAGTACTTTTACTATAAAACACAAAATTCAGACCTTTTGTTCATGTTTGTTCTTGAGAAGCATCCATGATTTTCACATGAGTCTCATCTTCTTAAAAGAGTATAAGCTTCTTGAAGGTCAAGGTTCATATAGCCTGTTTAGTGTTTTCTTTTTTTTATGCTACCATATTTTCATATTATATTACATAATATTATAGGATAATACACTATCATATTATTATTATGTTATAGCATGTTATATATGTATGCTATAATAGCTTTAACGCTATCAGTTGTTGGGCACACACAGTGCTTGAAATGAGGAAATGTATGTTTTGTTATTAGGGTTCTGTCTCCCCTCAATTTACTTTGTACCCACTTACAGTATGTGTGGTACATTCTGAAGAGAATATAAGCTCCCCGAGGACAGAGAATGCTTGGTTTTGTCTTTGTAGTTTCCCTCACTTTCCTTTCAACCCAACTCAAATTTGACTTTATGAAGGTGGCTTTTACTGAGCCCTCTGTTACTACTGACTTCCCATTTCCAATTACTTTCATATGCTCTCAATATATCTTGTATGTTCCTAGAGATTTCTATATTGGGCCTCCATTAGAATGTATGCTACTTTGGAGGCAGGAGCTGTGTTTTTGCTTTTCTTTATTAACCTGGCCCTAAGCGCAATGCCCAGCTTAATAAGCACTTAATCAAAGCTAGACATTGTATGACTTGTTCTATCAAGAGGTCCTAAAGCAGTGCCTTACATGCAGCTGGTGTTTAATAAATGTTGATTGCTTGTTGCTCATAATAAAAAATATCACTTCATTCTCTGTGACTCTGAATAGTTTTTCTTTTTTGTGCGTCTGCCTGGGAAAGCCACAGGCCAAACTCATATTTATTCAATTTACCTAAGCATATTTTTAAAATTTATCAGTTTATTATTCTGGCCAGTTAAGGCAATGAGGCTCAAAGGAGAAAGAAAAAAGGGCGAGGAAAAGAGATACAGACAGAAGACGAGAAGAAAGCAAAGGACAAAGAGAATAAGATAAGTAGGAAGACAGAGAAATAAAGTCAAGAAGGACAAAAAGCAGAAGTAACTGGGGCAAAAATGGACACCCAGAATTAGAGTAAGAGGGTCAGAGGTAATCAGATATATTAGGAATTTCATCAATTTGGGCATTTCTTCCAATGATGTGACTCTATGTATCCTAACCCATCAATGCCAAATCAGTCATTAAGGATCCTCCTAATAAGCCTATGGACTTTCTTCTCTATTTCTTGACATTGCCTGTATACAAATGGAGTGTGCAGGAGCAGCACCGGGGATGCTCCTTGATTATTCCTCCCTGTAGCTTTCATAACTCACTCATCTCCCCCCTCTTCCCATCATGCATTCCTCTGATGACATCCTTAAGATGGGCGTCCCTGATTTTTCTTGGCATACTATGTTGCCTGCTTGGGGTGTTAGTACCTTTTAATAATGCCCTTTGTAATGCTAAATATTTGCTTAACCACAGATTCACAGTTCTAGCTATTCTTTATCCTTAAATCTAAGACTCTGCTAGAATTGGGATGGAACAAACAGTTTATGGACAAGTTAGGATTATTCTCTAGACGATAATACATTCAGTGAGTAGTGTAATATTACCCTGAGGGCCAGGTGAGATAAAGTTCCCCACCCATTCTTTTCAAAATCACAGACATTTAAGATTATATATATGAATGCAACTGGGAATTAAGATATACAGGCACTAGGGTAGGGAGATCCATCTTGCCCTGCTGGAAAGTCAGAGGGGCGATGGGAGAGGACATAGGAGAGAGCAGATTGGGGGAGGGGTTATACAGTGGGATGACTGTTTTGGGGTGGTGGGTGGGGGAAAGATGGAGAGAAAATTAGTAACTCAAAATCTCATGGAAATGGATGATATAAACAATAAAAAATTTTAAAAAACTATTGATTAAGATTATGTACATGAAATTTAGGGTCATATTCTATCAGCAGATCCAAATTCAGATTTGTTTACTCTTAACGCTTCTTGTAGGAATGTGCTATAAATTTAGAAGTATGAAGGTGAGGGCGGGGGTGGGATAGGATGGGGAGGGTTACCTTGGCTTGACAGTTTGTAGACAACAGAAACTCAGTTCTAACCTTGTTCTACTATTCGTTGGCTCTGAGGAGCCTTAGAAAATCCCACGGTTCCTCCTCGCCAAGTGTGCTTGCCTGTATAAGAAATAGAGGAAAGCATCCAGCCCTTCCCACAATCACTGTGCAGTACCTAGAGGAATGGGTGCACCTGCTGAGGGGGAGGGGCTGATAGGAGGGGGAGGGGTTGCAGTTGCCATTTTCATTAAAATTATTACTTCTGCACAGCTTGATTTCTTTCAGGCCCCATGTAATATCCTTAGGCCCCAGGCCTATGGGCTCATGCTAATTTGTATGGCTCTTGAAATGGCAGGCTTGTCAAAGCTCCCAGGTACTTCAGTGATAGGCACTAGTTACAGTGATTGCTCAATTTCCATCAGAGAGTGGTAAGCGTGAAAGTCAGTAGGAGTATCCCACACCCTCTGAGTAGGCTCTGTTTCAACCTGGGAAGTTCAAAGGCCAGACAGAGGCTTTTGAAATATTCGATTATAGGTTAGCAAAATATAAAATCCATCCCCTCCAAAAACCCACCCCCAAATTCCTTCTTTTTTTTTCCCCTCATAATTCTTAGGAGATGAATTTCTTTGTGGATTAGTATGCACGTAAGCAGAGAAGGAAAAAAGCAAAAAAAAAAAAAAAAAATCCAAACCAAAACAGGGTAATCATGGTATCATGTCACAAGAGCATTCCATCACTTCGCCTGGCTTTTCCCATTGCTTTTGAAATTATGCAAATGGATTCTTTAAACTCAAAACGGGCATCAATCCCGCTGATTTCCATTGATTTGCTCGTCATCGCTTCATGTATGTGTTCTCCCCAAACATCTCGTATCGATATTTCTCTCTCTCAACTCTGCCCCTCAATCCATTATAAGTGTATCATTAAAACCTGTTTAATTTCCTATGAAAGATTATATTAAGTGCACTTTTAGTGTAATTATGTCAATAGTGGAAGATAAACATGTATTAGGCAGTGCGAAATGCTGATTATCTGTCAGGGTAAATCTGTTTATTTCAGGAATAGCAATCTGACAACCCCCTGTTGTTAATCGGAGAAGTACATGCTCTTGTCAGATAGCGTTTGGTCGGGTTCTGTCAGGGAAATGTTCTCCCTGAGCTCATGCTGGGACATCATTTTCATCTCTTTGATAGGTAGATAGGTAGGTAGATAAATGATGATAGATAGACAGATGATAGGTAGATAGATAGATAGATAGATAGATAGATAGATAGATAGATAGATAGATAGATAGATGATAGATAGATGAGTGGATGGATGGATACACACGTAATGGAGATGACTGCCAGAAACAGATACATATATCAATGCGTGGTATATTTACTCAGTTTCCTTATCCTGTGCATTTCTGACCTGTTTTTCTTTCAGAAAACAAAGAGCTGCCAATAAACAATTCAGACCTCAGCATTAAAAAGGGCTTGTGAGAAGGAAGAGGAGATTAGAAAGATTAGGCTGCTGCTCAGCTTCTGCCCATGATCAAGCTGGCCCCCAGTAACGTCAATGCAAAAGGGAAGGAGGGAGAGGAGAGATAGGAACTGCCTTGCCTTCTCTGTGCAAAGATAGTATTTGTTTTCTTTTTTTTTCCAATATTTTTCTTATTTTTTTCTTTCCATAGTATTTTCTAAATATATCCTAAAAACTGTCCCCTGCAACTGACTGTGGCCTTTCTCTTTAATGAGATGAGGTAGGGAAATGACTTTACCACATTCATAATAACCTCAACTCCAACACACGCCCTAAATTTTGCCAAGTTCTTTGTGTTCCAGGATACAGATTTTAATGAAACATTAATAGATGTTCAGTCCTAGTTGACCAAACCCTACTGAAAAATAATTTTGTCTGACTTAATTGCATTGAGACCATTTCATGAAAGCCAAGAACTGCTGACTAGAATAATCAAATTGATACTTGTATTGGCATTTCAAGACTCTAAATAGAAGGCGAGTAAATATAAACAGTATTCATTCAGTCTTTGCAACCCTTTCTTCAAACCCTTCCACTGCAGACGAATTCACTTACTCTAGGATACCTTACTAGGCCTTAATATAAATGTCTCTCAGAAATAATCTCTCCCCAGTAGATTATGCACATCTTTAGTGTAACTCAGAATTTGCATGTGTAGTTTGCATATTTTTACATCAGAGTGTCTGCTTTAAATTAGATAAAGGTCACTGTCATTCATAATCAAGAAGAAGGTGGATTAAAGGTCAGGATTCAATAAAAAAAAACTGATTAGATGTAGAGTTTGTTCCTATGATTCAGTATATCATTGGATAAGTGGAAATCATGAGTCAACAAATTAACCTCAGTATAATGGGTGACTTGCTTCAGTAAGATCAAAACACGGATTCACGTATAGTTCCCGATGTATGACTTGTTTGTCTCTGTGTAACAGCAACAGATATTTACACTTAATTCTTTTATCACTGGGTATGATTTATATGAACCAATGAGTTTCAGAAGTGACATGACTTTTTTTTTTTTTTTTACATTTTCAAAATAAAACATTGTGGGATATGATGACTTGATGGAAGAATATGGATGAGAAAACACCTAAGGCCATGTGGTATCTTTAAACTTTCTCTTAAATAGTGGTTCTCAATTTTTTTTAGTCTCAGGACTCCCTTACATTCAAACAATTATTATCGACCCTTCCCCCCCAAACACAAAGAGCTTTTGTTTACGTGGGTTATATCTATGGATATTAGCCATATTGGAAATTGAAATGTCTTAGTGTTATGAAAATAGATTTAACCTTACAGACCCCTTAAATGGCTGCAGGGGTGGGGAACTTGCAGCCTCGAGGCCACGTGTGGCTCTCTAGGTCTTCAAGTGCAGCCCTTTGACTGAATCCAAGAATGTGAAGCTTAGTTTCACCTAGAGGTCTCAGGTTCCCCACCCCTGGTTCGGGGCATCACCAGGCAATCCCAGTCTAAGAAATGATGGTCCAAAACACAAATGCTTGATTGAAAGGAAAAAGATTGTCTCTTTTTGAGGAGAGAAGAGGAGCTGTCACAATAACTTTTGTCCATTTCTCTCTGACACCCTCGGAGCCCTTCCACACTCTCTTAATCCTGACATTTTTTCCACCATCTCCATGTACAGTTAACAACGATATGTAAGAGGCACAGAGCACCTTTAAAGCTTGCAAAACTGTCACATGTGTAACTCCCCCTTCTGGACTGCTCACAAGATGGGTCCCCTGGTAATATCTAATCCATTCGGCTTCAAGGCATTCTGTGCATGTGTGTACTTGAAACTATATCTCACTAGCTTCCACTAATGGATTTACCTTTACTCTCATCCAGTTGACACAATTAGCTCAAAGCAAAGGCATTTACTGAAATGTCATAGCAGGAAGAAAAGCAACAAAGCATTCCCCAACACTCTATCCAGGGATGTTTGTAAATGTGTAACAATAGACTCTAGGGGAAAAAAGCATGAAGTTTATTTAAGTTGCATTAGTAATGTTTTCTTCATCACTTCCTTAAGTCTAGACAATCAACAAAATAATAAATCAAGCCCTGATTTGTAGTGTTTGCTCATTTCTGAGGTGTAAATGCTTGTACCAAAAATTTAACGATTGAATAGGGACTGGCATTGAGTTACCTCCAGCACACCCCTGTATTCCCCCACCCCCATAAGGGTGGGGCACAGTATCCAACAGATAGAGAATCCTTAGAATGAGTAGGCATATCCATGGGTGTACTTCTAGAGAGACCCTTGTTTAAGGAATAGTAGGCAACATGAGTTACATTTCTGTTTCTGCAGGATCCCGATATCTTATCTCATTTAAGTTCATTCACCCCTATAAAGAAGACGTCATTACTATAGGTAGAACAGTGGTTAGAGTTGTGATGTTTCAAAAGTTTGAGAGACATAATTTCTAGGTAATTAATTATTTTATTAATGATGCTAACATTTTATTAATAAAAGTGTCAGTGGCACTCTCAAATGGCAAAGACCAGTGGTGGGCTCACAATTTATAAAGACTTGGAACAGTGGGTTTTCTTGAGGGTGGCAACAAAGTCTCATTGATTAATAGTTAATGAGAGAGAATGAATATTACAATGACAGGTGGACCTATTCTCATGAAGAGCTTGGGGATTTAACTTTGATTATGTGATTTACTTCTAAATTACCCCCAGCCTTGAGCAATCTAATCAAAGAATTTATTCCCACCCAAACCTGAGAGAACTCAAATGAGCAAGAATTCACCTAAATAAGATGGTCAGCTGTTCTCAACCTGTGGGTTGAGACCCCTTTGGGGGTCGAATGACCCTTTCACAGGGGTCGTCTAAGACCATCGGAAAATACATATTTCCCATGGTCTCAGGAATCAAGACACCGCTCCTCTCTCTGTCTCCAGGCAGGTCCACCCACATGCAGATACTCCCACATACGAGTATTAAAGGGTTGCAGCATTAGGAAGATTGAGAACCACTGGTCTAGGTGGAGCAAATTTTTGGCCTAGGCCAGTAATGTTCTTCCAAGACTGAGCTTTAAACAAGAGAATAGGATGAGGGAAAAGAATGGATCTCCCCTATAACTGGTTATTAATAATCTTTTCTCTTATTGTGCTAGACTGGGAGTCACAAAGACCAGAGTTCAAATACATCCTCAGAAACTGCTTGACCCTGGGAAAGTTACTTAATTTAACCTCAGTTTCCTCATCTGTAAAATTGGGATAACAATAACACCTACTTCCCCAGCTTGTTCTGAGGACAAAATGAGATAATATTTATAAAAGTGCTTTGTCAACCTTGAAGAGCTATATAAAACTAGCTATTATTGCAAATGAAGGAAGAGTCTCAGAAAGTTTAAGTGACTGGCCCATAATATCAGTGCCAAAAGTAAAGGGCCGAAGGTAAACTTTGACCTCCTGACTCCAAGTCCATGGAACTATTCACCAACACTTTCCTGATCCTCTCAGGTAGGCGTCCCTCCCTCTCAAACCACCTTATGCTTAACAACTTCATACTTACTCTTATTAAGGTTTATTTTTGCATGTATTTATATATCTACCTGTTATCGTCTCCTTTAGAGAGAAATGTGAAGAGAAGGAATTGTGTCATTCTATGTATTTGTACCCTCTCAGCAGGGGGTACATAGCATATGGATCTATGCTTATCAGTCCTTGAATTATGAACACCTCACTTATAAACCACAAATACTCATAAATAAGTATGGGAGTGTGGGGATCATAGTTTTAGAGACAGAAAGGACCTAAGAAGTGCTTGTTGATTGATTGTACACTATACTAAATCTCCTCCCAGTTAGAATGGATGAATCCAGGAAACACATGTGAGTCTAGCTGGTCCCAGTCAGGTAAGTTTTTCTATTTCTTGAGTATATTTATTTATATTTAGCAATGAAATGGATAAAAGCAAATTACTTTTAAGAAAGTCAAATTGATGTTTGGCTGTGTTACATCTCTATTTTGCACAGAAATCAGCCTGAACTTTTTGAGGAAGGAAAAAGAAATCCATGTGTAATTTACTTAAATTCTGGATTTTAAAGAAGGCATACACACAGTGACTAAAGCAGTTGACCTGAGACTAGGATTTTACCCAACCCCCAAAGCAAAAAAATTGAATAAAACTGTTGTCTGTTTTCCCATCTGGTAATATTTCTTTTCCTCCTGAAATTTGTTTTTGATTTGTTTAAAGGGAAAAGTTGCCTTCCTTCCTAAATAGTTTATCTGCTCTATTTCAAATACCATAGGATTATGTGCCAGATAAAAGAAAAATGAAGAGGAGGAGGAGGAGACGTTGCCTTAACAGAACCTTATTGTTTATTTTTCCCAATAAAATCAACCATATTAAAAGGAACTATAGTTGTTAAAGTGTTTCAAACAGCGTGTAATTAATTAACTTCATTATGTAGTTATTGGATCAATTTTGCGTCATTTTAATTACCCTTTGGTGGCTATGGTTTGGTGGATAAACTCAGTTAATGTCCAAGAGGAAACAAAATTACCTTTCCCCTTGGTAGACTTAAGTTACACAAGACAATTTAAAAATGTCTATCCTTACTTTCATCTGGAAATTTCCTTGGATTCCTACACTGATTATAGCTGTGTGCATTGTGTTGTTGGGTTTGTTTTGTTTTGTTTTTTAAACCAATCACATATTTCCCCCATATTCATAGCTTAGTCCCTCTTATGTGGGGAAGGGGAGGGGGGTGGGAATAATGAAACTGCAGCAAACAGATGTTCCCTTATTTAGGTTATCCTTGGAATTTATGTTGTTTCAGGGCATTTATAAGGTTGATTCAGTCCTTGATTCTTCTGGAGTACATAAATTGAATTCAATAAAGTTTATAGTAGACCCCTCCCCTTTCAGAAGATCTTGAAAATGGATACTGTCTACTTTGGATGGACCTTAAATAAATGGTGACCAGCATGCCCCTGGAGTATACTTAAGAGAAAGTCACCTTGTATATTTATATGCACATATGGATCTATGCTTATCAATCCTTGAATTATGAACACCTCACTTATAAACCACAAATACTCATAAATAAGTATGGGAGTGTGGGGATCATAGGTTTTAGAGACAGAAAGGACCTCAGAGGAAATTTAGTCGTTGGGTCAAGGATCTTGAGCCAGAAGGAGATTTTCAGTCCAAACTGCTCATTTTTTAGCTAAGGGAAAAGGTCCATGGAGGTTAAATGGCTTATCCAGAGTTACAAAGACACTAAATGGCAGATCCAGAATCTGAACCCGAGTCTTCTAATTTAGAATCCATGGTTCTTTCCACAGGATGACATAGTGCAGTCTAGAGCCTCAAACCCTATTAACCTTCACACTCACTGTCTTGTGTTCCTCAATAATAGCCACTGTGGAATGATGGGGGGGGGGGGGGAAGAGAGAGAGAGAGAGAGAGAGGGAGAGGGAGAAAGTTATATGTGAGGAACAACAAGGAGGTCAATATCACTGGATCTCAGCTGGGGCAAGGACTAAGATATAAAGATCTTGGGGTGGCTAGGTGGCACAGTGAATAGAGCACCAGCCCTGGAGTTAGGAGGCCCTAAGTTCAAATCCAGCCTCAGACACTTAACACAAAAACTAGCCATGTGACCTCGGGCAAGTCACCTAACCCCAATTGCCCTCAAAAAAATTACATACACACACACACATATATAATTGCTTCCTTCCCAAGATCTTTACATATATATGCCCAATTATGAAGGACCTAAACAAAGGATTCCATATTTGATCATGGAGGCAACAGGGAGTGGGTGAAGTTGAGTGAATAGGAATTGACTTGAACCTTAGGAAGAATGACTGGACATGTGAGTGGAGGGTGAACTGGAGTGTGTAGAGATAAAGCAGGGAGAGTAGCCAAAGACTGTTTCAATATTTTAGATGTGAGCTGATGAGAGCCAGCACCAGCATAGTGGCAACATGAGAGGAGAGAAGGGAACGTATGAGAGACATGTTGTGAAGTTAGGACAGTAAGACTTGGCAACCAAATAAATATGGGAAGGAGGGTGAGAGGGGGAGTGAAGAGTTAACAGGGTGATTGGAAGGATAGTGGTACCCTCAATAGTAACAAGGAAGTTAGAAAGAGGAGAGGATTCAGATAGAACAATCATGAAATCAATTTTGGACATGTTGAATTTAAGATGTCTGTGGAATAGCTATATCTCTATATTCAAAAGGCACTTGGAGATGAGAGTTAGGAGCATAGGAGAGAGGTTGGAGCTGATCTGAGCACAGATCTGAGCCTTGTCTGCATAAAGATGATAGTCAGTCTACAAGAGCTGATGAGATCTCTGAGCTGTGTCACCATGGCCACGGTCACTTCATCTCTTAGTAACTTGAGGCATCTCTCTAAGTCTAAAAGTTACAGAGAAGTTGTGCTTTAGGTGGGGTAGGTTTTAGCCTGGGTAAAAAAAAAAAAAAATGAAGAAAAAATATAAAAACAAGAACAAGAAATTGATTGACATACTGCAAAGCTCATCCCTAGACTTCCTGGAATAAACTCACTTACCCTGGCAATAGCTGACTGTGTTTACATCTCAGTGATCTAGTTCTTCACCAGTTTACCCTGATCTAGGTAGGGCCTACTGGTTATTTCTGTGGCCTTTTGGGAAATTCTCCCCTTTGTAATTGTCAGGTGAGTTTGTTCCAATTCTTTTTCAAGGGTCCTTCTTGTCAGCATTTGCTTTTCTTAAAATAAAATAAGTTGGGGGAAAAAAGAGTTAAGGAAGATTAAAAAATAAACAATTCTACCAGATTAATTTCTAAATATTATATATAGAGGCTCATCCTTGGGTTTTTGCCAACTTCTGTTCAAGCCTCGCACTCTTTTCCTCCACCCTCTTGAATCCTCTCTCTTGCAGGTTTTTTTTTTTTTAACCCTTAGTCACCAAAGGCAAAGGGATGATAGATATGAAGTCTTGACATTTTATTTAACAGATTAAGTAAGTGAGGTTCGAATAAAAAATCACAGGATGCTTATGCCCAGGAGTATCCAATTTTCCACTCCTCAAGAGAACAGCAAAGGTTGGAGGAGAGGTGCTCCTGATTTCTGTCCTAAGATCATACTCAGGGGTTTTTTTTTTGTCCTAATAAAATTTACAATTATGAATAGATGTTTGGAAATCAGGTCTACCACTCATTTGGTAAGGAAGTTTTCAGGCAGAATTTCTTTACCTGGGGCCCTTGATCATGTTTTTCTTAATAACTTAAAAAGTAGATTTCAATATACTCAGCTTCCATCATGACTCGTATATTTTTAAAAATGCATTTTGTAACATGATTCTGAGAAGGAGTCTATAGGCTTCATCAGATTGCCAAAGGAGTCGGTGACACACAAAAAAGCTAAATTTAAGGAGTCCTGAAAGAACATAATAGTAAACTGTGTATTTTATATAGTATGTAAATATACTATTTAAATAGTATGGTGTCTGGATCTGTGATTTCATTAGTATAGGGAGCTCCTGAGGGAGGAAACTGTCCCCACCCCTGCAGGTCAAAATTTTCTCAGGAATTTATAGAAAGGTATCTAGATCATTAAGAATTTAAGTGAATTGCCTGAGGTCACAAGCGGCCAGTGCTTGTCTGAGATAGGGCTTGAAATAAGGTTTCCAGGACCCCAAATCGTCTCTATCCATGCCATGCCTCCTATCTATACTATATCAATGGTATGTGGAAATAGCATTGAAATAAATAGTATAAATGCTATAGGATATAGTATTCTTTCCATACACATTTAATATGTTATGGGATAAATGGGTGTCAGGACTAGAAATCTAACCACAATTGATAGCAATATTTCTGTAGGGAAAACGTGCCCCAAATTCACAGACTTATAACTAAATTTAGAGCTAGAGGACACCTCAGAGGTCATCAAATCCAATCCCTTCACTTTACAGACAAAGAAACTGAGGCCTAGAAAGATAAAGCCACTTGCCTAATGTCACACAGGGAGCAAGTAGCAGAGGACCATCCTAATTCAGGTCCTGTTACTCCAAAGCCCTCACTCCATCCTTTGTGTTAGACTGACATCTCTCCAAGCAAACCTTAAAAAACCTAATGTTTAGAGCAGAACTAGCTCAAAAATTTGGGACTGTCTACGCATGTATCCTACATCAGAGTATGTATGGAAGCTTAATTATATGTTTATCAAACATGCCGTGATTGCTTATTTTATTTTATTCAGTAAGGTATACATTTTAACCAAAAGTATATTTATTTCAACATGTATTGTGACTCCCATCCATATATTCTTATGAGCATATATATGTGTTCCCAACTGTAACCCACTTTAATTTTCCAGTATTCTGCTCATGCTTAATCTCTGACTGTAATTGGAAATAGCATTGTACTTGGAGTCAAGAGAACCCTGGAGTTGAGTCACATCTCTGACATTTGTTGATCGTTTAACACAGAGAGAGTTCTTCAGAGAGTTAAACCTCTCTGAGTCTGTTTCCTCATCTGTAAAAAGGGCATGAATGACTCAAGGAACAACTGAGTGACTGACTTGTCTTAATGAATGAAGGGAAATGCAATCTGCACTTAGAAGGTGTTGGGCACTGTGCTGGGTGTTGAAGACACACTACAAATGACAGACAAGGTGCTTACTTTCTCATAGGAGGAGCAAAGGAATTAGGGGAGTGTTGGTTATCGAACAATATTTTGGTCTGGAAAGTTGAAAGACTGGTGAGTAGAACAATAGTTTAGTCAAAAGAAACATTGCTTTCAGAGGCAACAATAAGAGGGTTAGTTTGCTTACTGTTAGAGAAAAGAAGAGAAAAAATGAGACAGAAATAATATTTTGGATACTTCTTTGACAAGGTTGTAAGCATCTAGTAGGGGACAGCTAGGTGGAATAGTGTATAGAGGACCGGACCTGGAATGAGGAAGACTCATCATCTTCCTGAGTTCAAATCTGACCTCACACACAGTCACTTCACCCTGTTTGTGTTAGTTTCTTCTTTGGTAAAAAGAGCTGGAGAAGGAAATAGGGAACCACTGCAGTATCTCTAACAAGAAAACCCCAAATGGAGTTACCAAGAGCGGGACATGACTGAATAATGACTGAACAACAATAAGCGTCCAGCAAAGTGCTTCACCAATGTGAAAGTGTTAAATAAATATCAGCGATGATGATTTCTATGAAATTCACCAAATATATAAAAATAAAAGTGATACACCTTTGCAACAAGCACTTGGTAGTTCCCAATACAATCACTTACTTTTCTGAGTGTTCCACTATGGTTGTGGCCAGTAAAGTGGAAGACTATATTAGAGACAATCTGCTGCCAAGACTTTTGACTGAAAAACGCTGATAAATACTTGTTCTAGTGATCAATTATTTTTATATGTCCTTGTTGTCTCACCAAAAAGAACGGATTCTTCCTGAGAGCAGGGATTGTTTCACTTTTGTCTTTGATTCTTCATTGCCTAGCACGATGTCGGTACATTGTAGGTGCTTAAAAAATACTTGTGCATTGACTAATAGACTACAGAGTCAAAGGGATTTAGGTGGCATTGACTGGAAATTCTAATAGCAATGGCCTGAGCAATCCATTTATCTTTGGCCGTACTATAGACTTTATTTCTCCATAAGGACAAAGTGAATAGAGATCTGGCAATTCTCCAACTAATTTAATCAGTATAAGTAGGCAGCTGTATTGTAGTGGAAAGGAATACTGTACTGCTTTTAGAAGTGAATGACCTGTACATGAGAGTCACCTCTGGAAACTTTATTAAATATAAAGTTAGCTAAATGTGGCATTGAATAAAGCATTGGGCCTGGGGTCAGGAAGATCTGAGTTCAAATCTGGCCTCAGACACTTACTAGGTCCATGACACTGAGCCAAGTCATTTAACCTCTGTCTGCCTCAGTTTCCTCAACTGTAAAATGGAGGTAATAGCAGCATTGACCTTGCAGAGTTGTTGTGAGGATCAAATAAGATGATATTTGTATTTTGATATAGTATTCGTAGAGCACTTAGCTCATTGCATAATACATAGTAAATATGAGTTATCATCATCATCATCATTACTATTTTTATGACCATTATGATATGAGCTTGGCTGAGTCATTTAAGCTCTGAACTTTAGTTTACTCCTTTCTAAAGTAGGGCGACTAGGTGGTAGAGTAGACAGAGCATCGAGCCTTAAGTCAGGAAGACTCATCTTCCTGAATTCAAATCTGATCTCAGACACTTAGTAACTGTGTGACCCTTGCCAAGTCCCTTAACCCTGTTTGCCTCAGTTTCTCATCTGTAAAATGAGCTGGAGAAGGAAATGGGAAACCACTCCTGTATGTTTGCCAAGAAAACCTCAAATAGGGTCATGAAGAGTTGTCCATAACTGAAAATGATTGAACCGAAAAAAAAGTGGGGATACCAATATTTGAACTAATGTCTCATATTGCTCTGAACATCAAATAAGATAATTTATGTAGAATCACAAGATCCTAGCTTTAAACTTGGAGAGAACCTTAGAAATCCTCTCTTACAATCAAAAGGAAGTTAAATGACTTGTCCAAGATCTCCCAGTGAGCAATAGCAAAGACACAATTTGAACTCCACGTTTGTGACTACAGATGTGACTCTCTTTCCAGTTTTGGTGGTTTTAAAAAATTTTTTAAATCTATCTATCATCTATCTATCTATCTATCTATCTATCTATCTATCTATCTATCTATCATCTGTCTATCAATCATTTATCTATTTATCTATCTATCATCTATTTATCATCTATCTATTGATCCATCTATCATCTATCGATCGATCCATCTATTATCTATCATCTATCTATTTATCTATCATCTATCTATCTATTGATCTATCATCTATCGATCAATCTATCATCTATATCTATCTATCTTTCATCTATCTATCTGTCTGTCTATGTATCTATCATCTATCTATCTATCTATCATCTATCTATGTATTTATCTATCATCTATCAATCAATCGATCTATTATCTATCTATCTATCAAATCACTATATAAATATCTGGCAGATTCTGCTACAGCTACTAATGGCCATGTGGAATAATGGAACAGAAATCAGGCTTAAAATTAGGAGTGCTGGGTGCAAGTCCTTCCTGTGATGCTTTGAGCTGTGGGACCCTGGGCAGAACTCAAAACCTCTCAGTGTCAGTGTTTACAGCATGAAAAATGAAGTTAATAATATCCACACTCTTGGCTTCACAAGGTTATTGGGAGAAAAATGCTTTGTAAACTTCAAGATATTGAAACAACCTGCTATAATTATTGGTGTTTTAGGCAAGTTTGGTCTGCTCCCCAAGAATTGACGGGCCTCTGTTCTTCTTCTCCATGCTCCCCTCAACCACAGGGCCCTATCTTATATTGGCCACAACTTCAGGGATGTCCTGCCTGTTATCCTCTTCTCTAATAGTATCACCCATGTGACCTGTTGAATTCACTTTCAAATTTAATCAAATAAATATTTTAAACCATGGATCATATTTCAAATATGTCACTTTTATTTTAATAGCACTTGATTGTTTAAAGATAAAATATTATTATACCTATTTTTTCTTTTATCCATTTGTCTCTCCCATTAACTCACCACCATTGAGCAAATATATATCATTATATTATTATTATAATACACTGTATTATGACTATATGATATACTAAGTTAATTAGCATATCATATATTAGTAACATATATTATAATGTATTTTAGTATGTTAATACATACATGTGTATGTGTATGTGCATGAATATGTGTTTACTATATGCATATGTACATATACACAAATGCATGTCTGTATATGTGCATGCATGCATATATACCCTGATATATACACATACATGCATGAGTAGTGTGTGTGGGTATGTGTGTACACACACATGCACACATATGTGTGTATACCCTAATAATACATACATGGTTCAGCAAAACAAATTCCCACACTGGCACCTATTTTTAATCAGATTTACAAACATTGCATAGAATGAACTCTGTTAACAGAATCCATAGCCAAACTGTGTTGATACATAGGTGAGCTAGAGTGCACCAGTACTAGCAGCTGGCTAGAGTCAGTGGTTACATTTTCAGCGGAAACTGTGACACTTTAGAAACCAGAAAATGCTACAGATCAGGGCTCTATTTATTATTTTGTCGATTGTCTGAGAAAAAGATGGTGAATGTGTTCACATTGCAGGTTAAATTCAAAAGTGCATTGTGCATTTTTCCCCAGAGAGTTGTTTTGTAGTTGTCGAGTTGTGTCCAACTCTCCACTGGGGTTTTCTTGGCAGAGATACTGTAAGGGTTTGTCATTTCCTTCTCCAGCTCATTTTACAGATGAGGAAATGAAGGCAAACAGGGTTAGGTGACTTGCCCAGGGTCACACAGCTGGTAAGTTTCTGAGGATGGATTTGAGCTTAGATCTTCCTTCCTCCAGGCCCAGTGCTCTATCCACTGTGCCAAATTTCCCAGCACAGTACTGATTAAGAACTTTTGGGTCAATTTCGAAGAGGATCTGCAATAGAGTACCACAAGTTCTCTCCCTGACTCTGCCCTTTAAATATATGTTGTGGGTTTGTTTTAAGACATAGAAGACCTGCTTCTCGTATTTGCAGATAGAACAAAGCTAATATGAATAGCTAAGTTCTGTATGACAGGATTGAGATTTGCCATTTTCTTCTTGGGCTGATAGACTGGGCCCAAACTAACAAAATGGAATGTAAATGAGAGAAATATAAAGTCCCTAATTTAGGTTAAAAAAAATTCAGTCACACAAGCTCTGGATATAGGAGACTCTGGCTTGGCAGCAAGTCATATGAAAATGAGTTAGAGGATTTTGCTTGACCACAAGTTTAATATGTTCAATAGGGTGGTATTGTTTAAGGGAGTGAAGAGATGGTATTGTTTAAAGGAGGGAGTGAACCAAATGTAATTTAGATATGAATGAAATATTTTGACTGTATATCACTTTAATTGATAGTTCCCCTTGCATCAAACCATGTCTGGAGTATAATGTTTAATTCTGGGTACATTTTTAAAAAAATGTTTTAAAATAAATTGTTATTGATTCTTTTTTGCTCTTTGCATCCTATTCTACGAACAAGACCCTCCATCTCTCATCTCTGTGGATTTTCTCTGGCTGTCCCCCTTGCCTGGAGTGTTCTCCCTCCTCATCTTCACTTCCTGCTTTCCTCTAAATCCCAACTAAAATTCCATCTTCTACAGCAAGTTTTTCCCAATCCCTCTTAATTCTAGTGACTTCCCTCTTTTAATTATTTCTTATTTAGTCTGTTTATAACTTATACATATGTTTCCTTGTTTTCTCTCCCATTAGATTGTGAGCTCCTTGAGGGCAGAGACTGTCTTTTCTTTTTTACTTTACCAGACCACAGTGTCTGGTACATCATAGGCACTTAATAAATTCTTATTAGCTGACTGCCTGGTTGACATCACCAGAATTGTGATATTATGTATATGCATATATATACACATACTCCTCATCTGTAAAATGAGCTGGAGAAGGAAAAGGCAAACCCCTCCAGTAACTCTGCCAAGAAAACCCCAACGGAGAGTTGAACACAACTCAGCAACAACAAAATAACTCTCTGCGGAAAAAATACACTTTTCCCTTTAACCTGCACTGTGAATACATTCACCATCCTTTTCTTAGATAATTGAAAAAATAATAAATAGAGCCCTGGTTTTTAGCATTTGCTGGTTTCTAAGGTATCATATCTTCCACTGAAAATGTAACCACTAACTCTAACCAGCTGCTGGTAGTGGTGCTCTCTAACTCACCAGTGCATCAACACTGGCTATGGATTCTGTTAACAGAGTTCCTTCTGTGCAATTTTTGTAGATCCGATAAGTTTCCTTCCCTCTTCTCCATCCCAGTGAGCCATCCCATAAACTAAGAATCTATCTTGGTCCATTTTTAAGGGTACAGTGACAAGCTAAGGTGTGGCTGGAGGGGATGGCTACCATAATGATGTGGGGTTTGAAAAGTCTATCATTCAAGGAGTGACTGAAGACAAAAGGGAACTAAGAGAGCTGCCTTCAAATAATAAAAAGAGGCAAAGGGGTGAGAGAGAAGGCCAGCTTGGTTTGTATCATTAAAGAGGTTATAACAGGTTCACTCAAAAACTCACTCAAAAAACCTCATTAAAAAACTTTCACTGGTTCCCTCTAAAATAAAATAGTATCTCCTTAGCCTGGAATTTAAGGCCCTCCCTTCATAATGTGACTCCAACTTAATTTTTCAGACTTATTTCTCATTCTCACCCTTCACACAATCTGTGTTCCAGCCTCTCTGAAATTCAACCCTGTACATTCACATACCCATCTCCAAAGTCTGGAATGCACTTTCTCTTTATCTCTACCTTCTGAAATCCTCATTTTTCAAAGCCTAATTCATATGCTTTCTTCTCTTCCCCAATCGTTCCAGCTCCTGGATCATGTTCTGTCTCTTCAAATTTTCCTAGAGCAGATTTCCCTAAATCAATGAACCCATGATTAATCAAAAAGTAAAATGTAGAAAAACGCCAGTTTCAGGTCCACATGAAGAAAAATTTCCTACTTGGAGCTATCCAGCAATAAATTGGTCTGCCTTCTTCCCACTAGGAGATAGTGAGTTCACTCTGGCTATAGCTCTTCAAGCAGAGAGTTATCGTAGGGAATAATGGCTAAGAAATTTTGGTGTCATGTGGAACATAGGACTAGATTATCTTAAAAGGTGCCTTCAAGCTCCAAATTTTGTGGTCTAGAAACTAATTTCCAAAAAGAACCAACTGATTATCAATAAGCATTTACTGGAAAGCAGGTGCTATGTTAAGCAATGTGAATACAAAGACAAAAGTGATATCTATCATTTATATACCATTAAAATATATACCTTACATATTAAAATATATGTTATGTATTACATACATATATTATTTATTAAAATATATACTTTATGTATTATAATATATACCTTAAAAGGATTGCAAAGCACTTCACATTTATCTTATCATTGAATTCTCCTACCAGCTCTATAAGATAGGTGTTGACATCATCCCCATTTTACAGAAAAAGAAACATGCAGAGTTTAAGAAATTTGCCCAAGGTCACATAGCCAGCTAAGTGTCTGAGGAATAATTCAAACTTAGGTCTTCCGGGTTCCAAGTCCAGCATTTTAAACACTTTACCACTACCTTGCTGCTCTGCCTTCAAGAAACTTACAGTCATTGAATTAGGTCATTGAAAGTAAAAACAATTTATGATTTACAGGGTTTTTTCCCCTGTAATAATAGCATCTTATTTTTTTACCTAACAGCATTTTGCTTTAAGGAACTTTGTAAATGTTGTGAAGCCTCCACTGGGTAGTCATAATATTCAACAATTCAAAAATCTGTAATGTCATGACCATGGGGGCTCCCTTCATCAAAACAGATCACAACTTCTTTACAACTTTGTAAATACTCCTCAAGAGTTTCTGAGGCCATAAATTAATCACTCCATAGCCAACCTACTGATAAGCTGCACCAAATTCATTAGACTGGTCTTTGGGTAATAAATATGTAGTCAATTACTAGACCTACGCTTCAAACTTTTCTAAGCTAACGTAATATTTGGCTAACATAGACTTCAATATATGTGTATACATAATATATATTATATATATGCATATATACATATATACACAGACAAATATATATTTGTGTGAGCATGTGTATAGATACCTAGATGAAAGGTATATGGGTATGTAGATCATAAATAGATTAGATAGAATGCCTTGAAAACTGCTGTCCTATGACAGCTCTATAAATATTTAGGAAGTTATCATGTTCCTCAAAAGTCTCCTCTTTTCAGGTCTAAACATCCCTAGTTCTTCCCTAATAAATGTAGACTCTTATGATCATCGTCATTAATATAATCAGAAGCCCATTGGAATTTCTGTCACACCACTTTATCAGGTGGTAATTGCTCCTGGGTTTATCATAGTCAGAGATTTACAAAGAAACAATCTACTACTTAATAAAGAAGATGCATTTTCTCTTGCATGTACCCCAGTCTTTAGTAATATGTGTGTATCTTACGTGGTTCAGAGATAGCACTGCATAATACCTATCACATAGAGGGCAATTTTCATATATCTTGAGCCCTTTAATAAATGTCTGTTAAGGCCAGGGCACTGACTGATTAATAAATTGGTTCAAGTAGACTTTCAATTGGGTTTCAGAAATAAGTGCTCTGCCTGTTTGATGAATTCTCATACTAAACACAAATGTTGTTATTTGTCATATTCTAACTGTTTTAATGAGTCATTCTTCATGATCCTTAACAGCTATGAATTGATCTGTAAGACTCAGATGTCACACACTACAATCCGGATGCATTCCAAGAGTACAAGTGTAAGTGAACCATGTTACAAAAGGAGAAAAAGTCCTTAATTTATTCTAGGGACAGAGGTATATTAAGCACAGTAATGAGACTGGGAGCAACAAGGAGTGAATTAGGGATGTCATTTTTTTTCCAAAGCACAAATATAGTAATCAATGCAGACAGCTATATTTTCAGATCCTCAGGTTTTAATAAAGGTAAGCTCTAAGAATTCTATTTAGACTTTCAGAGCATTACATCTTGAACCATCAAAAATAATCAGATATGTTTTAAATCTGCTGGGAGATAAACTGATCGATTTCATACTTGTAAAACACAAACTCTAGAGGTAGGTTAATTTTCACATTCATCATTTGTAATTATTTTCCAGCGCCTTCAGAGCCGTGTTGAGCTCAGTTTTCCCTTCTGCTGATGGGCAGGTCTGTGCCACTTAATCCAAATAAAAACCCCAATACTTGGAGATGAAGTGAGTTGTATTTTAAAGAGGCTCAGGACAAGCACTTATGTCCTCAGAGTACAAAGGGATCTGCCTGCTTCTTTATCTTATAGTCTCAGGTGGCAACATTAACAAACCGATGTTTTATGCATTTCATACATAATGCTCCATGCGATTATAAAATGCAGACTAGGTCACTGAATTAAATTTTCTGGAAATGAAATGGTGAGGTGGGAGGGGAAAGATTTATGCCAGTGAGGAAAATCGCCCTGTTCCTTTATCTTTTGGGAGATCTGTAAAAAGCCATTCTTTTGGCAAAGGCTCAAAGAGAGACCAAATGCGGTCAGAGAGGCTCCCAAATTGAAGAGGTCTGCCCTAGAAACTGCTTCCAAAATATGAGTTGGGGGGGGGGACACAGGGGATTGAGGTGGGGTAAGACTATCAGTGTCAGTGACTGATTAAATTTCAGACATCTATCCAAGGCATTCCCTGGTTGCTTGTAAAATGCTCCATATAATTAAAGTAACTATGGTTTTTAAAGGAATTTTACACATTGTCTTTTATCATGGGACTCTCTTTGTGGGTGTGTTTCCACTTTAAAATCAATATCCCTAAAATAAACTTTAATAAGATTTATTAATTTTATCTATGCGGACCTTTTTAAAGTCAATATCAAATATCTTTCTCCAGATTCCTCTTGGCATTTGGAGAAGCTGTGATATAATCAAATGTCATGCCCTCTGTATGTTAAGTGATCATTGTTCTGGGACTTAGCTTGTGTGTACCACTTATCCATATTTTAAACTTTGAAAGAGTTGAGAATCAATACCAAATACTACTTAAGCTAGGTGGGGTTATGCTGATAGATCTCAGGACTATGGACAGAGACTATAAACTCTTTCCTTTGTGATTAAAGCTCAACATGAGTAGATCACCTAGACAATGAGTTTAATCAATCCCCAAATAGTTATAAAATGCCTACAATGTCTCTAGGACCATACTAGGCATAGTAGATGCAGATACAAAGAGAGAACTGCCCTGACTCTTGAGAAGTTTACATCTATTGGGAAAGCAAAGAGAAGTTCAACGGGACTAGAATCTGACTGACATTGCACTATTGCAGAAAAATCACAATGTTGAACTATCCCAGAGACCTAAGCAAAAGAAATAAATGGCTTCTTTGTCAATGTGTCTCCACCATGTCCAAGTTCTCTAATCAACATGTACTGTTGTGAGGACTCAAGGTACTACAAAGTCGAAATCCTTCCCTTCATGGAAGGAATTTAGTTATTGGTTTTTTTTATGTCAGACATTAAAGTGAACGAGTCTAAACTACCACCATATCTATCTACTTCAATTCAGTATAGTACAGTAGGAAAAATATATATTTTGGAAGTCGAGCACTGAGGTTCCGACTCTACCACTGACACTAACAGTATTCCCTGGGACCAATCATTGAACACCTCAGGCTTCAGTGTCTTCAAGACTATATGAATTAACTCAGTGTTTCATGTCAACCAAATCAAAGCTAGCTAACTTCACAGAAAAATAAAATGTTTGGGACAGACTATTAAGCACCCTTTAATAAAAGGTTCTAAAAACATAATCCATGTCACACAAAAGCATTTGTGATTTAGAGCTAAAAGTCAAGGCATGCTGGAAGTCAACTCTACCTAAAATTTCCAGAGTGAGCATTTATACTTCAGAAATTGGGAAAGGCCACAGTTCAAGATCTGATTTGTTGTTTTGTTGATTGTCTAGATTTAAGAAAGTAACAGAGAAAATGTTAATAATTCAGATTAAACTTAAAAGTTTTTGGCATACATTTTTCCCCTACAGAAAACCAGCATATTTCTGGCTAGAAGGGATCATTTTGTCCAATCCCTAGCCCCATTTTGCAAATAGGGAAACTAGGGTCCAAAGAGATTTAGTGACTTGACCACAGTCACACAGATAGAAGTAGCATAGATAGGATTTAAGCAAAAAATGTATGCTCTTAGAGCCATGCTAAGACATCTCTTAAGTGATCCTTTCTTTAAAAGGTCTCCAGGGAAAAGGATTCTATAACTTCTTCAAGGAGTTAAGGTTTAGCAGTCCTTGAATTTCCTCTCTAAATATGCTTCCAAATTGGCTTACTTGGGAGCTGCTTTTGACATCTTTGAATCTTGTCCAAAGATGTTCCCAAGTATACTAGCTTGATAACGTCTTTCTTCTTGGGCTAGGGTACCGACCTTGGCACTATCACATGTCACAAATAAAAGCAGTTGAAGTAATTCAGTTCATAAAGGACACTACCGAATTAATACAAAACGGATTTCGTAAAATTTTGATGCCTTGTTATGCCACGATCACTTAACCCCAGTTATGATTGGAAAATCTCTTTTGTATTGAAGAAAAACATTGGAGTAAAGCCAACTGATAAAGTGATGGTATCTGACAGCATACACTGTATTTGACATTGAGAGACCCCTTATCTCTCTACTGACATAAGAAATGTGTATTTCATTAATACAAATCTTAAAGAATCTTTTTACAATTTTTTAAAATTTGTACAAGCAAGGCTAGTTAACTAGCTTTGATTTGTACAAGCAAAGCTAATTATTTTCCTTTTTCATGTTTAAGAACTCTAAATATAAGCATTGAACATGTATGGTTAATGGATACTCCTAGGCTGAAAACACATCACTGTTTCACCATTGGGATACCAAAGAAGAGGTTAAAAAAATGTATAAAGTGCTGAGTATGTGCTAGACACCATGTTAATCACTGAAGATGGAAAGAAAGGCAAATAGTTCCTGTCCTCAGGGAACTCAGATTTTAATAATCAGATACATACTAGATACCTACAGCTGGGTGGTACAGTGGATAGAGTGCTAGACCTGAAGTGAGGAAGACTCATCTTCCTGACTTAAATCCAGCCTCAGACACTTACTAGCTGTGTGACCCTGGACCAGTCACTTAACCCTATTTGCTTCAATTCCTCATCTGTAAAATGCACTGGAGAAGGAAATGACAAACCACTCCAGTATCTTTGCCAAGAAAGCCCCAAAAGAAGTCGCAACAAGTTGGACATAACTGAAAAAAAAAAAAAACTGAACATCAAAAATATATACAGGGTAGATGGAAGGTAATCTCAGAGATGAAGACACTAAGAGCTTGGACGATTGGGAAAGTTAGCTTTCAAAAGGTAGGGAGTGAATAAAGTACTGAAGGAAGCCAGGGAAAATAAAAGGAAGAGATCAGGAATAAAAATAAGGTCATATTTAAAACTGAAAGGAACTTTTGAGGCCATCCAATAAAGACACTTTAGTTCATAGATAAGGAAACTGAGGCAGCAGGTAGCAGTCAGGATTTGAAACTTGGTCCTTGGACTCGCTATGCAAAACACTTTCCATTGTAGTACTGATTTCAGAGTGGCACTCGATTGATTGTTTCATCTCCAATATTATGATTGCTAAAAAAACAAACAAACAATGAGATTTGAAAAAAAAATTACTGTGTAAGTAATGGTTTTATGACTACTTTTGAAAAAAACCTGTATCATCAGAATAATTTTTGCAAAATACAATCATAAGCTAAAAAAAAAACCTGAGGCAATGTGCAAAGTCTGAATGTTATATTTCTGATTAATTTATATTTAACTTGTTCTTGATGATGTTGGTTATCCAAGAAACAGACTATCTCCTAGCTGATACTTCATTTGTGCCAATAAACAGGAGCATCATTGGGTTAGGAATCAGCAAAAATATTAGACTTTTCCCATCTGTATTTAGCATCTCATCACCATGATTAGAGTGCCTAAAAATATCTGAAACATTATGTTTACTCTGGAAAAATAGGGTCATAGTACATAATCCAGAATGTTGTCCCAACAGGGATTATCTCAAACGGATTTCTAAAACTGTTGCAAAACACAAGCTGAGCAAAAGACTTCTGACCTCTCTGCTACATTCATGTCCTTTTCAGGTCATAGCCCAATAAGGGAAATGGAGGTTACACATTTCTTTCAACCACAATGTAATACAGTTTGTCTTTGAGAGAATTCTGCTGCCAGGAAACATGTAAAATGCAGAAATTTAAATTTTGGACCAACATCCAAGCCAGATCATAAGACTCTTTCTATCATGTCAAAATCATGTTTCCATGTCAAAAAATAAAACAGTTATCTGAGGATAACTTGAATATCCTGAAATCCAAAGAAAGTTAAAGATTAACTTTGCCAAAAATCTGAAATGGACATAAATCAATAAAAGCAGCCCTTAAATACGCCATGCCGATATTACTTGAATACAATAAAACCCTCATCTGTTAATACATGGCATACCTGACCATAAATTGCCAATAAATTATCTCAATCATCTGAGAACTTTTCTCCTCTGTCTTCCAGAAGTCAGTTTTACCCAGTTTGGAAATTGACATCTGCTGTATGTGGACATGCAAGGAAATATTTGGGATATGTTTGTTTAATTGAATTAAAAGGTCTGCACTTCATTAAGATTCACCCATGGCTTATTTTGAAAAAATGCCATATCCTGTGTAGAGGTGTGAAAGGTTAGCTGGGAGGATTGCTTCTATGGAACTCAACACACTGTGCATATTAATGAAAATGGTATTATTGTTAACATCTGTGCATACTAACAATTCACAAAGCTAGTAGCTATATCCTTAGCATTTGTTCTGAGTGGAATTGATATGTACAACCACTGGTCTGTAAGGTTTCCCAGGGAAGGGATCCTAGGAGTCACTTCTGTGTCTACACCCCAGTGTGTGCCTTGTCATTGTGTAGACAGTAAGTATTCAGCAAATGTTTACTTTGTTGCCTTTAGGTTATTGAAGTTTATAAATCCATTGGTTGGATACGTGGAAAGGGTATTGACCTTGAGTGTCAAGGACCTGAGTTAAAATCATGGCTGTTACTAACCATGTGGTTTCCCATTTATAATAACGAGGGGACTGGACTAGAAGCACTGAAGGGGTCACAAGTGGAAAAAGTTTAAGAAATCCTGGACTAGACCACCACTAAGGTCTCTTCTGGGTCATGTGACCCTTGGATCGTGAATTGGCCAGAAAAGTCAGAATTTCTAAGTCTTCATCCTTTTATCTTCTTATCCTCAGACATAGGAAAATGTGTGTGTGTTTTTTTTTTGATCCAGGTAGCAAGGAACATTTACAGAACTGCTAAAGACACTGAGATGCCAAGAGAGAGGTTGTTGTTTTGGTTTTTTTCACTTTAAAGTTAAATAAGTAGATTTTGAAAGAGAGGACATTATTAGTTCATAGATGTGTACATACACATGTGTGTGTATTTCTAATTTTTTTTGGGGGGGGGGGAAGAAAGAAGAGAAATGCAGGCAGAGGTATACCAAGACACTGGCATGGTGGAGAAATTCCTTGCTGATTATCTTTTTGCACTATTACTGCCTGGAAAATATATTTATTTTCCCCAAATAATTATTAGCTTTATATAAATAATCGACTACAGTCCCTTGATGGAAGAAAATGATATTTGACATTAAGGAAAGGTCAGGCCTCATGAATGGGAAACCCCAATGAGCATCGCCTTTTAGCTTTATTGAATTAAGAGGTACATATATTTGACAAAGTATAGAAATCCAATAGCTGGTGTGTTATCAGTGCCCTTTTTCTGCCATAGATTTATTGACGTTTGCTAAATATAAAAAAGAGAAAATAGGGAATGCTTCCAATGCATTATGATGTAAAATCTACAAACACCTCCCTGATGATTAGGTGAGGGCAGTCTAGGAGTAGGAATTCTATTGCTGATTGGAA
This sequence comes from Pseudochirops corinnae, assembly GCA_028646515.1. Taxonomy (NCBI): domain Eukaryota; kingdom Metazoa; phylum Chordata; class Mammalia; order Diprotodontia; family Pseudocheiridae; genus Pseudochirops; species Pseudochirops corinnae. Next base: position 324,079,691 of record CM053586.1, read on the forward strand.
TTCAGAGCAGACTACCAATTAGAAAGGGGGCCTGAAGAAACTAATGAACACTAGCCTGGTGACTTTCACCTAGGCTAGGCCCTTTGTAGATTGTCGCACATAAAAATTAGGTAGATTATTTGAGGGGCTGCCTCAAATGTGGCGGATTGCTTTCTGGGCTCGGCTTCAGGAATACCTGGATTCAAATCCTGCCCCAGAGGTTTACTAGCTGTGTGACATTCCCAGGGAAGTTATGAGTCTCAGGTGATTCCCTATGGCTCATCTGCTGAGATATGAAAGGTAAATATTAGTGGAAAGAGTCATCACTCAGAGAGTTCCCCATGCTGATGTAATCGCGTATCATTGGTGTATTTAGAAGCTGATTTTAGAGTCCTGGAGAGCTGCCAAGTAGAATGAGGGAGTCTCCAACTCGCCCCCAATTACAATGCAGGTAAATGTTAAAGGTAGGATTTCCACCCCAGTCCTTCCTGCCTGCGAGTCCATCAGGCCAGGGTAACTCACACTGAAACAATGGGCATGTTTGTGTACAGGTGCTGTCACCTATCAGACACCTGACACATAAGGGCTTTCTGGGTGATTACATTGTTTGTTCATATAGTATGTGTGTTAATGTGTGTACTTGCATACATACAATATATGTCTGTATAGGCGCATTTTAAATATATAGTGTGAATATAGGTTTATATTCTTATATGTGTACACACACATATAGACATATACCTATATTGTATATTTGTGTATATGCATATGCATATGTTTTATATATGTATGTATGTATGTATTATATGCCTGTATTTTATGCATAAGCATGTAAGCATTTGTTTATATGGATTCTGTATGTACACACATATACATACATATATACACATATACACAATGCATGTAGCATGAATGCAAACATATGACTATATGTATGTACACATACCTTGAACAATACATGCATGGACGTACATTGTGCATAGTATGCATTATATGTTTATATTTATGCATAGGCATCGATGGGTGTACACATGTATATGATATGTATATGTATTTATATATACACATGTGCATGCATGCATGTATATATACACATTCAGACATGCTTGGACTTTAGTTTCCTATACAAATGTCTATGTGAATATAAACATTCATATCTCATATTGACATAGATTTATAGAATATATATTTACATTGAAATATATATAGGAGTGGGTATAGATAGATATAGACATGGGGGAATTTATGTGTATTGATATATGCATGAGAATACACACACACCTACAAAATATACACACAGATGTATATACTTTGTGTTCAGAGACATTCAGAAAGGAAATCCAAGTCGATAAAAAAAGATGGAGGCTTTCAAGGCTTTTCATTTATCCTATCATGTGTACATCAAGATGAGTGAATCCTTCATATAGTCAGGTTGAATTTCCATTGCATTTGGCATATTTGTATCCACGTTCCTAGATTTTGAGAGATACTGAGTGCAAAGCTCTTCATGAAAATGTGATTTAGTTCCAGGTAAATGCTCTAGTTTGTCACTACATGAATGATTACATGGCTTTTGAAATTTATGCAAGCTTATACTGCATCAGAAAAGTTGTACTCCTTAGAAGGAACTGTGTAAATGAAAAGTGAGGGTCTATTTCTAGAGCAATAAAGCATCTCTCTCTCTCTCTCTCTCTCTCTCTCTCTCTCTCTCTCTCTCTCTCTCTTTCTCTCTCTCCTTCTCTCTCTTTCTCTCTCTGCCCTCTTTTTTCTCTTCCCTCTTACTGCCTTTTCTATGTTTCTATCTGTCTTTGTCTCTCTTTGTCTGTCTTTCTGTCTCTCCTCCCTCAATACCCTTCCTATTTCTCTGTCTCTCTCTCCATTTCTCTTTCTCTGTCCCTCCGTCTTTCTTTCTCTGTTGCTCTCTAGCTCTGTCTCTCTCTGTCTTTATTTTTTGTCTCTCCCCCACTTTTAATGCCTTTTATATGATCTCAGATGGGGTAGCAGAGAAAAACCAACTGTTCTTCCTTGATTTTACTTTTTGATTTCCATTATTCAATTTTCTCACCAATTTGATAGATTTAATTGCAAAACAATTATATCACGTGTGATCAGAAAAGAAGGAATTTTTAACTTGATAAAAACCAAGGAACAAATCCAGTATATGTGTTGAGTATATGTATGTCACTTCTCAAAGGGAGAATATATTACCATAGGATCATAGAATTGTTTGAGTTAAGAAGGACTTTAGAAGTCATCTAGTCCAAATCCTCCATTTTACTGACACGGAAACTGAATCCAGTGAAGAATATATGATTTGTTCAAAGTCAAACATTTAGAATGGAGATAAAACCTCAGGTCTTCTCTCTTCTGACTCCCAGACTATCTCTCTCTGACCACTTTACCACTCTCTTTCTGGTTTCTATCTCGTTTATATACAATACACATACAGATGCTTCATTTCCTAAACAATTAAATGCAATATATAAATAGAAATAACTTAAAACACTTCTTAAATGACAATTAGGTACAAGGCCTCCATAGTTCCTGCCATCAAGAGCTTGCAATTTCATGGCAAAGGTGGAGGGGAGGAGGAAGAACATTTACACTTGTAAGTATGATAAATATCTAATGTGGCAAGGGCAAAATCAATTCAATACTACAAACATTTATTAAACATCTACTATATGCAAGGCACTGGGCTTGGCACTGGGAATTCAACCATAAAAATAACAATCCCTGGCCTCAAGAAATTTACATTCTACAGAAAGGGACTTTTTTCAAGGGGAAAGAAAAATGTTTAGACAAAGTTTTTAAGAAAACTGGAGGTGAGAGAGATCACTTTAGGGGACCCTAGGACTGGATTGTTGGATGGGCAGAAGGGAAAGAGGGGCAAACGTGGTTAATATAACTTCGATCCTTCTCTAATGAATATCATAGCCTAGGAGGGAGATCTAATAATAATAACTAATGTGTGTGTATATGGCATTTTGAGGTTTCAAAATGTTTGATTATATATTATATAATTTAATACACCTAACAACTCTGTGAAACAGTAGATATTATCATCCACATTTTACAGATGAGTTACAGTTTAGGATACTTCTAAAGATTATACAACTAATCCATGGCAAGGTTTAAATTCAAGCTTCCTGATACCAAGTCAACCCCAACTAGTTTCCTCTTAGTATATAGAGAGTTAGTATATATGAAGAATATATACACACACACATATATATATATATTTCTCTTAATATATGAAGAATTGTAATACAAAATAGTTATGATCATTTTTTTTGTTTTTTTTTTTTAATTTATTTTCTTTTAGTTTACAACATTCATTTCCACAATCCCTTGAATTCCAAATTTTCTCCCTCACCCTTTCCTACCTCTTCCCCCCCGGTGGCATACAATCAAATATAGGTTTTTCACATTAAACATTAGTCAAGTTGCAAAGAAGGATTATAATCAGTGGAGTGAACAATGAGAAAGAAGGGACAAAAAAAAAACACAAAAGAGAGAGAACAAGTAGTTTGCTTCAATCTACATTCAGACTCTGTAATTCTTTCTCTGAATGTGGATATCTTTTTATTTTTAATTTATTTTTTAAAATAAATTAATTTATTTATTTTCTTGTTTACATCATTCATTTCCATGAGATTTTGAGTTACAAATTTTCTCCCCATCTTTCCCCAACCCAATACCTCAAAACAGCCATCCCACTGTATAACCCCTCCCCCAATCTGCTCCCTCCTGTGTCTTTCCCCTCGCCCCTCTGACTTTCTGGTAGGGCAGGATGGATCTCCCTACCACAGTGCCTGTGTATGTTAATTCCCAGTTGGATGTAGTTAATAATAATAATTATTATTATTATGTATATATAAACATTTGATTATAGAATTTTAAATTCTAGATTCTTACCCTTCCTCCCTCATCACCCACCCCCACTGAAAGGACAAGCAATTCAATACAGCCTGTACATGTGGATCGTCCTGGCCACCCCGGTGCCAAGCCACAGTTTCAAGCTGAGCTGGTTTCAGCTCCCAGCGCTGGGATGATCCCTTCCTGCCGAGCTGCCTTCAGTGGGAGGTGTATTTTTGTGAGTTTTAGAGCCCTAAAATTTGTTTAGAGTCATATTTTATGGGTATTTGAGGTGGCTATGTGGGAGCTGTGGAACTTTGCTGCTCCTATGCCCGGATATCTTTTTTCCATCATGAGTCTTTTATAGTTGTCTTATAGGCTTGTATTTCTGAGAGAAGCCCAGTCTATCAAAGTTAGTTATCACAGATAAGACAGGTCTGTAATTGTGTACAAAGTTCTCCTCGTTCTGCTTCCTCCCCTCATTCAGCGTCAGTTTATATAAGTCTCTCCAGGTTATTATGAAGTTCGTCTGCTCCTCGTTTCTTATAGCACAATAATATTCCATTGCATTCATGAACCACAACTTGTTTAGCCATTTCCCAATTGATGGGTATCCCCTTGACTTCCAATTCTTTGCCAACACAAGAAGAGCTGCTATAAGTATTTTTGTACATATGGGTCCTCCTCCACTTGTATGATCTCTTTGGGATACAGCCATAGAAGTAGTATTGCTGGGTCAAAGGGTATGCACATTTTTATATCCCTTTGGGCATAGTTCCAGATTACTGTCCAGAATTGTTGGATCAGTTCACAACTTCACCAACAATGCATTAGTATTCCAATTTTTCCACATCCTCTTCAGCATTTATCATTTTCCTGTTTTGTCATCTTAGCCACTCTGACTAGTGAGATGTGATACCTCAGAGTTGTTTTGATTTGCATTTCTCTAATCAATAGTGATTTAGAGCATTTTTTCATATGCTTATAAATATCTATAATTTCTTCCTCTGAAAACTGTCTGTCCATATCCTTTGACCATTTATCAATTGGGGAATGACTTGTATTCTTATAGATTTGACCCAGTCCTCCATATATTTTAGAAATGAGGCCTTTATCAGAGACACTGGTTGTAAAAACTCAAGTTATCAAAGATTTGTTAATAAT